>OY787621.1:7464217-8064217 GCA_963678935.1 Umbilicus rupestris
GTTGACTCCCTCGAATCAGTGTAGGATTAGACTCCTTCAGTCCTGATCACTCTTCTGCTCTCACACAATCAACGCTCCAGCACTCTCTGCTTCCGTGGACTCTGATCTTTTCTGTGTGTGTGTACTTGATTCGATCCTTTTTCTTTCGGTCTCTCCTTGCATATATAGCTTCAGCACCTCAACAACTTAGAAACTTTAGTCCGACTAGACTTAGGAACTTGTCCTAAACGATAATAGCACGATCCAAATCCTCCCTAGATTACTGGAAGTTGTTGAGATTTTGTTTCCAAAAACACAACTTATAAACAAATCTTGTTTGCCTTCATCCGAGCCTCTACTAAAGATCTCTGATCAACTGGGACTCTCTCTGACCATTTCTACGCCGGCAACGCCCGGACATCCTCCGAGCTCTTTCAGATTGAACAGCTACAAAGATACTCTCTTTATGCTTTAGCCTTGAATCTTCAGAGGATGATATAGCCTCTTCTGGTTCTTGTCTTGATCCCTTATGATCATATGTACCAGCTTCAGTCGTCACAGGATGATATAGCTTCTTCTGACTCTTTTGTTTGTCAGTCTTCATTTGCATGTACCATCTACTGGTACCATAAGATGTTGTAGCATCCGGGTATGGCTTTGTCACAAATGCCATATCCGTAACACATTCAACAAATTTCAGGTTACGAGTCCTAACTTCAATTCTAGCTTCATACTACTCATAATGTTATGTATACCGTTAGAAAGCTCTTTTTGAGTGGGATATTGTTCTAAGAAAACTAAATTTGAATATCCCAGTCAGAACGTATATCCATTTTAAAGTTTAGTGTCAAAACTGTCCTCACAACAAACAGTTTACGAACCTCATTTTTCAATCCCATTTCATAATCCCTTAGGTTAAATCAATACACTTATAATATACTGTTAGAGAGATACTTTTGTGTATAATACCATGGAATTTAAAATCACTCAATTTAAATACGAAAAACAAAATGTATTTTCATTTGAAAGTCATTCGACATAATTGTCCAAAGTTACAAAAATAGTTTGCAGCTCTCATATTTAAACTCAGTTTTACAGCTTTTTATTGTGAATGAAATGATGAACTATATAGTGTTCTAAAGGTGTTCTCGATTAGAATAACAAATAATCAAGATACACTTAATTTGAGTACTCGAAATATAAGTTATACTCATTTGAAAATAAGCCGTTAGGGCTTTTGAGAAATAAAAAATAGATTCTGATAGTTAACTTCAAACCCAATATGTCAACAACACAGGTTGAGTCGAATTACAATTTTACACCATCAGAAATTTCATTTATAGTAGATTTCGGAAAAAATTCAATTAAATAAAAATAAATTAAAGTTATACACACTTGAATTTCATTTGACATAACTGACTCCCCATAGAAACATAAGAAAATAGACGCGAATTATATCACCTACCTTAACAATCCATTTCTCAAGAACTTGTTCCTAAATATTTTCTTGGAAATACTTGCTGCCACAGAATTGCCATTGATCTTGGGATAGATCTTGGAGAAGATTACAATCATATCTCAACAAACTCCTAAGATCTTGGTATAGATCTTGGACTGCCAAAAGGAGTTTAGAAAGTGTTCTAAATCCTAGTGGAACTAGGATTTCTATAATCCTTCATGGGCTGCCAGTATATAAGGGCAGCGCCTCCAAGGAAGATACACACACACGGAGCAGAGGAAAGACACCATAGTGTGAAGAGCGAGTGTGTTGTCACTGGGAAAGGCTGAGAAAGATCACGACTAGATGAGTCTGATTGACGCTTGATCACTGAGTTCAACAAGAGAGGAGTCTCGTTGAAGATCAGGTATATAAGCGCTGGCTGCGAATACTCAAAGAGCAGAACATAGTCCCCTCTGCTATCGGGGAGGTTATTGATCAAGGGGGAGCAGCTCAGAGTGTCTAACTGAATCATCAGAAGGTTGATAGAAGAGTCGTCGACAGAAGCGTTAGCAACTTGGCGAAAGAAGTTGATGCAGCGTCCTCTAGGTATACGTTGTAATAAGATAAGCTGAGAGTTGTAGAACTGCTAGCTATCTATTAATGGAAGTAAGCCTTGTGAGGCTGTCTATGTTGTTAAATTTATGGCATCCTTGACAAAACAAGTGAAAGAAGATGCTATAGCTTCTCGTGGCAACAGAAGCTGAAGCAAGCTGTCTAAAGACAACTACCAGAAGATGCTATAGCATCCCATGAAGACTCAAATCTATAGCAGAGTAGCCGATCAACATGGAGCTGCACAGAGAGCGTCCGGATGGTTGTTGTCGGCGTCGCAACAAGTCAGGGAGTTTTCCAGTTCATCACAGTTGATCAGAACTTCATCAAGCGTTCGAAAGAGACTGTATGAAGAAACTGACAAAGCTGCCATAGAAGGAGTATGAAGATAAACTTGGGATAGCTTGAGATCAGAAGAGTCCTTGGTTTTTGTCAATAATGTCAAGGGGGAGATTGTGAAGGTAATGGTATTCAATTGACAAAACCTTCCAGAGTGAACAAATTGAATTGCACAAGGGGTTGCTATAGCAGACTATGTAGCAGAAGAGCTGGAGCATCCTGAGAGCAGAATTACCGCATGATCTACAGTTGCCCATAATTGAAGAATGAAGCAAGGGAAGTATCCTAATGCAGATTAGAATATTTTTTGGATCAAGATTGTCTTCAACAAACCAGCTTGAAGATAATGATGCTTTTGGAAGGTGATCGTCTTCAACAAACCAGCTTGAAGATAATGATGCTTTTGGAAGGTGATTGTCTTCAATAAACCAACTAGAAGATAATGATGCTTTTGTAAGGTAAGTGTCCTTATCAAATATGTTTAGGATATGACATCCTTTACAAAACTGCTCAAGAGACTGCTGAAGCACTCCCTGGAGATCGGTGGTTGGAGCACAATCTGAAGACTGACAAAATAATAACAAAAAAGAGTCAGAGTCTGCTTCAGCAATCCCTGAAGATCTGAAGCTGAGACACTATTTAAAGACTGGCCGAGAGACAGCTTTGAAGAGACAGAGTCTGCTTCAGCACTCCGTGATGATCACAGCTACAGCAGAATCCTGGCGTTGCACGGTGAGGCTCCGGCTTGATCCGGCTGGCATCAGAGAAGCTCAGAGAGGTATGTAGACGTCATCAAGAGATCAGCAAATGCCAGCACGTGGTCTAAGAAGATAAAAATCTAAGAGTCTAAATTTGGCAACGGAATCTTCAACAAACTTGTTAGAATCTAGGAGAAGATTTTAATAATGATCCTTGGCATTTTTGGCTTGTTGAAGAGCTTGAAAAGGAAGGCGGGGAAGCGGCACAAATACACAGACGATAAGAGAGAGCACGAGCGTGCACACAGAGATCAACCACTGGAGCACGGTATATCCTTTGAGTTGAAGACTGGAGTGTTATGCAGAAGGGATCCGAACTCGTGGAGTATGATTCAGGACTAATTCAGAGTTCAATTGGAGCGCAGTTCGAGGAAGGACAGTCAGACCTCGGTGATCCTCCACGGACATGCAGTGTCGCAGGCTACGGAGCATTGATCGAGGCTACTCAGTAGGGACAGAGAGTGTCATTGATTGAGGAGGAGCAGAGACTGAGCTTGCAGAACTCAAGGTGTCCGACTTTCTGGCGGGAGAGATAGAAGAGTTGCTGACTGAAGATACAGTAACTCTAGTGAAGAGTGTGCTTAAGCATTTTGTGAGTCACATATTGTAATAGAATAGGCTAAGTTTGAGAGTCAGAGCTGTAGCTATTTATTGCTGAGAGTGTGTAGGCTGTACTAAGAGAAACTGTGAGTTCAGATTGCTAGCTAGTCTAGGAGATTAGATTGAGCATTAGATTTTGGCTAGGTGAGAAGTAGAGGTATGAGTCCTTGTACTTTGAACAGAGATAGTGGAATCTTGAGGATCGGAGCATCCTCCCTAGACGTAGGCAAGTTGCCGAACTGGGTGAACAAACACTGTGTCTTTCTTATTCTGTCAACAGAATATTTCCGCAGAAAGATACTGAGAGTGCTTAAGCAGAAGCTATAACTCCGCATCAGCAATGTAGCAGAATCTCAATTGGTATCAGAGCCATTCGCTCAACATACAAAGTGTGATCCGGGAGAGTGTTGCTGATACGTATGGCCACTATGAAAGAAGGACAAAGCACCAACCAACCTCCATTACTCGAGGGAGTTAAACATCAACGGTTTACTCCACACTTAAAACTTATACATATCGATAATCAAACCTAGGGGGTAATTCGAGGGCACACAAACACAAAATCCCTTAAACCACCAATCAAACATCTGGCCCACGGTGCAACATAAGTTCCACGACGATTCTATACTACAATCAAGTAAAAACAAAAGCATAATACTCACAAGCCTAGTTTAACGTCTTGGCTTAGACGTAGCCGATTCCCTTTTTCATAAGAAACACACTTGAGAAGTCCTTTGTGAGGATCCCTTCTCAAGTGGCATGCGTCGATAATGTGGGAATCAAGTGGAGTCGTCGAGATTGAAGTCTCCAAGCTCCAATCGGTCTCTCTTCTTTCTCTTGCGGAAGAGTGTCATTTCCTTCCCTCCTCAGGTTCGGTGGATCCATAATTTCTATTGTTGGTTGATCAACTCGAATTTGAGGTGAAGGAGTATTAAAATCTGACAATTTTTGATCTAGCATTGATGCGGAGGCTTGTTCTTGTGCCTTTTTCGTGCGTGCTTTGGTTTTAATTCAAACACCTACCAAACAATCAAAGAAAGCGTCAACAAGTGTGAACTTGAATCAAAGTAAGCAAGAATAGCACGCAGACAAGCAAACTAGTCTAATGGCTAATCCCCAGCAACGGCGCCATTTTGAAAGTTGTCAAAATTGTGGTAGTAAAAATACCAGTCCAATCACAGTACGCAAATAATATTTATAATCCAAGCGACCTAGGGTCGAGCACAAGAGAAAAGCCTAGATTAGTCTAAAGTTAACTAGTAATGCTTAAGGTAAGTCTACTAAATAAAATTGCGATTTTTCCTCTAGCCAAGGTATTTCTAGTAATTACTAAAGACAAGGTTGAATTTGGTTCGAAAGAAAGTAATAAAGAAAACGTAGTCGGAATCCTACTTCACCCTTAGGTCATGCGATTAGCAACACAAAATAGCAATATATGCATAAGGTAATTTGATTGATAATTCTAGGCTAAAGTATCACGAATTCTAAATTCAACTCTCTCTCTCCTTCTCTAGAATAGGAATGATACCTAAGTGACATAATTCTCAAACTCCAGCACTATTGAACCGTGTAGAAAAAAAGTCTTCTAATCTCAACCTCTCGGTTTATTGATAGTTAACTAAAGTCTGCTCTATGCTTACTCTAATAGAATGTGAATGTCACTCTCGCGCACAAACGCTATCTAAAATAAACATGCTTGATCTTTTAAACCACCTAAGTTCAATTCTCATTCCAAACCTTAAGTGTTTTATCAATTCATACTCATTCATGCATTTCGTCAAACACTTGGTGTGCATAAAATTAACATGAAGATAAAGCATGAGAATTTTCAATCAAAAACCTCATTCATATAGATAAAAAAACATATTTTGCATTACAGTTTAACCTAAGGGATCCATAAGGATCCCAACTACTATGGGACACTCACTCATGGTGAGCCAATACAAAACATAATGAAATTGAATAACAAGGAAAAGTAAAGTAGTAGGGTATGAGTAAAGGGATGTTGTGAAATCTTCAATTTTAGGTGTCTCCTCCGAATTCTTGACAATTCTCCAAGTTTTCGATTTAGGGTTTTGTCCCAAGAGAGGAACCCTAGGCGCCGGAGGCACCCCAAGGCACAATCTAATTTTTCCCATCTTCTTTCATTTAGACCCTTGAATGTTGACCCGCTTGACCCGCCGCGTCCGAATCAAAGTTGATTCGGGCTAGCTCATAAAATGATTCGACCAAGGGTGGTCGAATTAAAGTCTCACTAGTGAACCGAGCTGGGCGAATCACTTTCTTCTTGGGCGAATCACTTTTGATTCGCACAGGCTTGAATTCCTCTTGGGCGAATCACTTTTGCATCGAAACTCGCCTTTTTGACCTTTAAACCTTCGAATTAAGTCTTGATGTAAACTAAAAAGTTGTATCCATTTGAGTTAGCTTTCCAACAAGCTATAGCACGCCTCAATCGGATAAGAATCATGCTCTCGGCAAGCCTTTGACGATAAACAGGTCAATCTGCCCGGATTTGGTCTCGGGTGAATTCTCATCGAGTCATTTCTAATCTGGGCAGCTAAGAGGTTGATTCGATCAAGGTTTTACGAATAACATGTGATTCGTGCACCCCCTGGGCGAATCACTTTTTCCTTTTGCTTAATTTTGCTCATTTTTGCTCTCGATCAACCGGAATTTATCCATATTTTCTTCGTGCCACTTCATATCATGTTATACTTAAAATGAACAAAGAAAGCATCAATCAAATTTATAAATAATGGAACAAACAAGAAGTAAAGTGAAAATATGGACAAATATAAGGTTATTTGTCCACTCATCAACTATGTGGCATATCAAATGATGCTCATGCTCTCGGGGAGCCAATACATGAAAAGAAGCTGGTGATGAATGTACTTAGACCATTCACTTTAAAATTTGATATAAAAGTCACAGTCATCGAGGAAGCCCAAGATGTGAAGAACATGAGCCTGGAGGCGCTAATCGGTTCACTAAGGCAGTTCGAGATGAAAGTTACAGAGGCTGCTTCACCACTCTTTGGGAAAGACCTTGGGCTGGAAGCTGAAACAAAATAGAAAGAGGCCGTCCCAGATGAAGTCAACCAACAATTGTCTCTGCTGGTCAAAAACCTTGGAAAGTTCATGAAGAGAATGAACGAGAAACCTTCATACTCAGGTCAGCCATCTAGTGGGAGAAACCGAAGAGGAGAAAATTCTCAGAGAAAGAACAAGAATGCTGACAAAGACAACGATGAAGGAAAAGACAAGCTGAAAGGAATCCAGCGCTGGTAGTGCAAGGGATATGGACACAGACAGAGTGAATGTCCAAGTTACCAGAAGAAGAACAACAAGTCTCTCACAACAAACTAGAGCGATGAAGACAGTGAAGAGGAGACTGGTCGGAAAGGAAATCTAGCCCTGACTACTGTATTTCGTAATGTTGATTCAGATCAAATAAAGACAGAGTTTGTTTATGGGATTGTTGAATCTGGCAGCGACGATGATGAGGAATATTCAGTAGAAATTGTGGCTGATCAGTTCAAACTGATACAAAAAAATGTCAAGAAGTCATTAAAGCCAACAGAGAACTAGTGTTGAAGGTTACGGAACTAGAAGATGAAAGAGACAACCTTCAAAGCATCATTGCCTCTCTGTCCAAGAAACAATCAAATGATGCTAAGACGGTTGGTGAGGTATGGGAATAGAGAATCACACCTAAAGCACCCAGAGGTGAGTCATCCATTCTGGATGAGATTCTAGCCTTACCCACGGTATGGACTTGGGAATGAAGGTCTTGGATAGACTGGTGATGAAGGAATAGGTAAAACTACATTTTTCAAAGCCACAAAAATTGATCAAAGTGTAAGTGTTCAAAAGGGTTTAGTCACAGTCGATTTAGAAAAGAAGTACAAGAGAGTGCTGAAGCATTCTCTAGATCAGTCACATGCTCAGAAACACAGATCAAAGTAGAAGAAATGCTACGCTTGTGATCAAATTGGACATCTTCAGAGAAAGTGTCCAACACTGACAGTGTACACAGAGACTCTAAGAAGATCAAATGACCGAGTTGTCAGAACAAGGAATCCTCCTAGCAAGTATAAATACTACAGTACACAAAGGCAGGTAAACCGAGGTTATCGTGTCACTGTGTAGGAAACTTGCAGGAGTACTTGAGAATCATTCACTCAAATGAGGCATAGAAAGAAACGAAGCAAATGTCACTCTTCAACAGCCGCAAAAATCAGAAGTACATCTGAGAATAACAAATGTCAAATGCGCTGGGTGGAGGTGAAAAGGAACAAGTGTCAAAAGCGCTAGGTTGAGAAACAGCCAGCAAATATCCCCACTGACAAGAACTGAGGAACGGAAACCTACATCAAGAGTTATTTTGTTTCCAGAAAAGACAGCTGAATAGAGTGCTAAAGCACTCTTTGGTGACTCGCAGCTATAATTTGTTGAACGTTATCTCCGAAAAAGCATGGCCACTAAGGAGATGACACGTGTCTGACTGTTTAAAAAAACCAAAAAGCAAGAACCCAGAAGTATCCGTTCGCAAACTAGGGCTTACGATTTCTCCAACGATTTCAATCATTCGACAACCTTTCTCCTATATAATCAACAATAATGGTGAAGACAAGATGAAAGGCAGTGACGTTCCCTTGAGCGATTCCCCAGCAGCAAAAAGAAGCTCGTCACCACAGATCAACGAACCGACTGATGTCCCATGGTTGACTTGGATCTCGACCACAGACCAAGCAGAAGCTGGCCCGTCCATCACAGCAGACAATGTGCATACAGATGAGAGTGAGGCTCCGAGATCCGCAAGTAACAGCCACAGCCAGAGTGGCGAAGGGTTTGGTTCAACATCTTTTGGGTCAAGCACTGACTCAGATGGCTCCTGTCATGAGACACAAACGAAGAAATCCCAAGACAGACAAGTGGCTGCCATTACTACTCCTTCATCTGAACCAGAACAAGTTACCGCCAGCAATGGAGAGGCAGTAGCCGAGGAGGAGGAGCAGCATCTCCCCAAGGAATTCATGAGCAAAGGGAAAGAGCCAGTGGTGCTGAGCTCTTCAAGTGATGAAGAAACTGCCAAAGCAGAATCTATAGATTCTGATGATTTCAGAATAGCTCCTAAACCCCGACCAGAACCATCCACCCGAAGAGCTGCACCCACTCCAACAATACCAGTTGTAACGGGACGTGATCAAAAAGGAGTGTGGTTATCTAAGAAGGTTGTCGAGTCCTAGGAGGGGATCAACCGCTAAATGATTGTGACTGAAAAGCTGTTGGAGATTGGGAGATTTAGGGTGCCAGAGGTAATGTCTCTACTGAGAGAGGTAAATCTGCTACGCTCCTTGACTTTTGTTAAACGCTACAATTTGCATTTGATTAACGAGTTCTTAGAAAACATTGATAGAGACTTTGGAGTAGTAAACAATCTGCTATATGGGACAAGTTTTGTTAGAAGGTTGAGGGTGGTGATCACACCGGGTGTGTTAAATAAAATTTTGGGGATTGATGTGAATGCAAGCCCTCTAGCAGAGGTTAGTGTTGATAGACTATCTGTTGTCCTTACTGGGGGTTTATGCAAAAGTTGGGTCTCATATAATTTAAGTGTTGCTGATTTAACAACTAAGTATGCTATCATTTATGCATTTTCTATGAGAAATTGGATGCCCAGCACTCACAAGGGAAAGGTGAGTCATGCAATGGGGGTGCTCCTTTTCAGAACTGGGGAAAGGAAAAGGGTGAATCTTGGACAAATCATTTTTTATCAGATCTCTGCACACGCTGATAAGCCGAAGTCCAACCTGTGCATTGGATTTCCTTCACTTATCTATGATATTATGATCAGCCAGCATGAGGAGTTAGCCACAGCATATGAGGGTCTGTCAGGAGCTCCTCAATTATTATCATTGGACAACAAGGTTTTCAAGGGCCGACACATTGTGCATATTAAAGAAGATGAGCTTGATCTGGAGCCAGCTCAAGATATTCCAGAGACTGCTAAAGCAATCTTTGATGCTCCAGCCTCTGCAGTGGACTCCGCTCTGAGGGCCAGGTTGATCAGTTTACTGAAGTCAGAACATGCTCATCTGACGGAAGTAATTAAGAAGAGCTCAATACGAAGATCCCAGATCAGCAGTCTTCCATGACTTGGAGTACCCAGTAGCCAGCAGAGCCGCCTCTGCTCAGCTCAGCGATTGAATGAAGCCCTCGGCATATGTGTCAAAAGGTGGTAGAGAAGTTATAATAGTTTACTCTTGACATTTTCCTTTTTGATCCTAAACAGCTCGTAGACCACTTTTGATGTTTAGCATTCATTGAGGAATCTAAACTCAAGTGTAAAAGTTAGCATAATTATCTAGCATAGCTGTAGTTGTGTTTTTATTTTTGTCAAAATGCCAAGGGGGAGATGGTTGAGGATGTGGCATCCTTGACAAAATTGCACAAGAGACTGCTGAAGCACTTCCTGGAGATCAGTGGCTAGAGCACAATTTGAAGAATGACAAAACAACAACAAAGAGTCAGGGTTTGCTTCAGCAATCCCTGAAGATCTGAAGTTGAGACACAATTTGAAGACTGGGCGAGAGACAGCTTTCAAGAGACAGAGTCTGCTCTCAGCACTTCGTAATGATCCACAGCTAGAGCAGAATCCTAGCGTTGCACGATGAGGCTCCGGCTGGCATCAGGGAAGCTTAGAGAGGTATGCAAACGTCATCAAGAGCTCAGGAAATGAGAGCACGTGTACTAAGAAGATAAAGATCCAAGAGTCCAAATTTGGCAACGAATCTTTAAAAAACTTGCTAGAATCTAGGAGAAGATTTTGATAATGATCCTTGGCATTTTTGGCGTGCTAAAGAGCTTGAAAAGGAAGGCAGGGAAGCAACACACATACACAGATGATCAAAGAGAGCACGAGCGTACACACAGAGATCAACCACGGTAGCAGGGTATATCCTTTGAGTTGAAAACTGGAGTGGTGTGCAGAAGGAATCAGAACTCGTGGAGTTTGATTCAGGACTGATTCGGAGTTCAACTGGAGCGCTGCTCGTTGAAGGAACAGTCAGAGCTCGGTGATCAGCCGCAGATAGTCTGTGGAGAATTGATCGAGGCTACCCAGTAGTGACGGAGAGTGTCATTGATTGAGGGGGAGCAGAGACTGAGTTTGCAGAATTCAGGGTGTCCGACTTATTGGTGGGACAGCTAGAAGAGTCGTTGACTAAAGATACAACGACTCTAATGAAGAGAGTGCTTAAGCATTCCGTGAGCCACATATTGTAATAGAATAGGCTAAGCCTGAGAGTCAGAACTGTAGCTATTTATTGCTGAGAGTATGTAGGCTGCACGAAGAGAATCTGTGAGTTCAGATTGCTAGCTAGTCTAGGAGATTAGACTGAGCATTAGAGTTTGGCTAGGTGAGAAGTAGAGGTGTGAGTCCTTGTACTTCGAAGTGAGATAGTGGAATCTTGAGGATCGGAGCAGCCTCCCCAGACGTATGCAAGTTGCATAACTGGGTGAAAAAACACTGTGTCTTTCTTATTCTGACAGTAGAGTAATTTCACAGAAAGATACAGAGAGTGCTTAAGTAGAAGCTATAACTCTGCATCAGCAACGTGGCAGAATTTCAAAGTATCCGCCAAAGTAGGAGGAGAAACCAACTTGAAGATAATGATGTTTTTGGAATTGCGGAGCTGGACAAATATAAGTATGCCTCAGTAGAGAGCAGAGGCATCCAATCCAGAATCCATCTAAGTGTTGAGCGGAGACTTGAGCAGAGCAAAGAGATTAGATCCATAACTCATTGAGCAGAGCGTGCGCGCAGAGCATGAGTGATTGTGAAATAGAGACAGATCGAGACTTGCAGAGTCTGATGAGTGCTTGATCAGAGAAGGTCAGTTGGAGTAGGAAGCTCGCTGATTGATCAAGGAGAGTCGAGGGAGGATCGTGAATGTTTGAGGAACTCAAACGACAGCTGAAGACTCACTCCCTTCAGTGACAGGCGGTCACAGATTGAGTGGGAGTAATCTGGAGTGTGCAGCGCTCGCAGAGAAGTTTGTTCGGCTCAGCGAAAGGCTTTGAGCGTCGTTGACAAATTTGGCACTAGCTATACGGGATAAGGGTGTGCTATAGAAACCTACGGTAATCATTGTTTTACTTAGAATAGGCTAAGACTGTGAGCAGTGTAATAGATATTTAATTAACTTAAGTGAGTAGGTGTGTGTAGCTGATCTAAGGCTGTTCAGATCAGAAGTAATTTGTACTGATCAGGTTAGGCTTCATAGATTGATCGAGCGTAGGCGTAGAGTCAAGTCTATGTAAGGGAAACAAAAAGGATAGTAGAATTACTGAGGACTCCAGAGCAGTCCTCCCCAGACGTGGCAGTTGGCTGAATTGGGTGACCAAATCCGTGTGTGCTCTCTTTCATTTGTTGTACAAGCTTATTTCTGCACAGTGCTACAAGAGGTTGCTTTGCTAGTACACTCTCAGCAAACAAAGGCGCTGCAATTTCATGTGTGATCAGAATTGTAGCTAATCTGTGTGATCAGATTGAGCAGTGGATTCGTACTAGGTTAGAAGTAAGGATTAAACTAGCATACTCTGTGTTCTGGAAGTCTTTTACTCTAACTGATATAGTAGAATCTTGAGGAACGAGAGTTGTCCTTCCCAGATGTAGTGCCGAACTAGGTGAACAAATTATTTGTGTCTTTCAGGTTTCCCCGAAGAAAGAATTTTAGTAAAAGTGACCAAGAGGTTGCTGTAGCAACTATGGTATCTCGTAACCAGCAACGCAGTGCACATTTCATACCGCAGTGAGCCTTCCCTTCCTCCCCAAAATATTCAGGCAGGTTCACCAGAACCTCCCTAACTAGCTGTCCACTATATCTTTTTGACATTGTAACAGATTTAAGCAAGTTTCCTCTTTGAGAAGCTTTATGATCTCGGGCACCTTGTACCTTTCGGCCTCTAGAAGCCTCTCATGAATCATGGTGCGCTTGACCACCACCTCCCATGACCCTGGCACAGATTTGCTCCGGAACCAAAGCCCGCCCTCTTCTTTGGGGGCATATGAGGTCCCCGTGATGAATCTCTAGTTTGCGTTAGGGGAGGCAGTTTGGAATTAGTAGACTCCGACTCTTCATTGCTCAAGTAAATTTTTATGGTATCCATGCCTTTGTTCGCTGCCTCCTCAGAGGCACCTTCTTCTACACCAGCTGCTTATTCTCCATCACTCAACTCCTCCTCAGACTCATACTCCTCCGTTGAAGAACTGGGCAGCTTTGTGATTTGTTTGTCAGCGGCTTTCTTTGACCGAATTGTTGAGATGCTTCAGCATCTTCTTCCGCTTCCTAGCTTTTGCTTTCATCTTTTGAAACCAGTTCTTATTCTACCTCCCTAGATAGGTACTCGTCGACTCAACCACCCTTCTCTTTGAGGACGGCCCTTCTTCTACCATAGGCGGTTCTCCAGATGGCTTCCAGGTTAGCAGCGGAACCTCCACGGGTTCTCTTATCTGAATGGAGGATGGTTGTTGCACAGACTCTATAGCTGAAATCTTCTGAGTACTGATATGCCTTTCATTTCTTTGACACAACACTTATACATGACTTGGAGACCTTTCCGCCTCTAGTTTGCATCATTGTTGCATGTTGACAGAGGTAGGATGTCGTCGGAGATCGGAGGTTGTTGAAGAAAGAGAAGTAAGCCCTAGAAAAATCCGTTAATCCTCTTTTTCTTTTTAAATTTTTCTGGGACACGTGTCAGTCATTCATCCGTTGAGCACTGTGTTGTTAAATCCCTTTGCACATCGTCAGATCCGAGCGATAGAAGTTGCTGCAGCAACTTCAGATCGCACGTGTCAATTTTGTTCTATCCTCTTGAAGAGCTTGCTGAAGTTCTTTGCCAGAAGACCTAGTTGTTGTCCCAATTCTTCTGTATATTCAGCCCAACAATCTTCCTAGAGGATGGTGTAGCATCTTCTACCATCTTCATCTCAAACTACCTTAATGACCTATCAGAGCCTCCAGCCTCATATTTTTAATGTCATGAGCTTCCTCTATGGTTGTGACCTTCTTATCAAATTTTGATGTTAATAATCTGAGAACTTTCCTGACACACTTCTGTTTTCGTATTGGTTCTCCAAGAGCATAGTCTTCGTTGGACAGGTCACATAGACGAGCATTGAATTTTGTGATGGTCTCTTCCTCCATCATCTTCAGGCTCTCAAATCTAGAGGTGATCATCTGAATTCTTGAACTTTTCACTTTATTATTAATTCCCTCGTGAGCTTTTTCAAGTATATCCCATGCCTGCTTTTCTCCATCGCAGTTGAATATCAACCTGGAATTATTTGCATCTACAGTAGCAAATATAACATTCAGGGCTTTGGAGTTACCAGATGTTGTAACTTCCTCTTCCATTTTCCATTTGTCCTCTGACTTCTTGTGAGTAACTTCCTGGGTGTCAATGGTTAATGGGGACGACCATTCTGCAATCACTGCTCTCCAAGCTTTTTCATCTATTGCTTTCAGAAAGGCTTTCATCCTTGCTTTCCAATAGCCACAGTTGCCTTTTTCGAGCAGTGGTGGTGTGCTAGTGCTCTGACCTCCTTTCATCTTGGTCGTGGCGATCAGCAGTGCCTTCCCGGACCTCACTCAGTATTTTCCCAACCATCTCATTGAACTACTTGACTTTTATCGTTGACTAATAAACGAATGTAGTTCGCTAATACAAACACAGATGTCATAGGTCATCTCAACTATTCATTCCATGACCACCACTGGGCAAAAAATGAGGAGGAGGCTGTTGTTGGATCAAAATCATACAGCGGAAACGAATTAACAGGATCAAACATATATCAGAATAATTAAGCATAACTGATTAATGCAAAAGTAAACATACCTGATTCCATTGACTGAAATAACCTGCGGAGAAAAGGCAAGGGTTGGTGCTTCCAGTCTAACCGTATGTCTCTTGGGTCAGTTTCTTTGAGATTAAGAAACTGAAGAACAATATGATAGACCGGGGACTATAACTCATATTTATATCTTCTACACGAAAAGATATAATCGAGATAATCATGGATTTCGTCTCTCAAAAAATACCATAATTATTTCTAGGTACCTACACAATATATTCCACGACCAAAATTATACCTGATAAACTTCCAAAAGAATTAGATCACGTTATTCAAGCTTATCACGATGATAGCTTAACGCAATGATAACACAATTAAGCATATAATTATCTAAATTATACTCGATTCAAATTATATTAATCTTAATAATCTAACAACTTGTCATATAAAAAAGTGTATCAAATAACTACAAGTGCCAATGCCTTCTGAAGGGGCCATATTACTTCTACAAGGCACAACATTTAGTGGTTGAAGTATATAGTGATGAGGACAACCAACTATTGACCGGCACCTATCAATAAATGAAACAACAATAAATGAAACAACAGCCTTGACAGTACAAACCAGACCAGAGCCGATGTGATATGTAGAACCTAAATCAAATAAAATTGGAGAACATCAAGTGCTGCAAAACATGAGATTACTAAGTACACAAAACGCAGTCTATCTTCAACAAAGTTAAGCCTATTAATAATTCACTCATATATCATGCAAACTAATATTTATTTTCATCCATCTATCGGTTTTAGGACGAAATGTTTGTGCTAATGCTTCTACAAAATTGGAGAAATTTCAATGTATCTATGACTCCTCATTTTCACTATCCAAGTACATCTATGCAGCTTCGCTATCCTCCATATGGTACTTTTCCTCTTCTTGCCCCCTTGCAGCTTCTTCTCTTTCTCTCTCTTCCGCTTGGGCTATTGCTGCTTCTAATCTCGAACTTACTGCTTCCCAAGATACTAGCTTCTCCATAAAGGTTGATATGTAATCAGTCCGCCGATTCTGTTTGAAGATCCATACACACTCCACAACATGAAATTCAATGCTCGAAGTAGAACAAGAGTTAATAAGGGAAACCTACCTAAAGTCTTTACAGATAGTAGAGTGTCAAAATCATACCTCAAAGTCTAGGTAATACGCATGCTGCCAAATATTTCAAAGGAGATATGAGAAATGGGATCAAATATATATTACTGTAATTTATAACAAAAGGATCATACAAAGTTATTTACCTCCCAGACATCAATTGTGAGGAGAGGCTGCACAGAGTACACAAGTAAATCTAGTGAGCGAAACAGCCTAAGGTGTATCTATCACCATTACCACAATGAAACATAAAATGTCACAACAACCAATCTACTTACAGAGTAATCCCAAATGAGAGGGTTCACAGCATTAGAGCTCTTCACAATCACAAGTTTCTTGTCTTTTTCTTCTGGTTGAGGATTCACAGCATTTTCCACATTAAGTCTATTTGCTTTGTCTACATGCCACAAAAGAAAGAACTAAATTAATAAACCAAAGTATAGTATTTCTATTGACTGAAGCAGGATATCTTAATCAATGCAGATTTCATTACATGCAAGCCAGGCCCAGCCAGAACCAAACTGTGTCAAAGCAGCAGACTTGAACTCTTTGACAAATCTATCAAAAGATCCAAAATCTCTTTCAATAAGTTTTAGAAGTTTTCCTGTTGGTTTGCCTCCACCACTCGGTTTCATTGATTCCCAAAAGAAGCTGTGGTTCCAGATCTGAAGATGCCAGTAACTAATTATTCAATGCAAACATGTTTTTGTTTTAAGCCTGTCATCATGGAGCTTTATACTTGGATCGTCTGAACCAATACATGTTAGGTGCATAAAATTTCCACCGATTTCACTAGTTTGCAGAAGAATGTGGTCTAGCCCAGTTTCTATTTGCATTAATGATTGTGAAATTAATGTGGAAAGAGCAATATTAGGTGATTATTTCTTTGATGAAGTAGTAAACTTATTTCTTTTAACCATTTTGAAGAGCATTAAGTAGGACATGATACCTGCCCAGCATTGTTGAAGGGGGGTAGGAGATCACCCTTGTTGTATGTGACAGTTATTATGTCTTCTAATGTCCGACCATCCAGATCAGTCCCATCAATTTGTTTGTTCAAGTTTTCCACATAAGATCTATGATGTTTTCCCCAATGGTACTCTAATGTTACACTACTCATATACGGTTCTAAACCATTCTGCAAAATGAAAAAGAGAAACCACATTTAAAATTAGTGACCAGATATTTTCTCCTAGTGAATTGAAAATTGACTCTAACTCACTGTGTCACCAAGATAATCTATTCAGAGTAGAATAATCTGTGAGAGATTGAAATAAACATTTTTTTAATTGCACGCACATCAATTCTTTTAGATACAGAAATCATATAAAGCTCGAAAGACCTGAATTATATACTTTCCATCTCTTCTGTATAACTCGTGTGGGATATCAAAATCCATTGGGCCCTTGCTCGATTTTCTCTTTTTTATTTTACACTTGAGCATAAATAAAAAGAACATACCAGCGGATATGGAAGTGACTTTAGCTCAAGCTTTGCACTTATAGCGGTAAATGTTTTCCTAGCATCTTTTCTCTGCAAATGCTAGATGTTAGACATTCACAGAAAAGCTAAGAGCATGTTGAGGTACAGGTAAGAACTGTGCATCGAATAATGATATTCCTAAAATATGGAAGAGTCGCAAGGGGGGACAAGTTTATAGCTGAATTGAACTTATAATACAAAAACTAGCTTTCTTAAACACTGCCTGAGTTGCAAAGAAGATATAGTAGCCAAGGCGCGATGTGACATTGAAAAGAGTTGTTAAATAGATGCATCATCACACGAGCTAAAGCTATTTGAATAATCCATCCAGATAAAGTAGCTTAAGAGTTTAATTGCATGGTAAAGTGGCTTGCAGTTTGTCTAAAACAAGAAATCAGAAGGTGAACCAGAAGACAAAGGTTTAATACCGTGGGATTGGATATTGGGATGCCTGGAGACGGCGTGTTGTTCTGAAGAAGAGGATGGCGACGTCGTCCTGCGTTGAGAGAGTTGAAGGTTAGTCGAGTAGAGTAGAGTAGAGAGGGGAGGGGGCAACAGGTGGGGGAATGTTACGTGGAGATAAAGTGGCGAAACTTAGCGGCAGGGTTTGAGCGAGCAGCGCAGCCATCATCTATCGCTTCTCCACCTTGAATCCAATTCATCAACTACTTCATTTTAAAATGTGTGATATGATTTTTATTTCTTATTAGCAAAATCAAATTAAAATTAACTTTCTCTCTCTCTCAATTTCAGTCTCATTCCAAAATCTATCCTCATTCTAAAAAAAGATCCGTCATGATCTTTTCCGCTTATATATTTGCTACATCGCTTTCCAACGCATATGGAATTATTTCAATCCCATATCAATAACTTAAGATATATAATTTAACATTTATGTTTCATTTTTCCACCTTTTATAGCCCAAATAGAGAATAAAACTCGTAATTATGTCATAGCCTATTCATTCATCTCAACCCACCACCCAACATTTAGAATTCAAGATACAACGAACCAAAGTTGTTTCACTCATTACACGCACTCTTAAATGTGTTGGGGTCCGGTCTATATTCTTTTTGGGCTTGGTCCATTTAGTTTTTTAGTAGTTTTTTGTGTTAGGCTTTGAAGAAACAAAATCATCAGATTTTTTGGGTGTGCTTCACAGGGAAGACAGTTTCGGTAGTCAAACATTGTCCGTTTTTGCTGATATTTTGAAAGCTTGTTGGGGACATCTTGGGCTTCGTTTTGAGTGGTCTTTGGCGTGATTTGGAGTTCTGGTGCGAAAGCTATTGCTGTTGGATAGAGCTCGATTTTATGGTGATTTCTGTCCTCTCTTTGTTGGTCTCTTATGCATGTATGTGTTGGTGGGTAGTTGCTGAACGTTTGTACTCTATTGTGGCTGCTTGTACCCTCAACCTTTATCATAATAAGAGCTGAGTAGGAGGACTCCTTACGTCCTGTGGTTTTTACTCTTCATACTGGAGAGGTTTTCCACGTAAAAATCGTGTGTCACTGCATTTTACTTTCTCTTATTTGGGTTGCTTGAATAATTAGTTGATTGTATTGAAGTAGATCCTTATTAAGCGTTGTACGTTGGGTCCTACAACTGGTATCAGAGCGGAGGTTATTTGAGCTGCTATTATGGAATCCGGTGGTAGCAACTCAATGATGAAATTGACATCAATCAATTATTCTATTTGGAGGCCGATGATGGAAGACTTGTTATATTGCAGAGATTTGTATGATCCTATTGAGGCAAGTGTCTCGGAAAATGGTGTTGTCACCAAACCAGCAAAGCCCGAAAAGTTAGATGAGAAAGAATGAGAAAAGTTGAAGAGGAAGACTTTGGGAACTATCTGACAGTGGGTTGATATTAGCATCTTCAACCATATGTCTCAAGAGGTTGATCCATATGAGTTGTGATAGAAATTGAGGGGCGCTTTATGAGAGAAAGACCGCGTACAACAAAGCTTCTTTGATCAAGAGACTTGTCAATTTGAAGTTGAAAGGTGGGAAGTCAGTTTCTGAACATCTCAGTGACTTCCAGGATATTATTAACAAGTTGACCACAATGAAGATTGTTCTTGATGATGAGTTGCAAGCTTTGTTTCAATTGAGTTCTTTAACAGATAGTTGGGAGACCTTGGTTGTGACCATTGATCGGTTGGATTCTCGACCGATTCTCGCTTGTGTTTATTGGTTGTTTTCGTTCATTTTTGGAGTATTATGACCATTATGCACTCTCTCCTTCTTATTTCAGGGCCAATCTGCTCAGGCGCCATGGAGAGTAAAGTTAGAGGCAACTGCATGCAAAAGAGTCGAGGAATATGTCAAACTGCCCAAGCCCGTACTGTCTGTATCTCCCGGACTGCCCGTATTTATACGTTCGGCACGGTCGATACGACCGTGTCAAATCTTCGATTTTCCAGCTGAGGTCGTATCGACCGTAGGGAGTGGATATGATCGTATCGGTCGTATCGACCTTATGGATACGACCGATACGGACAGCTCAGCTTATTTTCATAGAATTTGAAGGGATGGAAAAGGAAAGAAGGGGGGGCAGATTAGATTGGACGGGGAGGACGAGCTGGGAGGCGAAAAAAGGGCACGAACCAGAGAAAAAAAGAGGTGTTTCGATCATTGATTACTCGAGTGCATGGTTGTAATCTATTGTGATGATGCAAGTATGGCAGAGTTTGACAAAACGAGCACAAGTGAACAAGGAGTTGCTGCAGCTCAAATAATTAAGCAGGCAGCAGAAGTGAACTAGCAGCAGCTGCAGCAGGGGTTGCTGCAGCAGGAGCTGGTTCAACTGGCTGGTTCATCTGTCCGAGAACCAGCAGCAACCTGGGCGTGTCTTGAAGGGCTGGAAACTCTATGGAGAGCATCTGAAGAATTTCTAAAATACTGTGGAGTATATTCCAGGGAGGTTTCCTAGTCAGAGAAGGAGATGTGCTTGAAGATAAAGATCAAACCTAATCTCTTAGTTTTTAGGAGATAATTGTTCGGGATGAGACATGGTTTAATCTTGGACATTGCTTAAAACTGGCGGTGCTATTTAAGCTGAGGGGTCCAGAGCAGAACGGAATCGATCGAAGCAGAGGGATACACGAGTGCATACACAGATTTCAGAGAGGACAATCTTTGGTGTGCGACGGACGAATTCTTCGATCATCACCCGAGAGCAGAGCGTGAGCGCAGAGCTGTGGTGATTATAGCAGAAGGGAATCAGGACTTACAGACTCTGATTCGCACTTGATCTGGAAGCCAATTCAGAGCTGAGGAGCTTGTTGGTTGATCAAGGGTAGCCGCGGAAGAACTGACGGGTGGAAGGCTCGGTCGAGTGTCGTGCAGCTGTACTCGCTAGTGGCAGGTGGTCACTGAGTGAGGGGGAGTATTCCAGAGTGTGCAGCGCTCGTGGAATCGTTCGATCGGCTCGGTGGAAGGCCTTGGAGCGACGCGGACATTTGTGCTTCAGCTGTGTGTTACAGCAGCTGCTACAGCAACCCTGCTGAGTAGTTGTAGTTTAGAATAGGCTAAGTCTTGAGAAGTCTGTAGCTATTCTAGATTGACATATTGCAGAGGGTGTGCAGACACAAGTCAGAGCTTGTTCTGATTGTGTTGAGTGATCCACACAAGGTTGAGTAGCATAGGTTGCGTGAGTTGTAACCGTGTGTACGTGGGAACCTTCGAGTTAGTGGATTGAGGACTGGAGAATAGTCCTCCCCTGACGTAGGCAGATTGGCCGAACTGGGTGAACAAACCTGTGCCTTGTTCATTGTTTGCTGAGAGAATTTTCGAGTGAACAAGAGTGTGCTGCAGCAACTGCTTGTTCACAAAATCTGTCAAACTAAGACACTGTGAAATTTCATATTGTTTTCATTAGAGAATTGGATTTGTAACTCGTTCTTTATTTATGAAAGCAATGAAATCATTTTCCATGTATTGTGAGTAATCTCCCTAATTCCAAGGTTTGATGAATCTTGTCTAGTGTGTTTGAAGTATTGTGATGATGTTCTAAACGAAATTTTAGTTTGGATGATTGATGGATTACGGTTTTACTCAAGTATGTCAAGTTATGCATGCTAGATGTTTGAAAGAATGCCAGCATGAATTCCGTTTTAACTTAAGTACGTGATTGAGAGATACATACTTAGGAAGGACGAGAGTAAAATCGGCTTTGATCTTATTGACATACGAAAGTAGCGTAAAGAGATAAGTTAGAGGTTAGGTATGCTTAATGCGAATTCTTTTACTGATCATCATAACGACGGTTTGTGATTAGTGGAGGAAGTTAGAGCGAATCAATATATTGAGAGATTGAGATTCGACTTCCGTAATAGATTGATAATCGAAATTGAGCGAAAGCTAGTTTAGAAGATTGATCTATTCATAACCTCTATAGTCTTCAATCATCCATTCATCTTTGTCACTTTATTAGAAAACACTAGGCAAGTGAAATCAACCTTGGAATCTTCTCGAAATTTGGCAATTTAACCTTAGCTTGCTTGTCTTAATCCAAATCATTACAGAAAATCAATTCACAGATCGAGTTAGCTAAACAAAACTAGATTTTGCGTAGTGCATAAGCTTAGTTTACTCCTTGGACGACCCGAAATACTTCGGTTTACAAATTGTTTTTGATCTGCATTGGAACTTCATATTCATTGAATTTGGAGTATAAAAACACTACACGTCATAATGGCACCGTTGCCGGAGAGTAACGAGTTAGCTTTTCATTATATTAAATTTAGCGAATTGTTTAGACTACTCATTTTAAATTTCAGTACTTTTATTTTACCTATCCCACTTGTGCTTTCACGATTGTTTTTGTTTGTGATACATTTCAGGGTTCTCTATTGTTTGGATGCAAACCCGGTCTAAGAGCGGAATCAACAAGAAAAAGAATCCAGATTTGAGTCACTCAACTCCTCTTGCAGCAACCAGTAGCAGGAGTAAGTCAAAGAAAACCGTCTCACCTAAGGAGAATAAGACACCAGAAATGGAACAACAAAGGAACAATGCGAATGATCCTTCTCGAGAAGAACTTATTCCAAGGATGCCGGACTTTCCTGACCAAGGTCGATATCAGCGACGAGAGGTACAGGGAGAGCCAAGAGCTATGAGGATTACACATTCCCAACCATGACCACGTTACAATCACCAATTACATACCCAGCAGTGACTGCCAATAATTATGATATCAAACCGGCGCTGCTGGCCTTGGCTTCCAACTCGCCTTTCTCGAGACTTCCGAATGAAAACCCAAGCGCCCACCTGAATTCATTTCTTCAGCTGCTGAATACATTCAGGATCAATGGAGTTTCAAGAGATGCGGTTTGTCTCAGAGTTTTCCCCTTCTCACTAGCGGGAAAAGCTAAGGAATGGTTGTGGAGCCACAATCCCGGGACTTTCAGTACTTGGGATGACTTGGCACAAGCGTTCTTGACTCAATATTTTCCACCAGGGAAAACGGCTCAATATAGAAACAACATCAGCAACTTTGGGCAAAAGCAGGGTGAGACTTTGTATGAAGCTTGGGAACGGTTCAAGGGTTTATTGAGGGCATGCCCACATCGTGGCTTGTCGTTCAATCATTTTATAATGGGTTGGACTATGATGTGCGAGCTACTGTTGATCAAGGAGCTGGAGGATCTCTTATGGATCACACACCGAAGGATGGTGAAAGAATTATTGAGAAGATGTCCAGCAACGCTCATAGATGGACAAGTGAGAGATCCAACCCACGGAAACACTCCAACACTCAGTCAACCTATGTTGTGGACACAAATGACGCTATTGGAGCGTTGTCAAAGAAGTTTGATGCCTTGATCACTACTATTGGTAACTTTAATGCAAATCAGGTCGGTAGTTCTTCGTCAGCAGGAGCGTGTGAGATTTGCGCATCACTAGGCCATGATTCAACCTATTGTCCACTCACAATGCCCCTAGAAGGTGGAATCAACAACGAAGATGTTAACTTCATGGGTAGACAAAATGTAGGTGCTTATGGATCAAGTGCGAATCCCGCTTATCATCCTAGCTGTTAAGGTAATTGCATCCTTGACAAAACCTGAGCAACGAGTTGCTACAGCATCTTGAGAAGATTGAAGCTGGAGCATCTTCCAAAGACTGACAAAACAATAAAGAGCAAGAAGTTGGTACAGCATCAGATGACAGCAGAAGCTATCTGAAGAAGCCACTTGAGAAGAAGCCAGAAGACAAGTTGGGGATAGCTTGAGATAGCAGAGTCCGTGACTTGAGAAGACTTGAGAAGGAGTCTGAAGACGAGATGAGGATTGCCTAAAATCAGAAGGGTCTTTGGATTTTGTCAAAATGCCAAGGGGGAGATTGTTAATGTCTATGGCATCATTGACAAACTCCTACAAGGTGCACAAGAGTCTGCTACAGCAAGCGTGTGAAGACAGCAGCTGATGCAGAGCGTTCCAGAATGACCAAGCAGAGTGCACAAGGCGTTGCTACAGCAACCTGTGTAGCAGAGAGCTGTAGCATAAGCAGATTTTCGTGTGAAGGACAGGTTGCCCAGAATTGAAGAGATGAGCAACAGAAGCTTTATGAATGGAATTTAGAAGATTGCCAAAGTCAATAGCATGCCGATCAACTTGGAGCAGTCCTAAGAACGTACGGAGAGTTGCTGCCAGCATCGCAACAGGTTGGAAGAGTATCGTGAAGATAGAGAGCAAGATGATGCAGCTGCCCGTGTGAAGATAGCAGCTTGTGCAAATCCAGTCAGAGTGAACAAGCTTAATGAACAGGCAATTGCTACAGCAGAAGCTGTAGCAGGGAGTTATAACAGCAGTATTGGTGCGAAGAACAATTTGGCCAGAAATGCAGAGCTGAGCAACGGGATGATTCCAGAGCATCTGTCAGAATATTCTCAGTGGAGATTGCGGTCTACAAGTCAGCTTGAAGATATGGATCTTTTGGAAGGAGAATATTTGTTTGTAGAAGATTAGATTTGCAAATCAAATCTAATCTCCTACAAATTAGAAGATAAGATCTTGTTGAGATCTTTAAAGATTTTCCAAATACTGATATTGATGGAACTGGTAGTTCCTATTTAAAAGAAGTTGGGCAGAGGTTCAAGGGCATCGAATCAGAGAGCAAATACTGAGAACACACGCAGAATACCGAGAGAGAAATTCAAGTGCGTGCGAAGATTCGATAACCACCACGAGCAGAGCGTGAGAGCAGAGCTGAGTGGTTAAGTGTAGAGACTGATTGCAGACTAGCAGTGTCTGGTCAGTGCTTGATCAGGAGGACCAATTCAGAGCAAGGCATGCTTGTTGGTTGATCAAGGGAGGCCGCGGAGGTACTGACGAGTGGACGAACTCGGTCAAGTGACTGGACGGCTGTGACTCGCTAGTGGCAGGTGGTCACTGAGTGAGGGGGAGTGTTCCAGAGTGTGCAGCGCTCGTGGAATTGTTCGATCGGCTCAGCGGAAGGCTTAGGAGCGACGCGGACAAATTGTGCATCAGCTGTGTGCTACAGCAAATGCTATAGCAAACCCGCAGTGACTGAGTATTAATTAGAATAGGCTGAGTTTGAAAAGACAGTAGCTATTCTAGATTGATATCAGTGTAGGTTGGGTAGACACAAGTCAGAGCTTGTTCTGATTGTGATCTTGGTTCCACTTGAGGTTGAGTAGGATAGATTACGTGGAGATTATAACCGAGTGTACTTTGAGACCTTCGAGATTAGTGGATTGAGGACTGGAGTACAGTCTTCCCCAGACGTAGGCAGTTGGCCGAACTGGGTGAACAAACTTCTGTCTTGTTCATTGTTTGCTGAGACAATCTCCGAGTGAACAAGAGTGTGCTGCAGCAACTGCTTGTTCACAAATCTGCTTATCAGAGGCGCTGCGAATTTCAATTGGTATCAGAGCGGGAACTCGACACACAGAGTAAAGATCCTGAGCGCCTAGCTGAGAAGAGCAAGAAACAATGAAGGAAAGACAAAGCACAAGTCGGCCACCCTTATTGGAAGAAGGAAATTATAGTTGTTGGAAGGCGAGAATGAAAGCTTTCCTAAAGGCGATGGATGAGAAGACTTGGAGAGCGGTAGTGTCTGGGTGGTCACACCCACTGACCATTGACGACAAAGGAGTTGCATGGGAGAAACCAGAGGAGACATGGACAGCTGAAGAGGAAGCGGTAGCAACCAGTAACTCAAAAGCCTTGAACGCGATATTTGCCGCTGTTGACGCAAATAATTTCAGGCTGATCTCTGACTGTGAAGTTGCCAAGCAAGCATGGGAGATCCTCCAGACGGCGCATGAAAGGAACAAGACCCCTGCTATAAACTGGAGAGACGAAGACAGTGAAGCAGATTCTAAACTGATAAGCAATGTTGCTCTGATATCTGTAACTGATATGGAGAACACCGTTTCAACAAAGCCAGAAATTGTTCATGGTGTTGAGGAGTCAGACAGTGGTGATGATGAGGAAATCACTGAGGAGTCCATTGCAAGAAACTTTACCCTGTTGCACGAAGAGTGGCTGCAAGTCATGGAGGTCAACAAAGGATTGACTGCCAAAGTTTAAGACCTGCAAGAAAAACAAGAGGAGCTGCTGAAGATGATCACTTCTCTTACGGATTAGGTTGCCCAGCAAGAAGAGAAGTTTGCTGCAGAGAAGGAAGAGCTCAACCTCTACCGGAAGACTACAAAGATGCTTAACAGTGGAACAAGCACTCTTGAAGATATTCTAGCACGCCAAAGATATGGAGGAGGCTACTCTGGTCTTGGATACACTGGAGAAGAAGGTGCTGAAAGTACTGTATTCGTCAAAGCTACGGAGCCAGAAGATGCTGGGATTGCCGTGGAGAAACCGGTCCGGTCCCAAAAACCAGTTCAGAAGAAGGTGCCTAGAAGAGTGAACAAGAGACTGCTACAGCAGCCGCTGTATCAACCACCTGTAGCAGAAAAGAAACCCAGGTGCAAAAGTCGCAGATGTCTGTGATCGAGAGGGACACATTCAGAGAAGATGCCCGATCCTGAACAAGTATTGGAGACCTCAGAAATCGCCTACAGACGGGCAACGCCAGATGAAGCCAAGGATCAGGCGTGGCACGCAGGTGACCTCCAGCTCATCAAAGCCGATGGACTGTCACTGTCCAGTTGTGCACGAAAACATCAGATACGTTAGAGGGACAACGGAAATGAGGATTGCAAAAGACACAGGTGCAGATCGGGTGAGACATCGAAACAATGTCAGAAGGAAAGAAAGAGTTGCTGGACACAACAGAGCTCGGAAGCGTTGGATACGGAAGCCGGAGCAGGCAGTGATGGAGAAGCAGCCACCAGATAGTCTCCCAAAATCATCAGAAGAGACACATGCTGAGACACCAAGAGGTCCCGTTCTTCGGTGAATGGAGAAGAGGCGTTGGCCTATTCGCTGAGCTTAGCTTGAGGCTCCCCCCTTATCATTTGTGACAAAAAGGGGGAGAAGATGTGTTCTGCGAGATGAGCTCTGCTGTTTGTATTATGTGACAGGTTTTGCAAGTCGACCCCAGAGGGAGAAGAGGAGCCCCTGCAGAAGATGCTCAGGAGGTTTTGTCAAAAATGCCAAGGGGCAGATTGTTAAGATAATGGCATCCTTGACAAAACCTGAGCAAGGAGTTGCTACAGCATCCCGAGAAGATTGAAGCTGGAGCATCTTCCAAAGACTGACAAAACAATAAAGAGCAAGAAGTTGGTACAGCATCAGATGACAGCAGAAGCTATCTGAAGAAGCCACTTGAGAAGAAGCCAGAAGACAAGTTGGGGATAGCTTGAGATAGCAGAGTCCGTGACTTGAGAAGACTTGAGAAGGAGTCTGAAGACGAGATGAGGATTGCCTAAAATCAGAAGGGTCTTTGGATTTTGTCAAAATGCCAAGGGGGAGATTGTTAATGTATATGACATCATTGACAAACTCCTACAAGGTGCACAAGAGTCTGCTACAGCAAGCGTGTGAAGACAGCAGCTGATGCAGACCATTCCAGAATGACCAAGCAGAGTGCACAAGGCGTTTCTACAACAACCTGTGTAGCAGAGAGCTGTAGCATAAGCAGATTTTCGTGTGAAGGACAGGCTGCCCAGAATTGAAGAGAAGAGCAACGGAAGCTTTATGAATGGAATTTAGAAGATTGCCAAAGTTAATAGCATGCCGATCAACTTGGAGCAGTCCTAAGAACGTACGGAGAGTTGCTGCCAGCATCGCAACAGGTTGGAAGAGTATCATGAAGATAGAGAGCAAGATGATGCAGCTGCCCGTGTGAAGACAACAGCTTGTGCAAATCCAGCCAGAGTGAACAATCTTAATGAACAGGCAGTTGCTACACCAGAAGCTGTAGCAGGGAGTTATAACAGCAGTATTGGTGCGAAGAACAATTTGGCCAGAAATGCAGAGCTGAGCAACGGGATGATTCCAAAGCATCTGTCAGAATATTCTCAGTGGAGATTGCGGTCTACAAGTCAGCTTGAAGATATGGATCTTTTGGAAGGAGAATATTTGTTTGTAGAAGATTAGATTTGCAAATCAAATCTAATCTCCTACAAATTAGAAGATAAGATCTTGTTGAGATCTTTAAGGAATTTCCAAATACTGATATTGATGGAACTGGTAGTTCCTATTTAAAAGAAGCTGGGCAGAGGTTCAAGGGCATCGAATCAGAGAGCAAATACTGAGAACACACGCAGAATACCGAGAGAGAAATTCAAGTGCGTGCGAAGATTCGATAACCTCCATGAGCAGAGCGTGAGAGGAGAGCTGAGTGGTTAATTGCAGAGACTGATTGCAGACTAGCAGTGTCTGGTCAGTGCTTGATCAGGAGGACCAATTTAGAGCAAGGCATGCTTGTTGGTTGATCAAGGGAGGCCGCGGAGGTACTGACGAGTGGACGAACTCGGTCAAGTGACTGGACGGCTGTGACTCGCTAGTGGCAGGTGGTCACTGAGTGAGGGGGAGTGTTCCAGAGTGTGCAGCGCTCGTGGAATTGTTCGATCGGCTAAGCGGAAGGCTTAGGAGCGACGCGGACAAATTGTGCATCAGCTGTGTGCTACAGCAAATGCTATAGCAAACCTGCAGTGATTGAGTATTAATTAGAATAGGCTGAGTTTGTAGAGACAGTAGCTATTCTAGATTGATATCAGTGTAGGTTGGGCAGACACAAGTCAGAGCTTGTTCTGATTGTGATCTTGGTTCCACTTGAGGTTGAGTAACATAGGTTACGTGGAGATTGTAACCGAGTGTACTTTGAGACCTTTGAGATTAGTGGATTGAGGACTGGAGTACAGTCCTCCCCAGACGTAGGCAGTTGGCCGAACTGGGTGAACAAACTTCTGTCTTGTTCATTGTTTGCTGAGACAATCTCCGAGTGAACAAGAGTGTGCTGCAGCAACTGCTTGTTCACAAATCTTCTTATCAGAGGCGCTGCGAATTTCACTAGCAATCGAAACCATCCGAACTTCTCCTACAAACCCCATGAACCTACCCCTCCTGGATTTCAACCTAGACAGTACCAAAGCAACCAGAGATTTCAAACAAATCAGGGAAGTCAAAATTTTGCTCGGAACAATCAGCAGGGGCAAGGGAACTAAAATAGAAGCCAAGGACCGATGCAATACTCGAACAACTATCAAAACCAACCTTCTCAAGGGCACCAAGCACAAGCACCGCCTCAGGCTTCTCCGAGCAGCCCTTTTCCCACCATGGAGGCCATCCTTGCTCAACTTGTCGCGGGTCAAGAGAAGTTGAATGCAAGAATCGATGAACTTGCCATTCACAACAAACATTTAGAGACACAAATTGCACAACAGGCAGCTTCTTCGTCAAGATCACATGGTAAGCTTCCTTCAAAGCCAGACATGGGTAATAATGAATCTTGTAGCGCCATCACTACAAGAAGTGGTATAGTGATAGACCCCGCTAACGCTAGAATGCGTGCCTCCAAGCCAAGGGTGGTCCTGGATGAGAAATCAGAGAAGGAGAAGGATACAGCTGAATAACCTGATGTAGAAGAGGTTGAACCCACACCGGTTGAGAGAGATGTAGCTGTCGAGGTACCGGTATATAAGCCTAAAGTGCCATTTCCACAGCAGCTAGCTAAGAGCAACAAGGAAGCTCACTTCAAGAGGTTCTCGGATATGCTAACAAAGCTTCAGGTAACGCTGCCCTTCACGGAGGTAATCTCTGAAGTCCCTACTTACGCAAAGTTTTTAAAAGATATCATTTCTCAAAAAGCGTAGGATTGATGTGCATGAAACTGTTGCATTGAATGAGATATGTAGTGCCGTAGTTCAAAATGCATTACCTATGAAGTTAGGAGATCCGGGTAGTTTTGCCATCCGTATCAATATTGATAATGTTATCATCAAGCGTGCACTGTGTGATCTAGGAGCTAGCATTTCTCTTATGCCTTATTCACTTTGCAAAAAGCTAGATCTTGGTGAACTTACTCCTACATCTATTTGTTTGAGATTGGCGGATCGCTCTTCAAGATTTCCTAAAGGAGTTCTTGAAGATGTTCCCATTAGAGTAGGGAATTTCTACATTCCCGTTGACTTTATTGTTTTAGAGATGGAGGAGGATAAGGAAGTACCGATCATTTTAGGTAGACCATTTCTAGCTACCGCTGGAGCCGTGATTGATGTTAGACATGGCTCACTTGTGTTGCATATTGGTGAAGAAGAGATTGCATTTAGTCTAGAAAAGTCATGCAAGACACCATGCTCATCATTTGATTGCAATCTGAAATTTCACAGTGTCTTAGTTCGACAGATTTGTGAACAAGCAGTTGCTGCAGCACACTCTTGTTCACTAAAAATTGTCTCAGCAAGCAATGAACAAGACAAGGTTTGTCCACCCAGTTCGGCCAACTGCCTACGTCTGGGGAGGACTATTCTTCAGTCCTCAACCCACTAACTCGAAGGTTCCCAAGTACACACGGTTACAACCCACGCAACCTATGCTACTCAACCTTGTGTGGATCACTCAGCACAATCAGAATAAGCTCTGACTTGTGCCTGCACACCCTCTACAATATGTCAATCCAGAATAGCTACAGACTTCTCAAGACTCAGCCTATTCTAAATTACACTTGACACAGCAGGGTTGCTGTAGCAACTGCTGTAACACACAGCTGAAGCACAATTTGTCAGCGTCGCTCCAAAGCCTTCCGCCGAGCCGATCGAACGATTCCACGAGCACTGCACACTCTGGAATACTCCCCCTCACTCAGTGACCACCTGCCACTAGCGAGTACTGTCGCACGACACTCGACCGAGCCAACAACTCGTCAGTTCTTCCGCGGCTTCCCTTGATCAACCAACAAGCTCAGCAGCTCTGAATTGGCTTCCAGATCAAGCTCGAATCAGACTCTGCAAGTCCTGATTCCCTTCTGCCACAATCACCTCAGCTCTGCGCTCACGCTCTGCTCTCGGGTGATGATCGAAGAATTCGTCCGTCGCACACCAAAAATTGCTCTCTCTGAAATCTGTGTATGCACTCGTGTATCCCTCAGCTTCGATCAACCTCTCTGCTCTAAACCCCTTCTGCTTAAATAGCATCACCAGCTTTTAGCAATGTCCAGATTTAGGCAATGTCCCAACAAGAACAATTATCTCCTAAAATCTAGGAGATTAGATTTGATCTTTATCTTCAATGCAAATCTCCTTCTCTGATTAGTAAACCTCACTGGAATATACTCTTCAGTAGTTTAGAAATTCCTCAGATGGTCTCCATAGAGTTTCCAGCCCTTCTGGACAAGCCCAGGTTGCTGCTGCTTCTTGGACGGCTGAAACAGCCAGTTGAACAAGCTCCTGCTGCAGCATCCCCTGCTAGTTCACTTCTGCTGGCTTGCTTAAATACTTGAGCTGCAGCAACTCCTTGTTCACTTGTGCTGGTTTTGTCAAACACTGCCATACTTGCACCATCAATCTCCCCCTTGGCATTTTGACAAAACCTTAGAACATATGCACTCTCCCATGAACCAGAAAAAACTCTGAATACTCTAAAAGGAAAGATCCAACAATAGAGAGTAAGTAGTAAATAGGTGTGGCCACACTCGGCCATAGCACAACCACGCAGGGTCAGCAAAACAAATAAAAAAAGGTTCATCAGTAGCAGCAGTAGCATCTTCTCTCCCCCTTTTTGTCATAGATGCTCAAGGGGCCTGCTCCTCATCTGCCGGGAACTCCAGGTCTCTGAGAAGGCTTCTGATCTGTCCACGCCTAGCATCCCTTCGTTTGGCTTCTGCTTCAAGAATGACCAGCTCCGATCTGAGATGGCTCACAATTCTGGCGCGGAGGGCTGATTGTATTGTTGCAGCAGGGGGAAGAACATCCTCCAGGGGAGCTGGAGCGGAAGCTGAATCACCTACCATGAGTAGATCCTCATATGCAATGTCCACTGCATGTTTTCCTTTGAACAACTTGTGATCAACAGTGAAGATCTGCAGTTCCTCAGAAAGTCCTTCAGAAATCTCACCAAGCTCCGGATGTTGAGAGACCATTATCCCATAGATGAGAGAGGGTAGCACAATGGGTTTGCTGGAGGAAGCGCTGCCGGCATGAGTAGCCAGCTGGGGAAACATCACACTGCCCAGGCTGATGCGCCTCCTTTTCCCAATGGAGTAGAGAAGGTTAGCAAAGGATTTGCTAACCTTCCCTCTGTGTGAGCTGGGGATCCAGTTTCTGATGCCCAGATGATATAGCAAGGCATTCTTGGAGGTCAGTTCAGCAGCACTCAGATTGGGACCTCCCCAGGACAGGCACACTCCCCCTGTCAGAACCTTGGCCAGCATCTCTGGCTGAACATCAGTGGGAGCTCTGGCATTCTCATGGATCCCAAGGAATTCATCAATTCGTTCAGGGGTAATAGAAACTGACTTACCCCGTACCCAACTTCTACCATACTCATCTGCTCCTTCCTCTCCAAACTTCTCCTCCATATTTACAATAAATTCCCTAACCAGAGCTATATTGAATCTGAATGGAAAGGTTAGGGACTTGAGCAGGTTTACCTCTGTGAGAAGCTGAATGATTGCTGCTGACCTGTACTTGTCTAGGTCCAGCCTCTTCTCTGACACAATATGCTTCCGCTCAACAGCACTCCAGGATTGAGAAGCACTCCGATTCCTGAACCAAATACTTCCCACGGTGGTTGCAGTTGTGTCTACCAATGCAGGTCCTCTCACAGACAGTTCACCAGGAGCACCAATATTTTCTTCACTTGATTCTTCTTCTTCACTGCTGGAGACTGGGACTAGGATAGGAGCTTTTCCTTTGTCGGCTGGAGGAGGAGGATGTGCTGCAGCAGGTTCTTGTTCAGAAGACTCGGCACCTGTTTCCTCCCCTTCACCCACAATGCCAGGGGACATAACAAGAGTTCTGCACCCTTCTTCTGCAGAACCTGCTACAGCATCCGCTGTAGCAAGTTCTTCTTCAGAGACATCCTCAGCCACAGTCCCTTCAGATAGCACAGCAGTACTGGAGACAGGTTCTCCGTCGCGTACCAGGCGCCTCCTTTTCTGCGATGTTCCTTTGTACGGGGAGGGCTCGCTGTGCGACACAGGGAGAGGTGTTGGTTCCCACACCACCACATCCAGTTGCTGTGCAGGGGCTTCATTGCGCGACTTGGTCAGTCTTTCAGACCTGCCTTGACGGTCTGCTGCCAGATTCTTCTTCAACCCGCGCGTCTTCACCATTGTAGCTAGATTGCAGACAGTTTGAGGAGCGTACAGAGGATGATCGGCAGCGATTTTTGGGAAGCACCTTGCACCTTGTCTATGCCCTAGAAATTGATTTACCCGTTATCTTCCTTTCCATTTTGAAGTTGTTAGATCACGTGCCTCACACGTGCCTTCTCCCATCATTAGCAACCAAAACATGTGAACAAGCTTATTCTTGGCCCGGTTGCTACACCACATGCGAGCTAGTTCACCTGCTCAGTTTAGACAAACAGCTTTGCTCGAAGGATCCTTAAGAGGTTCTGATGGAGATTTCTTCACCCACACCTGAGATACGCCATAGTTTCTCCTTTTCTGACCCTCCAGCCTCCTGTCTCTTCGTTTGTCATGTTTGGGTTTCCTTACCTGTAAAGCCTGTGGTTTTCCCTTGTCTTTAGCGATCCAGTGCCCTTGTGCAACAGTCTTAGCAATCCTCCTCTGCGATTCTTTCCAGCAGGGAGTTTTTCTTGAAGCTACATGATACGTAGTCTTTATGCAGCATGTGTTGGTTCTGGGTTTTGCTCCTCCTTTTTCAACTGAGGAGGTTTTGTGCAGCTGCTTCAGATTGGAGGTAATCTTCTGATTCCCAACACTTGTACAAGAGCCCTGTTTATTCTGAACTTTTAGCTTTGTTGTAGAAAAATGATGTGCCCGGTGCTGCAGCACCCTCTTGTTCACATGCCTAGTTCCATCTTTCTCTGTATGTTTTGAAGGGTCATCTGAATTGTTCTTTTCATCTATCTCAGCATCCGAGGCTTTTATGAAAACTGTCCCTCTAGAGCTTTCTTCACCAGTATATCCAAGCCCTGTTCTTCCTTTTCCAAGTCTTTGGTAAGACAGAATTTCGTCCAGGATATTATTCTGCGGATCAGCTGTCTTGGCTGTTGCTGGAGAGGATCCAACAGAGATCTGTCTTCTAGAGTCTTCCCTCTTCAGAATGGTAACTTGATTATTGGATGAGAGGAGACATTTCCTTCATTCTTCTTCCAAGAGATTGACTCTGTCAGTCAATGCTTGATTGGTCTGAAGAACTGCCTCACACTGCTCGAGAATCTTCCTTAGATAGTCAACAAGGTTATCAGATGGATCATCTTCATCTTCACTCTCGGATACTTCAATCCCATAGTGAAATTCTTCCTTCTTTAGTTCCTTGAGGTTGAAATCTGATACACTGGTTAGCACAACACAGTTTTCTTCATCACTTTCATCAGAGTCACTCCATTTTGCTGTCATGGACTTACTGTTCTTTTTCTCTGAGATTTTGAGGGGTTTGCTTGGACAGTCAGCCTCAATGTGTCCATACCCTTCACAGTTCCAGCATTGAACTCCCCTTTTCATTTCTTTTTTCTCATCTTCATCCTGAGCTGGTTCCTTTCCTTTCCTTTTGTTTTCACCACCTCTTCTGAATTGCTTTCTTGAGGAAGAGCTTTTCCCATTTCTTGAGTCCATGTTCTTCAGGAGCTTTCCAAGATTCTTGACAAGCATACTCAGCTGATCATCTGGAACTGTCTTCTTGGCTTCTGTTTCAGCTTTCAGTCCAACATTCTTGTCCTTGGGAGTGGTGTCTTCTTTAGTCAGTTACATCTCAAATTGTTTGAGAGACCCCATCAATTCTTCCAACCTCATGAATCTGACATTTTGAGCTTCTTCAATGGCTGTCACTTTCATGTCAAATTTCGTGGGCAGCGATCTGAGAACCTTCCTGATCAGCTTATCTTCAGGGATAGGTTCACCAAGGGCATGAGCTTCATTTGCAAGATCACAGAGTTTGGCATTAAACTCAGTGACAGTCTCTTCTTCCAGCATTCTCAGATTTTCAAACTGTGTGGCAATGATCTGCAGTCTTGACAGCTTCACTCTATCAGTTCCTTCATGTACAGTTTGCAGAATTTCCCACGCTTGTTTAGCCATGTCGCAGTTTGATATCAACCTGAAGTTGTTAGCATCCACTGCAGCAAAAATTGCATTCAGAGCCTTTGAAGTACCAGTTGCTGCAGCACCTTCTTCAGCAGTCCATTGCTCTTCAGGTTTTATCCTTGTCACTCCTTGCTCATCCATGGTGATTGGGGGGACCACTGGATTACGACAGCTCTCCATGTCTTCTCATCAATAGCCTTGAGAAAGGCTTTCATTCTCGCTTTCCAATATCCATAGTTGCTCTCTTCCAACAATGGCGGTCTGCTTGTGCTCTGTCCTTCCTTCATTGTCTTGGCTTCTTCAGAGACACTGTAGGATCTTTTACTCTGTGTGTTGAGCTCCCGCTCTGATACCAATTGAAATTTCACAGTGTCTTAGTTCGACAGATTTGTGAACAAGCAGTTGCTGCAGCACACTCTTGTTCACTAAAAATTGTCTCAGCAAGCAATGAACGAGACAAGGTTTGTTCACCCAGTTCGGCCAACTGCCTACGTCTGGGGAGGACTATTCTCCAGTCCTCAATCCACTAACTCGAAGGTTCCCAAGTACACACGGTTACAACCCACGCAACCTATGCTACTCAACCTTGCGTGGATCACTCAGCACAATCAGGACAAGCTCTGACTTGTGCCTGCACACCCTCTACAATATGTCAATCCAGAATAGCTACAGACTTCTCAAGACTCAGCCTATTCTAAATTACACTTGACACAGCAGGGTTGCTGTAGCAACTGCTGTAACATACAGCTGAAGCACAATTTGTCCGCGTCGCTCCAAAGCCTTCCGCCGAGCCGATCGAACGATTCCACGAGCGCTGCACACTCTGGAATACTCCCCCTTACTCAGTGACCACCTGCCACTAGCGAGTACTGCCGCACGACACTCGACCGAGCCAATAACTCGTCAGTTCTTCCGCGGCTTCCCTTGATCAACCAACAAGCTCAGCAGCTCTGAATTGGCTTCCAGATCAAGCTCGAATCAGACTCTGCAAGTCCTGATTCCCTTCTGCCACAATCACCTCAGCTCTGCGCTCACGCTCTGCTCTCGGGTGATGATCGAAGAATTCGTCCGTCGCACACCAAAGATTGCTCTCTCTGAAATCTGTGTATGCACTCGTGTATCCCTCAGCTTCGATCAACCTCTCTGCTCTAAACCCCTTCTGCTTAAATAGCATCACCAGCTTTTAGCAATGTCCAGGTTTAGGCAATGTCCCAACAAGAACAATTATCTCCTAAAATCTAGGAGATTAGATTTGATCTTTATCTTCAATGCAAATCTCCTGCTCTGATTAGTAAACCTCACTGGAATATACTCTTCAGCAGTTTAGAAATTCCTCAGATGGTCTCCATAGAGTTTCCAGCCCTTCTGGACAAGCCCAGGTTGCTGCTGCTTCTTGGACGGCTGAAACAGCCAGTTGAACAAGCTCCTGCTGCAGCATCCCCTGCTAGTTCACTTCTGCTGGCTTGCTTAAATACTTGAGCTGCAGCAACTCCTTGTTCACTTGTGCTGGTTTTGTCAAACACTGCCATACTTGCACCATCACAATCGTATTAGCTCATGTGATTTGATAGATCATTGTGTTTTATCTTCATCTAACCTTTTGAGTTTTGAAGATACTAATGAGCATAGCATGAGGGCTATTGATTTGGGAGAAGGCAGCAAGGAAGAGGATAAGGGGAGCAAGATCTCGAAGATGGCACAAGAAGGTAAGGATTCTTGCAAGGTAGAGCTCAAAGCTCTACCGGCAAGCCTAAGATATGAATTCCTTGATGAAAATTCAGCGTATCCGGTGATTGTGAATTCTGCTTTGAATGGGGATGAGACTTCTAGGTTGTTGCATGTTCTTAGGAAGTATAAGAAAGCTTTGGGATATTCAATTGATGATCTTACCGGTATAAGTCCTAGTATTTGCATTCATAGGATTCAGTTAGAAGATGAGGCTAGATCATCTAAGGAACATCAACATAGGTTGAATCCCAATTTGAGTGAGGTAGTGAAGAAGGAGATTATGAAACTGTTGGATGTTGACATTATCTTTTCTATTCCTGATTCAAACTGGGTTAGCCCAATCCATGTTGTCCCGAAGAAGGGAGGATTTACTGTCGTGGCTAATGAGCGGACTGAATTGATACCTACACGAACCGTTACTGGTTGGCATATGTGTATCGATTACCGTAAGTTGAATAAGGCCACAAGAAAAGATCACTTCCATCTTCCGTTTATTGATCAAATGCTAGAGAGATTAGCCAATCATAGCTTCTTCTGTTATCTTAACGGATACAGTGGATTTTTCCAGATACCCATTCATCCACAAGATCTGGAGAAGACGACGTTTACTTGTCCTTATGGGACTTTTGCTTACAGGCGAATGCCATTTGGACTTTGTAACGGCCCTGCAACTTTTCAAAGATGCATGATGGCAATCTTTTCTGATCTTATAGAAACGGAGATGGAAGTCTTCATGGATGACTTCTCGGTTTACGGATCTTCTTTTGATCATTGCCTTCTTAATCTTTCCCATGTTCTTGAGAGATGTATTGAGACTTATTTAGTGCTTAACTGGGAAAAATGTCATTTTATGATGCAAGAGGGTATAGTCTTGGGACATCTAGTTTCCAACCGAGTGATAGAAGTAGATCCAGCTAAGATAGAGGTCATAGCCAAACTTCCACCTCCTAGGGATGTTAAGGGGATTAGGAGTTTTCTGGGTCATGCTGGGTTTTATAGGCGTTTCATTAGGGACTTTTCCAAGATAGCTAGACCCCTCACTAATCTCTTATGCCATGATGTTGATTTCCATTTTGATGATTCTTGTTTTGAAGCCTACACTAGGGTTAAAGATACCTTGACCTCCGCTCCTATTATTCAGCCTCTCAATTGGGAACTCCCGTTTGAACTTATGTGTGATGCAAGTGAATATGCAGTAGGTGCCGTGTTAGGTCAACGAGTTGATAAGAAGCTACACGCTATTTACTATGCTAGTAAAGTCCTTGACCAAACCCAGGCCAACTACACCACCACTGAAAAAGAGATGCTTGCCATAGTGTTTGCCTTCGAAAAATTCAGACAATACCTTGTAGGATCGCATACCATAGTCTATACCGATCATGCTGCCATCAAGTACCTCATAGCTCAGAAAGATTCTAAGCCTAGATTGATTAGGTGGGTACTCCTACTCCAAGAATTTGATATTCTCATTAAAGATAAGAAAGGGGTAGAGAACCTAGTAGCTGATCATCTCTCTAGGTTAGAAGAAGATCCCCAAGCTAGGGTGGCAGCAACTCCCATAGATGATTCGTTCATAGGAGAGAGCTTAATGGGAGTGGAGCTGCAAGCAGCTCCTTGGTATGGATTATGTGAATTATTTGGTTTGTGGCCTACTTCCTACTGATCTTAGTCATCACAGGAAGAAGAGGTTTCTGCATGATGTGAAAAAATATTACTGGGATGAGCCTTACCTCTACAGACTTTGTGCAGATGGAATTTATCGGACTTGTGTGGCTGAGGAGGACATGATGAGCATTCTTGCTCAATGTCATGATTTTCCCTATGGTGGGCATGGTAGTAGAAACAAGACTGCATCACGAGTTCTCCAGTGTGGATTCTATTGGCCTTCACTTTTCAAGGATTCCTACGAGTACGCCAAGGGATGTGATAGTTGCCAAAGGAGTGGTAATATTTCTAAGCGCAATGAGATGTCCCAACATCCTATTCAAGAGGTAGAGATTTTTGATGTTTGGGGGATAGTTTTATGGGTCCCTTTCCCACCTCCTTTGGAAACTCGTATATCCTAGTAGCTGTAGACTATGTGTCTAAGTGGGTAGAAGCCGTGGCCTCTCCTAATTGTGATGCTAAAGTTGTTACGAAGCTATTTAGGAAGATTATTTTCCCTAGATTTGGCGTACCACGTACGATTATTAGTGATGGAGGGTCTCATTTTACGGAGAAGAATTTTGAAGCTCTGCTGAGAAAGTATGGAGTTTACCATAAGATTGCCACTCCTTATCACCCACAGACTAGCGGGCAAGTGAAAGTTTCGAATAGGGAAATCAAAGTTATTCTTGAGAAAACGGTTAGTTGGTCTAGAAAGGATTGGGCGTCTAAGCTAGATGATGCACTTTGGGCATACCGTACTGCATTTAAAATCCCCATTGGAATGTCTCCATATCGATTGATTTATGGGAAAGCATGTCATCTTCCTGTTGAGTTGCAGCATAAGACTTTTTGGGCAATTACACGATTGAACTTTGATTTACGTGCTGCAGGAGAAAAGCGATTGTTACAATTGAATGAATTGGACGAGAGTCGCTTGGATGCTTATGACAACGCGCTCCTCTACAAGGAAAGAACGAAGAGATGGCATGATAGGAAGCTGGTGAGGAAGAGCTTCAAACAAGGAGACCAAGTTCTTTTGTTCAATTCAAGATTGAGACTCTTTCCCGGTAAGTTAAAGACTAGGTGGACGGGCCCTTTTCATGTTCATAAAGTATTTGATGATGGGCATGTGGAGCTTTTAAATTCTGAAGGGGAGTTGTTTAAGGTTAATGGGCATCAGATTAAATTGTATCACGGGCTAGAAAAAGAGGTAGGCTATGTGAGCTACCATTTGGATTGATCCTGCGAGCCCTTAGCTACGTCTCGCCAAGACTTTAAATTAGGCCTTTTCAGGAAGTAACCCGCTCTGTGAGTTCCTCTTGTTTCTTGCTTTTGTTTTTGTTTTTCTTCTTCTTGTAGTTGCGTCAGGAGTCATGTATTTGACTTGCATCTTAGTCTTCTTATTTTATTTCTATGTTTGGGGTTTAGTTCTTCTCGACATCATCTTCGTTCGGCTGGGTCGTACGGCCCGTTTTGGCCGTCGTGACCGTGTCGGTCGTATGGACACGGTCGATACGGTCCAGGTAATCTACATGGAGGTCGTATCGACCGTGCGGATTGGATATATTCGTATCGGTCGAGTAAGTCGTACCGACCGTATCGATACGGTCCATTGGCTGTTAGTTGACCTAAATCGCGATTTCAGATTTTGAAATCGTGATTTCCCCAAATTCCCCAAAAACTTCTCCACCCTCGCGCGACCACCGCTCCGCACCAGCCGCTCGACCAGCAGCGGCCCAGTTCCCCCGCGCGACCACCACACTAGAGCCACACTCCCAGCGACCTCTTAGCCAGTCGAGTCCCCGCGTGCTCGGTCCTCACTCTGCCCTCACTCCAAGCCGTCGAGACCTTGGCCAGCCACCTCGACCAGCCCCTACTCAGTTCTCCGTCACTCGACCGCCCTGCTCTAACCCTAGCACCGCACTCAGCCCTTTTCAACCCAAACTTTGCAACAGCTCCATCGACTCTCCACAAGGCAGCAGCTTCGCACACTTGACCGCACAATTCCCAACCATTCGAACTAGGCCTCAGCTCCTCAACCAAAATGCCACCCACAAAACAGCCCACGACCAGCAGGAAGAAGAACATTTCTGACCGCCCCGGTTTGCCTCCTCCATTCCCTAAGACATATAAGTTCATCAATCCAAGATCCACGGAGCGGCTTCAGCGCATCCTCGATGGAAAGAAGGAAATTGTGCCCACCTCCATGCCCGACTTAACGACAATGCACAGGTTCTCCATCTTTGACTCAGTTAATAGCCGGCCGCAGCAGTTCGGTCTTGGGTGCTTGTAGGGGCTAAATGGCTGACTCATAAAAACATGGTCCATGAGTTTATTGCTTCCTTTGAAGCTGTGATCGAAGGGCAGAGGGTGACTGCCTGGAAAATTCAATTGGGGAATGTAAAGAGCCACCTATCCAGAGAGGAACTCCATGACATCCTAGAATTTCCTTTGGAGGGCACTATTCCTGTGGTTAGTGACATTGAGCGGACAGAATTCTGGCGGAAGTTATCTGGGCAAGACGCGATGTTCACTCCTAGCCCACCCTCCACGTGCATTAGAGACGCGGAATGGAAATATATGCATTGTATCATTGCGACATCACTCAATCCGCGTGTTGAAGGTGGAACGAAAGTGTCTCAACAGGATTTGGACCTCCTCATCGCACTTGATAAGGGCGTGGAGTTTGACGTTACATCATACTTGACCTTCCGCTTTGAAGAGTTCCAAAACAACAATCAGAGATACGTTCTTGGTGGTGGCGGCTTCATTACTGCGCTCGCCGAAGCTTTTCGCTATGAACTTCCACCGGCCGCCCCGGGCATGTTCCCACTTTTGGACCTTGCCGCTCTTAGGCAAATGCGGATGGTGTTACCTAATGGTACATGGTAATAGGACAGATGGCCCTTCTGCAGCGGCTGGTCGTGCTTCGAAGCGCCGACACGAGACTGCGCCTCCACCATCAGCGGCGCAAGAGGATGCTCAGCCCACACATCAAGCTCCGGACTACGGTCCCCAGCTAGACTATCTTATGCGCTCTCAGAAGTGGACGACCAAAGCTATCACCGCTTTACTTCAAGCCGGAGGAATTCATGATTTTCCACCACCTCCTGCTACTCCCGGATCCGAGACTTTTGAGCCGCAGGATCTTATGCCATGGACCGGCCCGGGTGATGATGATGCCGGACCTTCCCAGTGCGGCGCTGAGTGACTACCATTGGGTGCTATATTGACTTGACTGTTTTTGGTGGTTATTTTTGGCTATGTTGGTTGTGGACATTTTCTTATTGCTGTTTTGTGTCATTATGGAACTCTGAACTGTTTAAATCTGATCGTAAGGGCTGTTTCATTGTCATAGATATATATGTTTCATATCTCATTTTGGCGATGAATTTGATGAACTTGATTGTTGCTATATTTGTCCACCTCTATTCCCATTTTCAGGTCATCACGGTGGCAGCAATATGTTGACTCTAGCACGAAATGGCCACGCTCACTAAGGGAGTTCCTATGCACTCTTCTCATTTTTAATTTTTAGCTTAGGGACTAAGCTTTATTTTAAGTGTGGAGTGGCTGGTGCATAGTAATTGAGTGTTTCATTGATTAACTTGCTTGAATATGCATTGAGTGCTTGGTGCCAAAATATTCATTGATTCCATACTATGCCTATTGTTATAAGAGTGTTTGACCTCTTTTAAGCTTGGGATCAACATGCTTGAGTTTCACACACCGCATCTAGCCTCTTTCATTTTGCTGATTTAGAGCCTAGGGTCGAGTAAGTTCTCATGATCGCGCCTTCTTGTGAGTCATTATTATTGCTATCCGTTGCCTATCTCGCATTCTAGGAATTTTTCATTGCTTGCTCTAGACCTTGGTATAGCTTGCACTTTTTAAAACTATTACATAATGCATAAACCTTGCGATTGCTTTTAGGTGACTCTTGTTTGCATGCTTAGCTCCTCGCTTGTAATTGTTTCTTGCGCATCCTCAACCTCTATTTGGGCTTACTGTCAAGTTCTTATTGTGCGAGTCTAGTTGCAATGCCGAGGGTTAGGAAAAAAAGTTCCCCCTCGAAAGTATTTGCACCCAATAAAAAGAATGAAAAAAAAAAAAAAAAGGCCGAGGTTAGGAAGAAAAGTTCCTCCTCGAAAGCCTTGAGAAAAAAAAGAGAGAAAAAAAAAAGAAAAAGAAATAGTAAGAGCTTGACTTTATGCCTACCCGCCATATCATTTTTGTGCAAGTCTGCAATTTGCTTGTGTGCTAGCATGCTATACTAGAGAATGACCCTTGTGTTAGCACGTAAGGATCAATTGGTTTATGATTGTTTTTGAAAATCAATTTTTGCCGAACTCCTCTTCCCTTATGAATTGTGATGCAAAGTCCAAGGCTTGGATATGAATTCTGCATGTTGTGTATAAACCCTTGTTTCGAATGCTTTGCCTTGAAAATGAATAGATTGCGAGATTTGGTTTTGGTTGGCTCTAGTACTGATTTTCTTGAGTGTGTGCCCTCATGTATTCTAACGCTGCTCGAAAACTCTTTGATTGCAATTTGTTTGAAGTGTTAGTGTGAGGTGTAGGGCTAGAGTTCGTGAAGCCCGTGCTTTGGTGGTCATCACTCTATTATTCAAAGCTTAAGTTAGGATAGAGAGTCTTGAATATAATATGACATGTCCTGATTGTTTGCTCGAGACGATCAAATTTTAAGTGTGGAGTGTTTGATCGGTTGGATTCCCGACCGATTCTCGCTTGTGTTTATTGGTTGTTTTCTTTCATTTTTGGAGTATTATGACCATTATGCACTCTCTCCTTCTTATTTCAGGGCCAATCTGCTCAGGCGCCATGGAGAGTAAAGTTAGAGGCAACTGCATGCAAAAGAGTCGAGGAATATGTCAAATTGCCCAAGCCCGTACTGACCGTATCTCCCGGACTGCCCGTATTTATACGTTCGGCACGGTCGATACAACCGTGCCGAATCTTCGATTTTCCAACTGAGGTCGTATCGACCGTAGGGAGTGGATATGATCGTATCGGTCGTATCGACCGTATTGATACGACCGATACGGATAGCTCAGCTTATTTTCATAGAATTTGAAGGGATGGAAAAGGAGAGAAGGGGGGGGCAGATTAGATTGGACGGGGAGGACGAGCTGGGAGGCGAAAAAAGGGCACGAACCAGAGAAGAAAAGGAGGAAGAAAAGAGGTGTTTCATTCCTTGATTACTGGAATGCATGGTTGTAATCTATTGTTTTCATTAGAGAATTGGATTTGTAACTCGTTCTTTATTTATGAAAGCAATGAAATCATTTTCCATGTATTGTGAGTAATCTCCCTAATTCCAAGGTTTGATGAATCTTGTCTAGTGTGTTTGAAGTATTGTGATGATGTTCTAAACGAAAGTTTAGGTGGATGATTGATGGATTATGGTTTTACTCAAGTATGCCAAGTTATGCATGCTAGATGTTTGAAAGAATGCCAGCATGAATTCCGTTTTAACTTAAGTACGTGATTGAGAGATACATTCTTAGGAAGGACGAGAGTAAAATCGGCTTTGATCTTATTGACATACGAAAGTAGCGTAAAGAGATAAGTTAGAGGTTAGGTATGCTTAATCCGAATTCTTTTACTGATCATCATAACGACGATTTGTGATCAGTGGAGGAAGTTAGAGCGAATCAATATATTGAAAGATTGAGATTCGACTTCCGTAATAGATTGATAATCGAAATTGAGCGAAAGCTAGTTTAGAAGATTGATCTATTCATAACCTCTATAGTCTTCAATCATTCATTCATCTTTGTCACTTTATTAGAAAATACTAGGCAAGTGAAATCAACCTTGGAATCTTCTCGAAATTTGACAATTTAACCTTAGCTTGCTTGTCTTCATCCAAATCATTACAGAAAATCAATTCACAGATCGAGTTAGCTAAACAAAATTAGATTTTGCGTAGTGCATAAGCTTAGTTTACTCCTTGGACGACCCGAAATACTTCGGTTTACAAATTGTTTTTGACCTGCATTGGAACTTCATATTCACTGAATTTGGAGTACAAAAACACTACACGTCAACCATTAGTAATTCTGCACCGAATGGTGTTCTATCATTGGATGTGATTAAAGAATGCATGTTCAATGAAGAGATTAGAAGGAAGGAGATGGGAGTTGATAATTCACATGCTCTTGTTACCTAGAACAGAGGTAGAAGCAAGAGTAGGGGTCCCAGGGTCAAGATAACTCAAGGGGGTGGTCCAAGTCTAGAGATGGCAAAGAGACTAGGGCATGTCATTATTGCAACAAGCCTGGCCATATTAAAAAAATTTGTTACCGATGGAAGAAAGAACATGGTAACAAGAAGGAAGATTCAAATAAAGATGGAGATGATAAAGTACTGCATCGACAGTCTTTGAAATTGATTGTCAAGTCACCTTATGTGCATCTGAATGCAACCATGTTGAGAGTTTACATACAAAGTGGCTGCTAGATTCAGGAGCCTCATATCACTGCATTCCTATGAAATATTATTTCTTAAACTACCGAACTGGAAATTTTGGTAGTGTGAAGATGGGAAATCAGAGTTCAGCAATTGTTGTTGGGTTGGGTGATATTCGAGTGAAGACAGATGAAATTCGCGGCGCCTATGAAAAACAGATTTGTGAACAAGTAGTTGCTACAACACACTCTTGTTCACCCGAAAACTGTTTCAGCAGGAAAGAACAAGGACAAAGGTTTGTTCACCCAGTTCAGCCAAATTGCCTACGTCTGGGGAGGACTCTTCTCAGTCCTCAATCCACTAATCTCAAGGTTTCCAAGTACACACGGTTACAACCGACGCAACCTATGCTGCTCAACCACAAGTGGATCCACATACACAATCAGAACAGGCTCTGACTTATGTCGGCACACCCTCTACTGATATCTATCTAGAATAGCTACTGTCTCCTCGAATCTCAGCCTATTCTAAACAATACTCAGAATCTGCAGGGTTGCTATGGCATCTTCTGTAGCACACAGCTGATGCACAAACTATCCGCGTAGCTCCGAAGCCTTCCGCTGAGCCGTTCGAACGATTCCACGAGCGCTGCATACTCTGGAATACTCCCCCTCACTCAGTACCTCCTGTCACTAACAAGAGCTGGCCTTCGATTGATTGCCCGAGTCCCTCCACTCGAAAATCCCTTCGCGGCCTTCCTTGATCCACCAACAAGCACTGCTGCTCTAAATTGGTCTCCAGATCAAGCTGTGATCAAACTCTGCAAGTCCTGATCACTCACTGTCTTAATCACCTCAGTTCTGCGCTCACGCTTTGCTCTTGGTGATGATCAAAGATTCGCCCGCACAGATTCACTCTCTGTTGAACTTCTGTGTAACTCTCGTGTTTTCTCTCTTAGCTTCGATCAACCTTCATTGCTCTGAAGAGACTCCATTGTATAGGCGCGTCCACTGCCATCATTATCAGGATTTAGCAATTCCCTTAGCAATATCAATATCTCCTAAATTTTAGGACATTAGATTTGATTTGAGATTCAAATCTCCCACAATCAAATCTCCTTCTCCAGCTAGGAATCTCCACTGGAATATTCTCTTCAGCAACTTAGAAACTCTCCTGATGCTCTTAGATGGACTGCCACAGCTTCTTTCCAAAACCCAGATCGTTGCTGCACGAACAAACGCTACAGCACTTCTGAACAAGCTCCTGCTAAAGCTTCCTCCTGCTATATCTGCTCCTTGTTCACTGGCCTTGTTCACGAAGGCTGGACTCCTGCTATAGCAACATCTTGTTCAGCTGCTTGTTCACTTGTACTGGTTTTGTCAAACACTGCCATACCGCATCATCAACAGATGTCGGGTGCACTATTACCTTGAAGAATGTGCGTCATGTTCCTGATCTACGTTTATATCTGTTGTCTGCGAGTTTCTTTGACAAAGAAGGATATCATCAGAATATCGGTGATAGTAAGTGGAAACTATCAAAGGGTTCCATGACAGTTGCTCGAGGCAACTTGTGTTGCACTTTATATAAGACACGCATGTCTGTATGCTTTGATGAGGTGAATGTTGTTGAAGATAAGAATTCTCCTAACTTGTGGCATCGAAGGCTAGGACATATGACTGAGAGGGGGTTGAAACTTTTATCAGGTAAATCTTTGATTCCTGTTGATAAATCAGTTGCTTTTGACCCGTGTGATTACTGTCTAGCAGGAAAGCAGCATAGAGCTTTCTTTTCTAGGAAGTCCACTAGAAGGCAAGTGAAATTGGAGTTAGTTCACTCTGATGTTTTTGGAGCTATGGAGGTAGAGTCTCTTGGTGGCAATATATATTATGTCACTTTTATTGATGATGCTACTCGGAAGGTTTGGGTTTATTTGCTGAAGGAAAAAAGCCAAGTATTTGATGTCTTCTAAAATTTTCATGTCATGGTAGAAAGGGAGACCGGAAGAAAGTTGAAGTGTCTACGGAGTGATAATGGTGGTGAATATACTTCAAAAGAGTTCAAGAATTATTGCTCGCGGCATGGCATTAGACACGAGAGAATAGAGCCAGGCACACCACAACATAGTGGAGAGAGAATGAACAGAACCATTATGGAGAGAGTCAGGTGTATGATGAGAATGTCTAAACTTTCTAAAGCATTCTGGGGTGAAGCAGTGAACTGTGCTGTGTATTTTATCAACCGAGCTCCAGCTGTACCTCTTGATTTTGACATTCCTGAGAGAGCATGGAAGGGATGTGATCCGAAGTATTCACATTTGAGAGTCTTTGGCTGCAAGGCATTTATGCATGTGCCTAAAGAGCAGAGGTCTAAACTTGATTCCAAGACTCATGCTTGTATTTTTGTTGGCTATGGGGATGAAGAGTATGGCATTAGACTCTATGATCCAGAGAAGAAGCAGACAGTGAGAAGCAGAGATGTGGTATTTTTTGAGCACGAGATGGGAGCAGATCTTTTGACTACGAGGTTCCAGACTCAATTATTGATACTACTGATGTCTCTATTCCTAGTTCTTCCAATGGCCAGATAGGGAATGAGAATGTTGATTTGACACCTAATGTTGGTAGTGAGGTACAAGCTGATGTTGACTTACCTAATGATGGTCATGTTGATGATCTTGTTGAGTCCTCATCCGATGATGATATACATAATGAAGATGCTCGTGGTGGAGAGATTCATGAGCAGGGGGAGCCTCCAGCTCCTAATGTTGAGAATGCACATGTTAGAAGGTCAACTAGAGAGCGTGTACCTTCAATAAAGTATCCAAGCTCAGAGTTCATTCTTCTTACTGATGATGGTGAGCCAGAGAATTATGGAGAAGTGTTGTCGCTTGATGAGAAAAATCTCTGGCTAGATGCTATGAAGGAAGAGATGAATTCCTTGAAAAAGAATGACACTTTTGAGCTAGTAAAGCTGCTCAAGGGAAAGAAAGTCTTGAAAAATAGATGGGTTTTCTAGAATAAGAAAGATGGTGACAAGATAGTGAAGCTAAAAGCCAGATTAGTGGTCAAGGGATGCAATCAGAAAAAAGGCATCGATTTTGATGAGATCTTCTCTCCGGTTGTCAAGATGACTTCTATCAGAACCGTGCTTGGTTTAGCTGCTAGTCTGAATCTTGAGTTAGAGCAGCTTGATGTTAAAACTGCTTTCTTACATGATGACTTAAATGAAGAGATCTATATGGAACAACCTGAAGGGTTTGTTGAAAAGGGGGAAGGAACAGCTTGTCTGCAAATTGAAGAAGAGTCTTTATGGGTTGAAACAAGCACCGAGGCAGTGGTACCGAAAGTTTGATTCTTTTATGACAAGAAGTGGATATATATGAACTTTAGCTGATCCTTTTGTGTATTTCACAAAGTTTCCTGATGGTAACTTTATCATTCTTCTCTTATATGTAGATGATATGCTGATAGTTGGACATGATGTTGCTATGATTCAGAGTTTGAAGAAAGACTTTTCCAAGTCATTTGACATGAAAGACTTGGGTCCAGCAAAGCAAATCTTAGGCATGGAGATTTCTCGTGACAGAAAGACCGGGAAATTGTGGCTTTCACAAAAGAAATATATTGAACGGGTGCTTGAAAGGTTCAATATGAAGAATGCTAAGCCTGTGAATACACCACTAGCTACTCATTTCAAGTTGAGTAAGAAAAAATGTGCTACAACAGAGAAAGAGAAAGACTATATGTCGACTGTTCCATATTCTTCTGTTGTTGGTTCTTTGATGTATGCTATGGTGTGTACAAGGCCAGATATTGCTCATGCTGTGGGATTTGTTAGCAGGTACTTATCAAATCCGGGTAAGGTTCACTTGGAAGTAGTGAAGTGGATCTTCTGATACTTGCGTGGTACTTCCAAACTTTGTTTGTCTTATGAAAGTGGCAAACCTATTCCTGAATGCTATACAGATGCAGATATGGATGGTGATCTTGATGCTAGAAAGTCTACCTCGGGTTATGTGGTTATATTTTCAGGGGGGGCCATTTCATGGCAATCCAAACTACAAAAGTGTGTAGCTTTGTCAACCACTGAGGCAGAGTATGTTGCAGCTGTTGAAGCAAGCAAAGAGATGCTTTGGCTTAAGAGATTTTTGCTAGAGTTGGGTTTGAAGCAAGATGAATATGTGGTATTCTGTGATAATCAGAGTGCGATTGACTTGAGCAAGAATGCTATGTATGACTCTCGCACCAAGCATATTGATGTTAGATATCATTGGTTGTGAAATGTGATTGAGGAAGGTGAGATGAAGCTAAAGAAAGTCCACACTGACAACAATGCTGTTGATGCGGTGACTAAATTGGTTCCGAGAAGAAAGGTTGAGCTGTGCTGCAAACTTGCTGGGATGAAGTTCAAGTGATGATCTTCGTGTTTGTGTCTTCCCCGCTATGGGCTGAAAGAGGAGATTGTTGGGGTCCAGCCCGTATTCTTTTTGGGCTTGGTCCATTTGGTTTTTTAGTAGTGTTTTGTGTTAGGGTTTGAAGAAAACGAAATCATCAGATTTTTCGTGTGTGCTTCACGGGGAAGACAGTTTTGGTAGCCAACATTGTCCGTTTTAGCTGATATTTTGATAGCTTGTTGGGGACATCTTGGGCTTCATTTTGAGTTGTCTTTGGCATGATTTGGAGTTATGGTGCGAAAGTTATTGCTGCTGGACATAGCTCGGTTTTCTGGTGATTCTGCCCTCTCTTTGTTGGTCTCTTATGCATGTATGTGTTGGTGGGTAGTTGCTGAACGTTTGTAGTCTATTGTGACTGCTTTTACCCCCAACCTTTATCACAATAAGAGCTGAGTAGGTGGACTCCTTACGTCTCGTGGTTTTTACTCTCCACACCGGAGAGGTTTTCCACGTAAAAATCGTGTGTCACTGCATTTTACTTTCTCTTATTTCGGTTGCTTGAATAATTAGTTGATTGTCTTGAAGTAGATACTTATTGGGTGTTGTACGTTCAGTCCTACAACAAAATGGGCAATTTTTTTTCCAAGTGTGCCCATTTACGTGGCTTGTGTGATTGAGTTGATAACATTGTAAAATTATCTAACTGGTCTCTTTTTACCCAAACAGGATCCACCATTTCCGCTAGTCATGCGGTGACATGGCTTTTATGTGGCAATTCACAGATGTTGGAATAAATCACACACTTATTAGAGAAAAATAAGATACGTCGCGGAAACGAATTAACCAGGATCATTAATACTTATATCAATCAATTAAGCATAATGTAAAATCGTAAACTAGACATACCTTAATCCATTAATGAAAAGCAAACCTGAAGAGCCTACAAAGAAAAATCCTAGGTTGGCGCTTCCGGTCTAGCCGTATGTCTCAATGTTCAGTTCCTTTTAAGGATACTGGAGAACGATAAGGTAGACCGGGACCAGAACTATATTTATATATTGTGCACAACAAGATATAATCGAGAAAATCATGGATTCATTCTTTCAAAGAATGTCATAATTATCTCTTGGTTTATACATAATATATTTCACGACTAAAATTATACCCGATAAACTTTAAAAAAGATTAGATCACGTTATTTAAGTATATAATATTGATAGCACATACAATTACGTAAATTACACATTCGATACCAACTAGATTAATTAAAATAATTTAACAATCTCCCATTGGATAGCATATCTAATCAAATAAATGTATAAACAAAAGTGTGCAAAAAATTGTTATCATGTCAGAATAGGCATATCAAAAACTATCTGGTCCATTAACAATGCAGACATAGGATCAAGGCGGCCTTCGTAATCAGCATCGTTACTCGACCGTGCTTGTCACATATGCCAATACAGTTAATTGACATGGATTCATCGTGGTGTGTATCATAGAAATTACATTAAATGTGATATGCACATGCCTGTTGATGGGGGGTATTTATACGACTCACTAAACCGTTTAAACTCAACTATTTCGACATGTTTTTATGTGAACAGTTACTTCTTAGTGTTGTTTGCATTTCAGGTGTTCGGAATACATGAAAAGAGACTTGCAACTCAAAATGGTGTTTTTAGGGAGAAAATCGACATCGAAGGAAATGGGTGCGCATCTCAGTGAGTTCGGCGCCAGCAGGCAACATTAACACTGCGCGCCACAACATAATATCTTCTCCGGGCGCGCGAGCTAATGTCTTCTTGTGGCGCGGTCAGCTTATGATGACGTCAGCAATCGGGCCCACTGCCCGAAATTAATTTTTAGAACCCGATCTCAATTAGGGTTTCGAACACAGCAGTTGGGACGAGACAGAGGTTAGGAAGAGACAACCGGACGGAATTTTGGAGATTGGCGTGAACAGTGTTTCCAGCGTGAACAGTGATCGTGAACAGTATTCTCATTCTTTTCAGTTTAATGTATTTTTCAGTTATGACTATGAGTAGCTAAATTCCTGTTTCAGTTTAGGGATTTTCAGTTAGTGACATTCATGTTTGCGACTTGCATGAATTGTATTGCACGGTTAGTGTATACTTTGTCGTGAAACTATCCGCTCATCAATTCTGATTATTAACTCTTGTCGAAGCTTTGCCGTGGAAACAAGTAGTAGAATCTAGGCTTAGTATCACCTTTGTCGGGATACTTTAGGTTATTATCTTTGTCGGAGTGACCAAACGTTTGAATAGGATCATATCTTTAGAAGTTGATGATAACAGTCACTATTGAATTCCCTGAGCTGAATATTTCTCTCGATTGACATTCACACTTTTCTTACATTCGTTCTTGCGACCATTTACTTAAACCTCTTTTAGTTCAATATTTACAGGAAATTGCTTCACAGTCAGTTCTCTTAGGTTCGACCCTTGCTTGCCGCTACACTAGCTAAAAGCTTGGAGATATAAATACAAGTTTGGCGTGTACAACAACGCGCGTCAAATTTTGGCGCCGTTGCCGGGGAACTGCTACAGTGAAGAGTTTCTTTTCCTTTTCTTTTTATATTTAGTTTACGATTATTATTTTTTTGGTATTATTTTTGTGTTGCGGTAAATTGCTCTTTCCAGCATGTCGCACGCAGGTAGTGTTAATGGTGATGACTGCCAAAACAACGAACAAAATCAGGATGAACAAATTTCACAATTCTATGAAGAGCCTGAGCGAGTATTTCGAGCACGCCAGAGGGACCTCTCGAAAGAGAATTTCTGCTAGGGATGCAGGGGCACGAGCAGGAGGTTTCAATGAGCCTAACCCACTGCCTCAGCAATATGTGCAGCAGCAGCCTTACGGGCATCAGCCATTGATAGAGCCTATTTATACACACTATTTAGATCCTAACCCTATGCTTGTTTGCATTATTTTATGTACAAGATTACTGGTTTCCAGTGTTTTTGTATTCAGGGCAAAACGAGGGCGTAAGTCGGATACGCGCTAACAGGCAGCTTTTAAGGAGCGCATCACACAGCCTGCGGAGCTAGCAGCGCAAACAGATAGGAGTTGGCAGAATCAGTTACGATGCGCTAACCGATTGCGCTACCCAGAAGCCGTGCGCCATGCGCAGATAGTGGTGTTTCCAAATCCTGTCACCACCAGATTTGGAAGTTGCCAAGGATGAGCCTCTTGAGCAGTATATAAAGAGAGGAAGGCTACGGTTTGATCATCATCAGAGGGCATCAAGACACACACGAGAGAGCGGCAGAACAGAAAAACACACGAGCCTACTGAGAGGACCTGCGCTAGCCGAGACACTGCAACCTGCACGCACCTGCTAGTTGCTGTTTTCTTGGATACTTTAGTTGTTATTTACTATTTCTATGATGTTTACTACTAGCATGTCTAGCTAAATGCTTTGTATCGGTTGGGCATGATTCTATGAGTATTTCCTTTGAGACTTGTGCTTAATGCATAGTTTGTTTGCTTGTATTAATTCTATGCACACGGTTGACAGCTAGTTGCATGAGTAGGGGAAGCCTTGAACCGCAATCTTACTCTTGTTACTTGTTTGTTATATGTTAAACTAGTTGATAGCTTGACGGTGACAACTAGGAGTAACGCACTAGGATAATCAGTTGCTACCGTGACAGGATTCGCAGCTGCTTAGACTAGTCTTAAGAATTAATAGCTCATGAACTTTGATCGGAACATGCGCACAAGTTAGGAAGCCTTGATCGGACACTAACTCCAGTAAATCAAACTATAGACGTTTAGAGTCGATGATAAGGAATACATTCATAGAGGATTGTCTGCGCCGATACTTTTCATAGTCATAGTACTTAATCTCTACTGCCTGCGCACGTCTAGTGCAATTCCTGCGTTTACTACTGTTTACTCGCGCATTGCGCAACCCACTCACACCCCCAGCTTTCGTAAAGTGCAGGTTTACTAGTTAAAGCTAAATCTACTTGCACCCTGTGGATTCGACCCCGACTTAACCGCTGTACTAAGTGGAAGAGGAAGGAATTAATTTGATACACGCACAACGACCCGTGCACATCAAATTTTGGCGCCGTTGTCGGGGAGCAACACAGATAAGCTTTAATTAGCTTAAGTTTTCTTTTATAATAGTTAGTTATTTCTGTTTGCTTTATTTTCGTTGTTGTTTCTGACAGCGCGCAATCAACATCAGCCTGCGCAACCTTTAAACAGTTGCACTGCGCAGATTCTAGTTGCGCACTGACAGACGCAACAGCTTAGTTTTCTTTTAATTTCGTTTTCTTTAAAGTTTAGAACAGATCATGGAGGATAACAGTGTCGTTGGAGATAACTTAGGGGACAGTACTCCCGAGGAAGCAAGGGCACATAACCGCGCAACCCTGTTCAGAGAGGAAGTGCAGCGTGAGGTTGAAGCAAGGATGGCCGCTGAATTGTATAATGCGCCACCCGCGCGACAAGCTGCGCGACGCAGAACAGTGCGCGAGATGTCAGCCCCGCTCACGGTTAACCAGCCATGGTGTATAGTGCTTCCACCAGACGATCATTTTGAACTAAGGAGCTCGCTCATTCATCACATGCCCAAGTTCCACGGGATGAACAACGAGAATCCGGTCAAGCATGTGCGAGAATTCCTAGTCATTTGCGAGAACATGAAGGCCGAAGGGAAGAGCGATGAAGCGCTGAAGATGAAAGCGTTCCCATTTTCATTGTGTGACACAGCCAGGCATTGGCTGATGAACTTACCAGCAGGATCAATTCACACATGGGAGCAGCTGCAGAAGAAGTTCCTGGACAAATTTTATCCCGCAGCAAAGATCGCGCTACTCAGGAGGGAGCTGGCCGCACCTAGGCAGGGCGCAGGAGAGTCGCTGTCAGAGTATTACGAGCGTTTCAGGGAGCTCGAGGCCAACTGCTACAACCACGGCCTACCCCAAAATGTGCTGATAGAGAATTTCCTGAATGGATTGCTACCCATGGAGCTGAGATTATTGAATGCATGCGCAGGAGGCGACATTTGCAACTTGTACCCAGAGGACGTGTGGCAGCTGATAGAAGACTCTGCTAGGCAGGTAAGACATCAGCTAACACTTGAAAATAGTCGTGCTCGTTCTGTGCATCAGGTAGAAACAAGCGCTGAGATAAAGGAAATGAAGGCCATGCTGCAAAAGTTGATGCATGCGCAGGGAGCGCAACCAGCTGCGCCAAAGGCGTGTGAGTTCTGCACTTCCACCGAGCACAAAACCGACGCATGTCCCACGCTTTTCGAGGAATCAGGAGATGTTAATGCTCTTGGAGGATGGAATAATAGAGGGCCGCAGAGGCATAATCAGCCGCGTTTTGGACTAGCCGCAAATGGGTTCAGATGGAAGGAGGAAAACAATTTCCAGAGGCAGTCCACGAATCAGCGCGCGCCACAGCAGACGCAACAAGCTGCACCCTACAATCCACCGCATCGCCGCACTGACGCACCAGCGCAGAACAACCAGCAGCCGAGGCGATCCTTAGAAGATATCGTGGGGCAGCTAGCAGACACAGTGCGCAAAAATGATGAGAAATATGACAAGAGGTTCGAGTCCATTGAGAAGCAGCTATCACAGATTGCTACCACAGTGTATGAGCTGAAAAAGAGCGATGGCAACCTGCCTTCGCAAGTGATACTAGGACTGGGCGCACGATAGGAACAGAGCAGACCGCGAAGGCGCCCGCGCCACCAGTTGCGCAAGTCCCAGATCCAACAGAGCAGAATGCGCAACCGGAGCAAGACGCGCAACCAGAAGCTCCAGCCACAAGCCAGCAGGGCGAAGCGCCAGGTATAACACAATTAAAAGACAAGGGCACGAATCGTACTAACATACCTGCACCTTTCCCTGTACAGGCACCATCGGCTAGGAAGGAAGCACTCGATAAGGAGCTCTACGAGTTATTCAGTGAGGTGGAGATAAACATTCCCCTTATTGAAGCAGTTCGGCAAATCCCTAGGTACGCCAAATTTCTAAAGGAGCTGTGCACAAACAAGAGAAGGAAAGGCGAATGCGCACAGGTAATGCTAAATGCGCAGGCCTCAGCAATCGTGCAACATAAGGTACCACCTAAATGCCAAGACCCAGGTACGTTCACCATTCCATGCACTTTAGGTAAGACCATAGTAAGCAATTGCATGATTGACTTAGGCGCGTCTATAAATGTGCCACCCTATTCCCTATATGCGTCATTGCGCCTTGGACCACTAAAGCCCGCAGGTCTCACCATTCAGCTAGCAGATCGGTCGAGCAAGCAACCTACGGGCATGATGGAGGACGTTCTGGTTCGAGTAGGAGAGCTGGTGTTCCCAGCAGATTTCTATGTCCTAGAAATGGAGGGTGAGTCGAGCAACGGCAGTGCGCAGATCCTACTGGGCAGACCATTTTTGATGACAGCGCGCACAAAGATAGATGTATGGAGGGGCACGCTCTCTATGGAGGTTGATGGCGAGGAAATTCATTTTAACATATTCAAAGGGATGCAGCACCCTCATGAAGACGCCACAGTGCACGCAATGGACAGCATAGACGACTTGGTTGCAGATGCGCAATTTGCAAGCGCAGCAGAAGAACCTATAACACTGGCACAGGCAGAGTTGGAGGCACAAGAGGAGGAGCTGAGCAGTGCTGAACCAGAACCCAGACAGGTGCAAGACATAGTTAATGTCTGCACTGCTAATAAAATCTTGCCCTCTATTGAACAGGCACCCAAGGTCGAGCTGAAGCAACTCCCAGAACACCTCAAGTACATATTCTTGGGAAATGAAGACACCCTGCCAGTGATCATAAAGAAAGGATTAGAAGAGGAGCAGGAGGCGCGATTACAGCAGGTGCTGCGCAAGAACCAGCGCGCTATAGGATGGACACTTGCTGATCTGCGCGGAGTGAACCCCGACGTATGCATGCATAGGATTCTGTTGGAAGATGGTGCCAAACCATCCAGGGAGGCTCAGCGCAGATTGAACCCGAATATGATGGAGGTGGTGCAGAAGGAGATCCTGAAGTTGCTTGACGCAGGAGTCATTTACCCTATTTCAGACAGCAAATGGGTAAGTCCAGTGCACGTTGTGCCGAAGAAAGGAGGAATCACCGTAGAAGAGAATGCGCAGGGCGAGCTAGCTCCCAAGCGCATACAAACTGGATGGCGTATGTGCATCGACTACAGGAAGCTTAACGCAGTCACGTGCAAGGACCATTTCCTGCTACCCTTTATGGATCAAATGCTAGATCGATTAGCGGGGAAGCCCTACTTTTGTTTCTTGGACGGATATTCAGGGTACAATCAGATACCCATAGCTGCGGAAGATCAAGAGAAGACCACATTTACCTGCCCATTCGGTACGTTTGCATTTCGGCGCATGAGCATTTTTTCTGATATGATTGGTATATGCATAGAAGTGTTCATGGATGATTTTACTGTGTATGGAAGTACCTTTGACACCTGCTTAACTCATCTTGATAAGGTCTTAGCCCGCTGCCTTTCAAAGAACCTAGTGCTCAATTATGAAAAATGTCATTTCATGGTATCGCATGGTGTAGTACTAGGACATATTATCTCGCAGGAGGGGATCAAGGTAGATAAGGCCAAGATAGATCTTATTTCTAATCTGCCTTATGCCACTAACGTGCGCGATGTGAAATCATTCCTTGGGCATGCCTGGTTTTACAGGCGCTTCATAAAAGATTTTTCTGAGATTTGTATACCCCTGTCTAACCTCTTGCAAAAGGATGTGTGTTTCGAATTTACTGATGAGTGCAGGGCCGCATTTGATAAACTGAAGGAGGCGCTGACAAGTGTGCCAGTGATGCGCGCACCAGACTGGACCCTGCCATTTGAACTGATGTGCGACGCAAGCGACTACGCAGTAGGTGCAGTTTTGGGACAACGAGTGGACAAGAAGCCGCACGCCATTTATTATGCATCGCGCACACTGGACGCTGCGCATAGGAACTACACCACCACGGAAAAGGAGCTTCTGGCAATTGTGTTTGCGCTGGAGAAGTTTCGCGCATATGTTCTTGGCGCCAGAGTCATCGTCTACACAGACCACGCAGCAATCCGTTACCTAATGTCCAAGAAGGAAACTAAGCCGCGCCTGATGCGCTGGGTGCTCCTACTTCAGGAATTTGACTTGGAGATCAAAGATAAGAAAGGCACGGAAAACACAGTCGCGGACCACTTGAGCAGGATCGTGAAAGCGGAGGAGCCAGGGCAAATCATGGAGACGTTCCCTGACGAGCATCTGATGGCACTGACAGGTAAGGTACCATGGTATGCGCACATTGCGAATTACCTGGTCACAGGTACGTTTCCTCCTCATTTCACTAAAACCCAATGCATGAGATTAAAGCATGAGTCCAAGCATTACCTTTGGGATGATCCATATATGCTCAGAATAGGACCTGATCAGATTTTAAGGCGCTGCGTGCCTGACCATGAAATTAACTCTGCTTTGATGTTTTGTCATGTGCACGCATGTGGAGGACACTTCGGTCCAAAGCGCACGAGCAGAAAGATCCTGGACTGCGGATTTTATTGGCCGCGCTTGTTCAGTGACTCATATAACTACTGCAGGAACTGTGATAGGTGCCAGCGCACAGGAGGCATATCAGCGCGCAATGAGATGCCGCAGACGCCAATTCTCGTAAATGAAGTATTCGACATTTGGGGGATTGACTTCATGGGGCCATTTCCTCCATCTTCTGGATACGAGTATATATTGGTCGCGGTAGATTATGTCTCCAAATGGGTTGAGGCCAAGGCTACAAGGAAGGATGATGGTAAGACGGTCGCTGACTTTTTAAGGACTAACATATTTTGCAGGTACGGAGTGCCTAAGGCAATCATTAGCGACCAGGGGACGCACTTTTGCAACAGTGGCGCAGGTTTTCAAGCATTATGGAGTGCGCCACAAGACGTCCACCGCTTACCATCCTCACGAATGGACAGGCCGAGGTTTCCAACAGAGAGATCAAGCGCATCTTGGAGAAAACTGTGAGACCGTCGCGCAAAGACTGGAGCCAGCGCCTTGACGATGCGCTGTGGGCATACCGAACAGCACATAGGACCCCAATTGGAACCTCACCGTTCCGGTTAGTTTATGGAAAAGCATGCCACCTGCTAGTGGAGTTGGAGCACAAGGCATACTGGGCATTGCGCGTTTGCAACCTGAACCTAGACGAGACCGGTAAGGAGCGCGCTTTTGAGCTGAGCGAATTGGAAGAGCTGCGCCTGGATGCATATGAGGGACTGCGCGATTACAAGGCGCGCACAAAGGCATTTCATGACAAAAATATCCTCAGACGTACTTTTGAGCCAGGAGACCAGGTATTATTATTCTCATCACGCCTAAAGCTCATGCCTGGGAAGCTGCGCAGCAAATGGACAGGACCTTACACGGTTACCAAGGTTTTCCCCTACGGAATAATCGAGTTAGAAAACGAGCACCGGCATCGTTTTCAGGTCAATGGGCAGAGAGTCAAAAGGTATTTAGGAGAACCTTGGGATGGCACAGTGCGCGAAGTTGAATTGACAGAGCCAGAGATAGCAGATGCGCAGGTTGCTGCGCCAGAGTCACCACCAGACGCACCAGAGGGAGAACTGGGAACTATTGCTCATATTTCTTCTCCCTCTTTACCTAACCTCGTTACTTATAATTTATCACAAACTATTAACCATGCTGACCACCCTTCCAATCCTTTGCGCAGGACCAAGAAGAACACAACACATGCATAAGCGCAGGGTCACTCAGGAGCAAGTGTGGGGGAGGTCGCTGGTACATTTCCACGCAAGTAACGAGGTACAGTCGAGCCAACGACGTTAAACAAAGGCACTTGTCGGGAGGTAACCCGACACGTTTTACTTTTACCTGTTTTTCTTTTAGTTTCTCTAGTGTCTTTTAGCTAGTTTAGGACTTGTAGTTTTTTTTAGTCGAACAAGTGCGCAGGACGGCTGCGCCAGTCGGGGGGTATATAAGGGCAGTACTTAGAAAATTTTAGCACTTTTCACACTCGACCGTTGCAAGAGAAACTCCCGCCCTCAGCAGCCGCTCACCGTCAGGGACTCAACCCAGCTTCCGTTTAGAGAGATTTGAGGAGCACACCATCGCACGCTCACCAGGTAACCTTTCCCCTCCGATTTGAGCCGATTGAGTTAGGGTTTGTGCGAAGAGGGGTGCCCTAGGTCTGAAATCGCACCGAGCTAGCATGCACCGATTGGAGGTTTGGTTAGTGGGTTTTGTAGGCGGGCAGCAGGCGCCCATTTGGTGAAAGTTTCAGGGCATTTGGAGGAGTTTGGATTTTTTGAGCTTTAGAGAGTGTTGACCGTAGTTGACCGAAGAGACCCAGCGCACGATGCAGCCTGCCGAGGACCAAGTGACCCCAGCTCACTTCGCCGGCAAGTACGAAGCCTTCCTGAGGCTTGAGATGTACGGGACTCCGTACATCAGCAGGGAGTTCCTGCGAGAGGTCGGTATGGAGGACCTCATCATGGAGAAGCTCGCACTGGCAGGCTGGGAGGCGCTGTTGGAATTCAACAGCGCAGCAGACAAGGAGGACACCTGCGAGTTTCTGGCGTCGCTAGAAACGAGTGATATGGAGATCAGGTACCGGCACAGGGGAGTCTGGTACATTGCCTCGGCTAAGAGGCTAAAGTGCACACTGAGGTGCGCTAAGGTGCGAGAAGCTGATATGGACACGCACACGAATCAGGAAGCGTGGCGTGAGATGGCAACCGGCCCAGTCTTTGCCGCGGGGCGCAGCCGAGGACGCGAGCTGCGCAACCCGTGGATGTTCTACCTGTGGCGCCTGGTCGCCTATGCGATCATTGGGCGTTTTAATGGTGCGCCGAAGATCAGCTTGCTGGATATGGAGATTTTGAAGGGCTTTTACTATGGGAAGAGGGTGCTGTTTGTCTTGAACATGGTGATCCATTGGAGTCGGGTCAGCACGAAGGGGCCGCTGACTTGTGGAGGGATAATAATGCACCTGCTGCATGCGTTGCATGGAGAGCCAGAGGTGCCCGAGCACACAGTGGTGCCGGCTGTTCCCTTGGACCGCGCCCATATGCTGCAGATAAGAGCGGTAGCCGTGAGAGAGGATGGCACATTGGAGTGGTGCTACCGGCTGCAGCCGGCCAGAGCGCCGAGGCAAAGAGCGGAGAGCGGCGCGCAAGAAGAGGAGGCTGCGGAGGAGATGGAGGTGGACGAGGCCCCAGAACCAGTTGCGCCTCCAGTCAGGCGCATGAGGACTCGTGCGCAAACTGGAGCGCACCGAAGGGCCAGTGCACCGCAGGGGGAGCCAGTTACCATTTCCATTGAGGATTCTCCCCCGCGTGCACAAGGAAAGCGCCCCAGGATGGAGTCAGAGGAGGCACCAGAGGAGGTACCGGAAGAGCGGCGCATGATGTTCAACGTCATGCGCATGCTCGAATATTTAGCGCCAGAGGGGGCAGATTTGAGCATGAGCCCACCAGCAGGGTGGAGATTTGGAGATGCTATTCCCCCTCTCCTCAGCCTGCGCAGGCCACCTCCAAGATCCCCCAGCGAGCCACACCAGCCAGCCAGCCCTCCTACCCAGTCCCCAGTGCATACAGCAGAGCCCACTCCAGCCCCAGCGCCAGCCCCAGCAGCAGACCCAGTACTAGCACCTGCGCCACCCCCTGCACAGCCTTCCATTCAGAGGTCCCCTGAAGCCGAACCCATCATTAGTACCAGCTCAGATTCCCTATGGGATCCTATCTCAGAGGATGACCTCGTGACTCAGCCCGCCCCCATTTCTGTAGTGCCGCCAGCCTCCAGCACGGAGTACGAGACAGATTCTTCAGAGGAGGAGGCGCACGGATCCGAGGCTGAGTCCAGCTCCGAGGACATCTAGAGCTGCAGGGAGGGCGCGCATTTCTTTCGGGTGGTTTCTTTTCTTATCTTTTTGAAAACTGTTGCTATATTTTGCTTTGTCTTGCTGAATATTGTGCTGAATATTTTTGTGCCCCCTTGCTATATTGTGCTGCGTTGACTTTATGTTTTTTATGTTCTTTGTTTTGCTTGCATGCATATGTGCTCTCCGTGCGCTTGAGCTTGAGTCGTGGGGACACGTCTCTGTTTAAGTGTGGGGGGGGAGCGTTACATTTACATTTCAAGTTTTTTGAGCTTTTTAGTGTAGCTTAGTTTAGTTGAAGAAAATAGTACAGTGGTGCGCTTGTGTGCTGGTTGCGCACACTGTTCAACTTGTTTTGCGCTATCCATATTGCATGCGCTGCTATCAATTGTTTTAGTATATTTTTTTCGTTTTTCTGCTCCTGTTAGTTGGGATATACAGGGGATGTGGAGTTGACAGAAAAGCTCTAGAGAGGCGGTTAGTCGTTTTTTCTTCGAAGGTGAGGTATATAGTCGAGAGCGCTAGTTGAGGCCGGTGCTTCGCGACCTTCGGAACAAGAGAGCGCGCTCAGGCACGCAGATGCCGAAAGCGAATACCCATAGCGTGGCGAGGTGGGAAAACAGACCACCTTTCCTCTGGAAGTCGAGCGCGAGTGTAAACGCGTGCGCTGACCTGCGCAAGTAGACCAAGGAGGGAGAGCGGAGCGTTGTTCCATAGCTGTTATCCGGAGGCCGAGATTGGAACCATTCTGGGAAACATAGGAACCGTAGAGAAAGCTGTACAAAAAGAAAAATACCAGCAGATGATATGCGCTACAAAAGAATCAGCATGCGCACAAACACGTACCAGCTTGCGCAAAGTTCACAAGAATATCATCAAAAAGGCTTGAGTTCCCAGAAAGTGCGCGGAAAAATCACGCACCGGAAGAAGCTGCGCTGTTAACCATATACCCGTCCTCGAAGTGAGAGCTGACAACCCGGAGCCTATGAAGAGCTATCTCCCAACCATCCAAAGTAATCTTCATCCCAGCTGAGAGGTAACGAATTGCGAAATTATTATATTAGAACTGTTGAAGGCAGATGCGCGCAGGTGATAGAGCAGCGCAAGGTGAACAGTAGTGCAAATCGCGCTCAAGTGCAAGACTGTGCGCTAGACTCCAGAGAGGTAATTGTATCCGTGCTTGAGTGCTTGTTCGGGACGAACAAGGAGATAGTGTGGGGGGTTTGATAGAACCTATTTATACACACTATTTAGATCCTAACCCTATGCTTGTTTGCATTATTTTATGTACAAGATTACTGGTTTCCAGTGTTTTTGTATTTCAGGGCAAAACGAGGGCCTAAGTCGGATACGCGCTAACAAGCAGCTTTTAAGGAGCGCATCACACAGCCTGCGGAGCTAGCAGCGCAAACAGATAGGAGTTGGCAGAATCAGTTACGGTGCGCTAACCGATTGCGCTACCCAGGAGCCGTGCGCCATGCGCAGATAGTGGTGTTTTCAAATCCTGTCACCACCAGATTTGGAAGTTGCCAAGGATGAGCCTCTTGAGCAGTATATAAAGAGAGGAAAGCTACGGTTTGATCATCATCAGAGGGCATCAAGACACACACGAGAGAGCGGCAGAACAGAAAAACACACGAGCCTACTGAGAGGACCTGCGCTAGCCGACTGCGCCAGCCGAGACACTGCAACCTGCACGCACCTGCTAGTTGCTGTTTTCTTGGATACTTTAGTTGTTATTTACTATTTCTATGATGTTTACTACTAGCATGTCTAGCTAAACGCTTTGCATCGGTTGGGCATGATTCTATGAGTATTTCCTTTGAGACTTGTGCTTAATGCATAGTTTGTTTGCTTGTATTAATTATGTGCACACGGTTGACAGCTAGTTGCATGAGTAGGGGAAGCCTTGAACCGCAATCTTACTCTTGTTGCTTGTTGTTGTATGTTAAACTAGTTGAATAGCCTGACGGTGCCAACTAGGAGTAACGCGCTAGGGTAATCAGTTGCTACTGTGACAGGATTCGCAGCTGCTTAGACTAGTCTTAAGTATTAATAGCTCATGAACTTTGATCGGAACATGCGCACAAGTTAGGATGCCTTGATCGGACACTAATTTCAGTAAATCAAACTATAGACGTTTAGAGTCGATGATAAGGAATACACTCATAGAGGATTGTCTGCGTCGATACTTTTCATAGTCATAGTACTTAATCTCTACTGCCTGCGCACGTCTAGTGCAATTCCTGCGTTTACTACTGTTTACTCGCGCATTGCGCAACCCACTCACACCCCCAGCTTTCGTAAAGTGCAGGTTTACTAGTTAAAGCTAAATCTACTTGCTCCCTGTGGATTCGACCCCGACTTAACCTCTGTACTAAGTGGAAGAGGAAGGAATTAATTTGATACACGCACAACGACGCGTGCACATCAGCCATACAGGCTTGTCTACAGACCGGAACCAACAATGAGAGAGCTGTCTGCACCAAACTTCAATGAGCAGCCATGGTGCATCAATACTGGCGCAGAAGAGGACGATTTTGAGATAAAGACTGCTGTGGTGCATCACTTACCCAAATTTGGAGGATTACCCGGAGAGGTCGCGACGAGGCATTTACAAGAGTTCACCAGAATCTGCCAAACATTGAGACCATACGCAGCTTCGGAGGACAAGTTTAAGCTAAGAGTATTTCCTTTGAGTTTAACTTACTTAGCAAAATTGTGATTTTTGTCTTTGCCTTCAGGAAGTATAAGAACATGGGACCAAATGCAAAGGAAATTCCTCGACAAGTATTACCCTCCGGCTAAAGCGACTCAAGTGAGGAGAGAGCTGTCAACGATCAAACAAGGACCAAGCGAGTCGATGTATGACTACATGGAGAGGTTCAACCCATTGGAGCAAAGCTGCTGTAACTTAGGAGTCCCGGAAAGGATGTTGGTGGAATATCTTTTGGATGGATTGAGACCTCTCGAGCGTATGTTATTGGATGCCGCGGCTGGTGGCACAGTGCTGAACTTGACACCGTCTGAGGTATGTAATTTGATTAATGAGACCGCTGAGAGTGCTCGTTTCAGGGAGGAGACCAGTCGAAGGGATGACACCAGCAGGGCAAGGAACGTTTCACAGGTGGATTCCAACACCAATCAGATGGCTACATAAATCAAAGAGCTGAAGGACATGATACAGAAGATGATGGTGGGACAAGCTAATGTGGTGAAGCCTTGTGAATTTTATGGTGCTGCCAGCCACAAGACTGATTCATGTCCATCCTTGTACAAAGACAGTTCAGCAGAGGTGAACGCTTTAGGAGGACATCAGAATTTCAACAACAAACCACCTCAGAGGAAATTTGGATTAGCTGCAAATGGGTACAGTTGGAAGAATGAAGGTGGATTTCCTAGGGAGCAAGCCGCGCCTTAACAGCAGACCCAGTATTATTGACCACCATTTCGTCAGCAACAAGAGGGTTACAACAATGCTGATCAGCAACAACAAAGGAGGAATTATAATCAGCCAGGTCAGAATAACCCGCTAACCGTTAATGATTTGGCAGTGAATCTTCAACACCAAGCAAAGACAGATGGTGCTATTACGGAATTATCAAAGCAAATGTCACAGTTGATCACGGTCGTTAATGAGTTGAAGAATGACCAGGGCAAATTACCATCTCAAACGGTCCCTAACCCGACGGCGAATGTTAGCGCAATTACCCTAAGGCGAGGATAGGAGGTTAAGAGTGCAAATGAGGCAATGGGGGAAACAGAGTCAGCAGATACGGCACCAGATGAAGACATTACCCAGGCGCGTGAGGCATTAAAGTCTTCTCCGGGCGCGCCAACAATGTCTGAAGGCGACGCGATCAACACAAAGACCGCGCCCGATGCCAACAATAATAGCGCGCCAGATGAGAACATTTAATCCAGGCGCGCAAATATAAAGTCTACTACTGGCGCGGTACCTTCTGACTTGGATTTTGAATTTCGCCGTTCTGACCCACCTTTTCCATCTCCTATGCAGGTATCGAGACCTAGGGTGGATCCAGCAGTGTCTCAAATTTTATTGGAACTATTCAGCAGAGTTGGGATCACAACCCCACTCCTCGACGCAATAAGGGGGATCCCGAAATATGCAAAGGCCCTTAAGGAATTGTGTACTAACCGACGAAGAGAACTAAAACCTAAGCAGGAGCACAACTCAGCCATTCTTCAGTGTAAGGTAGCACCAAAAGGGAAGGATCTAGGTACATTTGCAATTTCATGCATCATTGGTGAAATTAAAATCGATAATTGCATGTTGGATTTGGGTGCGTCGGTAAATTTGTTGCCTTACTCTTTATATCAAACATTGCGTATTGTTCCTCTGAAACCCACTGACTTGATTCTTCAACTAGCGAACAGATCATAGAGTAAGCCAGAGGGTATAGTTGTTGACGTATTAGTACACATAGGAAAGCTTGCATTCCTTGCAGATTGACGGTGATGCAATAGACACTTCACCCGTCTTACTAGGGAGACCCTTCATGGTGACCGCGAAGACGAAGATCGATACATTCACGGGGGATCTCTCCATGGAGGTAGATGGGGAAGCAATTCATTTTAACATGTATAAATCTATGAAGCACCCACTTAACATGGCAGGATTACATGCGGTGGACGTCATTGAGGATGCGGTGCGTGAGTCAGCTATGCAGCGTGAGGAAGGCATCCAACCTCATAAAATAAAAATCGATTTAATTCGTGGATTGCCTTGTCCCACTGACCAGCGAGGTGTCATGTCTTTCCTTGATTATGCTGGATTTTATTACAAGTTTGTTAGATTTTATCGCAGGTTCGTTAAAGGATTCTTGAAGACCTCATTGCCAGTGTCTCGACTTTTGCTAAAAGATGTTCCGTTTGGAGAGGATGTCCCGCCTGATAAGGAGTTAGAGTTGGCTGGGCTAGTGAACGATTGAGGATGAGAGGTACCGTCGAGCCAACGACGTTAAACAAGTGCGCTTTGCGGGTGGCAACCCGATTTTTATTTATTTATTTTCATTTTTAGCGTACCTCAGTGTATACGGCGCCCCAAGGCAACATTAGTTCCGCTCTGAGTTCATACATTAGCGCTGCTAATGTATGCTTGGGGCGCGCAACTTAATGTGTGCATGGGGAGCTTAACTTGCTGAGTTAGGATAGTTTTCTTGTGCATTTCTTATTCGTTTCATTTTTTTTTCTTTTGAGTCTTGCATGACTACCCTTCCCAACGATCTTATTATACCGAGAGGACACGGTTTGTTTCAAAAGTGTGGGTGGGGGAGTTAGTATGTGTCAGCACGTTTACTTTTGTTAGCTTGCATTAGTAGTGGCTAGAGCATTTTTTTTTTTTTAATTCTTAGGTGTTGCGATGCTGCTGATTTCGTGCGACTATATGCTGCCAGTTTTTATGCTATGATGAAGATGCTGATTTTATGAGATGATGTTTGATGCTATGAGGTTTTGATGTGTATGTTTTACATGATTTCTATAATTTTGTGATGCTAGTGACGGGATGTTATATGTTCCTTTGAGTTGAGATATTACAGGATGTGGAGTTGATAGAAATGTACTAGAGAGACTTGACAAGCATTCGAAGGTTCAGGGGATTAGTCGCGTAGCGCGCTGAGTTTGTGGAGGTTGGAGCTTCGAGTTATGAGGGGCGAGGCTTTCACTCCATCATTGCAGCCTTTATGCAATGGTGGGACGGAAAAACAAACCATCCTATCTCTAGTCCTAGTAACTGGGAATGAGTGGGTAACCCCTATCTTGCTCGCGCTGAATGGATAACGATGAGAAAGAGCGGGACGCGCTCCATATGTTGTTATTCAAAGGCGATGATTGGAACGATTCAAAAGAAAAAAAGGAGGACAAGCAATTCACATTGGAGAGCAAAGCTCAAAAAGAAAAATTCAATCAAATGTGAAAGGAAAAAAAATTAGAAAAAAAGGGCAATCGAGTTGAGTGAAGTCTTCGGACCAAACAAAACAAGAAAGTTCAAAAGCTGTCCACCAAAAGAAAAGAATGAAAAAGAAAAGTTGAGTTCCTCGTAGCTTGGATTTCTCACGTGCCAGAGAAAGCGAACTCAGCGTATGCGCGTAGCTATGACCTCGAGCTGAAGAATGGAGTCAGGAGTCTAAAGAGGACTATCTCCCAGTCATCCATTGAATTCCATCTTGACTTCTCAAGTAACGTGTATCATTACGTTTTCTTGTTGACCTTTATTGAAGAATGAATGTAAGTATATGTTGATGAACTGATTAGTGAGGACATCCCGAATAAATTCAATGTTGAGTCGTTGGCATATTAGAAGTGTTTTGAGTGTTGCGAGTCTTGTTTTCGTTCTTTGTTCGGGACGAACAAGTTTAAGTGTGGGGTGGTTTGATGGGGCGTATTTATACGACTCGCTAAACCGTTTAAACCCAACTATTTCGACATGTTTTTATGTGAACAGTTACTTCTTAGTGTTGTTTGCATTTCAGGTGTTCGGAATACATGAAAAGAGACTTGCGACTCAAAACGGTGTTTTTAGGGAGAAAATCGACATCGAAGGAAATGGGTGCGCATCTCAGTGAGTTCGGCGCCAGCAGGCAACATTAGCACCGCTCGCCGCAACTTAATGTCTTCTCCGGGCGCCCGAGCTAATGTCTTCTTGTGGTGCGGTCAGCTTATGATGACGTCAGTAATCGGGCCCGCGACCCGAAATCAATTTTTAGAACCCGATCTCAATTAGAGTTTCGGACACAGCAGTTGGGATGAGACAGAGGTTAGGAAGAGACAACCGGACGGAATTTTGGAGATTGGCGTGAACAGTGTTTCCGGCGTGAACAGTGGATTCCGGCGTGAACAACGATCGTGAACAGTATTTTCATTCTTTTCAGTTTAATGTATTTTTCAGTTATGACTATGAGTAGCTAAATTTATGTTTCAGTTTAGGGATTTTCAGTTAGTGACATTCATGTTTGCGACTTGGATTTAATGCATGTTTCTATTCAATCGTAAGTTCTGGATCTTAAATTACATGAATTGTATTGCACGGTTAGCGTATACTTTGTCGTGAAACTATCCGCTCATCAATTCTGATTATTAACTCTTGTTAAAGCTTTGCCGTGGAAACAAGTAGTAGAATCTAGGCTTAGTGTCACCTTTGTCGGGATACTGTAGGTTATTACCTTTGTCGGAGTGACCAAACGTTTGAATAGGATCATATCCTTAGAAGTCGATGATAACAGTCACTATTGAATTCCCTGAGCTGAATATTTCTCTCGATTGACATTCACACTTTTCTTACATTCGTTCTTGCGACCATTTACTTAAACCCTCTTTAGTTCAGTATTTACAGGAAATTGCTTCACAGTCAGTTCTCTTGGGTTTGACCCTTGTTTGCCGCTACACTAGCTAAAAGCTTGGGGATATAAATACAAGTTTGGGATGAAGATGCTGATTTTATGAGATAATGTTCGATTCTATGAGATTTTGACGCGTATGCTTTGCATTATTTTTGCAATTTTGTGATGCTAGTGACTTGATGTTATACGTCTCTTTGAGTTGAGATATTACAGGATGTGAAGTTGATAGAAAATGTCCTAGAGGGACTTGACACACATTCAAAGGTTTAGGGGATTAGTGCGTAGCGCATTGAGTTTGTGGAGGTTGGCATTCCGAGTTATGAGGGGTGAGACTTTCACTCCACCTTGCAGCGTTTATGCAATGGTGGGAGGGGAAAACAAACCGACTTATACCTAGTCCTAGTAATCAGAAATGGGTGCGTAATCCCTATCATGCCTCGCGCTAAAAGGATGACGATGAGATAGAGCGGGACGAGCTCCATATGCTGTTATTCGAAGGCGATGATTGGAACGGTTCAAAGAGCAAAAAGAAAAGGACAAGCAATTCACATTGGAGAGCAAAACTCAAAAAGAAAATTCAGACAAATGTGAAAGACAAGCTATCGCGGTTTGTGTAATTGTGTACAACTCATCGCCAAATCATCACCCAGTCAGTATTTTAATTTTTAAAAACACATTGTGGAAATAGTGGCATTTTAAGAAATAAGTTCAAAAATATGGTATTTTTGGAACAAACTTGAGAACTGGCAGTTTTAAAAAAATTTCTAATTTTGACAAGATATTAAAATAAAACTTTAATTTGCTTGAAATAAATAAATATATTTTTTCCTATTCTAGGCCTCATCAAGAACATAATAAAGAAATGTTGGCAGCCCAGGTCCCATAGACGGTTCACTATTGACATGGTAAGATACGCACAAATTGCAGAATGTTGGCAGAATAGGGGTACGGTTTGAATTACATGTGTATTATGGGTATATTGATCGCAATTTGATATTATTTACATTGTTTACAGGATTCCTATGTGTTAGATGTAAAGTCGACATAACATGTGGGATTTGGATACCACATATCGGAGTACATTATACAGGCGGGGTTCTACCCATGTACACTAGTGCAGAATATGAAAGTGGATCATGGCCACCTAACTGCATTGTTAGATAGATGGAGACCTAAGACGCATACTTTTCATCTTAGACCCGGCGAGATGACCGTGACCTTACAAGGAATTGGTGTCATCACAATGTTACCTATGGACGGCTGGCCAGTGACCGGAAGTGAAGATGTCGACAATTGAGATCAGTTATGCATGACCACGCTTGGGACAGTTCCACGTCGAGGAAAGTCACGCACCAGCATTCATCGTACTTGGTTCAAGAATCATATGAGCGTAGTCCCACCATATGCCACTGAAGAGGATTTATAGAGATATGCTCAAGCGTAAATGCTAGGCATGATCGATACTTCACTTATGCTAGATAGATCAGGCAGTGATGTTTCGCTTCACTACCTACAGTGTTTAGCTGACCAAGACTAAGTCAGCTCTTATAGTTGAGGCACTGCGGTATTGGCATTTTTATACATGCATCTTTCCATTGCGTGCGAGGTCTGCCATAGGTAACTGACCGGTTGCACCTTACTGTTCTAGCTATGGGCATGGGATCACATGTATATAGGACGCCCAAAACGACTTGTTAGACCTCCTCCGGTAGTGGGTATCTGATGAGTTCCCGCAAACGGACATTCGCACATCCGCCCAGGACCTCCCCAAAAATCCGCCAATTTCTAAAAGTCCAGCCTTTGCCCGGGCCAGGCCAGGGAAAATCCGGGCCAAATCAGGACATACCGGGCCACGCTCGAGGAATCACGCACGAGGACCCCGACCAGCCGAGGATTCCCTCAAACTGCCCATCGAGCTCGACCAGGTCAGCCACGAGTTCCCAAGAGCCAAGGTCAGCCTACTCGAGGATTCCCGCATGCAGTTCGCCCAGTCTGAGAAATCCCGCAGCCGTGTCAGACGCCCGCACATTGCCCAAGACTACCAGAGGCCAGAATCCGCAGATTGGCCGAGGACTGCCCCAACTACAGTCCGCAGGTCTGCCAAGCCAAAGCCCGTACATCTTCCGGTCTGCTAGGCCAAAGTGGAGTCATTTCAACAGGTCACTTCAGTGCATCAGCAAGGGCAGTGACCATGCAACTTCCGGGGCAACCAAAGGTCACGAGCGCACTATAAATTCCAAACCACCAGCTCATTTTCAAGCATCCAAGAGATCAACCATCATCTAGCCAACAAGATTCCAAGCCACCAGCCAGTTCTGGACGCATATTGTGGTCATTAGGCATAGTTTGCCCTATTTTAGCTGAAAGTCACCTTTGTATCTGACAAATCCTTCACTTTGAGGGTCATTTGAGGGGAATTCCGCAATTGTAACTGGGTCATTGGTCATTTCTAGGCATTTATCAAAGATTTTCCGCATCTTTGATTTTTGGGTTTCTACTAGTATCGCCGCACTGGGATACTACAAATGGGACTTTTTAGCACGTGTTGCTCTTTTACCGAGACCAACTAAATCGTCAACAGAATATTGACGTCGTATGGATGTTCTACATAGAGGATATTCTTGCATCACTTAATCCAATATGTGTTCAGGGACGCTATATTTGGATGGCTGAAGTACCTTTGGTATGTTTCAACATAGCAGCATGGAATTATCCATCTCGAGTGTTACGACGGTTTGGGCTCCGACACCCAATCCCGCACATGCCACAACCAAGTCACAAATAATTACATTTGATAACAAGGAAACAATCAAATAAGGATTGTAGTAGAAAGTTAGAAGTGTATGTGACAATATGGAACAATAAGATCCATAGACCTGTCATCGGTGAAGTTGAGAGTGGTGGGGACGGTGGGTATTTGGACAAGTATATTGCATGGTATAACTCAGTTACCCGCAGATTCATTCAGCCATGCAAGGCCAAGGATCAGCCAATTCCATATCGACTGACTTCACACGAGATGCCTGCACATGTAAATTTCTTATAAACCCAAAATACTATTTTATGATTTACAGATTTTTCTCTGACATAATCGTGGTTCACTTTTCTAGGTACTTTCTTTAGTCCGATCTAGCCGTTGAAATTTTTTCAGATGATGTGCCCGAAAAACCTAAGAAGATGGCTTACGATTTATTCCGCGCTAGTTATGCGGTTTGGCAGATCTTGGAGAGGAGGGAGCTATCAGAATTACACCGGACCTTATTCAATTCCATGATGGTAGACGCATCACTTGCTCTTTTTGCACATTTTCGGTATTTGTAGCTAATCTCTTTTCCATATATGCGCTGATATTTGTTCACCTTTTTCACGAACCGGTACCCGAGATGCAACTTTTGGTGACCAAGGTCCTTCACAAATGACTCAAGTGCATATTCAAAGAAGACGGTGGTGAACAAAGACTTCGAAGGAGCACCAGGCCTAAAAGATCGGTTCGAAGATCGATAGGTCTAATTATTCGTTAGACTTGATTCGTCAAACTTTGTTGGACGTTAACAATATTTTGTATCTTCACGATTAGGACGATTTCTAAAATTTTCAAAACATTTAATTAGTTACACTTGATGAGAATTGGCTATGTTAATATACGACATTCAATAACAATTGGCAAATAAAAAGTAGGTTCTTGAATTTTGCTCACCACAAATCGCTATTCGTAGTAGCGATTTGACCAAAAATTAGTGAAATCGCTACTACAAGTAGCGGTTTTTTTCCGTATCAAAATTCGAACCAATTGAGTTTTGGATACAACGACAAACCGCTACTACGAGTAGCGGTTTGACATAATAATGTTTGGGCTCTCGTCTGAGCTATACACAATTACACACCGCTACTCGCGGTTTGTATAATCGTGTACAACTCAGTTCTAAATCATCACCCAGTCATTATTTTAATTTTTAAAAACACATTGTGGAAAAAATAACATTTTAGGAAATAACTGATATTTTTGGAACAAACTTGAAAAAATATGGCAATTTTAAAAAAATTTCTAATTTTGACAAAATAATAAAATAAAACTTTAATTTACTTGAAATAAAAAATATTTTTTATTTATTTTCTAGGCCTCATCAAAAATTGAATTCTAATTACACATCATTCTTGGCAGACACTGATGGACAAAATATTGGTATGAAAAGTTAAAGGAGATATATAATAGATTTGAACGGCGGTGATTAAATCTGATATTACGGAAGACCCGATTCCCTTCCCCTCCCAGGTTATGTCCAATACAAACGAAAAGCCCTAAAATCTTCCAAGGGAGCGAATCGGCGGGCGACCATCTCATCTCAAGGTTCACTTCTTCCTTTTCTTCCATCATTTCTGTCTGTGGCCATGATATACATATAATGGGATTGTTCAGCTGTATTTTGTGTCGATGATTATTCAAATCCTGATGTTTTGTATTCTTCAATTGCTGCCCAGCTTGACCAACACTTTGTGTAATATGTAGCTTTTCTTGGGTGCTGGTGCCATGGGAAAGAAAAAACAAGATGAAGCTAGGGCAGCGGGTAAGGCTAAACCAAATGTCAAAGATGACAAAAAAGACAAGATGTCCGTCTCAGCTATGCTTGCTAGCATGGACCAGAAACCTGACAAACCGAAGAAGCAGCCATCCTCGGCCTCCAGTAAACCCAAGCAGAAGGCAGCATCTCAGAAGCCTTCTTCTTACACTGATGGAATTGATTTACCCCCTTCCGACGAGGATGATGATGTTGAGGTTGTTTCTGATGTAGATGATCAAAATAATATCCAGAAACGTCATGCCCAATCCAAGTCTGACCCCGAGCATCTTCAAATCTCGGTAACTGGCAAAGAAATAAAGAAAAGAGAAAAAAAGGAAATGCTTGCAGCTTATGTTGCTGAACAGGTAAAGAAGGAAGCACTTAAGGATGATCGTGATGCTTTCACAGTTGTTATCGGCAGCAAAGCTTCAGTGCTCGAAGGTGAGGATGGAGCAGATGCTAATGTCAAAGATATAACCGTCGACAATTTTTCTGTCTCTGCCCGTGGAAAAGAATTGCTCAAGAATGCATCTGTGAAGATATCCCATGGTAAGAGATATGGTTTAGTTGGACCCAATGGAATGGGGAAATCCACTTTGCTGAAACTGCTTGCTTGGAGAAAGATTCCTGTCCCTAGGAACATTGATGTACTTTTGGTTGAACAAGAGGTGGTTGGTGACGATAGATCAGCACTTGAAGCAGTTGTTTCAGCTAATGAAGAACTTGTTAGACTTCGACAAGAGGTTGTTTCCTTGCAAGATGTAGCTTCCTTGGGAGAGGATAATAATGATGGAGATGTTGATGATTCTGGAGAGAAACTTGCTGAGCTTTATGAGCGGTTACAGATAATGGGTTCAGATGCCGCTGAAGCGCAAGCATCCAAAATTTTAGCCGGTTTGGGTTTCACCAAAGACATGCAAATCCGTGCCACCCGATCCTTTAGTGGTGGATGGAGGATGAGAATCTCACTGGCTAGGGCACTTTTTGTGCAGCCAACTCTTCTATTGCTGGATGAACCTACTAATCATCTTGACCTTAGGGCTGTATTATGGCTGGAGGAGTACTTATGCAGGTGGAAAAAGACCCTGGTTGTAGTCTCGCACGACAGGGATTTTCTTAATACTGTGTGTACGGAGATAATCCATCTCCATGATTGCAAGCTACATTTTTACCGTGGGAATTTCAATGACTTTGAGAGTGGTTACGAGCAAAGGCGAAAGGAGGTGAACAAGAAATTTGAAGTCTATGATAAGCAGATTAAAGCTGCAAGAAGGACAGGAAATCGTGCCCAGCAAGAGAAGGTGAAAGACCGAGCTAAATATGCAGCAGCAAAAGAAGCCTCCAAGAGTAAAGGTAAGGGCAAGGTTGATGAGGATGAAGCTGCAGTAGAATCACCAAAGAAGTGGAGGGATTACAGTGTTGAGTTTCACTTCCCTGAACCCACAGAGCTTACCCCGCCACTCCTTCAGCTTATTGAAGTCAGCTTCAGTTACCCCAACCGAGACGACTTTAGGCTTTCAAATGTTGAAGTTGGTATAGACATGGGCACCCGAGTTGCCATAGTTGGTCCAAATGGGGCAGGAAAATCAACTCTCCTCAATCTTCTTGCTGGCGATTTGGTTCCAACCGAGGGTGAAATGCGGAGAAGCCAAAAGCTAAGGATCGGGAGATACTCTCAGCATTTTGTGGATCTCTTAACCATGGATGAAACTCCTGTGCAGTATCTTTTGAGACTTCATCCAGACCAAGAGGGGCTGAGTAAACAGGAGACAGTACGAGCAAAATTGGGCAAATTTGGACTTCCTAGCCATAACCATTTGACACCAATTACAAAACTATCTGGAGGCCAGAAGGCCCGAGTTGTTTTCACTTCAATCTCAATGTCAAAACCTCATATCCTGCTTCTGGATGAGCCCACCAATCACTTGGACATGCAGAGTATTGACGCATTAGCAGATGCACTTGATGAGTTCACAGGTGGAGTCGTACTGGTGAGTCATGACTCGAGGCTGATATCTAGTGTTTGTGAAGATGAAGAAAAGAGCTCAATTTGGGTGGTTGAAGATGGAACTGTCAGATTTTTCCCTGGAACTTTTGATGAGTACAAAGAAGAGCTTCAAAGGGAGATCAGAGCGGAGGTTGATGAATAATAGTATAATTGTGAGGGTTATGTTTTGAACTGTGTTTGGATGATAATACATGGAACTGATAAAATTTGATTCAGATGTTGTTGGTCTTCCGGGCCTTGCTGTGTTGCTTTGTTTTTACTAGTAATTCCAAACTCTAACTTTTGCAAAAATTCTCAATGACGTTCAGAAATAAAATGAACGGGTCAAATAGATCTCAGCAGGTTGTGAAAAGATACAGTGAAAAATGAGCATACACATTTTTCATTAATCAAATGGATAGTTTACATGATCTTTATGCAATTCAGAAGCTACATACATTATACACCTTGGTGGTATCAATGGCCTAATTTACATAGCTGTGGGTGGTGACATGACAATGATCAGCTTGTTACTTGTTCCCAAATCCCCAAGTAAATGAGAGCCTTTGGCATGATGAGAAACATTGAGCAGCATTGGCTTACAAAGCTAACTAAACATTTACTCAGGTTGGTAAACGGCTCCTGAGCATATTTCGTTTTTACCCCTAACTACATGTCTGAAGTTTTAAAATCTTCATCAACACAGTAATATGACTCGTCAACTTAACATTTACCAAGCCCATGAGTATGTTAGTATTCATCAGGGCATTTACAAATGACTTGGGTCTTTTTACCAATCTTACACCCGATGCCCTCCAATTTGCAGCCAAACATTGGTTTTCCCAAAGATCCTCCTGCCCTCTTTGTTTCATATTCAACTGCTCTCTTTAGTGACTGGCTGATCTCACCCAATGCCCAAGCTAATGATATAAACCTTGTAAAATTCAGGTAAACTTTAAACCTCATTGACAGCTTGAATCTGCTTCATTATCTGAATGATAAGAATATGCTAAGTTTCCTTTCAATTTAAGAAATTAGGTTTGGTTGACAAAACAAATAATATGGAATGACACAAATAACAGTTTTCAATGTATTTCCAGTAATAAAAACAAATTAACATTGACAAGCAAGGAGGATTTCAGAGGTATATCTCAATTAAACTCGGAAGTCCCCACCAGTTGTCTACCAATCAATCAAAGTGGCATATAATTTACATTGATTAGCCACCCCATTTTGCCAAATAGATACAAAAACCATACACTGGTAGTGGGTCTAAGTTTTCTAATCATGATACTAAACCTTAGCATGCGTATTGTAATGCTAAATAATAAAGCAAGTAAAAAAACAAGGTATACCTCAGAAAGGCCTGCTGCTGTTATTTCTAATGATACAAAGGTCCTCGTGTTGTCATCACTGACAATGCCTCAAAGTTGCTAAACTTAATCCAGTATCTGGGTCATTAGAAGATATAGGTAAGTAAAGGAAAACAAATAGTCTTCAACTGATTCTTAATTGCAAAAAATTTGCACTTATACAAGAATATGATCTGACCGTCTCTGAAACTGAAATCTTTGATGGAGCATGGACACAATGGAATTTATTTGGTGCACTCGAAATGGAACGGCTCTACCCAAACTAATGTGGAACTCTCTTGCCAGTGCAATCTGCTCAAGTTTTTCATCATCTTACAGAGGATGTGGAGAGGCAAATCCACATCAATTACATTAAGGTCAGGCACGCTAGATACAAGCTTCTTCAGTAATTGAGCAAGCTCTTTTTTTGCAGCAGATGGTATAAAAACTGAATGATACATATCCAATTTGGAGTTAGGAGACCCTTACCGGAGCAAGGACGAGTTTGTCATTCTAATGGTTTTTTTAATATGTTCTGCACCAATTCCAAAAAGGACGCTGTGGGCATCCCCATTAGCTGCACCAAAATTTGTTACTCTAAGATAGCTACCAAAACCACCGCTATAAATAACCCTCTAATGATATCTACAAGCCAAGCACACTTTGAATGCAAAAAGTCGTTGGGCTTTATAGGAAGAACAAACTTCAACTCAGAACAGCACAACAAAAAGAAGCAAATCAAAACAAAAAGACTGAGCAGACTTTTAATTCTGCCATAAAAAGCTATTTCCATTTCTCTTCTTACCTTTTTATCTACTCCTTACATCTTGGGTTTGACATTCCTTGCGTAGCCCTGCAAATCCTCATCTTAATTAGCCTTTCAGTTTACCCAATAGCTTTCTCCCTGGCTACACATTTAACTCTGACAATTTTATTGGTCTTTATACACACACCAAAGCACTGAACAAATAAGTAGCATAATCTTTGTTAGATAGATATTTTAATGGGATGCATAAGGCGTGGGTACACTGATCAATTTAATCCAAAGCAAAGCTTCTATATAGAGAGTTGTTAGCGATTAAACAGGGAACACACGAGTATGAAGATGTGCGATGAACAAGCAGTAACCAGCGCCATAGCAGACTAAAGGGATAAAGAAACCTGGGATGAAGACGTGTAGTGCATAATTTCCTTCAACGTGTGCAAAGCTCCTTACCCGATCCTTGTGCAAGTACTCAACTGTACCTCGAAAAAGAAAGAAAAAACACATACGCACTCAAACAAAACTATCCTCTGCAAAAAACTTTAAAGAAAAAAGGAAGAACTAGTACCAATGGAGGAATTCACAAAAAATTTTAGAAATGCCCCCACCCCACAAACAGATTTTCCAAATGCCCCTTTTTCAAATTCATTTTTCAAATACCTCCTTTGCTATTGACATCGGTCTCATTAAAAACTGAGGAGACCGATTATGTCATTTTCGATCTGTTACGTATTTCATTGAGACCGATTTTGGCATAACCGGTCTCATTATGTATATTGATGACATGGCAAAAAAGCAGAGGAAGACGACGAGTCATCATCCACGTATGAGATCGGTTATGCCATTATTGGTCTCATGTTGATAACACAGATCTGGGCGACCTTCTTCAGTTCTTCATCCGATCTTCATCCCTGTCGGACTTCTGCGACGGCCTCCCCATCCTCCAGATCTTCATCCCTTCATCCGCTCCTCCCCTTCCTGTCCAATTTCTCCTGCGTGGCGAATCGAAGCACAGTGACGGCTCCGTTTGAAGCTTGCTCCAGATCCGAGCACGGCGGTCAGCCCTTCATCTGTTCTTCCTCCGTTCAGCCTGCTGCAGCCTCTTTCATTCTCCCTACGTGGCGAGTAGACTTCCGGCGGCGACTCTCTTTGAAGCTTCGTCCAGATCCGAGTGTGGCGTCATTTTCTAGTATAATTGAAGGTAGTGTTTACATTTATGTGGTTTTGCAATTCGTAGAGATGAATTGAGATGATGATTATGTGGATTATGATGATGTTGTTCATGATGATGAGTGACGCGCGTCGTTCTGCACGCCAAACTTGTATTTATATCTCCAAGCTTTTAGCTAGTATAGTGGCAAGCAAGGGTCGAACCCAAGAGAACTGACTGTGAAGCGATTTCCTGTAAATACTGAACTAAAGAGGATTTAAGTAAATGGTCGCAAAAACGAATGTAAGAAAAGTGTGAATGTCAATCGAGAGAAATATTCAGCTCAGAGAATTCAATAGTGCTGTTATCATCAACTTCTAAAGATACGATCCTATTCAAACGTTTGGTCACTCCGACAAAAGTAATAACCTAAAGTATCTCGACAAAGGTGATACTAGACCTGGATTTTACTACTTGCTTCCACGATGAAGTTTCGACAAGAGTTAATGAAATTCACAGCGCCTCTGATAAACAGATTTGTGAACAAGCTGTTGCTACAGCACACTCTTGTTCACCAGAAAACTGTTTCAGCAGGAAAGAACAAGGACAAGGGTTTGTTCACCCAGTTCAGCCAAATTGCCTACGTCTGGAGAGGACTCTTCTCAGTCCTCAATCCACTAATCTCAAGGCTTCCAAGTACACACGGTTACAATGCACGCAACCTATGCTACTCAACCACGAGTGGATCCACGTACACAATCAGAACAGGCTCTGACTTGTGTCTGCACACCCTCTACTGATATCTATCTAGAATAGCTATTATCTCCTTGAAACTCAGCCTATTCTACACAATACTCAGATTCTGCAGGGTTGCTATAGCATCTGTTGTAGCACACAGCTGATGCACAAACTGTCCGCGTCGCTCCAAGCCTTCCGCTGAGCCGTTCGAACGATTCCACGAGCACTGCACACTCTGGAATACTCCCCCTCACTCAGTGACCTCCTATCACTAGCAAGAGCTGGCCTTCGATGAATTGCCCGAGTCCCTCCACTCGACAATCCCTTCGCGGCCTTCCTTGATCCACCAACAAGCACTGCTGCTCTGAATTGGTCTCCAGATCAAGCTGTAATCAGACTCTGCAAGTCCTGATCACACACTGCAATAACCACTAAGCTCTGCACTCACGCTCTACTCTCGGTGGTGATCGAATCTCTCACTTGATCTTCTGCGTATGCTCTGTGTAATCACTCTGTCATTCGATCCCCTTCATAGCTCTGAAGAGTCTCCATTATATAAGTGCGTCCACTGCCATCATTATCAGGATTTAGCAATTCCCCTAGCAAGATAATATCTCCTAATATTTAGGAGATTAGATTTGATTTGAGATTCAAATCTCCTACAATCAAATCTCCTACTTCAGTTAGGAAACTCCACTGGAATATTCTCTGCAGCAACTTAGAAACTCCTCTGATGCTCTTAGAAGGACTGCCACGCCCTCTTTCCAAAGATCCAGAAAGCTGCTACTCGGACAGACGCTACAACCCTTCTGAACAAGCTCCTGCTATAGCTTTCCCCTGCTACAGCTGCTCCTTGTTTACTAGTCTTGTTCACAAACACTGAACACGAGCTATAGCAGCAACTTGTTCACTTGCTTGTCCACTTGTGCTAATTTTGTCAAACACTGCCATACTGCAACATCAGTTAATAATTAGAATTGATGAGCGGATAGTTTCAAGACAAAGTATACGCTAACCACAAAATACAGTTCATGCGATTCAAGATCCAAAGGTACGATTAAATATAGAAACATGCATTAAATCCAAGTCTCAAACGTGTATGTCACCAACTGAAAACCCTAAACTGAAACAGAAATTTAGCTACTCATAGTCAATACTGAAAAATACATTAAACTGAAAAGAATAATAAAATCGTTCGAAATCATTGTTCACGCCGGAATCCACTGTTCACGCCGGAAACACTGTTCACGCAAAAACTTCAAAATTTCGTTCGTCCGTCTTTGTTCCAAACCTCTGTCGTCCTAGCTGCTGTCTCATTCTCTCTGAAACCCTAATTGAGACCGGGCTCTAAAAATTAATTTCGGGCCCGCGCTGACCGCGCCCCAAGAAGACATTAGGTCGCGTGCCCGAAGAAGACATTAAGTTGCGGCGAACGGTGCTAATGTTGTCTAATGGCGCCGAACTCACTGCGATGCGCACCCATTTCCGTCAATGTCGATTTTCTCCCTAAAAATACCGTTTCGAATCGCAAGTCTCTTTTCATGTATTCCGAACACCTGAAATGCAAATAACACTAAGAAGTAATTGTTCACATAAAAACATACCGAAATAGTTGGGTTTAAACGGTTTAGCGAGTCGTATAAATACACCCCATCAAACCACCCCACACTTAAACTTGTTTGTCCCGAACAAACAACGAAAACAAGACTTGCGACACCAAAGCAATTCTAACATGCCAACGACTAAACACTGAATTTACTCGAGATGTCCTCACTAATCAGTTCATTAACATATGCTCACATTCATTCTTCAATAATGATCAATTAGAAACCGTAATGATACATGTTACCTGAGAAATCAAGATGGAATTCAATGGATGACTGGGAGATAGTCCTCTTTAGATTCCTGACTCCATTCTTCAGCTCGAGGTCATAGTCACGCGCATACACTAATTTCGTTTTCTCCGGCACGTGAGAAATCCAAGCTACGAGGAACTCAACTTTTCTTTTTCTCTTTGGTAGGATAGCTTTTGAAACTTTCTTGTTTTGTTTGGTCCGAAGACTTCACTCTGTTAAGGTATGTGGCATCATTGACAAACTCCTACAAAGTGCACTAGAGCCTGCTACAGCAAGTATGGAAAGAAAACAGCTGATGAAGAGCATTCCAGAGTGAGCAAACTCAGTGAGTGGCGCTCCAGATGAAGACATTAAGTGGCGCCTGAGCTTAATGTCTTCACCAGGCGCGCCACCTAATGTTGCCTTGGGGCGCTCAGAAATCTAGAAGAGATCATGAAGACATCAGCTTGTGCAATCTGGTCAGAGTGACTATCTCAGTACTCAAGCAATGGAGTAAGCAAGTGCTATAGCAATCTCTGGAGCAGAAGTTCAGTAGCAGAAGATCAGCTCTCCTTCAGAAATCCAGAGAATGTATACAAGGCAGAAAAGCTGCAAGTGCTATAGCAGATGCCGGAGCTAAAATGCTGTAGCAGAAATTCAAAGCTTTCTCGGAGATTGCGTTCAAACAACAAATCAGTGGACCGAAGGGCTTCCGGAATGAACTGAATATTCAGGAGAATATTTTCTGGAGTGTCTCTCAAGAACAAGGATAGACTTGTTGAGTGAAGATTTGATTGGAAAATCAAAACTCCTACGAATTAGGAGATATGATCTTGTTGAGATCTTGGAGGATCTTCTTTAAAATTGATGGGATTGTTTCCTAATGCATTTAGGAAATTCCAGCAGCAGCAAACAACTCCAGCACAAGTGAACAAGGAGCAGCTACAGCAGGGGATGCTATAGCAGGAGCTTGTTCAAGTTGCTGCAGCATCTGTCCGAGTAGCAGCAGCAACCTGGGCCTTTGGCAAGAAGGCCTGGCAGCCCTGTTGAGAGCCTGAGAAGAATTTCTAAGTTGCTACCAAGAATATTCCAGTGGGGTTTCCTAGCTAGAGAAGGAGATTTGTGTTGAAGATCAAAATCAAATCTAATCTCCTAGATTTTAGGAGATAATTGTTCTTTTTGGGACATTGCTTAAACCTGGTCTTGCTTAAAGCTGGTGCTACTATTTAAGAGAGAGGGGTTTAGAGCAGAGGGGGGATCGAAGCTGAGGGATACACGAGTGCATACACAGAATTCAGAGAGAGTAATTTTGGTGTGTGACGGACGAATTCTTCGATCATCACCCGAGAGCAGAGCGTGAGCGCAGAGCTGTGGTGACAGAAGCAGAAGGGAATCAGGACTTGCAGAGTCTGATTTGAGCTTGATCTGGAAGCCAATTCAGAGAAGTGGTGCTTATTGGTTGATCAAGGGCAACCGCGAAGAACTGACGGGTGTGTGGCTCGGTCGAGTGTCTAAGCGGTGGTTCTCGCTAGTGGCAGGTGGTCACTGAGTGAGGGGGAGTATTCCAGAGTGTGCAGCGCTCGTGGAATCGTTCGAACGGCTCGGCAGAAGGCTTTGGAGCGACGCGGACAATTGTGCTTCAGCTGTGTGTTACAGCAGTTGCTACAGCAACCCTGCTGAGTGAGTGTTGGTTAGAATAGGCTGAGTTTTTTGAGAAGACTGGAGCTATTCTAGATTGACATTTGTAGAGGGTGTGCAGACACAAGTCAGAGCTTGTTCTGATTGTGTTGAGTGATCCACACAAGGTTGAGTAGCATAGGTTGCGTGAGTTGTAACCGAGTGTACTTGGAGACCTTTGTTTTGAGTGGATTGAGGACTGAGAAGAGTCCTCCCCAGACGTAGGCAATTGGCCGAACTGGGTGAACAAACAATTGTCTTGTTCATTGTTTGCTGAGACAATTTCCGAGTGAACAAGAGTGTGCTGCAGTAACTGCTTGTTCACAAATCTGTCGAACTGAGACACTGTGAATTTCACACTCAACTCGATTGTTTTTCTGAATTTTTTCTCTCTTTCACATTTGACTGAGTTTTCCTTTTGAGCTTTGCTCTCCAATGTGAATTGCTTGTCCCCCTTTTTTTTCTTTCTTTAAACCGTTCCAATCATCGCCTTCGAATAGCAGCATATGGAGCGCGTCCCGCTCTTTCTCATCATCATCCTTTCAATGCGAGGCAGGATAGGGGTTACCCACCCATTCCCGATTACTTGGACTAGAGATAGAACGGTTTGTTTTCCCGTCCCACCATTGCATAAACACTGGAATGATGGAGTGAAAGTCTCACCCCTCATAACTTGAAGCGCCAACCTCCACAAACTCAGCACGTTACGCGACTAATCCCTCGAACCTTTGAATGTTTGTCAAGTCCCTCTAGGACACTTTCTATCAACTCCACATCCTGTAATATCTCAACTCAAAAGCACATATAACATCACGTAACTCGGATCACAAAATTTTAGAAATCATGCAAATCATACATATCAAAACCTCATAGCATCAAACATCATCTCATAAAATCACAGCATCTTCATCATAGCATATAACGGCATAAACGCAGAAGCATACACATCAAGTCGCACGAAATCAGCGGCATCGCAACACCAAAAAAAAGTAAATGTGTCTAACCACATACTAACTCCCCCACCCCACACTTTCGAAACAAACCGTGCCCTTACGGTACAATAAGATCGTCGGGAAGGGTAGTCATGCAAGACTCAAAACAAACGAAACAACTAACAAAAAAAAAACAAAAATTATCCTAACTTAGCAAGTTAAGCGCCCCACCACTTGCGCGCCCCAAGCACACATTAGTTGCGCTAATGTATGAAGCCGGAGCGGCAATAATGTTGCCTTGGGGTGCCATAACCACTGAGTTACGCTAAGAATTAATACAAAAGCATAAAAATCGGGTTGTCTCCTGCAAAGCGCACTTGTTTAACGTCGTTGGCTCGACGGTACCTCTCCTTCTTAGGTCTCCCGCAAAGGCTCGATCTTCGTCTTCGCGGTCACCATGAAGGGTCTCCCCAGTAAGACGGGTGAAGTGTCTATTGCATCACCCTCCATTTTCATGACGTAAAAATCTGCAAGGAATGCAAGCTTTCCTATGTGTACTAATACTTCAACAACTATACCCTCTGGCTTACTATATGATCTGTTCGCTAGTTGAAGAATCAAGTCAGTGGGTTTCAGAGGACCAATACGCAATGTTTGATATAAAGAGTAAGGCAACACATTTACCGACGCACCCAAATCCAACATGCAATTATCGATTTTAATTTCACCAATGATGCATGAAATTGCAAATGTACCTAGATCCTTCTGTTTGGGTGCTACCTTACACTGAAGAATGGCTGAGTTACGCTCCTGCTTAGGTTTTAGTTCTCTTCCTCGGTTAGTACACAATTCCTTAAGGGCCTTTGCATATTTTGGGATCCGCCTTATTGCGTCGAGGAGTGGGGTTGTGATTCCAACTCTGCTGAATAGCTCCAATAAAATTTTAGATGTTGCTGGATCCTCCCTAGGCTGTGATCCCTGCATAGGAAATGGGAGAAGTGGGTCAGAACGGCAAAATTCAGAATTTAAGTCAGGGAGTACCGCGCCGGGAGAAGACGTTATGTCTCCGCGCTGAGAGTTAACGTTCTCCTCTAGTGCTGGAATAATGTTCTCTTGCGGCGTGGTCTTTGTGTTGATCGCATCCTCTTCATACATTGATGGCGCGCCCGGTGAAGACTTTAAACAGTCGCGCGCCAGAGTAATGTCCTCATCTGGCGATGTATCCCCTGACTTAGTTTGCTCTCTCGCCTCATTTGCATCCTTCAGCTCCAGTCCTCACCTCAAGGTAATTGCACTGACCTTCGTCGTCGGGTTAGGAACCGTTTGAGATGGTAATTTGCCCTGGTCATTTTTCAGCTCATTAACGACCGTGATCAATTGCGACATTTGCTTTGACAATTCAGAAATGGCACCGTTGGTCTTCGCTTGGAATTGTTGAAGATTCACTGCCAAATCATTAACGGTGAGCGGGTTGCTCTGACCTGGCTGATTATAGTTCTTCCTTTGTTGATACTGATCAGCACTGTTGTTGTACTTCTCTTGCTATTGAAATGGAGGGCTGTAAGGCTGTGCTTGTTGTTGTTGCGGCTGTGGTTGCACTTGGTTCTGCTGCTGGTGCATATTCTGCATTTCATTCTGCTGGTTCTGCCCTTGCTGATAGAATCCTCCTTCGTTTCTCCAGCTGAAACCATTCGCAGCAAGTCCAAATTGTCTCAGGGCCTGCGTGTTGTTGAAGTTCTGCCCACCCATCGTACTCCGCATCATTTCCTTGAGCTCCTTGATTTCACTGGCCATCTGATTGGTGTTGGAATCCACTTGTGAAACATTCCTTGCTCTGCTGGTGTCATCCCTTCGACTGGTCTCTTCCCTGAAACGAGCACTCTCAGCGGTCTCATTAATCAAATTACATACCTCAGACGGTGTCAAGTTCAGCACTGTGCCACCAGCTACGGCATCCAATATCATCCTCTCTAAAGGTCTGAGTCCATCCAGAAAATATTCCACTACCATCCTAGCTGGCACCCCAAGATTGCAGCAACTCTGTTCCAATGAATTAAAGCGCTCCAAATAGTCGTACATCGACTCGCTTGGTTCTTGTTTGATCGTTGACGAGGGTAATATTTGTCGAGGAATTTCCTTTGCATTTGATCCCATGTGCGAATGCTACCTGAAGGCAAAGACAAAAACCACGATTTTGCTAGGTCAGTTAAACTCAAAGGAAATACTCTTAGCTTAAACTTGTCGTTCGAAGCTGCATATGGTCTCAATGTTTGGCAAATTCGTGAACTCTTGTAAATGCCTCATTGCAACCTCTCCCGGTAATCCTCCAAACTTAGGTAAGTGATGTACCACAGAAGTCTTTATCTCAAAGTCGTCTTCTTCTGGATTAATATTGATACACCATGGCTGCTCATTGAAGTTTGGTGCAGACAGCTCTGTCATTGTTGGTTCCGCTCTGTAGGCACGCCTGTATGGCTGATGCCCGTAAAGCTGCTACTACACATATTGCTGAGACGGAGGCGGTGGGTTAGGCTCATTGAAACCTTCTGCTCGTGCCCCTGCATCCCTAGCCATAAGTTCTCTTTCACGAAGTTTCCTCTGGCGTGCTTTAAACACGCATTCAGGCTCTTCGTAGAATGGTGGAATTTGTTCATCCTGATTTCCTGGTGGAGGTAAAGGACGGTTGTTGTTGTTGACCTGATTTTGTTCGATGTTTTGGTGGCCATCACCATTAACACTACCTGCGTGCGACATGCTAGAAAGAGTAATTTACCGCAACACAAAAATAATCGAAAACTAAATATAAAAAGAAAAGGAAAAGAAACTCTTCATTGTAGCAGCTCCCCGGCAATGGCGCCAAAATTTGACGTGCGTCGTTGTGTGTGCCAAACTTATATTTATATCTCCAAGCTTTTAGCTAGTGTAGCGGCAAGCAAGGGTCGAACCCAAGAGAATTGGCTGTGAAGCGATTTCTTGTAAATACTGAACTAAAGGGGGTTTAAATAAATGGTCGCAAAAACGAATGTAACAAAAGTGTGAATGTCAATCGAGAGAAATATTCAGCTCAGGGAATTCAATAGTGACTGTAATCATCGACTTCTAAAGATACTATTCTATTCAAACGTTTGGTCACTCCGACAAAGGTAATAACCTAAAGTATCCCGACAAAGGTGATACTAGACCTGGATTTTACTACTTGCTTCCACGACAAAGTTTCGACAAGAGTTAATAATTAGAATTGATGAGCGGATAGTTTCACGACAAAGTATACGCTAACCACAAAATACAATTCATGCGATTCAAGATCCAGAGGTACGATTAAATAGAAACATGCATTAAATCCAAGTCTGAAACGTGTATGTCACCAATTGAAAACCCTAAACTGAAACAGAAATTAGCTACTCATAGTCAATACTGAAATATACATTAAACTTAAAAGAATAATAAAATCGTTCGAAATCATTGTTCACGCCGGAAATCACTGTTCACACCGGAATCCACTGTTCACGCCGGAAATACTGTTCACGCAAAAACTCCAAAATTCTGTCCGTCCGTCTCTGTTCCAAACCTCTGGCGTCCCAGCTGCTGTCTCATTCTCTCTGAAACCCTAATTGAGATCGGGCTCTAAAAATTGATTTCGGGTCACGGGCCCGATTGCTGACGTCATCATAAGCTGACCGCGCCCCAAGAAGACATTAGGTCCCACGCTCGAAGAAGACATTAAGTTGCGGCGCGCGGTGCTAATGTTGTCTAATGGCGCCGAACTCATTGCGATGCGCACCCATTTCCGTCAACGTCGATTTTCTCCCTAAAAACACCGTTTTGAGTCGTAAGTCTCTTTTCATGTATTCCGAACACCTGAAATGCAAACAACACTAAGAAGTAACTGTTTACATAAAAAATGCCGAAATAGTTAGATTTAAACGGTTTAGCGAGTCGTATAAGCATGCTTATGATTATGATGATGTCGTTGATGATGATGCAGATGGTGATGATTATTATGATGATGCAGATGATGTTGATGATTTTGAGATTCATGTGTATGATAATGAATTTGATGATGATGATGATGATGTTGTTGAAGATTATGATATTGAAATAAGCAGTGTCTCAGTTCGACAGATTCGTGAACAAGCAGTTGCTGCAGCACACTCTTGTTCACTCGGAAATTGTCTCAGCAAACAATGAACAAGACAAAGTTTGTTCACCCAGTTCGGCCAACTGCCTACGTCTGGGGAGGACTATTCTCCAGTCCTCAATCCACTCAAACCAAAGTTCTCCAAGTACACTCGGTTACAACTCACGCAACCTATGCTACTCAACCTTGTGTGGATCACTCGGCACAATCAGAACAAGCTCTGATTTGTGTCTGCACACCCTCTAAAATATGTCAATCTAGAATAGCTACAGTCTTCTCAAAGAACTCAGCCTATTCTAAACTACACCTACTCAGCAGGGTTGCTGTAGCAACTGCTGTAACACACAGCTGAAGCACAAATGTCCGCGTCGCTCCAAGGCCTTCCACCGAGCCGATCGAACGATTCCACGAGCGCTGCACACTCTGGAATACTCCCCCTCACTCAGTGACCACCTGCCACTAGCGAGTACTGCCGCAAGACACTTGACCGAGCCAACCACCCGTCAGTTCTTCCGCGGCTGCCCTTGATCAACCAACAAGCACCACTGCTCTGAATTGGCTTCCAGATCAAGCTTGGATCAGACTCTGCAAGTCCTGACCTCCCACTGCTTCTATCACCACAGCTCTGCGCTCACGCTCTGCTCTCGGGTGATGATCAAAGATTTCGTCCGTCGCACACCAAGAATTACTCTCTCTGAATTCTGTGTATGCACTCGTGTATCCCTCAGCTTCGATCAACCTCTCAGCTCTGAACACCTCTCGCTTAAATAGCAGCACCAGCTTTAAGCAATGTCCAGGATTAGGCAATGTCCCAAAAAGAACAATTATCTCCTAAAATCTAGGAGATTAGATTTGATATTTATCTTCAATGCAAATCTCCTTCTCTGACTAGTAAACTCCACTGGAATATACTCCACAGCATATTAGAAAAACTTCAGATGCTCTCCATAGAGTTTCCAGCCCTTCTGGACAAGCCCAGGAAGCTGCTGTTTCTTGGACGGTTGAAACAGCCAGTTGAACAAGCTCCTGCTGCAGCATCCCCTGCTGCAGCTGCTGCTAGTTCACTTCTGCTGGCCTGCTTGATAGCTTTAGCTGCAGCAACTCCTTGTACACTTGTGCTGGTTTTGTCAAACACTGCCATACTGACATCATCAATCTCCCCCTTGGCATTTTAATAAAACCCACCAGAGATTTGGTTGCAGAATTTTCCTTCACCTCCACTGCTTAGCCTGCTCTTCTCCTCCCCCTTTTTGGAATAAATGACAAGGGGGTGCTCCTGGCTGAACTATGGAGGCAACAAGCAGAGCCCCAGAGAGGCTCTCAAGGCTTCGAACCGGACTGCGTCCAAAGCTTTTGTGAAGATATCAGCAAGTTGTTTGGCAGACACAACATGTTGTAGTGCAATGGTCTTCTTTTCAACAAGATCACGGATGAAGTGATGGCGAATGTCAATGTGCTTGGTTCTGCTGTGCTGCACCGGATTCTTAGATATGCTGATGGCACTCATATTGTCACAGTAGAGAGTCATTTCATCCTGATGAAGACCATACTCACTCAGCATTTGCTTCATCCACAGCATTTGTGCACAGCAGCTCCCAGCATCAATGTATTCAGCCTCGGCAGTGGACAGTGAAATGCTGTTTTGCTTCCTGCTGAACCAGGACACCAGATTATTTCCTAAGAAGAAGCATCCTCCTGAAGTGCTCTTCCTGTCCTCGGAGCATCCAGCCCAGTCCGCATCACCATATCCTACCAGATTAGCATTTGTGTCCTTAGTATACCAAAGGCCATAATTCACAGTTCCTCCCACATACCGAATGATTCACTTGACCAACTGTAGGTGACTATCCTTGGGAGAGGCTTGAAATCTGGCACAGACTCCTACTGCGAAGGAAATGTCAGGGCGGCTGGCAGTCAGGTACAATAAGCTCCCAATCATGCTTCTGTAGATTGTCTGACTCACTTCCATGCCATGTTCATCTTTGATGGCCTTGACATGAGTGGCAGCAGGGGTTCGTTTGTGACTGGCCTTATCTAGCTGGAATTTCTGCACAAGGTTCTTACTGTATTTGCTTTGAGCAACAAAAATGCCATCTTCTTTCTGGGTAATCTCCAGGCCAAGAAAGTATGACAGCTCTCCAACCATACTCATTTAAAATTCCTGCTGCATGTGATTCACAAACTGCTTCACCAAGTGCTGAGACTTTGAACCAAAAACAATATCATCCACATAGATTTGTGCAATGAGCACATCTGACTTGGTTCTCTTGACAAAAAGAGTCTTATCAGCTCCCCCTCGTTTGTAGCCATGTTTTTCCAAGAACACTGTCAACCGCTCATACCATGCCCGAGGAGCCTGTTTCAGTCCGTATAGAGCTTTCTTCAGCTTGTAAACATGCTCTGGGAAATGAGGATCTTCAAAACCTTTTGGCTGAGTGACATAAACTTCTTCAGACAGGTCTTCGTTCAGGAATGCGCTTTTGACATCCATTTGATACAGTTTAAACCCAAGAAAACATGACATGGCTAGAAGAAGTCTAATGGCCTCCAGGCGAGCAACTGGAGCAAATGTTTCTTCAAAATCCAGGCCCTCAATCTGAGTAAATCCCTGAGCAACCAGACGGGCCTTATTTCTTGTGATGTTTCCCTTCTTATCAGTCTTGTTTTTGAAGATCCACTTTGTGCCTATGATATTCACTCCATTTGGTCTATCCACCAGATCCCAGACATCGTGTCTTTCGAACTCTGCCAGTTCCTCTTGCATAGCCATCATCCAGAATTCATCACTCATGGCTTCCTTGAAATTCTTGGGTTCAATGCTGGACATAAAACATGTATTGAGGTAAGCATGGCTTCTGGTCCTTCTTCTGTCTGCGGGATCCCCAATCACATTTGTCAGGGGATGATTCTTCTGAATCTTCTTTGGGGGCTGCCTTGAAGGTGGATCAGGAGCCTCAGTGTGCAGATCATCAGACAGGCTTTCTAATTGAACATCTGGAATTTCTGCTTCAGCACTTGCTGTAGCATCTGCTGGAACCGCAGCTTGTTCACTTCTGGTCTGTCTGTCAGACACTTCTTCAAGATCAGAGTCTTCATCACCAGTGTCAGTATCAGGAGCAGAAACTTCTTCTGCATCATTTACAACAACATTAATTGATTCCATGACTGTATTTGTCCGCTGGTTATATACTCGATATGCCCTGCTGTTTGTTGAATAACCCAAGAACAATCCAGGATCACTCTTAGGGTCGAGTTTCTTTCTATACTCCCGATCTCTCAGAATGAAACACTCACTTCCAAAGATGTGGAAGTATTTAACAGTGGGCTTCTTCTGATTCCAGAGCTCATAGCAGGTCTGATTGGTTCCTCTCCGTAAGGTGACTCTATTGATGATATAACATGCGGTGTTCATAGCCTCTGCCCAAAATCTCAGGGGAACTCTCTTAGCATGAATCATGACTCTGGCCATTTCTTGAATTGTTCGATTCTTTCGTTCCACTACACCATTCTGCTGAGGAGTGATGGGAGAAGAGTACTGATGAGAGATACCCCTTTGACGACAGAACTCATCCATAACTTCGTTTTCAAATTCCCTACCATGATCACTGCGGATGCTGCTGATTCTGAGGTCTTTCTCTTGCTCTAGGCTAGACACCAGGGACACTATAACTTTCACAGTATCTGATTTTTCTCTGATAAAATCAATCCAGGTGAATCTAGAGTAGTCATCAACACAAACAAAAGCTCTTTCTGCCCAGACTCTCAACCTCCATTGGTCCCATCAGGTCCATGTGAATCAGCTGTAACGGTCTGGAATTACCTACATCTTTGACTCTTGGGTGTGACACCTTCTTTTGTTTTCCAATCTGACAATCTCCGCAGATGGAATTTGTCTCCCCTTTAAGCTGTGGTATTCCTCTGACTAGCCCTTCTGCTGCAAGTCTCTTCAGAGTTCTCAGGTTAACATGCCCCATTCTTCTGTGCCATAGATTCATTTCCTCGGCCTTTGTCAGCATACATTTCTGAAGAGGTAAGTTTGAACTCACATTGAGAAGATAACAGTTACTCTTTGATCTGGCTCCTTCCATAATACATTTTCCAGATTTGTCGAGGACTTTGCAAGAGTCTTTCGTAAATTTTACCTGTTTAGTCCCGTCACACAGCTGGCTAATGCTTATGAGATTTGCCTTTAGTTCTTCCACTAGAAGAACATTGCTCAGGCTCGGCATTCCTTCCTGATAATGCAAGTGTGGCAGGTTTGCCAAAACCAACATATGTCATTTGTGAACAAGGAGCTGCTGCAGCTCAAGCAATCAAGCAGAACAGCTAGCAACAGATACAGCAGGGGTGCTGCAGCAGGTGCTGGTTCAAGTGCTGGTTCATCTGTCCGAGTAACAGTTTGTGCTGGGTGCGTTTTGGAGGTATGGCAGTTTGTGTTCTTGCTCTTAGGAGGTTTTCTAAAATGCTGCTAAGCATTTTTCCAGCACGGTTCACTTGTCAGAAAAGAAGATTGGCATTGAAGATATTAATCAAATCTAATCTCCTAGATTTTAGGAGATAATTGATCTTGTGGGATTATGGCCTAAACCTGGAAATTGCTTAAAGTGGTGAGGGTATTTAAGCAGAAGGTTCGAGGGCTGTAGAGGGTGATCGAAGCTGAGTGATACACGAGAGTAGACACGAAATTCAGAGAGAGGTTTTTCTGGGTGTGCTACGGAAGGTGTTCTTCGATCAACACACACGGGCAGAGCGTTGAGCGCAGAGCTGTGGTGCGTATTGCAGAAGAGAGTCAGGTCTTGCAGAGACTGATTCGTGCTTTGATCTGGAAGCCAATTTAGAGCTGTGGAGCTTGTTGGTTGATCAAAGGCAGCCGCGGGAGAACTGACGGGTGGAAGGCTCGGTCGAGGTTCGTGCGGAAGAACTCACTAGTGGCAGGTGGTCACTGAGTGAGGGGGAGTTACTCAGAGTGTGCAGCGCTCTTGGAGTGGTTCGATCGGCTCGGCAGGAGGCCTTGGAGCGACGCGGACAGAGTGCTTCAGCTGGTGTTACAGCTGTTGCTGCAGCAACCCTGCTGAGTAGTGTAGGCTAGAATAGGCTGAGTTCTTGAAGAGAATTGTAGCTATTCTAGACTGACATATTGTAGAGGGTGTGCTAACACAAATCAGAGCTTGTTCTGATTGTGTTGAGTAGTCCACACGGGGTTAAAGTAGCATAGGTTGCGTGCGTTGTAACCAAGTGTGCTTTGGACCTTTGGTTGAGTGGATTGAGGACTGGAGAAAAGTCCTCCCCAGACGTAGGCAGATTGGCCGAACTGGGTGAACAAATCTGTGTCCCATTCATTGTCTGTTGTGCCTACATTTAAGTGAACAAGAGTGTGCTGCAGCAACTGCTAGTTCACAAATCTGCATAAGTAGAGACACTTGAAATTTCAATTGGTATCAGAGCAGGAACTCGACACACAGAGTTTAAAAGGTCCTACAGTGTCTCTGAAGTAGCCAAGACAATGAAGGAAGGACAGAGCACGAGTAGACCTCCACTTCTGGAAGAGAGCAACTATGGTTATTGGAAAGCTAGGATGAAGGCCTTTCTCAGGGCCATTGACGAGAAGACATGAAGAGCTGTTGTGATTCAGTGGTCTCCCCCAATCACCATAGATGAGCAAGGAGTGACAAGAATAAAACCTGAAGAGCAGTGGACTGTTGAAGAAGGTGCTGCAGCAACTGGTAATTCAAAGGCTTTGAATGCAATTTTTGCTGCAGTTGATGCTAATAACTTCAGGTTGATCTCAAACTGTGACATGGCCAAGCAAGCATGGGAGATTCTGGAAACTGCCCATGAGGGAACTGATAGAGTGAAGCTGTCAAGACTCCAGATAATTGCCACACAATTTGAGAATCTGAGGATGCTGGATGAAGAAACAGTCACTGAGTTTAATGCTAAACTCTGTGATCTTGCAAATGAAGCTCATGCCCTTGGTGAGCCCATCCCAGAAGAAAAGCTTATCAGAAAGGTGCTCAGATCGCTGCCTACAAAATTTGACATGAAGGTGACAGCCATTGAAGAAGCACAAAATGTCAGATTCATGAGGTTGGAAGAGCTGATGGGGTCTCTCAAACAATTTGAGATGAAACTGGTCAAAGGAGACACCACCTCCCAGGATAAGAATGTTGGCTTGAAGGCAGAAGCGGAAAGCAAGCAGACAGATCCAGATGATCAGATAAACATGCTGGTTAAGAACCTCGGAAAGCTTCTGAAAAACATGGAATCCAGAACTGAGAGAAGATCTTCTTCGCGAAAACAATTCAGGAGGGGCGGTGAAAGCAAAAGGAAAGGTAAGGAACCAGCTCAGAGTGAAGAAGAAAAGAACGAAGTGAAGAAAGGAGTCCAATGCTGGAATTGTGCAGGCTACGGCCATCGACAGATCAACTGTACCAGCAAACGGATGAAAAAGAAAGCTCTTTCTGCCAGTGAAAGTGAAGATCTGAGTGAAGATGAATGCAACATGGCCAGATACAGGTCAGCAAGAAGAGGCACAAAAACACAAAAAGGAGTGAACCAGGACTTGCTGCAGCAATGTCTATTTCACCGTAACAAGAGAGCTTTGAAGTTTAAGAAATGTTACAGCTGTGGTCGCAGAGGACATATTCAAAGAAACTGCTCCTCAGCTCATGCCAGAATTACATCGCCCAGGGAATCTGCCAAGCAGAAACATGCGCAGACTCAGCTCCTCGCCCTTGTCAGCACAGCTAGCACCTCAGACAAGATAAGCTGGTACTTTGACAGTGGCTGTTCAGGCCATATGACAGGAGAAAGATCCTTTCTGAAGAATATTACTCCCTGTCTGGAACAAAATGTGAAGTTTGGTAATGGCCTGAAAGGAAGGGTTCTGGGAAGAGGAACTTTGGCTGTAGAAGGAATGCCAAATCTGAGCAATGTTCTTTTGGTGGAAGGATTAAAGGCTAATCTTATCAGCATCAGCCAGTTGTGTGATGGGACTAAACAAGTTAAGTTTACAAGAGACTCATGCCAAGTTCTCGATAAATCTGGAAAGTGCATAATGGAAGGAGCCAGATCCAAGAGCAATTGCTACCTTCTCAATGTGAGTTCAAACTCACGGATTCAGAAATGTATGCTGACAAAGGCCGAGGAAATGACCTTATGGCACAAAAGGATGGGACATGTTAACCTGAGAACTCTAAAGAGAATTGCCACAGAAGGGCTGGTCAGAGGAATTCCACTGCTGAAAGGAGAGACAGACTCCATCTGTGGAGACTGTCAGATTGGGAAACAAAAGAAGGCTTCACATCCTCGGGTCAAAGATATTGGTACCATCAGGCCTCTTCAGCTGATCCATATGGATCTGATGGGACCAATGGAAGTGGAGAGCCTAGGCAAGAAAAGGTATGCATTTGTCTGTGTTGATGACTATTCTAGATTCACTTGGATTGAGTTTATCAGAGAAAAATCAGATACTGTGAGTGTCATTGTGTCTCTGGTGTCTCGGCTAGAGCAAGAAAAGAATCTTAGAATCAGCAGCATTCGCAGTGATCATGGCAGAGAATTTGAAAACAAAGACATGGATGAGTTCTGTCAACAAAGGGGTATAACACATCAGTTCTCTTCTCCCATTACTCCTCAGCAAAATGGTGTGGTGGAACGGAAGAACCGAACAATTCAAGAAATGGCCAGGGTAATGATCCATGCTAAGAGGATTCCTCTGAAATTCTGGGCAGAGGCCATGAATACCGCCTGCTACATCATCAATAGAGTTACCTTGCGAAGAGGTACCATGCAGACCTGCTATGAGCTCTGGAATCAGAAAAAGCCCACTGTTAAGTACTTTCATATCTTTGGAAGTGACTGCTTCATTCTGAGAGACCGGGAGTATCGAAAGAAACTCGATCCAAAGAGTGATCCTGGAATATTCTTGGGATATTCAACAAACAGCAGGGCATATCGTGTGTTCAACCAGCGAACAAAGACTGTCATGGAATCAATAAATGTGGTTGTCAAAGATGTAGATGAAGCACCTAACTCTGAGTCTGACACTGGTGAAGAAGACTCTGATCCTGAAGAAATGTCTGATAGACAGACCAGAAGTGAACAAGCTGCGGCTCCAGCAGATGCTACAGCAAGTGCTGAAGCAGAGATTCCAGATGACCAAGCAGAGAGTCTGTCTGAGGATTTCCACACTGAAGCTCCTGATCCACCTTCAAGGCAGCCCCCAAAGAAGATACAGAAGGATCATCCCTTGACAAATGTGATTGGGAATCCCTCAGATAGAAGAAGAACCAGAGGCCATGCCTACCTCAATACATGCTTCATGTCCAGTCTTGAACCAAAGAACTTCAAGGAGGCCATGAGTGATGAATTCTGGATTATGGCTATGCAAGAGGAGTTGGCAGAGTTTGAAAGGCACGATGTCTGGGATTTGGTAGACAGACCTAAAGGGGTAAACATCATCGGCACAAAATGGGTGTTCAAAAATAAAACTGACGAAAAGGGCAACATTACAAGAAATAAAGCCAGACTGGTTGCCCAGGGATATTCTCAGATTGAAGGTCTTGACTTTGAAGAAACATTCGCTCCAGTAGCTCGCCTGGAGGCCATCAGACTGCTTCTAGCAATGTCTTGCTGCCTGGGATTCAAATTATATCAAATGGATGTTAAAAGTGCGTTCTTGAACGGAGATCTCTCTGAAGAAGTCTATGTCTCTCAACCAAAAGGTTTTGAAGATCCTCATCATCCAGAACAGGTGTATAAATTGAAGAAAGCTTTATATGGGCTGAAACAGGCTCCTCGGGCTTGGTATGAGCGATTGACAACCTTCCTGGAAAATCATGGCTACAACCGAGGGGGAGCTGACAAAACCTTGTTTGTCAAAAGAACTCGGTCTGATGTGATCATTGCTCAAATATATGTGGATGACATTGTCTTTGGATCAAAGTCCCAGCACTTGGTGAAGCAGTTTGTGCAACACATGCAGCAAGAATTTCAGATGAGCATGGTAGGAGAACTTTCCTACTTTCTTGGTTTGGAGATTACTCAGAAAATGGACGGGATCTTTATTGCTCAAAGCAAATACAGCAAGGCCCTTGTGAAGAAATTCCAGCTCGACTCAGCCAGTCACAAGCGTACTCCTGCTGCTACTCATGTGAAAGCCATTAAAGATGAGCAAGGTTTGGAAGTAAGTCAGACTGTCTACAGAAGCATGATAGGGAGCCTTCTTTACCTGACTGCCAGCCGTCCTGACATTTCCTATGCAGTAGGAGTCTGTGCCAGATTCCAAGCCAGCCCAAGAGACAGCCATATGCAGTTGGTCAAGCGCATTATTCGGTATGTCGGGGGAACTGTGGGCTATGGCCTATGGTATACTCGAGACACAAAGGCAAATCTGGTAGGATACAGTGATGCAGACTGGGCAGGGTGCTCAGAAGACAGAAAGAGCACCTCGGGAGGATGCTTCTTCTTGGGGAATAACCTGGTTTCTTGGTTCAGCAGAAAACAGAACAGCATTTCTCTATCCACTGCCGAGGCTGAGTACATTGCTGCTGGGAGCTGCTGTGCACAAATGTTGTGGATGAAGCAAATGCTGAGTGAGTATGGGGTTGCTCAAGATGACATGACTCTCTACTGTGACAATATGAGTGCCATCAGCATATCCAAGAACCCTGTCCAGCACAGTAGAACCAAGCACATTGACATCCGTCATCACTTCATCCGTGACCTTGTTGAACAGAAAGTAATCACGCTCCAGCATGTTGTGTCTCCCAAACAACTTGCTGATATCTTCACCAAAGCTCTGGATGCAGCCCGGTTTGAAGACCTGAGGGCCTCTCTCGGGCTCTGTGTATTGCCGTCATAAGTGCTCCCAGCAGAGACACCCCCTCGTCATTTGTTCCAAAAAGGGGGAGAAGAAAGAGCAGGCTGAGAAGTGGAGTTATGAAGTGGTTTTGTCAAAATGCCAAGGGGGAGATTGATAATGCAAGTGTGGCAGGTTTGCCAAAACCAACATATGTCATTTGTGAACAAGGAGCTGCTGCAGCTCAAGCAATCAAGCAGAACAGCTAGCAACAGATACAGCAGGGGTGCTGCAGCAGGTGCTGGTTCAAGTGCTGGTTCATCTGTCCGAGTAACAGTTTGTGCTGGGTGCGTTTTGGAGGTATGGCAGTTTGTGTTCTTGCTCTTAGGAGGTTTTCTAAAATGCTGCTAAGCATTTTTCCAGCACGGTTCACTTGTCAGAAAAGAAGATTGGCATTGAAGATATTAATCAAATCTAATCTCCTAGATTTTAGGAGATAATTGATCTTGTGGGATTATGGCCTAAACCTGGAAATTGCTTAAAGTGGTGAGGGTATTTAAGCAGAAGGTTCGAGGGCTGTAGAGGGTGATCGAAGCTGAGTGATACACGAGAGTAGACACGAAATTCAGAGAGAGGTTTTTCTGGGTGTGCTACGGAAGGTGTTCTTCGATCAACACACACGGGCAGAGCGTTGAGCGCAGAGCTGTGGTGCGTATTGCAGAAGAGAGTCAGGTCTTGCAGAGACTGATTCGTGCTTTGATCTGGAAGCCAATTTAGAGCTGTGGAGCTTGTTGGTTGATCAAAGGCAGCCGCGGGAGAACTGACGGGTGGAAGGCTCGGTCGAGGTTCGTGCGGAAGAACTCACTAGTGGCAGGTGGTCACTGAGTGAGGGGGAGTTACTCAGAGTGTGCAGCGCTCTTGGAGTGGTTCGATCGGCTCGGCAGGAGGCCTTGGAGCGACGCGGACAGAGTGCTTCAGCTGGTGTTACAGCTGTTGCTGCAGCAACCCTGCTGAGTAGTGTAGGCTAGAATAGGCTGAGTTCTTGAAGAGAATTGTAGCTATTCTAGACTGACATATTGTAGAGGGTGTGCTAACACAAATCAGAGCTTGTTCTGATTGTGTTGAGTAGTCCACACGGGGTTAAAGTAGCATAGGTTGCGTGCGTTGTAACCAAGTGTGCTTTGGACCTTTGGTTGAGTGGATTGAGGACTGGAGAAAAGTCCTCCCCAGACGTAGGCAGATTGGCCGAACTGGGTGAACAAATCTGTGTCCCATTCATTGTCTGTTGTGCCTACATTTAAGTGAACAAGAGTGTGCTGCAGCAACTGCTAGTTCACAAATCTGCATAAGTAGAGACACTTGAAATTTCACTTCCACTGCCAAAGTTCCTCTTCCCAGAACTCTTCCTTTTAGGCCGTTACCAAACTTCACGCGTTGTTCCAAACAGGGTGTAATGTTTTTCAAGAAGGATCTTTCTCCTGTCATGTGTCCTGAACATCCACTGTCAAAGTACCAGCTTATCTTGTCCGAGGAGCTAGCTGTGCTGACAAGAGCGAGGAGCTGAGTCCGTGCATGATTCTGCCTGACAGATTTCCTGACTGAAGCTACTCCAGCATGAGTTGAGGAATAGTTTCTTTTTATGTGACCTTTGCGACCGCAGCTGTAACATTTTTTATACTTTGAAGCTCTCTTGTTATGGTGATGCAGAGGTTGCTGAAGCAGATCCTGGTTCAATCTTCCTTGTGTTTTTCTGCCTCTTCTGAACGACCTGTATCTAGCCAAGTTGCATTCATCTTCACTCAGCTCTTTCTCATCTTCACTCCCACTGGCAGAGAGAGCCCTCTTTTTCATCGGTTTACTAGTGTAGTTGATTTGTCGATGACCGTAGCCTGCACAGTGCCAGCATTGGACTCCCTTCTTTATTTCTTTCTTTTCATCTTCATTCTGAGCCGGTTCCTTCCCTTTTCTGTTATTTTCACGGCCCCTTCTGAGTTGTCTCTGCGAGGAGGAGCTTTTCCCGGTTCTGGATTCCATGTTCTTCAGAAGTTTCCCAATGTTCTTAACAAGCATACTCAGCTGATCTTCTGGAACTGCCTTCATGGATTCTGCTTCAGCTTTTAGTCCAACATTCTTGTCCTTGGGAGTGGTGTCCTCTTTAACCAGTTTCATCTCAAATTGTTTGAGAGACCCCATCAATTCTTCCAACCTCATGAATCTGACATTTTGAGCTTCTTCAATGGCTGTCACTTTCATGTCAAATTTTGTGGGCAGCGATCTGAGAACCTTCCTGATCAGCTTCTCTTCAGGGATAGGTTCAACAAGGGCATGGGCTTCATTTGCAAGATCACAGAGTTTAGCGTTAAACTCAGTGACAGTCTCCTCTTCCAGCATTCTCAGATTCTCAAACTGTGTAGCAATGATCTGGAGTCTTGATAGCTTCACTCTATCAGTTCCTTCATGAGCAGTTTGCAGAATTTCCCACGCTTGTTTGGCCATGTCACAATTCGATATCAACCTGAAATTGTTAGCATCAACTGCAGCAAAAATTGCATTCAGGGCCTTTGAATTACCAGTTGCTGCAGCACCCTCTTCAACAGTCCATTGTTCTTCAGGCTTTATCCTTGTGACTCCTTGTTCATCCATGGTGATTGGGGGAGACCACTGGATAACGACAGCTCTCCAAGTCTTCTCATCAATAGCCTTGAGAAAGGCTTTCATTTTAGCTTTCCAATATCCATAGTTGCTCTCTTCCAACAATGGAGGTCTGCTTGTGCTCTGTCCTTCCTTCATTGTCTTGGCTTCTTCAGAGACACTGTAGGATCTTTTACTCTGTGTGTTGAGCACCTGCTCTGATACCAATTGAAATTCTGTTCACTCGGAAATTGTCTCAACAAACAATGAACAAGACAAAGTTTGTTCACCCAGTTCGGCCAACTGCCTACGTCTGGGGAGGACTATTCTCCAGTCCTCAATCCACTCAAACCAAAGTTCTCCAAGTACACTCGGTTACAACTCACGCAACCTATGCTACTCAACCTTGTGTGGATCACTCGGCACAATCAGAACAAGCTCTGATTTGTGTCTGCACACCCTCTAAAATATGTCAATCTAGAATAGCTACAGTCTTCTCAAAGAACTCAGCCTATTCTAAACTACACCTACTCAGCAGGGTTGCTGTAGCAACTGCTGTAACACACAGCTGAAGCACAAATGTCCGCGTCGCTCCAAGGCCTTCCACCGAGCCGATCGAACGATTCCACGAGCGCTGCACACTCTGGAATACTCCCCCTCACTCAGTGACCACATGCCACTAGCGAGTACTGCCGCACGACACTTGACCGAGCCAACCACCCGTCAGTTCTTCCGCGGCTGCCCTTGATCAACCAACAAGCACCACTGCTCTGAATTGGCTTCCAGATCAAGCTTGGATCAGACTCTGCAAGTCCTGACCTCCCACTGCTTCTATCACCACAGCTCTGCGCTCACGCTCTGCTCTCGGGTGATGATCAAAGATTTCGTCCGTCGCACACCAAGAATTACTCTCTCTAAATTCTGTGTATGCACTCGTGTATCCCTCAGCTTCGATCAACCTCTCAGCTCTGAACACCTCTCGCTTAAATAGCAGCACCAGCTTTAAGCAATGTCCAGGATTAGGCAATGTCCCAAAAAGAACAATTATCTCCTAAAATCTAGGAGATTAGATTTGATATTTATCTTCAATGCAAATCTCCTTCTCTGACTAGTAAACTCCACTGGAATATACTCCACAGCATATTAGAAAAACTTCAGAGGCTCTCCATAGAGTTTCCAGCCCTTCTGGACAAGCCCAGGAAGCTGCTGTTTCTTGGACGGTTGAAACAGCCAGTTGAACAAGCTCCTGCTGCAGCATCCCCTGCTGCAGCTGCTGCTAGTTCACTTCTGCTGGCCTGCTTGATAGCTTTAGCTACAACAACTCCTTGTACACTTATGCTGGTTTTGTCAAACACTGTCATACTGACATCATCAGATATGATCATGATGATGATGACGAGTATGAACTTGCTGATTACGATGATGATCTTGTCGATGATTTTGAATGTGATGATGATGAATATGATCATGATGATGATGATGAATTTGCTGATTATGATGGTGATGTTGATGAATTTTCTGCTTATGATGGTGATGTTGATGATTAAGATGATCATTCTAATAGTTCATTTATTGCAATCCAGATGGATATAGATCACATAGTTGAGCCTGGTCAGATAGATGATTCAATTTTGACGCAACAACGGACACACCGGTCGGGTGAAGTGTGGGTAGACCCTGTAAGTACACATTTGTAGGTTTGTTATATTCTCCTGATGTAGAATTGGTTATTATCGGCTGGCATTGCATTGGATTATAACAGGCGGGAAAAAAAAAATTTAAAGTTGGTCCATCGGAGAATGTGAGACATGGACCCTCTGATAGTTGAGTTTATCGCTAAAGCCAGGTTTTATTCATGGACTCAAGTGCAAAATATTGAGGTGGATTGGGCCTTAATCGCATCGTTGGTAGAGCGATGGAGAAGAGACCCATACTTTTCACTTGAGAGACCGGAGAATGCACCATAACCTTGCAAGATGTGGGTATGCAAACAGGATTACCAGTCGATGGTGAAGTTGTCACTGGGACTGAGGAAGAAGAATGGGAAGTTATGTGCATAAGGTTGCTTGGTGCATATCCTGAGTGTACACGTTCGCCCACATTGGCAAAGCGAAGGTGGTTCCAGAATAACATGAGGGTGATACTCCCCCGACTCATCGGAAGAGGACCTGAAGAGGTACGCGAGGGCATACATTCTTTGTATTTTAGGGTCGTCCTTGATGCCCGACCTATCCGGAGATAAGATATCACTTCATTATCACGAATGTATAGCTCGGGGAGTGCAATTCTTGGTACTTGTACAGACAGCGGTGCAGTGCTGCACGAGAGGGACATAAGCAGATGGGGGGTTGTATAATTCTTTTACAATTGTCAAGCTGGGAGAGAATACCAATTGGTCGCCCAAAAGGATTCAGTTGAGACCTACAGCCTATGGGTGCTGATATCCATCCATATTACTAGGGGCGTGGTCATACACGTTAGTTCCATCTCCAATTAAAATACATTGTTGAATTTGTGTTCCCGTATACGTTTATTCCCGCATATTTAATAGTTTAACCTCTTACGTTTCAGGAAATGGTATGGACCGAAATCATACATGGAGACTCCGCATGGGTCCCTCGTGTTCTATAGGGGCCAGTTGGATCAGATTAGCCATGATGATTTTGTTTGGAGACCGTACGACGAGAACATGTTTCCCCTCCTAAACCTAACGTGTACAAAAGGGCGATTGAGCTGAGGTGCGGAAGTTGCCCTATTGTGCTACAACATAGTTGAGTGGCATCATCCTTCCCGAGTGATGATGCAGTTTGGGTTTAGGCAGGTAATACCGGGATCACCCTTGGTGGCAACAGATCCTAACCACATCTTCACAAGGAAAAAACGGAAGAATTGGGAGGGGGGGGGAGGTTGAGTTGGTACAAAATATTGAAATTTGGAGAGCTCACGGAGATAGAATGGTTCATGGAGAGGTTGATGATGAGGATGTCGTGCCTACACCAGATTATCATACATGGTACCAGAACACCACCCGTCGTTTCATACAGCCGCTCCATCATGATTCTCAACCCTATCGGCTCAGTGCTCCCGTTCAATATTGTCTAGTAAGTAATTTTTTATGATAGCTTCAGTAAAAATTATGATCATTTATATAAATTAAAGAATTGATGTGTGATGATTACAACAGGTGAGAGCCCTTAAGGATCACGGGCGCACATCAAGTGAAATGTTCTTGAACACAACCTGTCCAATGGCAAGGATGGGAAGTCACTGAATATTCCATTCAGTAGTGGAGGAACTTGAGAGGTTGGGCGAGCTGGACAAACTTGGTGTGGACCCTGTAAAAAATTCATGTGGAGGAACATTGTCCAACCAATTCATAACTTGTGGTCTATCATGCAACAGATCCTTCAACTCTTTATACTTCCTGTCAAATTTGATCTTCTTCCACTGATGGGCTACATGATCCATCATTTTCTTGAGAGCCGAATTCTTCATTTTCACATTAAAGTTACTCTGCAAGTGTCTAATACACACGCGGTGTTGAGCTCGAGGAGCAATCCATTCAGGCTCTTGCATTGCGTTAAGAATCTCATTGTGCCAATCTGAAATGACACACAACTCATCTCGATTTGTTACCCTCTCTCTCATGCACCTCATGAACCAGTTCCAACTGGAGTTATTCTCGCTCTCAACCAATGCAAATGCAAAAGGCAAAATTGGGTTGTTGGCATCCAGTGCAACAGAAACAAACAACTTGCCATCATATTTCCCATACAGGTGTGGGTCCCCATCAATGCACAAAACAGGCCTACAGTGCATGAAAGCCTAAATTGCTGGGCCAAATGCCTAGAACACCCGATTTATGCTCATATAACCATTCTCTTCATTGCGGGTTCAATGCCACTTCACGAAGGTACCTGGGTTGTAGTCCTCTAAAGCCTACATAAAATGAGGCAGCTTGCTAAACGATTCTTCCCAATGGCCAAAAACATTTATTATAGCTTGTTGTCTGGCCTGTCAGGCTTTCAAGTATCTTATTTCCAAACCATAATCTTTAAATATTTGGGCTCTGATTTTAGCGGGAGACAACTCAATCTTTCACTAATCACGTCTCCTATCTCCATGGCTATGAAATGCCTTGTGAGATGCACATTTTCCTTATGGATGAAGTCGGTGTTACACGTATGGTCCCCTCGGTATTTAGTAACCTCCCTAAATAAAGAGTTTTTTCTTCATTATTCTGATCCGCCAGGGACAACTACTCTCTTTCTCCCGACAATGAAGAATTAACATATGTGAGTCTGACTCCTTTGTCGCGTATTCAAAGCGATTCAGTATGGAGTACTTCTGAACAGCATATATTGCGTCAGCTTTTCTGCTGAATGTCTTTCCAACTCAATTAACCCATAATGTCCAGATCTTCTGCCAAGGTACTCATCCTTCGGTTTGTTTGCATCCCATGCAGACACATCACTGAATCCTGTAATATCTTAGACCAGTTCAGGTTCTGGAACCTGAAATTCATTGTTCGCATCCAGTTGGTCTTAGAATTCCATCTCATCCATGTCAAACTCATCCATTACTGGCATGTCCAGTGTTTCAAATGACGACATAACCATTGGGTCGCTTTGGATGTTTTTCTTCTTCTTTTTTGCGTACCTACAAATAATATAACCAACAATTAAACATAGAAATTATATCAATTTTAACAGCAATAATGAAGTAAATTTTACCTCCAATTTTACATGCATTAATCTAATACAACATACATATTATATCATGCAATTTGCCTTTCTCAAATCTAACAAATCCAACAACATACATAAATAAACAATCTTACTAACATAATTATAACCAATTATATCAAATCCAACATACATACACATATAACACCATATGTTATTTAAAGAACCCTTACATATCATAACTATAACAACATTAACCTACTAATAACATCAAATTTATTTAACAAATTCATATACACACTATATCTAATATATACAAACAATTCTTACCCAAAGTATGCTCCAAATCTAGCTGATGGATACGCCGGAATCGTTTCAAATCTCGCAGATCGCCTGAAGAAAATGGAGAAGAGAGATGCAGCGGGGAGGAGGAGAAATGAGGGCGCTGCATTTATTATCAACATGAGACCGGTTATATCATTACAGGTCTCTTGATGAGACCGATAATGGCATGACCGGTCTCATACGTGGATGATGACTCGGCTTCATCCTATGCTTTTTTGTCATGTCATCAATATACATAATGAGATTGGTTATTTCAAAATCGGTCTCAATGAAAAACGTAATAGACCGGAAATGACATAACCGGTCTCCTTATTTTTTAATGAGATTGGTCTTGGTAAGATCGGTCTCAATAGCAAACGGGCCATTTGAGAAACAAATTTAGGAAAGGAGGCATCTGGAGTATACGATAATTGAAACAAACAAAAGCTCCACAGGCGGTGGCAACAAGACTACGGAAACTAACGAAGTATTATAAGAAGAAGACACAGCAGCGTCCTCCGGTACCGAAACCGAAACGAATTCGCCGTCCGAACTGGAATTGTTGTCGTAAAAAGCTACAAGGGCGTCCATCGTCTCAGACCGGCGCAGCGGAACGAGGAAGACAGCCATATCGTTCCCAACTGCTTTAAACGGTGGCGTTTTTGTTAGTACCTCCCATTAAAGTGGGAAGTGACTTTCATTTTGCAATAACAAAATTATATATTAATTCTTATAACGGAGAGTGAGACCATAATAAATGCGGATTAAAAATTGATAAATTAATCGGTACATCTGCAGCAAGGACTAATTGTAATCATTCATTAATAAGATTCTCCATAGCCTTCTGCGTGACAAAAAGAAGATATAGAGTGTTGTTGGTGGCTTTATACCCTTGGTCTCAGCCCACCTCGCCACCACGGTCCTGACCAGCTGATCTGTTCTCACTCCAAAAACCTTCTAAAGACTTCATGATGAAAGGCACGAACATAAGCCCATAGCTGAACAACCAACTCCTACTTAGAAATTTTCCTCCCCTCTGCCCTCCTAGCTACATCCGCCGACTCCAGCCACGCCGCTCCTCCCATAAAAGGGGATGCAATGAAAACATCCACACAAAACTTTCTACCTCCATCTCTTCCTCAGCGAGAAGACCAGCCACCTCCAGCCTAGGCTCCAAATTAGCATCCCTAAAAAGTGAATAAAGCGTCTCTTACCATATTATGCTTCCAAATCCTCATCCCTCCCCCAAGACAATGAGAGTCATGATCACCGACCGCACTGGTTCAATTTTATATCTTTTTATGGTAAATTGTTTCTTTTTTAGTAGCTTAATTATTTGATTGCTAAAGCTATTTCAAACAAGCCTGTGAGTTGCCACTAAAATGTTGAATAGTACATGTTTTCCTCAACATATGTTTCAATTATCGTATACTCAGTTCAAATTACTCTTGTCATCTTCCTCTGTTGTATCTTTACTTCATTTTCTTGATTCAGTTATATAATTTCAAACATTATCAAGTTTTGACCTCCTCTATTGTAATCTTTACTTCATTTTCTTGACTCAGTTATATAATTTCAAATGCTATCAAATTTTGAACTCGGTTCATATTATCCATTCAACATATATTGATTAAATTTGTAAAATCATTCTTCCCTTACACCAACAATGCAATAATATAGGTATCATAAATTTATACATACATAAAAAGTTATGATGGCTAAATTATGTCTCATCCACGGACATATGACACTTGATGCGCAATTTTAACAATTTCCATGAGTTATTCAAAACAACTAAAGGCTATTTCGATAATGGTTCGTGAAGATGACAATTCACTTTTTCATAGATTAACTAGCTTGCCGGCCATTTCTAAATATAGACACATGATAGCGAACTTCTTTATTTTTATAAGAAGTCAAACATCACAATATTTGAATAATCATGATCAACTCAATAATATTTCCTTCCAAAATAATATATGAGATTACTTTTATGGTTAACATGACCTCAAAAATACTGTATCAATATTTTTAATTTGAAGTAAGACCAAAGTTTCTCTTCTCTACCCTTTTGGGATGGCGAACTCTATATTATCTTTAGGCACCGACTCTAAAGAATTAAAAAACATATCAGATTTATTATGAGCTCTATATTATCCTTATAATCTTCAATCTTTTGACCTGAAAATTATAATGTGTATGTCAATTTATTTTGAATTCAAAACCTTTTAGAGTCATTCTTATTGTCGTCTTAAAATAAACTCTTTCTAGCGGCCCAATTATAAAATTTAGATACAAGAAGTTCAATAACTAGCAAATACAAGAGAGTTGAGTTGTTTTGAAGTAATCAAAAAGAGTCAACGCACCAATCAATGCTTAGCACGGCTTATTATGGAATAATCATGGCCTTTAGGGAACTATAATTGATGAGTTTTAACTTCCCTTTTAGGTAGGCACATCAAGCCTATCAGGGCGTGGTCTAATGTCAAAAGGAACGACAAACATCTCAGCGACTAGGGTTCGATTTCTAAAGGGGCCAGAGCAGGGGCTCTGGTGGGAAATTTTTTTAAAAAAAAAAAAAGGTAGGCACATCAGAACTTATCAGAACCTATGGAAGCTTATCAAAATTTGGAATTTCTACTAGGTATATTGACACAATTTCTGCGTAGCATGTAATTACCTAAGTAGCACCTAAATAGAATTGAGAAACAGAAATGGCAGGAAGCAGTAAACTCAAAAAATAGAAAAACTGGACATGACAAGAAATGTTGATATAAATTATATTTATATATAATTTATAATTATTGAAAATACTATAAATATTTTAAAACATACTTAATTGAAACAAGTGAGTGCAATGTTCTTAATATTGAAAAAAAAATACATAGTCATAATTGGAACATAAGATAAACCACAAAAGGAGTAAAAGATTCATGTTGCTTCTTCATGGTTTTCTCCAAAATATACATTCTCCATCTCCGGCTCATCAAGGGAGAGATGAACAAATTCAAGAATAGCAATATCTGACACGCGTATTTTTAACCCTTAATAGTTGTCAAGTGTGTTTTAGGGTCAAGTTCGAGTCAAAAATAATTTATAATCTTGGTAAGTCCAAGGGTCCATCCAATGAGTAAATGCGGTGTATACTATGCAAAATATGTCTTTGTTTAGCTATTCTAATAAAGAAAAAGTTACAATTACCTAATTAAGTGATTCTTACGCAAGAACAAGATTATGCAAATAAAACCAATATTCCAGAATCAAACGCCACTCATGTCTAACACACCAATTATGCGATAATTCAAACAAACCAAATTATATTATGAGATTGTGGAAATAACCTAATAACATCAGGCAAGCCGCCTAATCAGGGATCATTGCCTGAATTAATCTAGACTGTTGAATACCACCCAGTCACGCATTTATCAACATTTTCAATTTATTTAGCCTACGGTTTTCAGACATAATGTCAGCTTTCCTACCGATTCATGTACTAACAATATAGCTACCATGCTTCGATATTAATTCTACTTAATCCAGTTAATTACCTCAGACGCAGTCATCTTTCAGTTCTTAACCTAATTTCGTTCTAACAAGAAAGCATTTCAATCAATGTCAAACATGTAAGAACAGTGAATTAAGAACAATAAAATTAAAGAACTCCATTAACATAATCAAAAAGTTCTATTATGGTCACATGAGTTGTTAAGCACAAGCATGGGATCCGTAAGATCCCAGACTAAGACCATTACTCACTTCTCATGGTAATAAATCAGAATACATATATAAAAAGAGAATCAAAGAAAGAAACCGAAGGTAGAGAAGAAATCTTCTCTACAAAGGTGGGTCTTCGATCTTTAATCTTCTTGGAGTCTCGAGTCATCTTTCCTCTCTTCAAGATGTAGGTTAAATCTAGTTGAGGTCAAGAATGCTAATTTTAGGCCTTTGGATCTCTATTTATTGGCTCGGTCAAATTAAGAAATTTTGTCTGGCCCGGTTATGTCTCAAACCGCCATTGACTTGTCTAATCGCAGGTTCAATTGGTGAACCGCCGGTTGGACTCTGAACCGGTCTATCTCAGAGGCTCTCAAAAAATCATATTTTTGGCCGGTTGGGAACCGGGCCACTGTTCGCTCAGCACGGTGGTTCTGACTTTGGCCACTTGTTTGACCCTTTAAACCTTCGAATTTTGTCTTGGTGTAAAAGTACAAAGTTGTAGCTCTTTGAGTTAGCTTTCCAACAAGATATGGCACGCCACAATCAAACATGATCATGTGCCTGGAAAGCCTTTGAAGACGAATAGGTCAATCTGCCCATTATTTGGTGCAAGTGGATGGAAGGATGTGAACCCTTGCTTTTGACTTTGATATTGTTGTTGATTAGTCTAGCGGAAGGCTTTGATACCCGGGGGATTCCAGCGTAATAGGCGATAGGGGAGTTCCGAGATGGCGAACAAGCAGCTAACGAAAGGCTCTTTCCCTTCTGTAGAATAGGCCTTATTAGTTTCAAGTCAGTTAACAGAGGGGTATTAGTTGTATTCCTTTCCATAGGTAGAATCATACGCGAGGCCAGCATAAACAGGTTATAGAGCCTGCCCATAGTTTATTCCTCCGAATCTTATGATTTTCCTTATTTTACTTCAAATGGGCTACAAAGCTTTAGTTTAATATGATTTAACCTAAAACGAGAGTAAAGTGATAAAAACACAATGAAAAGTTCGGGAGAGGAGAGAAATTCATCATCGACTGAACGAATAATTGGTAAGTAATTAAACTGATCAAAACACTCCACATTTAGAATTTATTCGTCTCGAACAAATACAAAATATACAATGAATAGAAAAGAAACTTAATGCAAGTATCATTCAAGTTCATGTTGTTAAGGTAATGACATTCAATTGATAAAAACCTCCAGAGTGAACAAGCTGAAGTGTACAAGGGGTTGCTACAGCTTCCCGTGTAGCAAAAGAGTTTGATGTTACTGTGTGACAGACTTTGACAAAACCAGCTCACGTGAACAAGCTTCTGCTATAGCAGTTCCTGGAGCACGGAGCTGTAGTAGAAGTTCAGCGCCCACTGGAGTTTGCGTTCAACGGACAGTATTGAAGAGCAGTGTTCTACCTGGAGTTTCTAAATGTTCAATGAAGAATATCCCAGAGAAGATTCCCGTGCCTAGGCAAATATTTGTTTGTGGGAGATTTGATTTTCGAAATCAAATCTAATCTCCTACAAATTAGGAGATTATGTTATTTTAGGGAACTTCCAAAAAAGGGTAACCTGTGCAAGGCCGGGCAAGTACTTAAAGGAGGCTGAGCAGAGCGTCCTGGCTGATCGAAGACAAGAGTGCAAACACCAAAGCATACATAGAATATTACGAAGGGTGATCGTGAGTGAGCCGTGCTTCGATCATCACCACGAGCAGAGCGTGAGCGCAGAGCTGAGGAGATTGAAGCGGAGAGTGATCAAGACTTGCAGAGTCTGATCAGTACCTAATCCTGAAGCCAATTCAGAGCAGTTGTTGCTTGTTGGTTGATCAAGGAAAGCTGCGGAACAATTGTCGAGTGGAGGTGCTCGGGCAATTGGCAGAAGGCTTGGACTCGCTAGTGACAGGAGGTCACTAAGTGAGGGGGAGCTTTTCAGAGCGTGCAGCACTCGTGGAGAGGTTCGATCGGCTCAGCAGAAGGCTTGGAGCGACGCGGACAAATTGTGCATCAGCTGTGTGCTACAGCAGGTGCTATAGCAGACCTGCAGAGACTGTGTGTTAATTAGAATAGGCTGGGATTCGTCGAGTCAGTAGCCATTCTGAATTAATAACAGTGTAGGTAGTTGTGACACAAGTCAGAGCCTGTTCTGATTGTGGTCGAAGTCCTAGCTAAGGTTGAGTACCATAGGTTGCATGTTGACAAACCGTGTTGTACAAGAGAACCTTGAGCTTAGTGGATTAAAAGACTGAGTTTAGTCTTTCCCAGAGGTAGGCACTTGGCCGAACAGGGTGAACATTTCGTTGTTCATTGAGTTACAGATTTGGGGGCTCAAGAGTGTGCTATAGCAACTGCTTGTACACAAATCTGCTTTTCAGAGACGCTGCAGAAATTTCAGAGTTGTAGCATCCAGAACCGCGCGAAGAACAAGCTGCCCAGAATTGAAGAGAAGAGCATTGGGAGCTTTCTAATTTCAGCTCAGAATATTCCCAAAAGCGCCTAACTGCCGCAACAAGTCAACTACAAGATAATGCTGTCGGCCACAAGATAATGATATTTTGGAAGGTGATCGTCTTCAACAAACTAGCTTGAAGATAATGATGCTTTTGGAAGGTGATCGTCTTCAACAAACCAGCTTGAAGATAATGATATTTTTAGAAGGTAAGTGTCCTTATCAAGTATAACAAAGTAGGAGGGTAAACCAACTTAAAGATAATGATGTTTTTGGAAGTGCGGAGCTGGGCATATATAAGTAAGCATCGACAGAGTGCAGAGGCATCCAATCCACAATCTATCCATCCAAGTGCAGAGCAGAGAATTGAGCAGAGCGAAGAGTTTGGATCCATCACTCATTGAGGATAGCGTGCGCACAGAGCAGGAGTGATTGTGAAGTAGAGACTGATCGAGACTTGCACGTTCTAATCAGTGCCTGATCAAAGAAGGTCAATTAAAGCTATGTGCTTATTGACCGATCACGGCAAGTCGATGGAGCGTTATGAGTATCTGAGGAACTCATAGACGGAAGAAGACTCACTCTTATTAGTGACAGGTGGTCGTAGAGTGAGGGGGAGTATTCCTGAGTATGCAGCTTTCGCGGAATAGTTCGATCGGCTCAGCAGAAGGCTTGGATTGACGCGAACAGAATCCGCACAAGTTATACGGCACAAGAGTGTGCTATAGCTATAGCAACCTATGGTAATCACTATTTTATTTTGAAATTCTTGCACTGTTGATGTGGAGTTATAGCCTCTGAAGTTATAGCTTCTGCTTAAGCACTATCTGTATCTTTCTGCGGAATTACTATACTGACAGAATAAGAAAGATATAGTGTTTGTTTACCCAAATCGGCAAATTGTCTACATCTGGAGAGGATACTCTGATCCTCAAGATTCCACTATCTCAGTTCGAAGTACAAAAGATTCACACTTCTACTTTTCACCTCTCAGAAATCTAATGCTCAGTCTAATCTCCTAGACTAGCTAGCAGTTTGATCACACAGACTCTCTTTGCTCTACCTACACACTTCCAGTAACAAATAGCTACGAACCTAACTCACCGACCTAGCCTATTCTATTACAATGTCTGGTACACGGAATGCTTAAGCACACTCTTCACCAGAGTTGCTATATCTTCAGTCAGCGACTCTCCTAGCTCTCCCGCCAATAAGTCGGACACCCTGAGTTCTGCAAACTCAGTCTCTGCTCCCCCTCAATCAATGACACAATCCGTCACTACTGGGTAGCCTCGAGCAATGCTCTGCAGCCCGCGACACTGCTTATCCGCGGTTGATCACCGAGCTCCGATTGTCCCTTCAACGAGCAGCGCTCTAGTTGACCTCTGAACCAATCCTGAATCAAACTCCACGAGTTCTGATCCCTTCTGAACACAACACCAGTTTTCAACTCAATGTATAAACCCTACTACCGTGATTGATCTCCGTGTTTTCGCTCTGTGCTCTCAGTGTTTGCTCTCTAATCGTGTGTGTATGTGTTGCATCTCTACGTTCCTTTTCAAGCGCACTAGCACACCAAAAACACCAAGGATCATTATCAGAATCTTCTCCCTAGATTCTAACAAGTTTGTTGAAGATTCCGTTGCCAAATTTGGATTCTTTGATCTTTATCTTCTTTGACCACGTGTTGGCGTTTGATGAGCTTTTGATGACGTCTGCATACCTCTCTAAGCTTCCATGATGCCAGCCGGATCATGCCGAAGCCTTACCGAGCAACGCTAGGTTGATCGAGCATTCTGCTCTAGCTCTGGCTCATCACGGAATGCTGAAGCACACTCTGTCTCTTCAACGCTGTCTCTCGCCCATTCTTCAGTTAGTGTCTCAGCTTCAAATCTTAAAGGATTGCTGAAGCAGACTCTGGTTCTCTGTTGTTATTGTTTTGTCAGTCTTCAGATTGTGCTCCAGCCTCCAATCTTCAGGGAGTGCTTCAGTAGTCTCTTGAGCAGTTTTGTCAAGGAATTCTATATCCTCGACATATTTTGAATAGGCTAAGACTGTGAGCAATGATGTAGCTATTTAATTATCTCGAGTGAGTAAGTGAGTGCAGCTGATCTGAGTCTGTCCAGTAATTCGTACTGATCAGGTGAGGCTTCATAGATTGATCTAGCGTTGGCGTAGAGTCAAGTCTTTGTAAGGAAAATCGAAGGATAGTAGAATTTCTGAGGACTCCAGAGCAGTCCTCCCTAGACGTAGGCAATTGGCCGAACTGGGTGACCAAATTCATGTGTGCTCTCTTTCATTACTGCACAAGGTTATTTCCACATAGTGGTACAAGAGGTTGCTATAGCAACCTGCTAGTACACTCTCAGTAAACGAAGGCGCTGCAATTTCACATGCGATCTACACTAACTTAACTAATGTCCTAAGATATGAAAGTCCTAACTCACTTTCGTAGGAATCAAAGATGCATTTAGCATATGCATCAAGCCTTTAAACCCCTAGACTACTCTAGTGAATGAGTTATAATCTCGTGAAGGTTTTCAAAAGAGGACATACCTACAAATCCCTAATGCAGGTATCATGTACGAATGTATGAAATCGATGCTAAAAAATCACAGCATTATTACAAGAATCTCAAACTCATGCGCCAAACCAATATCCAAGTCAAACTATCTTCAAATGAGGTTTCAAACCTTCATAGTTCAAAAAAGATGTTGCACTCAAATAATGGCACCAAAAGGATTAAACGACTAACCATGTATCTTAACATCTTTTTTTTCCTTCAAGTTATGCATCCAAAACATGGATCCAGGTTACACAAAACATGTCCGCCATTCACCTATGCTATCTAGGGATAGTCCATGGGCTCTTGGCACAAAGCTCATTCTCAAGTCTTAAAGTTCAAGCTTTAAGCCATAAGAGAAAAGGAACTTGGCTAGGCAATTTACAAAAATTGCATAAAAAAGTCAGTGATTCCGTGTAAGCACAAGGGTCATTCCTTAACTCATATTATATGACTTCCAATTCATGATGCAATCACAAACAATAAACAAGTGGTATAATACATAATGTCAATCTTAAGATGGAGTATCAAATGGCCTTTGGCCTCATTATGCTTAAGGAGGAACTTTTCTTCCATTCCTTTGCATTTTATTTCCCCTTACTATTTCAGAAATAGTTTTTTTGTTGGAACCTATTTTTCGCCATTTTTTGACTTTCCTTTATCTCTCTCATTCGAGTTACTCCACACTTAAAGCCTGACAAAATATAAAAAAATGAAGGCGGGTGTGCGTGAGTAACAACATGTACGAGAATACATGATAAGAGAACTAAAGTCACTGGGAATCACAAACAATGCTTTAAGTTTTCAAAAAGATTATTATAAGACCGGCGCCTACCAGTATCAAGTTCAAAACAAGCTTTCAAAAGTGTGTAGGACACATGACAGACAAAAGATAGTAATAATATTAACTCAAAAGAATACACACTCGTACGAACTATTTTAGATTCTATACACTAACTCAAATAAGATGAAAAGTTGACTGGTATAGCTCATGAAGCATGAGAAAGTTAATAACAAACCATTGATAATTTGAGCGTGCAAGTGTTATTAAACTAATTTGCTTATCAATCTAACTAAAATGTCGTACATGGAAATGATGGAGTGACTACGCATTCCCAAACACTCCACACTTAAGAGCAAGCTTAGTCTCTAAGCGATAAAAATATAAATAAATATTAACCACAACAAGCAGTCCACACTTAAGTTGAGAGCATATAAGTTACATCATGTCATGTCATGCGATGCAATGCACAAATCTAGCTAACCGAAACAAATATAAAAACTTACAAACCAGGTTACTTCTCGTTAAGGCCTAGTTTAACGTCTAAGCAAGACTCAGCAAAGTGCCCAATAGAAATCACTCGCGAGAAGTCCTTTGCTACAATCCCTTCTCACGAGGCCTTTAATGCTCAAAGGAGTCAATCCACCTTAAAATCCAATTGAATTTACGTCCATTAAGTGCAATATGGACGTTGAATTTAGGATCCAATCCCTTTATAAATATTAGTCCCTTATGAACCAAAGGATGGTAGGAGCTTCTTCTCGGCAGTTTCAAGAAATATGGAAAAAAACCTTATCAAATGCGTGTTTTAGGGGTCAAGTTATAGTAAAAACAATTTATAACTTTGGTAAATCCAAGGTATTTGCTGTGAATACTATGCAAGATAATGTCTTTGTTTAGCTATTTTAATAAAAAAAAGTTGTAATTACCTAACTAAGTGACTCTGACGCAAGAACAAGATTATGCAAATAAACCAATATTCTAGAATCAAACTTCATCCATGCCTAATACACAAATCATGCGATAATTCAAACAAACCAATTATATTATGGGGTTGTGGAAATAGCCTAATAACATTAGGCAAGCCACCCAATCACGGATCATTGCCTGAATTAATCTACACTGTTGAATGCCGCCTAGTCACGGTTTATCAACATTTTCAATTTATTTAGCCTAGGGTTTTAAGACAAATAATGTCACCTTTCTATCGATTCATGTACTAACAGCATAGCTACCATGCTTCGATATTAATTCTACTTAATCCGGTTAATTACCTCAGACGCGGTCATCTTTTCAGTTTTTAACCTAATTTCGTTCTAACAAGAAAGCATCTCAATCAATGTCAAACATGCGAGAACAGTGAATTAAAAAGAATAGAATTAAATGAATCCATTAACATAATTGAAATGTTCTATTAAGATCACATGAATTGTTGAGCACAAGCATGGAATCCGTAAGATCCCAGAATAAGACCACTACTCACTTCTCATGGTAATAAACCATAATACATATTTAAAAAGAGAATCAAAGAAAGAAACCGAAGGTAGAGAAGGAATCTTCTCTACAAAGCTGAGTCTTCGATATTTAATCTTCTTGGAGACTTGAGTCGTCTTTCCTCTCTTCAAAAAGTAGGTTAAATCTTGCTGAGGTCAAGAATGCTAATTTTAGGCCTTTGGATATCTATTTATAATAAAATTGGCTCTGTCAAATTAGGAAATTTTGTCTGGTCCAGTTAAGTCTCAAACCAGCGGTTGACTTGTCCAACCGCCGGTTTCACTCTGAATGGATCTGAAATTGGCATTGCGTTACTATAGTCGACAAACCCACGGTTTGCTTCAACCAAACCTGAAAAGCACACATAAATGTTCACCCAGTTCAGCAATGACCTACATCTTGGAAGGACTACTCTCGATCCTCAAGACTTCACTATCACAGTTAGAGTACAATGGTTTCCAACAACTCAGCCACCGCAGTCTAACCAGTACTCCTAACCTAGCCGAAGTCTCTGCTCAATCTGTCAACACAAACTAGCCAACACTATCAACACACTCTAGTAATAGATAGCTAACGAACTGATCTCACAGACTCAACCTATCCTATTACAAAGTGTTACAGCGTGAAATTTCACAGTGTCTTAGTTCGACAGATTCGTGAACAAGCAGTTGCTGCAGCACACTCTTGTTCACTCAAAATTGTCTCAGCAAGCAATGTACAAGACAAGGTTTGTTCACCCAGTTCGGCCAACTGCCTACGTCTGGGGAGGACTATTCTCCAGTCCTCAATCCACTAACTCGAAGGTTCCCAAGTACACACGATTACAACCCACGCAACCTATGCTACTCAACCTTGTGTGGATCACTCGACACAATCAGAACAAGCTCTGATTTGTGTCTGCACACCCTCTAAAATATGTCAATCTAGAATAGCTACAGCCTTCTCAAAGAACTCAGCCTATTCTAAACTACAACTACTCAGCAGGGTTGCTGTAGCAACTGCTGTAACACACAGCTGAAGCACAAATGTCCGCGTCGCTCCAAAGCCTTCTGCCGAGCCGATCGAACGATTCCACGAGTGCTGCACACTCTAGAATACTCCCCCTCACTCAGTGACCACCTGCCACTAGCGAGTACTGTCGCACGACACTCGACCGAGCCAACAACTCGTCAGTTCTTCCGCGGCTTCCCTTGATCAACCAACAAGCTCAGCAGCTCTGAATTGGCTTCCAGATCAAGCTCGAATCAGACTCTGCAAGTCCTGATTCCCTTCTGCTATAATCACCACAACTTTGCGCTCACGCTCTGCTCTCGGGTGATGATTGAAGAATTTGACCGTCGCACACCAAAGATTGCTCTCTCTGAAATCTGTGTATGCACTCGTGTATCCCTCAGCTTCGATCAATCTCTCAGCTCTGAACCCCTCTCGCTTAAATAGCAGCACCAGCTTTAAGCAATGTCCAAGTTTAGGCAATGTCCCAAAAGGAACAATTATCTCCTAAAATCTAGGAGATTAGATTTGATATTTATCTTCAATGCAAATCTCCTTCTTTGACTAGTAAACCTCTCTGGAATATACTCCACAGCATATTAGAAATTCTTTAGATGCTCTCCGTAGAGATTCCAGCCCTTCAAGACACGCCCAGGTTGCTGCTGCTTCTCGGACAGATGAACCAGCCAGTTGAACAAGCTCCTGCTGCAGCATCCCCTGCTGCAGCTGCTGCTAGTTCACTTCTGCTAGCCTGCTTGATAACTTGAGCTGCAGCAACTCCTTGTTCACTTGTGCTGGTTTTGTCAAACACTGCCATACTTGCATCATCACATTGGATGCTACAGCAACTTCTTCTGCCAAGTTGCTGACGCTTCTGTTGACAATTTCTCCAAGCACTTTCTGCTGAGTAGTCGAACGCTCTGCGCTGCTCCCCCTCAATCAATGACCTTCCCTCACTACCAAGGAGCACGCTAGGACAGTGCACGCAAGCTGCACTTTGCAACTGTCAACCATTCATCCTGTCATCGAGGCTCCGCTCCAGTGGACTTCCTCGAATCAATGTAGGATCAAACTATACCTGTCCTGATCACTCTTCATCTCTCACAAACTATTGCTCCAACACTTCTCTAGTTCCGCAAACTCTTATCTCTGGTCAGTGTGTGTGTGTTCTTTGATTGTTCGGTGTGTCTCGCTTCGGTCTCTGCCTCTGTATATGTAGCTTTCGCACCTCAGCAGATAATCTGCCTTTTGCAGATAATCCCACCTGCTAAATCTTCCCCTGGATTCCTGGAAGGTTATTGAGATTCGATTTCCTAAACTGAATTTTAGAAACCCTATCTTGTTGGCCTTCATACGCACAGCAGCTGAAGATTCTGTGATCATCTAAGCCGTCCACTACTTATTGCCATGACGGCAGCAATCTCCTAGACAACCTCCGAGCTCCTCCAGAATGATCTGTTACAAAGATACTCTCTTTAGCTTTAGCCTTGAATCTTCAGGGGATGCTATAGCCTCTTTTGGTTCTTGTCTTGATCCCTACTGACCATCTGCACCAGCTCCAGTCATCACTGGATGCTATAACTTCTTCTGCCTCTTTCGTTTTGTCAATCTTCATTTGTACGTACTAGCTCGTGGTATCAAAGTTTTTTGTAGCCTCTTCTTCCGCTCGGGAGCTTCCGCTTTGTCACAGATGCCATATTCGTAACACGGTCCATCGTGGTGGTATTGTGGTTGTAGTGGTGGTGGTGTTGTTGTGGTTGTGGTGGTGGTGTTGCCATGATGTGGTGTTGTGGTGGTGGTGGTGGTATTGTCGTGATGTGATGTTGTAGTGTTATGGTTAAGGTGGTGGTGCTATTGTGGTAGTGGTGGTGATAGTGGTGATGTTGTGATGGTGGTGGTGGTAGTAGTGTTGATTGTGGGAAAGAGATGATGAATAGTAATTTACTTATATGTAATAATATATACTTATATGTATTTATGTTTACTTATATATACTTATATTTCCTTATATATATATTTATATTTACTTAATAAATACTTTATAAGTACAAAAGAAAATAGCCTAAGTGATAGGTAGGACGAACAATAATGAATCAGAAAGAGGGATAAACTCATTTAATCTTTTATGGTCGCAGATAGAAAATTTCATTGAGCAAAATAAAATATCTACTCTGTTCGAGAATTGATACCCTTTGCAAAAGTTTAATTTCTTTAAACCACATGAAACACTAGATGTCCATGCTATTTTCAAATTTCCATGCTCTAAAAATAAATTAACACCTTGAGCATGGAAATTTATATATTGTAGTAATCTAAACCTGTGTATACCTAAACTCCTTAGATAACGCAAGAATAGCTACCACCTAAAACTAGCAATGCAAGAATGTAAAGGAAACATAAAAATAGAACAAGACTACCAGGAATTTTTCCCGTGGTTCACACCATAAATGGTGTTACATTCACGTTGAGTTCCGGACAACTCAGATTTTCACTATGATTAGATCTAGCCGAGTTCTTCACACGATGTACACGCTCACAACTCACTCAAACCTCTCCAGTCCTCTCCAATAGACTACGGCCACACAAGGACCAATTACAGCTCGCTACAGGAGCACCAAAGAACGTAACCTCTTCCAGTCTGAAATTTGCAGTGTCTCAGTTCGACAGATTTGTGAACAAGCAGTTGCTGCAGCACACTCTTGTTCACTCGGAAATTGTCTCTGCAAACAATGAACAAGACAGAAGTTTGTTCACCCAGTTCGGCCAATTGCCTACGTCTGGGGAGGACTATTCTCCAGTCCTCAATCCACTCAAAAACAAAGGTCTTCAAGTATACTCGGTTACAACTCACGCAACCTATGCTACTCAACCTTGTGTGGATCACTCAACAAAATCAGAACAAGCTCTGACTTGTGTCTGCACACCCTCTACAATAGGTCAATCTAGAATAGCTTCAGACTTCTCAAAGAACTCAGCCTATTCTAAACTACACTCACTCAGCAGGGTTGCTGTAGCAACTGCTGTAACACACAGCTGAAGCACAATTGTCCGCGTCGCTCCAAGGCCTTCCACCGAGCCGATCGAACGATTCCACGAGCGCTGCACACTCTGGAATACTCCCCCTCACTCAGTGACCACCTGCCACTAGCGAGTACTTTCGCACGACACTTGACCGAGCCAACCACCCGTCAGTTCTTCCGCGGCTGTCCTTGATCAACCAACAAGCACCCAGCTCTGAATTGGCTTCCAGATCAAGCTTGGATCAGACTCTGCAAGTCCTGACCACCTTCTGCTTCTATCACCACAGCTCTGCGCTCACGCTCTGCTCTCGGGTGATGATCGAAGATTTCGTCCGTCGCACACCAAGAATTGCTCTCTCTGAATTCTGTGTATGCACTCGTGTATCTCTCAGCTTCGATCAATCAAACTGCTCTAAACCTCTTCATCTTAAATAGCAGCACCAGCTTTAAGCAATGTCCAGGTTTAGGCAATGTCCCAAAAAGAATAATTATCTCCTAAAATCTAAGAGATTAGATTTGATCTTCATCTTCATCTTCAATGCAAATCTCCTTCTCTGACTAGTAAACCTCACTGGAAAAAACTCCACAGCATATTAGAAATTCTTCAGATGCTCTCCGCAGAGTTTCCAGCCCTTTTAGACACTCCCAGGTTGCTGCTGCTTCTCAGACAGATGATGCAGCCAGTTGAACAAGCTTCTGCTATAGCATCCCCTGCTGCAGCTGCTGCTAGTTCACTTATGTTGGCCTGCTTGTTTACTTGTGCTGCAGCAACTCCTTGTTCACTTGTGCTAGTTTTGTCAAACACTGCCATACTACATTATCACAGTCTACCAGGACTCCAGAATTTCAGCAAGTACCGCCATAACTCTCACACTGTCCACTCAGCAAACGCTCAAGCCCTCACAACATGCCCAGCATTCTACGCTCCTCCTTTTCCTCGCCGCTCAGTCGCCTCAGCCAAAAACCCTTAAGCCAGAAGAAAAAGAAGATGCCTCTACTCACAGAGAACAACTTGCTTTTATATTGAACTGAGAAGCAATGCTAGCCCTCCATCTTGCAGCATCCGACGATCAGCAAATGCGGCTCAAGATAACAAATCTGGCTCAATCTTGATTTCCAATAAATCTGGCTCATTGAACTTCTTCTGGTTCAGCCAACACTGAACCAAACAACAAATCACCACCTTTTGGATAAGGGCAAAGCCACAGCAACTAGAGCAGATCCACCTTAATGCAAACCATAAAACAATTGTCCTTCATCGCTCAGTACCTGCATCACAGATCACTCAACAAATATTAAGTCCAAGCAATGCTTGAACTTTGCATTAGTAACCTGTTTTGTATCAATATTAGCAGGGTTATCACCAGTATCAGCCTTCACCAATTTGAACACATTCATACTAATCAAATCTCTAATGTAATGAAATTTAACATCAACATGCTTAGTCCTCTCATGATACACAGGTTACTCAAATGAATTGCTAACTGGCTATCAAAATACACAAAAGGTTTTTCAGAAATTAACTTAGCCTTACTCATCAAGCCAAATAACCAAACACCTTCTTTACATGCCTCAAAAATTGCAATGTATCCGGACTAAGTAGTAGATAAAGCCACAAGGGATTGCAAATTTGATTTCCAAGACACAGTTTCTGTAATCGCTCAGTAGTAGATTTTCTAGAATCCTTATCAGAAGCAAAGTCAGTATCAACATAACCAATTAATTCAACAACAGGCATTCTTTTCATATCGGTTGTACTACTAACATAAGAAATTACCCACTTTAAAGCACAATGGTGATCATATCGAGGGTTTGACATACATCTGCCAAGTAATGAGACAATAAAAACCCGATTAGGTATGGCGCTTATCATAAAGTACATGCTCTATTTTCAACATTTCATATATAGTATGCGGGCATTGAGCCTTACTCACACCGAAATAAGCAGCTAAGGGAACAGAAACAGCCTTACAATTAATATTGCCAAACTTAGATACTAATTTTTCTAAATATGGCCTTTGGTGATTTTTTAACCAGATCCTGATTCTATCCCCTTCAATAATCATTTCTAGAGTTTTTCTAGCATGCCCTAAGTCTTTCATGTCAAACATATAGTTCAATTTAAATTTCAAGGCATTCAACTTATGCAAGGACTTTGACGGGCACGTCGTTATGTGCGCTAAATTTATATTTATAATCTCATGTTAACACTTGACAAGCGGTAAGCAGGGTCGAACCCACGAGAGAGCAATTGGTGATAAAGTTCTACGAATAATTGTCACTCTAAAAGGGGGTTGTCAAATTCAGAGAAACGTCAGTTCAGGGATATGCATTGCAACGAGTAATCATCGATTGTAACATGCATCAACTAGTAAACCACTGTTCTTAGTCTAACAATCCTACTAAGGTAATGTTGAATCTAATATTCTACCTACTCTCAACCGCTAAGTTCTCGAATAGTTTTAACAATTAGTCGATTAACAACACTAATTAGGATATATCGCTAGGCTTAGCTAATAGGGAAGTCAACCAAATATCATGCAATAGATATCAACTCAGTTTCACCGCTAGGCTATGCTAACTTGACAATCAGGGCATGCAATTCAAACGAAGAACAGAATTTCACTAAATTTAATTACGAAACATAAGTATCTCAAACCGTGTATCGCAATACAAAATCTCAAAACTAAAAGTTGGGTTTAGCTACTATGATCCATCTAAAGCAATAATGAAAATAAACTGAGTTTAGAAAAATACTAAAACTGTGTACAGTAACTCCGGCGATGAACAGTAATTCCGGCGATGAACAGTAACTTTGGCAATGAACAGTAACTCCGCCTTAATTTCCACGCGTTGCTGCTGCTGTCGCCTCTCTTCTCTCTTGCTAAAAATTGTTATTCTTTTCGGAACAGCAGGTCTGTATTGATATGTAAATCATGCAGACTTCTAAAATTGATCTTGGGCCCGGGCCCAATGCTGACGTCATCAAATGTTGTCCGCTCCGGAAGAAGACATTAGCTGCGCGCCCGATGAAGACATTAGCCGCGCGCCCGATGAAGACATTAACTTCCGGCGCGGGATTTGCTGAGATGAACACTTACTTCCTTCAACGTCAATTTCCTCATTGACTCTCTAAAAATACCATAAATCTCAAAAGCGGTCTTCATACACCTGCGACGCGAAACACTACAAAGAATTAATCTATCACAAGCAAAATGCAATTGAACAATGGGAATAAACAACTCGATGGATCCTATAAATACGCACCCTCAGACTTACCGACCAATAACATATCATCAACCTAAAGCAGAATATACACCAGTTCATGATTAGACAGAATAAAATAGAAGCAGGCATCATAGCTATTTTTAGAAAATCCAATACTTAGCACAAAGAAATTTTTAGCAAGCAAACGTGACTAGGCAATTTCTTATCAATAAAACCTTCAGGTTATCTCATAAAAAAAAAAAAAAATTCATCCAAGTCTCCATGCAAAAAAACGGTTTTAACATCAAGCTGTTCCAATTCTAAATTCTGACTAGCAACTAAAGACAGCATGATTCTAATGGTCCTGAATTTCACAACTGGTGAGAAGATTTCAGTGTAATCAACTCTTTCTCTTCGAGTGTAGCCTTTGGCAACTAATCTAGCCTTAACCCTTGGAGGGTCTAAAAGGCACTCTTTGATTTTATACAACCTCTACATTCAACCAGCTTGTAACCCTTGGGTTTTTCAACCAAACTCCAAGTATTATTGACCTTCAAGGAATTCATTTCCTCTAACATGGCTCCCTGCCAATTTAACTTATCCTTAGAGCTTACAACCTCTACGAAAGACTCAGGCTTAGAGTTACTGAGCTCATATGCAGCTAATAATGAAATATACACCAAGTCAGCCAAGGCATATCTATGGGATGGTCTAATCTCTCTTCTAACCCTATCTCTAGTCAGCTGATAATCCCTTAGCTCCTCTTGAGTTGAGGGGGTTACCTGCTCAGTTTGACTAGGAGGGATTGTCTGATCACTAGGGTGAACCTCAACAAACTGAGCATCAATAGGTTCAATTACTATCTGAGCCTGTGTAGGGGCTTGTCCTAAAACAGAAAGGGGGGAAGACTCCACCTTAATTGAGACACCCCTAGGTTCCGGGCTAAGAGGAGTAAACTGGGTACTATCTAAGCTAACCTTACAAGGGAATGTACTCTTATCAACTATGACATCTGTACTTACTATTATCGTAATTTCCCTAGCACCCCTTTCTTATAATCTATACCCTTTGGTCCCCTGTTGGGACCGATATCCTAAGAAAATGCACTTAAGGGATCTAGGGTCCAACGTACCTTCCCTATTGTGGGCATATGCTGCACAACCAAATATCCTAAGGTGTCCTAGGCTTGGATTCCTTTCAGACCATTTTTCTAAGGAGAATCTAAATCCCAAAGTCCTATTTGGGCTTCTATTAACCAGATATGATGCAGTGTTTAGGGCTTCACCCCAAAAAGCCTTAGGTAAACCATAGGTGAATAACAAAGCACTGGTTTGTTTTAGGAGGGTTCTCTTCATCCTCTCAGCAACACCTTTTTGTTGAGGGGTTGACCTTACTGTTCTATGCCCCAAAATACTAGCCTCCTTGCAGAATTCGTCAAACTCATAATTACATAATTCAAGATCATTGTCTGTCCTAAGCACTTTCACTTCTCTACTGGCTTGTTTTTCCTCTAAGGTTTTTCACTCTCTAAACTTAGTGAATGCTTCATCCTTATGCTTAACCAAAAAAGTCCAAACCATCATTTAGTAGTTATCTACAATTCCTAGGAAGTACCCACTGCCTCCATGAGTCTCAAAGCTCTCTGGCCGCCATAAATCAACATGAATATATTCTAGAATACTCTTAGATAAATGGGTGCCTACTGAAAAACTCATCCTATGCTGCTTAGCCAACACACATTGTCCACAAAAAAGTAATTCATGCAATTTATCATTGCCAAACAAGCCCTGCTTGTTTAACACAATCAGAACATTATGACTGAAGTGTCCAAGCCTTAAATGCCACTTAATCGTGTCATTTAATACATGCTTGGACACATAAGCATTGCAAGCACTAAGTCAGTGTCAGGAACCACTTAAGACATACAAACCAGACTTTTTAATGCCACACATCATCAGACTATTGCCCTTATAGACATTAAGGCAACCATGACCAACAATTTATGTACACCCAATATCATCAAAAGCACCAAGAGAAATTAAATTTCTTTTCAAGTCAAGCTCTAGTCTCACATCAGTCAGATCGATTAAGTTACCAGTAACAAGTCTTAGTCTCACAGTGCTAATACCAACAACATCACAAGAATTATTATCAGCCATATACACCTTCTCATACTTCACATTAGATAAATTCAGGAAGTAATCTTTATTAGGGCACATATGAAATGAGCAACCAATATCTAATATCCTCTTATTTATTCTAGAGGAAGAAGTCACTTTTACCAATTCAGGCTCATTTTCCCTAGGGTCACATGCAAAGGCTATGTTGGTTTCTAACTTGTTTGACTCTTTAGTTTTAGCCAACCATTTGAAGCACTTTTTCTCAAGTGACCAATTTTCTCACAGTAATAACATTTCTAGTTTTCAACCTGATTTTTTTATTTTTTAGGTTTCCTCTTATCAAATTTGGGCTTACTATCATGCATGGAAGGCCTAGGCTTATTTTGCTGGTTTGAGGCTGACTTAGACTTCACAAACAAGTTCGTGCCAGATTTAAATTGACTATTTTTTAACTCAAGATCTCTAGTTTTCATGACAGCATACAATGTGTCATATGCAGGCTCATCTCCAGAATATTGGAAAACATCTTTAACAACATGATAACTGTCAGGCATAGCATTCATCAAAATCATAACAGTACTAGTGCTATATATAATGCATGCTCAGTGTCCTTAAGAGTCGAATTCAATTTCAAGAAGTCATCAAGTTTATCATCAATAGATTTAGCAGCATCCGTTTTAAAAGAAAACAAGGATTCCTTCACATAGGCCAAGTTAGGGGTAGCAAGGGTTGCATACAATTTCTCTAACCTATCCCAAAGCTTAATTGGAGCGTTAGAGGTACTTACCTTCCCCATAACACAGTCTGAGAGATTTAATACCAGCAAATTGTAGGCTTCTTCAGTGATTTCTTCCCTTTTCTTCTTGGCCATCTCAGACCATTTTTCTTCCCTTGGCTCCAAGGCAATCCAAAACTTATAGTGTGACAAAAGCTCCTTCATCTTTATTGCCCAAATGGCAAAGTCCATCTTTCTGTCAAAGGCAATGATCTCAACTCGAGCCTCCATCAAGTACCTCGCAAAAAAGTCAACAAATAACAATAACTCAATGTAGATATTGTGTAAGATTCATACAATTGAACATGCACTAAAAATGTGGTCAGGGGCTGCAATCATTCTACTCCTTGCTAGTGAGGAACTGCTAAAGGTTTTAACTCTATTGCTTCTTCAAACAGAATCGAATTACTCAAAATCCAGTCCGGTTTTAGTAAGAACGACTCGGATACCATTGTAGTAAATTGACCTAAATCTGTCTACACCTAAACTCCTAAGATTACGCAAGAACAGCTGCCACCTAAAACTAGCAATGCAAGAATGTAAAGGAAACTTAAAAACAGATCAAGACTACCAGGAATTTTTTCCGTGGTTCACACCATAAATGGTACTACATTCACGTTGAGGTCCGGACAGCTCTGATTTGCACTATGATAAGATTTGGCCAAGTTCTTCACACGCAGTACACGCTCACAACTCACTCAAGCCTCTCTAGTCCTCTCCAATAGACTACGGCCACACAAAGACCAATTACAGCTCGCTACAGGAGCACCAGAGGACGCAACCTCTTCTAGTCTGTTAGGACTCCACAACTTCAGCAAGTACCGCCACAACCCTCACACTGTCCGCTCAGCAAACGCTCAAGCCCTCACAGCACGCCCAGCCTTCTGCGCTCCTCCTTCTCTTCGCCGCTCAATCGCCTCAACCAAAAACCCTTAAGCCATAAGAAGAAGATGCCTCTGCTCATAGAGAACAACTTGCTTTTATACTAAACCAAGAAGCAATGCCAGACCTCCATCTTGCAGCATCCGACAGCAACTGCGGGTAAAGATAACAACAAACCAATCTTGATTTCCAATAAACCTGGCTCAATTGACCTTCTCCCGGTTCAACCATCACTGAACCAAACAACATATATCCTTGTTTAGATGTTTTCAAACACATTGCTTTCGGACACGGTGGGGACTCATGTTGCACACCTGCTTTGATCTAGACTTGTAGACCTATTCCCAGTTGTAGTCATCACAGATACGGTCACCACCAAACCAATCGAAGTTACCATCAACTTGAGAGATTAGTGGTGAAATTCGCAGCGTCTCAGTCAGACAGATTTGTGAACAAGCAGTTGCTGCAGCACACTCTTGTTCACTCGGAAATTGTCTCAGCAAACAATGAACAAGACAGAAGTTTGTTCACCCAGTTCGGCCAACTGCCTACGTCTGGGGAGGACTATTCTCCAGTCCTCAATCCACTAAACACAAAGGTATCCACGTACACTCGGTTACAACTCCACGCAACCTATGCTACTCAACCTTGTGTGGATCACTGGACACAAGCAGAACAGGCTCTGACTTGTGTCTGCACACCCTCGACAAATGTCAATCTAGAATAGCTACTGTCTCCCCGAAACTCAGCCTATTCTAAACTACACTCACTCAGCAGGGTTGCTGTAGCACACAGCTGATGCACAATTGTCCGCGTCGCTCCAAAGCCTTCTGCCGAGCCGATCGAACGATTCCACGAGCGCTGCACACTCTGAAATACTCCTCCTCACTCAGTGACCTCCTGCCACTAGCGAGAACTGCCGCTTAGACACTTGACCGAGCCACACACTTGTCAGTTCTTCCGCGGCTGCCCTTGATCAACCAACAAGCACCATTGCTCTGAATTGGCTTCCCTGATCAAGCTCGGATCAGACTACGCAAGTGCTGATCTCCTTCTGCTTCTGTCACCACAGCTCTGCGCTCACGCTCTGCTCTCGGGTGATGATCGAAGAACTCGTCCGTCGCACACCAAAATTGCCCTCTCTGAATTCTGTGTATGCACTTGTGTATCCCTCAGCTTCGATCAACCTCTCTGCTCTGAACTCTTCTCACTTAAATAGCAGCACCAGCTTTAAGCAAGACCAGAATTTAGCAATGTCCCAAAAGGAACAATTATCTCCTAATTTTTAGGAGATTTGATTTGATTTTGATCTCCAACACAAATCTCCTTCTTTAGCTAGGAAACCCCACTGGAATATTCTCCACAACACTTTAAAATATTCTTCTGGTGTTCTCCGTAGAGCTGCCAGGCCTTCTAGCCAAGCCCAGGTTGTTGCTGCTTCATGGACAGATGTTGCAGCCACTTGAACAAGCTCCTGCTATAGCATCCCCTGCTGTAGCTGCTCCTTGTTCACTTGAACTGGTTTTGTCAAACATTGCCATACAGCATCATCAAGTGGGACGATAGAATCAATAATTATGCTCTAATTTTCCTTATTAGCATAAACATACTCAATATCTGAAAAACAGTGTTTGAATAGGAATGTCTTTGATAATGCAAGTTGTCTAAGAAAATTACTTAAGACTGTTAACGAATTATGTATAACTGCAATAGGAAATGTGTAAAGACAATTGGAAATAATGAATTATTAAATCGTTCAACAAACTAGGCATACATGCATAATCAATTAGTATAATAATCTAAAGATAACAAATGAAATTCAAAACAAATAGGATAATTAAATTAAAAAGAGAACTCATAAATTCAAATTACACAATAACAAGAAATATTTTTTAGTAAATACTAAAAAAAAATACAATCACGAAAATTAACAGACACTCCATTGAAACAAAATAGTGAATTAAAATTGCAAAAGAAAACATTTGCAAAATGATAGCTGTCAAAGCTCATTTAACTAGATGAATTAAAGCAATTTTTCCCACAGAGTAGGTGCCTGTAAGTTTTAGCAATTGCCCCCGTAAATGCAATGACTCCTGAACTTGACTTGAACCAAGAGTTCATGCTTCTATGACCCGAACATGATCCATAATCAAACATCAAATATCGTTTTACTAGAAAACAAAGCCCAAATAAGAGTTGAAGAGAAAACTCAAGATCAAAGTTACTATTTTCGAAGTTTTCACCATGTCAAATGAACTTGTAGGCTCATCATCCTTTTATAGGTGTGAATAAGTTTCATTTAATAAATAATTATCCATGTGGGATAATAGATGATCTATTTATAGGGGAGTATGAGTTTCATTCAATGCATTTCTAATTCATATGGGATGTAAGAATTCGTCATCCTTCAAACTTTTTATGCTCTTTGAGCACTATTTGCGCTTCTATTTTTAATTCACTTTAATTTCGAATTTGAGATATGAATAACAAATTTTATACCTCGGTAAAATCCGTTCATTTTGATCTCAAAATTTAGCTACAAAATTCACTTTTTCTAATATTTTTTAATGTCATACTTAGGCCCTATTTTTTTGCACTTAAATTTTTCAATAAATAAGTTAAGTTCGGTTCAGCTAAGTACAATTAAGTACATAAATCTTAGAAGTGAAGCGTTCTCTGTTCAGGTGCCTAGATCTAGTCTCTCACGCTTATATATGTGGTCTAAAAATTTACATCACCTACCACCTACTTCCTCGCGTCCACCATATCAAAAGCAAATTGTTATTTTATAATTTTTTTATATTTATGTTTAACGTTAGACTTTAATTATGATATTTGACACCAAATATTTCACATATAAATAGTATATTTAGTAATAAAATTAAAAATGTCGTGCCGCCTTGGAACAACTAGTCTTTCACCATAACGACTACTTGTGTGGTGATTTGCCATGACACCATGATAACTTTATTTTGTATCTATGAAAAGCAAAATAATAAAATCTAACTACAAATAAAATTTAAAAAGAACAAAAAAATTAAACAGTTTGCCTGCATCGAGCACCCTTGTTTAACGTTTTGGCTCAAAGATAACCTCATCTGCCCCATAATTTTGGGCATCCAAGGGTGGAGTTGATGTTCTTACTTAAAAGATCTTCCATGCGCCATCCCGGCTTAATGATTCCTTTTGATGACAGGGACGATGTGCCTTAACATCCAATACGACTTGAGATGATTATTGTTGATCAAGATTCTATCTTTGTCTATAGATTTCATAGTATCTTTTTTATAGGGTTTGACAACGCAATGAGTGACATCAAGTAAGGTATTTATAGTTTTGAATGGTGCATCTTTACATGGATGTCGTATGGATTCATAAATGTTGAAGTGAATTACTTCAACTTCCCATGACAAAGTTATATTCAGTCTTGTGAGATATTCATTTTGATTGCCTCACATCGCAAGATTAAAAAAATGATGAAAAATTATAATGAATTTCAGTACGAGGACTTATAAGTCTCGACTTTTGAGTACAAGGTTTGACATCATAGGGATACACTATCCTTATGATATGGTTTCTATATGCGTCTGATTGAGTGATCTTAATGCCCAACAAATTTATATTACCGTCAAATATAACTTGTACTTTCCTATTTGCAAAGAAGCTTACCAAGCATGGCTTATCAATTCACCTTCCATGGAAAACCGTTGATAGCATTGGTTTGTTCCAGGAACATTTCCAGAAACTATGGATTGGAGAGAAGTTCAAAGAACATAATGTTTTCAGATGAATGATTCTGACAGGTGTCAACTGAATAACTAGACAATATGGAATGTCGAAATGTCCGTTATGACTCTTACTACGTCATATAGCAGCTGATTTTGAGATTCCTATTTGTGTCAAAAAGTTGAACAGGGAGAGACTGATCAGCAACAGATCCTCTGACACTTGCATTCCATCTTATTTTGTTTACCTTAAATACAAAAAGATCCGATCCTGATTATTTTCCATCATATTGAACATAGAGGAGGCTCATTTTATAAGGCCAAAATAGTTCAAAATGGAATTAGTGTAGTGCACCTTCCTTACCACTAGACGGATTGTTGTAACTCATAACATGATTCTTTCTACATGTAATGGCTCCTTTATGCGGATTGCCTTAACAACTTCAGTTGTGAATTTCAGCTAATTGGAAAACTAGTATGTATTCAAGTTCTCATTCTGGTAAGAAGATGTCAGTTCTGCCTCTTCACTCCAACTTGGAAGCCACATCAATCAAATTTGATACAAGGTTGTAAGGCAACAGATCGCCAACTACACAAAAATTACACGATGCAACGTAAATGGAAGTTACATGAGGTTGCAACAGTGTAAAATACACAAAAAATGGGTTACAAGATATGTTTCCAAACCACATTGGCATACCTTTTTTGTTTGAATATGTTGTAAGGTTCCACATGCTGTGGAGGCATATATGAAAGTAATCTGTATCTCTCAACTAACTTAAGTAAATCTGTGGAGACAAAATTATCCGTCTTGTTGAAAATGACGAACAAACACAAGAACCCATTGCGAAGATGAGTCAACCTTGGAACAGAGTAACCCAATACTCTTATAATTACCTATGTTCACCTCGAAACAATATTGTCTACTGCAAGGAAATAACCACCAACAACCATGAATGTTGCAACCCCACTGCGAGCCATACGCAACCAAATACCACGAACAAGTAGGTTTCTATCTCTGGGGTGGATCCCTGTGTATCTCTCAAATCGATTTCCTGGCAACTTCCAACTTAGCAGTTTTCTTTCAGACGAAAGGTGCTACATTAAATAGATGAGGAAACATCAGAGATCTTATTGACGATGTCAACATATGAAAGCAACTAGAAATGTCATAGTAACTCCACTAATGCAGTTGCTTAAAGATCAATTTCTTGAGCAATAATGTAATGTAAGTCAGGACCAGGCTTCTGATACTAATATTCGCGAAATAATGAATAATGACCATAGTCCTCGCGTACATGACAAGGCTGATACAATGGAAGCAATACGATTCAAGACATTATGCAGACCAAAGTAGCACTGGTATTAACTGCAGCTATGTGCCAATCGGTTTGCGTTTTCGACTTTACAAAGACAGAAAAAAGATATGATTTTTCAGCAATTAGGTACCTTAGGTATCACGATACATTCAGCACGGTTTTTGGCAGTATCAAAGCCATGAGAGGCAGCTGCAGCAATTGTTCCAGAAACTCCAGCTGATGCTGCAACAGCGAAGGGTGGCAATGGACCAACATCTTCATCTAACCTGATTACCAACAATATGATAAACCTTAAGTCAATATGATAATCGGCATTTTATTTACATGGTGACAGAACAAGGGCATAGTGATAAGTTAATGACTAACTGACTGGACTTTAATTTTAAAAGAGTAGTTATATGCAGTGAGGAGACACGATACAAACCACGGTAAGCATTTACAAACACGGGATTAGATTGAGTGCCTCTCGGCAGTAATCCAAACGAGTAATGTAAATGGAGCTATGAACACAAGCAATTAGACCTGGGTAGTGGAACCATGCCAACTGCTTTCCAGTCGAGCATTGCGCTGTGGAGCAATTGCCAGGTTGAAAAAAACATGGCTCCAAAAATGGAATCTCGAGCAATACCTGACCGAATACCCCTAAACAAGGCACCCCATCCTTCCAAAGATATAATATCTGGTACCTTCCTAACATGCCATACATGGGGTGCCCTTCCTGACCCAGACATCATCCAGGGATACTCCTTTATAGCACTGATTAAGTTGGGATGTTTAGAGGGTAAAGTAGACAATAGGTTAACAGAATTTGCAAGTGCCGCCTTGTCTGGAGTATATCGACGCAGTAAACTTGCCATGAGAGGTACAGCCGCTTTTTCTGTTGTATTTGAAGTTGAAGTTGGAATGCGAGAGGCAGAAGCTACTTGTGCTCGTAATTTAATCATCTCATAAGGAGTGGTTAGGACTGATTCTGTTGCACCAGCTGCCAGTCCAGCCATAAAGGCCTCAGAAACACGCACATAATCATAATCTCGACCATCTACCATCAGAAAGTTGAGTTAGAAAAATCATACTTTCACAGCAACAGCAACAACTGAAGTTGGTAAGCATTACGAAATGATGAAAGATGTTGTTGAAGAAGCAATTCACATCCAATAAATAGAGCTGGTGCAGTGGTGGTACCTTTAAACCAAGCAGTCAGAATCTCATATACTCCAAACCGGATTCCCACACCTGAGACTCTCCCAAAAATTGACCAACCAATCCCATTGTACAAACCTAGAACATGGCAGTTATCAGATTAATAGAATACGGGAATGTGATCACCAAGAGATTACGATATGAAACTGGCAGAAGACTTAAAGTAGCAATATGCTAATGAACAATCAAAAGCTAATACATAAATAATCAAGGGAAACCTGAGTATCCAGAGGTAGCTCGAACCCTATCCAACACTTGAGCAGTGGTCAATTGCTTGGTGACCCCAGAACCAACCTGCGAGCAAACATAAGCCGAGCGATCAACAAGTAAAAGAGTTGGGAATAAATAAACCCAGGGGAAAGTGAACCTGCACGAGGGTTTTGATGGTGTCGAGCGGGTAAGTGGCGGCAGTAGCAAAAGTGACAGCAGCAGCGGCAGAAATCGCGTGCTTGGGAAACAGCGGATTCTTCAAGAGCTCATCCATCATCCATCCACCGAGTGTGAGAGAGAAAATGAGGGAGGATCAGGCGGAAGCAATCATCTCTTCAATCTGTTAAACCCTAATTAACAAGAAAAGAACAAGAAATATTCCAACTTGAAAATTATTTAATACCCTTGAATTCACATACGTCATCACTCAATTGAAATTAGCTGACGAGGGAGGGAGAAGAAATGTTCTTTTTCGCCAAAATATATCTCCTTTATTTTAAAACCGGGTGTCTTTCACCTTTAAGAATTGGATTTAATTTTAATTGAATACGAGGGATAGAATCAATTATTTGAATGCCAACATGGAACCTAAAAGGAATGAGATATTGAGAAAGTAATACAAAAATAATGGAAATTATGAATAGAAGTTTAACCTTAGGGCATATGCACCCAGCAGGTGCTAAACTAACCGTTGCTGTTGGGAGGTGCTGAGAGAATTTAAGACTGTCTTAAATCCTCTCAGCACCTGCTGGGTGCATATGCCCTTATAGAATAGAAGTTAAGGTTAAGAGCAATTGTACGACATTGCTTGAAAAATGGGTGTTTGATTAATTTAGATATAAAACTCATTCTTTTTGAATGGTAAGAACTTAACCAAGACCACTCTCTATGCAACGGATGATAGTGCCAAGTGAATTCGGGTCCAACAAATGGATGTGCGGCCCCGACCTATGAACCACCTCCGGACAAACCTCTTTTTCATAATTCTCTACTCATCTTTTATTTGGTTTAGACCAAATTGATTGTTGGAGCATGTTTACATTCAATCTTGGTTAGGAAAGTTCAACAATCACTTTAAGTTGGGCTTAACCATCAGGTTTGAAGGTTGTTAACTAACTTTTAAGTGGGAAGTTTGAACGGTGATCTTACGAAATTTTTTTAGAACTATCCACTTTTGGCTCAAACGTTTTTGAAATACGGCACTATCAGAAAACATTTTGATTTATCCTATTTTTTAACTGGCCGGCTTTGTTAAGACCGGTCGGTTCATTTTTCTCCCGCGGCCGGTCTTAATAAAAACGGCCGGTTACAAATTTAATTGAAACTGTTCATGTTAGTTTTGTTTTCAAATCGGCCGGTCTTTTACAAAACCGGCCGGTTTGATTTTTTAAAGCGGCCGGTCTTATTAAGACCGGCCGCTTGTTGATAACAAATCCGCAGCCAGTTCTTCTTCTGCTCTCCTCCTTCCTCTTCCTTCTATCTACTCTTCTTCCTCCCTACCGACATCACCTCTCTGTCCGTGATTTGAAGTTGCGTCTGGTGTGAAAGGTGGCTGCAGGTAAAGATCGTTCTAAGTTAGTGTATGTAGGGTATGTTTATGAAAGTTTGAAATAATTTGATACGTGAATCGAATTGCAAGGAAATTGTGTGCGTGATACACTGGATGTGAAAGTTTGTGAGCATGTTATCGATGGTTTGAAGAGTGTGCACATTAATTTGGTGATTTGGTTAATTTTAGGTTGATTTTATTTGGAGAAGTGAAATTATCTGTTAATTTTTCAGGGAAGGTAACATATATGGATAATATGGATTCAGATCCAATGGTTATGTCTAGCTTTGCGACACTTGAAATGCCAGTGATGGACGAGTTTGACCGAGAAGAAATGGAATTCCTTGAAGAATTAGATACATAGGGGTTTTTTTCAGGTTCCCGAACCGGAACGTGTATGAGATATTCCTGCATTCAGTGAATAACCCTATAGATGAATATTTGGGTTGTAACTATGGATGGATTCCGACACTTGGTGTCGGAGCAACATTTAGCAGCAAAGCGGAAGCAATTTACGCCGTCTAGAAGTTTTCTATATTGAACCATGTTGAATATTTGACGAAGGAATCAGAACCACGGTTATTGGTACTTCATTGTCGAGAAGGTGAGGGGAACTGTCCTTGGCGGATAAGGATTGCAATGAGAAAAAATTGTTCATACTGGGAGGTTCGTAAATATAGAGGGGGATCATACATGCGACAACGATCAAATGACAAAGTCATATGTGCACCTAACCCGGCATTTTATAGCAAGCGAGGCGATGTCATTAACGAAAGGTTGAGATTATCTCAAAGGGAAATAAGAGCCAGAATATTCAAAGATTATGGTTATGAAATTCGGTATTTACAGGCCTGGCAGGCCAGGCAACAGGCTCTGACAAATTTATTCTGGGATTGGGATAAATCATTTGGAAGATTGCCCGGCTTTTATGGACGCATTGCAGGCAACAAATTCTGACACGGTTATTAAATGGGTTCGAACAGTAGACGAGCAGAATAACCAGATGATCGTACATCGTGTATTTTGGGCTTTTGGTCCAACAATTGAAGGTTTTCGGCATTGTCGTGCCGTGCTATGTGTTGATGGTACTCATCTTTACGGGAAGTATGATGGAAAATTACTTGTCGCCGTAGGCCTTGACGTGAACAATCATATTTTTCATGTTGCCTTCGCTTTGGTTGAGAGTGAAAACAATTCCAGTTGGAAATGGTTTATGCGGTGTATACGTGAGGGCGTAACAGACCGTGATGGTTGTGCGTCATTTCTGATAGACACAAAGGCATCATTGCGGCGATGCAGGACCCAGAATGGTCAACTCCTCGTGCTCATCATAGGATATGTATCAGACATCTGCAGAGTAACTTCAACATCAAAGTGTAGGACAGCAGTTTGGAAGAAACTCGGCCATATTGCAATCAGAAGCAAAAGATCAAGTTTGACATAGAGTATGAAGAATTGTGTGTCTTGCTGCGTGATAAACCAAGGGTTTGGGAATGGTTAGATGGCATTCCATTTTCAAGGTGGTCATTAGCTTATGATGAGGGTGGAAGTAGAGGGGATCGATGACGACCAATGCTACTGAATGTTTTAACAATATTCTGAAGGCTTGTCGGGATCTTCCGATATATGCTCTTGTCCAGTTTACTTTCATGCAGTGTAATACATACTACTGCAAGCGGCGAGATGAATATTAGAATGCGGGCGGAAGCTTCTTACCTAAGATAGAGGTTAAGAGACACTAAGGACAAAGCAAGTACCACAGAGTCCAAGTGTTTGACAAAGCCAGAGGTGTATTCCAAGTGACAACATTCCGGAAACATCACCTCCATGCTGTTAAACTAGAAGAGGGTACGTGCACCTGTGGGAAATGGGAAGCATTCCATTATCCATGTTCTCACGTCATAGTAGTGTTCAAAAGTCAGATTAGTCATACCATGGGTTCGTCGATCAACACTATACGATAGATGCGTACAATGCGACCTGGAGCTCCACCTTTTTTGTTATTGGCGACCAACAACATTGTCCGCAAGTCGACCGATTGTTGCACGTCCCAGCCCGCGGCTTCAGACGAGATAAAGTTGGATGCCAACCATCGAGACGAAGACATAATGAGATGGACCTTGGGGAATCCAACAGCCAAGAACAGGCACGTGGCCATAAATGCGGTCTTTGTCACACATCAGGGCATAACAGAAGATCATGTCCATCCAGACAAGTTTGATATAAGAAGTCATTGTAATAAGTGTTCGTAGGCAAGCTTGTGTTCTTGAAGCTTGAAATAAGTGATCTGTAGACTTGTGTTCCAAGACTTCATGCTTGTAATAAGTGTTTGTAGACTGCAATCAAACACGTGTTTGTAGACAAAGCAAATTATAAGAACAACAAGATTATCATCGGAATCTACAGTAAGACACATAATCTGGAGCCCTCCTATCCCTAACTGGTTTTTCATATCTACGTTGTGATGGCTCTGCTTGACTCAAACCCTCTCCGCGCTGCGAGTAAAGAGGTGTCACATCATCATCATCATCATCATATTCGTCAATGTGAGCTGCGGATGGAAGCACGTTAGTCATTAAACAATAATGAAACAACACATAGGAAAATGAGGGGGTAATAGATACTTTCATTGTCGAATTAAATGGACGCGAGGTCTATACCGATCTTATCAGGCTCCCCTAGCCTTACCAACTCGTCGTACGCTGAGTGAAATATGCGGTGAGAACTCAACCTCAGGTCATCATGACACATGGGGTGAACGAACATTTCTGCAGCTGTCCTATCGTGGAGCACCAAGGTCCGGACCTATTTGACAACATGGTTAGATCACGCACATTGTATTTATCATGAAATATGTATTATGTTTTGATTTTACTTACAGTGCTGGTACGCTCTGAGGCATTAGGCCTGTATGGTTGTCACTGGTCGAATCTTGGCTGGATGAAGCGGCGAGTAGTGGATGAGTACCAGGTCTGACAATCATGGTCAGGCTCTTCCGCCACGTCGACGGCGATGATGATCGTGCAATCCACATGTTCATATATTCCTTCATTTCTATTGCCCAGTCTTTTCTTTTGGCCCTTGTCATTATGTGTTTTGAGTCGGTCGTTGCCCGCGGTTGTGGAGGATTGACTTCATTTCATACAAAATTGACGCATCACTCTTGACGGATGATGCCACTCTACTATGTTAAAGCAAACCAATGGTACCTCCGAGCACCAACACAAACGGCCTTCCATACAATTTGGGTTAAGTAATGGCAATACCTCTTCGTCGTATGGAGTCCAACAAAAATCACTGTGGCTCATTCGGTCTAATTGGTCTCGATAGAAAATCAACGACCCATGTGGTGTCTCAATATACGACTTCGGTCCATACCATTTCCTGCGCATCAAACAAGAGACAATTTTAATCAACATCATAATTAGTTCAACATATGTCAATATAATCACTTGCACTTATGTGTATGACCACGCTCCTCGCAAATACGAATCCATGCTCGCATTTATCGACTACAAAGTCTGACTGAATCCTTTAGGACGACCTACGGGGATTCGTTCCCAACTCCACAGCTGCAATAAAATTATGCAGCCGCCCATCTGTTTGTGCCCTTCGCGTGCCGCGCTGCACATTTGTCTGTACGAATACTCAAGCACTGCGCTTCTCCAACTATATCAGCTGATAGTGTCGAGGGAGGCAGTGGAAGGTAGTGCAAGGAAATCCTGTCCCCTGATAGATCGGGCATCAAGGATGACCCTATCATGCACAACATATATGCTCTGGCATGCATCTTCGCTACTTCCTCCGATGCGTCAACTGGTATCTGACTCATGTTTTCGACAAACCATCTCCTCTTGGCCAACTAAGGCAACCTCGGACACTCCGGGTATGCGCCCAATAACCTTATACTTAATTCCTTCCAATCCTTTTCCACATTACCCGTAACCACATTGCCCTCAATGGGCAACCCAGTAAGGGGTCCCACATCTCGGAGGGTAATAGTAGCTTCTCCGGTCCTTAGATGGAATGTGTGGGTCTCCTTCCTCCACCGCTCAACCGACGCCATCAGCAAAGCCCAGCCAGCCTCCATATTTTGGACTTGTGTCCATGGTAGAAATCGTGCTTTGACTATGTACGGGAGAATACGATTGTCCATCTCCCACATCCTTCGATGTACCATCTTTACAACTTTACCAGCCTGCAATGAATCATAAAAATATTTACACATTTGAATAAATTCGTCTTGTGAAGTATGATTACTAACCTAATCGTTCCAAACGTCTTCCGATCGATGTGTACGTTGTTGTGTAAGGATCGAACGGTTTATGGGTTTTGGATGGTCAATGTCGTCAATATCCATCTGTACAATATGTATAATTAACAATTTGAAAATGTCCCCATAAATCATCAAATTCATACAATGTCATAGTTCGAATCGGAACAAACCATAAATCCTACTCAAGTTGTGAATCGAAACCCTAAACAATAGCAACATATATAACCTCTCCTCAGATAATCCTAAACCCTAAACACCGAACAACAAAAATAACGTAAAACAATTATAACATATATAAAAGAATGCCTCTCATAACCTAAACATATAACATATATAACCTAATCAAATACACATTTCACCAAACTAAACGTAAACAACACATAATCTGCATTTCACGAAATACACATAACCCTAAATCTACACATAATCTGCATTTCTACCTAATCTACACATAATCCTAAACCTAAAACCAAATTAATCTACACATAACCTACTTGTGACCCTAAATCTGCCATAAATGCACATAATCTACACAATAGTCAATCCAGCCGAAACCCTCACCTGACCACCACCGACCAACCACAACCGACCACCACCGCGCCGGCCCAATTGTAATCTAAACACTAAAATATTTTCACAAATAATGTCCCACTACTTACTTCCAAATTTGATGAGCGAGCTGACGAAGATTGGTAACGAACGGCCCGCTTGCTGGAAGGTCCGCGCGCCCAACGTCTGGAGGATTTTTCGATGGAGAGAAGAGGGAAGATTCGGGGAAGAAGGAGAGGAGGAGAAGGAACTGGCCATGGTTTCATATCAGCAAGCAGCCGGTGCTATTAAGACCGGCCGGTATTGTAAAAGATCGGTCGGTTTGAAAACAAAACTAACATGAATAGTTTTAAAACCGACCGGTTTGATTTTCGAACTGGCCGCAGGAGAAAAACGAACCGGCCGGTTAAAAAATAGGGCAAATCAAAATTGTTTTCTGATAGTGCCGTATTTCAAAAACGTTTGAGCCAAAAGAGGGTAGTTCTAAAAATATTTCTGATCTTAGGCATTCATTTGATATGGATAACAATTTGATTTTAAGCTACTCTCGGGTGTGGAGTTTGAATGGTTATCTTCTTTTTTATTCTGGTAGGGTAATAACCAATTTAAATGGCATTTAAGGTATATCTTTAATTTTCTAGCATTAAAGGAGGACAATAACGGTTTAAAGGATCGTTGAATGAGCCTCACTTCCTCCTATTTCTGATTGGAAAGTACAATTAATTTCCTCACATTATTCAACTTCACTATATTAATTATATTCTAATAAATTTATAATATTCATGTTACAAAATTTGTCTACATATAGTCTCATATTATTGAATTAAATTCTAACATCTTCGTCCATCTCATCAACAAACAACAACATTCAACCGACTTCTGACAATTTCATCATTACACACGGCAAGTAAGTAATGTTGATGTTATTTGGAACTTGTAGGAGGCAAGATCCGATTGCCCTTGCTTGAGGGCCAAAGACTTCATCGACCAGTGTTGGATTGTTAGGTTAGCTTTCCCTTACAGGTAAAGGAGACGTGTGTTCCCTGTGAGGTAAACCATCAGCGGAATGCAATGTATTGAGAACTAAATGGCTTACGAGTTGTGTAAAGTGGAAACCTTAGTACCAATTGGTGACTAAGTAAAACCACTACCTTCCAGTGTTTGCTGAAAGGGTTTGTGAAATGAGATGTTCTATATTTAGGATTTGCTTGTCGGTTACAAAGAGCCTAAGTAACTAACTAGTACCTTACGTACACAGTCTTACTTATCCTTTGAATCTTCCGACTCAATCCAACTCTTGACGGTTGGAATGCACTTGTTCTCACGTAGAAGCTCTTTGTTTGTCACACGCTTTTTTGCTCTATTCAAAATCGTTGTTTAAACTCTTTCTTTAGCTTCCTTTTTACATGTCACTTAATGGTTTTAGCCGTCATCTTGTCATGAATGTCAAGATCAAATCTGATTTAGATTTCCTCTATCCTAATCAATTAATTCCGACAGTAATTTGATATCTCTTAAAATTGGAAAGCTAATCAACAAAGATAGATTTTTTTTCAACTTTATAAAGAATCATATTTGCTGTCATCCATAATATATCCCATAATATATTCTGGTTTGATAATATCTTCCCATAAAGATATTATCAATATTCTCTGGATCTTCTTCAGTTATTGTGAATCCACCTGAGTATCTTTGCAAAAGTATCTTTTGTGTTCATTGCATTTAGTGCTACTTTCCTGCGCATTAAATTCAATCATTAGTTAAGTGTTTGTAATCATCAAAAACTCGGAATCCAATAAATTCTCCCTTTTTGATGATGACAAACGCTTCTTCATTAGGCAGAAAAGAAAACATGAAATAGCAAAACGACATTATGAGATATGCAATGTTTTCATTAGTGTTCCCTATCGGGTGCAACTTGGTTTGATTTTTCCCTGTCAAATATAGCATGCTTGATCATTCCCTGTCAAGTAAAACATGTTTGATCTTTCCCTGCCAGGTAAAGCACTGGTTAGTTCCCCCTTAGAAAAGCATGAATTTGGATTAAGATATGTGTTTCCCCCTCAGACTATGCATCTCTGTTGTAACTTCCCCCTTTTGGCATCATCAAAAAGAACGAAAACATCAGAAGGTATGTAATCAGTTCCAATTACCATAAAGTGGTAGCAAACATAGTAGCAATAAACAACAAGATAGATTAGAAAGTTCAAACTAGCATTACTGAAAGCAAATGATGCTGAACCATATGGCAGAGAACGGATTACCAGGCCCTCTTGATAATGTCCTGGAGTTGATTGAGTAGCTTGGTCCCTAGTAGCGGAGCTTAGTGTTCAGGTCAGTGATCGATTCGGAGTGTTTCAAGTGATTTCCCAGTATTTGATCGACTGATTCTTCAATCTTGGTTACGCGCTCGGCGAGGGAGGATATTATGCCCTCTAGTCGCTGTATTCCTTCCAGAACGGGGCTGAGGTCCGTTGGGGGGTGGGGGGGCTAATGGGAGGTGGGGGACTGGAATCGTCTCTGACGGGTCTAATCTGTGCGAAATTTCTTTTGCCCAGCCTTCCCGAGGAGTGAATGTAAAACCCATCTTACTACAATTATCGGCATCAAACCTTCTCCATGTGCGAATCTCATTCTCAGGTTTGTAGATCAGACAATGTGTGAGAATGAACTTGATGACACTTGGGTATGAGAGGCCATGACTCCCCATTGTCCGTATGTGGGACATGTGATGCATTATGATCTGGGGAAGGTTGATTTGTTCCCTTCGGAGCAACTTATTCAGTAAGATGTAGTCTTGAATGAAGATGACGCTGTGCTTTTGGAGGCTAGGGGTGATGTTTCAGCACAAGATTCGGTGAAGGACTCAGTTTAGGATTCCCATGGTGTTTAGTGATCCGGTCCCTAGAGTAGCGAGAGGGTCTTTGCTGACTCATATGATGAGTTCTTGAGGTGTAATAGCCTAAGGGAATCTGCCTTTCGAATATTGTTCATGCCCTAGATGAGGTACACAGCCAATGAGCTAGTTCCTGACTGGTGAATGTGTGGAGTTCCCCTCCCATGGTGAAGGTTCCGATGAGGAGGCCGGGTCTGTCTTCTAGCCAGTAACTGCCATGGAAATCCTTCATCAGCGCTGTATCTACTGAGACCTCTTCTTTAAATAGAGATCCTCAGCCCTGTGCATTGAAGATTTCGAGCACCTCGCCGAGCATATGATCGAGATGAAAGTCCCTGTCAATAGTTAAATCAGAGATGATGGATCTTGCAGACATGTCCAAATATCTCAGGGCTGGCTCGGGAAGACCTTCGTCTGGGTCCGGCACTGCCTCCTTCCGTTTGGGTAGCGAGTGCTTTTTCTAGTGCTGGAGGAAGGAGCGTACTTTTTCATCCTTTTTGGTTGAGGGTTGTGCTCCGTAGTAGTGCAAGTCCTACGAGAACGTCGTCGGGGAAGGACGGGGGAGTCTGGCTGCGTTTCTCATACTACCTGGCAGCCGTCCAATTTTTCCCGATCTGTGCTTAGAGGGGAGGCATACGATTTAGAGGCAGTGACTTGCTGTTCGGGTAGATTTGCCATCTTGGATGGAGTAGCTGAGTGTGAGGCCATTTGTGGTAGGAGAGGAGAGGAAATTCCGCTGGACGATTGTTAGGGCTTTTTACTGATGAGTGGGTGATTGGTGCTGAGAGGAATAGCTTTCTTTTATAGTAGGGGAGTATGTGTCTTCGAAAATACGCTTTTCCTTCCAAATGTGTGCAATCAGATCCCTTGAATATTACCATTAAATATGTGGCATATCCTTATGTCAAAAAGAGTGGTAACTAAATATCTGATTTGGGTAGCTTTCCAAAATAATTCCCGGCTAACAATATTGAGTAGATTCCCGCCAAAACATTATCTAGTCGGCCCAGGTGCACGGTTCAATCCGTATGGTTCAGCCAAGAGAAGGTATGATGCGGTTGTGTTACCCGAGAGGTACGAGAGGGCATTGTACAATAAAAAAAATTTAAAAGAAAGAATTTGGTGTAAGTATACCTCATGATTGATCACTCCAGTTTCAAATTAGCAATGGGTTCATAGGAGCGTCAAGTCATGATCTTGGCTTGGGTCGGCTATAAAGATCTTCCTTAGCTTGGATTATAGGATCAACATCTGGAAGGCTCTTTTGGGTTTAAAAAAAATTTCATCATCACTGCTTGAATGAATGTTAGAATGACCAATGCATATCTATGTGCTTCTAATGCTATTTTGCATGAGCTACCCAGTTATGCTTATGAACTGAAAATGCATACCTTACTGAAGTTAGTACCTGGTGCTCACGTATGCTTTTCATAGCCAATCATTGAGGGAGTGCGGTGTTGAACGCATGAGTCAGTTGAGGGAAGACATACCCAACTCCAGACGCAATTTCTCAAAAGGTTCTCTGTGCAGGGCTTTGGTGAAAATGTCTCCTACTTGTTCCTATGTGCGACATAAATTCATCGTCACTAGACATTTTTCAACATAATCACGCAAAAAGTGATATCATAGCTGTTGGCGCAGCCATAAAAACCGTGAGTAGCATGCGGCAGTAGAAACATATTCGGCTTCAGCTGTGGATAGGGCAATCGAGTTCTGCTTCTTTGATCCCCATGAGATGAGGCATGGACCTAGGAATTGAGCCATGTCGGAGGTGGATTTCCGATCTATTCTGCTATTGCATAATCGGCATCTGTAAACCTTGCAAGTCGCAGGTCTCCTCCTCTAGGATACCACAAACAGAGGGAATCCGTACCCTTCAGGTAACGCAGTACTCGTTTTACAGCTTTCACATGAGTCTCTCTTGGATCAGTCTGAAAATGAGCACATAAACAAACACTGAACATACTAGCCGTTAGATAAAGCAGCGATCTGATCATTCCTCTATATAGAGTGGAGTTGACGGTAGGGGGAGCTGTCATCCTTTCCTAGGGAGTCATTAAGGGACATAGGGGTGTGGTAAGTCTTAGAGTTGTCCATTCCGAATTTTCTGAGTATTTCTGTGAGATATTTCTTTTGATGAATCAGAGTTCCATCTTTGCCTTAAACCACTTGTAGGCCGAGAAAAAATTTGAGCTCACCAACCATGCTCATTTCGAACTCGCTAGCCATGAGGTCAGTGAACTTTTTGATAAGTTTGTCGTCCGTGGATCCAAATATGATGTCATCTACATATACCTGTACCACCAATGTATGCTTCTCTTCCCTCAAGAGGAACAGAGTCTCATCTACCTCTCTCTGTACATATTTGTGTGATAGCAGGCATTGGGATGGTCTTTCGTACCAGGCTCGAGGAGCCTATTTTAGTCTGTAGAGGGCTTTGTCAAGAATATAGACGTGGTCAGGATGAGAGAATCTTCAAAACCAGGCGTCTGACTCACATATACCTCCTCTTTTAAATTTCCATTTAAAAAGGTGGTTTTTACGTACATTTGCTGCAAGAAGAAGCCGTGATAAGTTGAGTATGCAATTAATAATCGAACGACTTATAACCTGGCTACGGGAGTGAAAGTCTCGTCGCAGTCGATTCCTTCTTGTTGATTGTATCCTTTGACCACTAACCGGGCTTTGTTTCAGACTATGATGCCCTTCTCGTCCATCTTATTCCGAAAGACCCATTTTGTACCTATCATGTTTCGATTCTCAGGTTTAGGTACTAGTAGCGTACTTTATTTCTTTCAAATTGGCGTAGCTCCTCTTGCATGGCATTTACCCAATCTGGATCTTTAAGAGCATCAACCACTGTTTTGGGTTTTACAAGGGAGACAAAAGATGCAACCGCACAATGTAAGGACAAGTGAGAGTTAGAATTCTTTCCTTGTCCTTGGGAGGTGTAACATTGATAATCTCTTAGATGTGGAGGTGACCGAACTGTTCTATTTTCGTGAGTGGTTCTCTATTCGGGCTGCTGAATTCCTAGTGATGTATCATCCTGAGTCTGCTTCTCGATGGGTACTGAAGTCTTATCTTCCCCCTCAGGTAAGTCAGGTTCTGTCTCTTCCTCCGAAGGTAGTGCAAACTTTTCCTCGTTGGGTTCCTGAGGTGGATTGTTTTGATCTGGAGAGTTTTCTGGGTCTATTTCTATTTGGATTACTGGAGAGGGGTCCTCCTCATGCTCGGTCTAACATGTGATTTGAAATTCTTCTTCCCTTAGTAAAGGTAGAGGGTCTGACTCCTGTATCTGACTGCCAGCCATTTTGTTTTCATTAAAAGCCACATGAATGCTTTTCTCCACCTTCCTTAGCCTCATGTTGTATACTTTGTAGGCCTTGCTGTGACTAGAGTATCCGAAAAAGGTGCCTTCGTCACTCCTTGGGTCAAATTTTCCGAGATTATCCTTCCCGTTGTTGTGGATGTAACATTTGCACCCAAACACCTTCAGATGTGATATGTTAGGTTTCTCCCTATGAACAATTCGTAGGGTGTCTTCCCCAAGAGGGAACGGAATGAGGCTCTATTTAGAATGTGACACGCTGCGTGGACTGCTTCTGCCCAAAATTTTTGGGCACTCTGCTGGCTAGTAGCATGGTTCTGGTCATATCTTCCAAGGTTCTATTCTTTCTTTCGACTACCCCATTTTGCTGAGGTGTCCTGGGGGCCGAGAAGTTGTGATTGACCCTCTACTCCTACACAGGGAAAGGAACTGTGAATTTCGAAATTCTATTTCGTTGTCAGTTCTGGTCGAGGCCACATGTCGTTCAAATTTGTTTTCAATGAGTTTTAGCCATGCCTCGAATTCTGCAAAAGTCTCATCTTTGGAGGTCAGAAATATAGTCCAAGTAAATCTAGAGTAATCATCAACTATTACCAAAATATGTTTGTTTCCTCCTCTTCTCCAAATGTTCACTGGTCCACACAAGGTCCATGTGAATCATATTCTAGGGAGCAGAGGTGCTTACCACCTTCTAGAAGCAATGCCAGTCGTCCATCTTGCAGCATCCGATAGCAACTATGGCTAAAGATTACAACGAACCAATCTTGATTTCCAATAAACCTGGCTCAATTGACCTTCTCCCGGTTCAGCCACCACTGAACCAAACAACATATATCCTTGTTTAGATATTTTCAAACACATTTCTTTCGGCCACGGTGGGCACTCATGCTGCACACCTGCTTTGATCTAGACTTGTAGACCTATTCCCGCTTGTAGTCATCACAGATACGGTCACCATCAAACTGAGAGATTAGTGGGGCGATAGAATAAATAATTATGCTCTAATTTTCCTTATTAGCATAAACATACACTCAATATCTGAAAAATAGTGTTCGAATAGCAATGTCTTTGATTATGCAAGTTGTCTATGAAAATTGCTTTAAGATTGTTAACGAATTATGTATAAATGCAGTAGGAAATGTGTAAAGACAATTGGGAATAATGAATTATTAAATGGTTCACCACACTAGGCATACATGCATAATCAATTAATACAATAATATACAGATAACAAATTGAAATTCATAACAAATAGGATAATTAAAATAAAATAAGTATTCATAAATTCAAATTACACTATAACAATAAATAAAAATAAAACATTTAATAAATACTAAATAAAATTTATAGGAATCGATCTGCCGGGTACTCAGGACTTTATAAGCCCTATTATTGAATATTGTCGGACTTTATAAGCCCTTGCTGGAATTAATTTATCCTTAATCATCAATCTAGTTACTCAGGAAGGACCTCTTTATAGCTGCTCTGAGAGATGGACGGAACTTGACCTGAATTAAATCATTAATTAGACTTATACAGACTAGTTTGGCCCATGGACCAGTATATTTTGACGTTTATCCGAACCTTCAATTATCATTAACGGACAATAATATCTTGGACTCATTGACATGAAGTGTTAAAACACATGGTTATAATTATAAACCAGGCACGGAAGTCATGGCTATCTGTTATAGAATTTATTATAAACCATTATTTACTCTGAATCCTCATTGTAGAATAATGGACAAATCACTGAATGAAACTATTCTCATAGAAAGTAATTTCAGTAAATCTAATATTACGACTAGATGTAAAATTAAATGGGAAGAAATAACTTTTCCTGAAAATTGGACTTTAGAGCAGGCTATGCCTTCACAATCTGCTGTCCAGAAAGAATTAGTAAATGTTATACAGACACCTGAAGGATCTGTCACTCTTCAGTTTGCAAATGATCATACATCATCATCTTTAAGACATAATAGGTCTTGTTCAATGCATTCTTTCATATCGCCTTTAGAAGAACAACTTTATAACCCGTCTAGAGCATCTACATCTCAGATAAGAGATACGGATTATGAAAAAATTGAAAGACTAATTATTGACAAAAATAATATTCTCAAAGGATTAAATAGTAGTTCTTTCCAAAATAGAGACCCAGAAATAACTGAGTCTGAAATAAACTTTTCTATTTAATGAATACATATATTTATGATTTCAATCCTAGATCCCAGGAAAGAAAAATTATTAATACTGAATTTAATTCATCTGAATGGGAACCATTTAGAATATGGTTTTTTAAGAATTTTAATAGAAAAGAACAAACAGAATTTCAAGAAGAGTTTTATAAATTCTGTATTAAAACCAACAAAATAACATTTTTTGTTCCTTGGTTTATTTCGACGTATCTAGAACAGTATGTTAGTGTTCTTAAAAGAAGTTATAAACTCAATAATGGAAATAAATTAAAACAGGTTTATCCTCCTCATAATGCTTTTCAAATTGAAAAGAATGGTAGGATTCATAATTTTACAGCTTTTAATAAGTTACTAGAAAATGATACTCTTGCAGTAACCTGTAAACATATTAATCATGTGTATGAACAATGTAATTATACAAATCTGTATCTTAATGTTTTAGGAGAACAGATTACTGCTCTTTATAATAGAGTAGAACAAATTATTAATACCATTGACAAAATCCAACCTATAAATGAAATTCCAAAAAATAAGGATAAGGAAGTTGAAATTGCTATTCCCAGTATTCAACCACCTCCTGAAATAACAGGGTTTAAATTAAAACCAATGAAAGAATTAGAAAGCTTTCTCGATGAAAAGTTTAAAACATTGAAAATTAATACTCTAGATAAAAAGTTTAGAGAAGAATTTAATAGAAAACACTGATTATAAACAAGTTTATAAAGATCAGATTAATAAGATCACTAAATGGGCAGATAAACCCATTTCGGGAAAATATTATTATCCCAGACCAACACCTGTTGATGTTATGAATGAAGAAACTAATGAAGTTATATCTAATGGTTATAGTGGTAGTCATATCTACGAATGGAATATCGATGGATTTGCATACAATCAAATTCATAACACCATTCATAGGATGCTTATGTATTCAAGTATCTGTTAGACTAATGGTAATACAGATAAAACCATTGCTATGCTAATAACATCAGGATTTACAGGCCAGTTAAAAGGCTGGTGGGATAATTATTTAACTCCTGAAGAAAAATTGAATATTCTTAGTACTGTTAAACAAGAAAATAATGAAATCAAAGAAGACGCAGTTTATACACTAGCTATTAACATCATTGAACATTTCACGGGTAGATATACCGAAAACAGTGAAAATACTAGGACACTGTTACAAAATCTTAGGTGTAAAACACTTACAGATTTTAGGTGGTATAAAGACACTTTTCTCAGTAGAGTTATGGAATTACCTGAGTGTAATAGTACTCACTGGAAGTCTAAATTCATAGATGGTCTTCCTAACTTATTTGCTGATAGAGTTAGAAATGTTCTAAGACAGAATTATAACCAAATTTCCTATGAAAACTATACTTATGGGAAACTAATTGGTATCTGTACTCAGGAAGGACTAGCCCTCTATAGTCAGATTAAATTGGATAAACAATTGAAACGCCAAAACTTGGCTGAGAAACACCAACTAGGTCAATTCTGTGATCAGTTTGCTATGGACAAACCTTCGACTAGTAATAATAGAAAACATAGAAAGCCATCCAAAGATGATAATCTTCATTACAAAAAGAAGAAAAAACGATTTTCTAAAAAGAAAGTTCTAGATAGAGAACAACGTAGGAATTATAAACACTATTATAAGAAAAAACGCAGTAATGATAGATCATTAACATGTAGTAAATGTGGCAGATATGGCCATAGCCAGAAAACTTGCTGGGTAAGAAAAAAGATTAATAATCTAGAAACGGATGATAAGATGAAAGATATTCTTTCTATAATTATGCTAGATTCAGATAAAGAATCAAGTTCAGATTCTAGTAAATCCTCATCTGATATTAATGAAGAATTAAACATTCTTGATAATGAATCAATAATATCTAGTTCAGATTCAGAATGCGAGCCTTGCACATTAGGCCAATCTTGCCTAAAAAATAAAACTCATAGTTCAGAAGAAAAAGAATTATATTCACTTCTCTCCCAATTTCAGGATCTAAAGATCAATGTTTTAAAACATAATGATGTTTTAGAAGTCTTAAAAATTATTAAGGATCCCGAATTGAGGTCTAAAATAATTGATCAAATTGAAAACACTCCTAGTACTTCTAGTAGTCAGGAATTAAGAAGTCAAAGAAACTCTGAACCTTATATGATGTCTGAAGTTTATAAAAGAATCAGACAAAAGAAGATAGAAGAGAATCCTACTTCTACTAATGATCTGATAATTGAAATTAAACATCTAAAAGATGAAATTCAAGATTTAAAATCTGAGAATAGAAAATTAGATTATGGAATTTCAAAAATTGAAGAAAACATATTTGAAGAAACTAAACCTCCTTCGGATAATATGGTTATTCATTCTGATAATGAAGATGGTAATATTAACCATCAACAATTTCTATCTACCTTAGAAATGGTTAATAGCCAAAAATGGCACGTCAGAATTAAACTCCTCATTGACAACTATTATTCTCAAAATTTTATAGCTCTTGTTGATAGTGGAGCAGATCTTAATGTCATACATGAAGGATTAATTCCGACAAGATATTTTCATAAGACAACTAATACATTGTCTCATGCAGGTGGTGATTATTTGAAAATTAATTTCAAGTTGCCAAAAGCAAAAATATGCATAAATAATAAGTGCATTCAGACAAGTTTTTTACTTGCTAAAAATATAACAAACCAAGTTATACTTGGTACACCATTTTTAGAAAAAATCTATCCTTTTAAACAAGTTGATAACAAAGGTATTATAGGAACTTTTGAAGGAAATGATATATCCTTAGAATTCATTTCTGAACCCTTCACAAAGGTTTTACATAATATCTATGATAACCTATCCTTAAAGAAAAACCAATTATATTTTCTTAAACATGAACTTAGCCTATTGACTATTGAAGAAAGGCTTAAAAACCCTAAATTGCAAAATAAGGTTAAAATTTTAATCAACCAATTCTCTCTAGATATATGTAGTGACCATCCAAATGCTTTTTGGGATAGAAAGAAACATATTGTTTCACTCCCTTATGAGGATAATTTCACTGAAAATCAGATTCCTACTAAAGCAAGACCGTGTCAAATGAACACTGAATATCTCCAGTTATGTAAAAAAGAAATTGATTCCTTATTACATAAAAGACTTATAAGTCCTTCACAATCTGCATGGTCATGTACTGCTTTTTATTTTAATAAAAATGCAGAAAAGGAACGAGGTGTTCCGAGATTAGTTATAAATTATAAACCCCTTAATAAGGTTTTAAAATGGATTAGGTATCCTATTCCTAATAAAAAAGACCTTTTAGATAGACTGTATGATTCTATCATATTTTCAAAGTTTGATTTAAAATCAGGATATTGGCAAATTCAGATTAATAAGTCTGATAAATATAAAACTGCATTTAATGTACCGACAGGGCAATATGAATGGAATGTTATGCCATTCGGATTGAAAAATGCTCCTTCGGAATTTCAGAAGATTATGAATGATATATTCAAACCTTATAGTGAATTCATAATTGTTTACATAGATGATATTCTGGTATATTCTAAAGATATTGAAACACATTTCAAGCATTTAAATATGTTCAAAACCATTGTTTTAAAAAATGGCTTGGTAATATCTAAACCAAAAATGACTTTGTTTCAGACAAATGTTAGATTCTTAGGTCATAACATTGAAAAAGGAAATATAATTCCTATAAATAGAAGCATTGAATTTGCAGATAAATTTCCTGACATCATTACGGATAAAACCCAACTCCAAAGATTTTTAGGAAGTCTCAATTATATCTCAGCATATTATGAGAACCTTGCTCAAGATACGTCTGTCTTATATGATAGGTTAAAAAAGATGCCGAAACCTTGGACAGAACAGCATACTAAGGCTGTAAGAAAAATTAAAGATAAAGTAAAGGTTTTACCTTGCTTAATGCTGACAAACCCAAATTGGGATAAAATCATCGAAACAGATGCATCTGAATTAGGATACGGTGGAATTCTTAAACAAATTAATCCAGATAGTAAACAAGAATATCTTGTAAGATTTCATTCTGGAAAATGGAACAATGCCCAAAAAAATTATGCAACTGTGGCAAAAGAAGTTTTTGCTATTGTTAAATGTGTCTTAAAATTCCAAGATGATTTATATAATCAAAAATTCATAATAAAAACATATTGCCAAGCTGCCAAATTTATGTTTCAAAAAGATTTTAAACATGATGTTTCAAAACAAATGTTTGCTAGATGGCAGGCACATCTTGCCCCTTTTGATTTTGATATATTATATAAAAAAGGAGAAGAGAATAGTCTTCCCGACTTCCTAACCCGAGAATACATTCGCTAATTTTGCAGGTATGCATTCTCCAGGCGAAGGATCTTCCTCTTATAGGGGAAGAGGCAGAAGTTCTTTCTCTTATAGAGGAAGAGGCAGAAGCACAGAAAATATTCTGGCCCAACATAGAGGCAGAAGGCTTATAGCAGCAAACCTATCTAATGACAGGGAATACTAGGAATATCTGGCATTCAGAAGGACAAGGGAAGGTAATAATCCTCCTAATACCTCCCTAGGTAACAATCCTCCTAGCCCATCCTATGCCTCAGTTATAGCAAATGAGGATGAAGACTACATTCATCAGGATTATATCCTCAATAATAAACAGGAAGTTATACTTCTACTTGAGGAGAAAGATTTCAAATGGAAAGATGAGCCAGAACATTTAATGACTAGATATCTGGGGAAAGAATGCTTTGCAGCAAGGGCTTATAAAGTCCGACAATATTATGAGAGAATACTATCACAGAATGGCTGTGATATTCAGCATTTCCCCACTGGAGGACAGCCTGAAATTTATAATTTCAGCAAAATTGTGATCGAAAGGATTATATCCATTGAAGATTGGGGAATTTCGCCTCTCACTGCAAAGGAATTTTGTTATCCTCAAAACTCCAATCCCATTAAATATAATTATTGGGATTACGTGGATGCCTTCAACAAAGTTCTCTTATATGAGAATGCAAAGAAAAGACATTCATGGTTTATAAAAATTTGCTCAGAAGTTTATAACTTCGAAATCCCATTATGGTTCATTAGATGGTGGCAATATTTTGGCACCAATGAGAATATCCTTCCAGCTGAATGGAAGAAGAAATATGCTAAGTGGGTGAATATTTCACCAAGAGTCATTGATAATGACAAAAAAGAATGCTTTCTGGATGGAGCATCTTCCCTCTTCTTCTTTATGGAATTTTCTATTCCATGGATTTGGGCATGGACCCCAAATTTCGGTTATACCGATGAACTCATTCCCTGCCTTAAAAGAATGACATTCTCCAAATTCTGGGATAAAATGTTGAAAACGGACCCAGAGACAAATTTGATATATGGTTATGATACCTTGAATCTTATTAATAATAAGATCATTTTATATGAAGAATTATTCAAATGAAAGAAGAAAGCTTCTTCTCAGCTTATAGCTGACAAAATTAAAGGGCAGACTCAAAGTCTCTCCAAGGAAGAGCTCATAGCCACCTATTTGCAAGAATTAAAAAAGGACTTATTCAGTAATGATGATGAGATGATGTCTTGAAAATCTGATGTTTCTATGGCATCACAATTTGCCCAAAATCCTGAAGACGATGTATTAACTGAAGACGTCTTCGATGCTATTAAGGAGACTCTCCTTGAGCGATTCAAAGACAAAGGCGAGTCATCATGATCCAAGTAACAAAAGATGAGAAGATAGCCCGGGGTTTTCAAAAAACCAACCATATTTGTCAAAGATGGCAAGGGACATGGGACCCTTTGGTTTTATAAAGTTTGTTATGTAGTCACCTACTTTCATAAAGTAAGGGACCTCTTTTAATGTCATATGTTTCCCTTCTTTTCCTATTTAAGTAGTAGTGTTTGTAAGGAGAGGAGACACTTCGGAAAACCTCTCCCTCTCCCTCTCTCTCTCTCTCTCTCTCTCTCTCTCTCTCTCTCTCTCTCTCTCTCTCTCTCTCTCTCTCTCTCTCTCTCTCTCTCTCTCTCTCTCTCTCTCTCTTTTGTAACTCTCCTCTCTTTTGTACAAAAGCTTAAAGTAATAAAAGTTTGCTTGGAGAAAACTTGTAAGTATTTCTCTTTATCTATTTCCGTCTTGCATATTGCATCTTCTACCCCTTTTACCTTTCTTCTCAGCCTTTATATGGCAAGCAGTCTTATAGACTGAACTTCTCTGTGTGATGAATCTGTGTTGACATCCTTATACATACACTACTCATGTATCGGTTCCTATACGAACGTACTATAAGCAGTTCATGTTTAACCTAGCAGACAATTATGATGTGGTCATAATACTTCATTAAACAAACTAGTTGATAAAGAATTACATGTATTTGGGTAAAACATAGCAGTATGATAAAGGTTTGATAAAACCAGAACAGTCATATTCAGATATGATTATCATGATGGGTTGCCCGTTGAGTCGTTTAGCCGTGTGAAGGCGTTGAGGCGTTTAGAGGGAAATACCCAAAATATGATAAAGCATATTGAAACCATGCACTGTTTGGTTTATCTATAATCAGAGTCAATCGACTCTAATCCTTTAGATCATCTGGCTGTGATTATCTAGATATGTGAAATCATGAATGAGGATATGTTTCATTTATCTACGCCTCAACGCCTTGATCATCAATTGGACTACAGCTATTTTTGGTTTAGATATCTAGATATCTAAACAGTGCATGGTTTCAGTGCATGGTCAGAATATCTAAGATAACAAATTGAAATTCATAACAAATAGGATAATTAAAATAAAATAAGTATTCATAAATTCAAATTACACTATAACATAAATAAAAATAAAACATTTAATAAATACTAAATAAAATAAAATCAAGAAAATTAATAGACATTCCACTGAAACAAAATAGTGATTTAAAATTGCAAACGAAAATACTTGCAAAATCAAAACTCATTTAACTAGGTGAATTAAAGCAGTTTTTCCCACATGCTTGGAAGTTTTAGCAATTGCCCCTCTAAATATAATGACTTCTAAACTTGACTTGCACCAAGAATTCAAGCTCCTATGACCCGAACATGATCCATAATCAAACATCAAATATCATTTTACTAGAAAACAAAGCCTAAATAAAAGTTGAAAATAAAACTCAAGATTAAAGTTTTGAGCATCTCAAATGAACTTGTAGGCTCATCATTCAATACATTTCTAATCCATATGGGATGTAAGAATTCGTCATTTTCCTTCAAACTTTTTATGCACTTTGAGCATCTATTTTTAATTCACTTTAATTTCGAATTTGAGATATGAATAACAGATTTTATACCTCGGTAATATCCATTCATTTTGATGTGTGTAACACACTCAAAATTTAGCTTAAAAATGGGGATTCGCCATCATTTTTTCAAACTTATTCACACTTTTTCCAACATTTTTTTAACGTCATACTTAGACCCTTTTTTTTGTACTTAAATTTTTCTATAAATAAGTTAAGTTCGGTTCAGCTAAGTACAATTTAGTATATAAATCTTAGAAGTGAAGCGTTCTCTGTTCAGGCGCCTAGATCTAGTCTCTTTGTGGTCTAAAAATTTACATCACCTACCATCTACTTCCTCGCGTCCACCATATCAAAAGCAGATTATTATTTTATATTATTTGTGAATTTTTTTATATATTTATATTTAACGTTAGACTTTAAATATGATATTTCACACCAAATTTTTCATATAAATAATATATTTAGTAATGAAATTAAAAATGTCGTGTCGCCTTGGAACAATTAGTCTTCCACCATAACGACTACTTGGGTCGTGATTTGCCATGGCACCATGATAACTTTATTTTGTAACTATGAAAAGAAAAATAATAAAATTTAACTATAAAGAAAATTTAAAAAGAACAAAAAAGGTAAAATGTTATGTGACTTGCCATGGCACCATAACATTTTGTATCATAACAACTACAACCTTATACTTCTTCGCTAAATTTTGAGCTATTTGACCCATGGGGCATGCATGTGAACTATTAGGAGGTGGACTATAACTCTCACCGCCATATTAAAAAATTGGGAACGGACCGCTGAAATTGCCATCCAATATTATTGGCGGACTAAACTTCAACGAGTGTTCCAAAATTGGCCAACAATGTGCAAACAAAAAAAATACTTCTCCTTGTTCATTAAACAAATTTTTGATCTTTCTAGTAGTTCCTATATAAACATGAAAATACATAACAAAACATAATTAATTTTTTAAGTAATAATGAATAGTAATTAACACACACATACATACATGTTTTTAAAATTTTACCAAGAACGTTGCATTTAGACAAGTTGTAAAAGAGACTCAACTTCAGTAAGAGCTTCACGCCACTTAGTGCATACCAGCTTAATTCTCATCCAACGACCTTTATAAATTGTCTCACTCTTCCACCAGGATTCTTAAGCTTTAGATTCTCGTACACAACTGCTACCATAGTTTGGACTTTACTTATCACCGTGTTCACTACCAAGTTGAACAAAGAAACATTTCATTGCTCTTCTAAGATTCTTCTAAAAGTCTGCTCATTTTCTAGTATGAAAATGAAAAAACAGGATGATGGAAGAAAAAAGGGAACAAGTTTTGAAGTGTGAGGAATGAATGGAAAAGATGGTTGATATTTACAGTAAAAATTGAAAAATATTATTCCAATGCGCAAAATAATATTTTCTATTTTTTAAATTTAAATACATTTTTGTATTTGATATTACAACTTTTGTTCTCATTCATACTATTTGAACAATCTAATTACTACAGCTAATAATCACATAATCATTGGCAATAGACAAATGCAAGTGGCCTTCACAATTGGGCTAGTGGGCGAGGGTTCTAACTAATCGATCTAAAATTACAAGGGTTTCCCAAATAGCTCGTTAATATTGCTATAACTTTTACCCCCATTGCAGTTCCAAAAAGAAGTTTTTGAACATTGGTTTTGCTTTTAGCATGGACCATTGAAGTTGCTCCTTTCCCATCCTTTATAGCCAGATATATTAAGTTCACACGTTCCATATTTTATTTAACTTTTTCAATAGGAAAAAATTTAAGATCTTCTAAGCAAAAGTTTGTATCAGATGACCGAGTTCGCATCAAAATGGTGAGCAAAATAACATGTGGCGCCATTTGATCTTGTGAGGGAAAATTTGGCCATGTGTCAAATTTTGATTCTGAATAAAATAATATATATTCCAAAATTACAAAAGCCAGATAATTAATAAGCAAAATTGTTTTTTAAAAAATGCATTAATTTGCTTTCCCGAGCTCTCTATGTATAGAGACCCATTTAGCTATAGTTTGTACAAAAAAACATTTATTCGAACCTTTTTACGTGTTCTTTTCTCGTATCTATCATCTGTCATTTTTCTTTCATATTACCAATACAGTTATGAATTCTAATCATTCTAATTATGAAAAAAACAAAGCAAAATTGTTACAGAAAACATATTTTTAGTGGATTTGAAGCTCAAAAATCTCAGTATTCCCCACAAAGTTTTCAAAGTTCATTCTGAGTTCAACAAAATTCTCAAATTTCCAACGGGATAAAAAGCTATCATATTCTTAAGATCCATCTCAAAATTGTTCATACTACCAATTTTGAATTCTAATCATCCTAATTATGAAAAAATCAAAGCAAAAATGTTACAGAAAACATATTTTTAGTGGATTTAAAGCTCAAAAATCTCAGTATTCCCCACAAAATTTATAAAGTTCATTCTAGAGTTCAACAAAATTCTCAAATTTCCAACGGGATCAAAAACTATCATATTCTTAAGATTCATCTCAAAATTGTTCATACTCTACCATGGAGAAATTTGGTCTAGGTAGCAGTTATGCATATACTGATGGTTTTGACTATGCAGTGAATAATGAAGAAGAGGAATAGATGAAGATGATGAGGGGCATGTTTTTCCAACCCAATAATATTTTACACAACCTGAAATTCGCAGCGCCTCTAATAAACTGATTTGTGAACAAGCAGTTGCTATAGCACACTCTTGTTCACCAGTAAACTGCTCCAGCAGGAAAGATCAAGGACACAAGTTGTTCACCCAGTTCAGCCAAATTGCCTACGTCTGGGGAGGACTCTTCTCAGTCCTCAATCCACTATTCTCAAGGTTTCCAAGTACCCACGGTTACAACCCACGCAACCTATGCTACTCAATCTTAGGTGGATCCTCGCACACAATCAGAACAGGCTCTGACTTGTGTCTGCACACCCTCTACTGATATCTATCTAGAATAACTATTGTCTCCTCAAACATAGCCTATTCTAAACAATACTCAAGTTCTGCAGGGTTGCTATAGCATCTGCTGTAGCACACAGCTAATGCACAAATTGTCCGCGTCGCTCCAAAGCCTTCCGCTGAGCCGTTCGAACGATTCCACGAGCGCTGCACACTCTAGAATACTCCCCCTCACTCAGTGACCTCCTGTCACTAGCAAGAGCTTGCCTTCGATAGATTGCCCAAGTCCCTCCACTCGACAATTCCTCCGCGGCCTTCCTTGATCAACCAACAAGCACCACTGCTCTGAATTGGCTTCCCGATCAAGCTTGGATCAGACTCTGCAAGCCCTGATCGCCCTCTGCTTCTGTCACCTCAGCTCTGCGCTCACGCTCTGCTCTCGGTGAAGATCAAAGATTTCCTCGCACACCAAAAATACTCTCTCAGAATTCTGTGTGTGTACTCGTTCACGCTCTCTTCTTCAATCACCCTTCATCGCTCTGAAGGGTCTCTCTTATATATGTGCGCCCACTGCTTCATTATGAGATTACAGGAGTTCCCTTGCAGCATCAATATCTCCTAATTTCTAGGAGATTAGATTTGATTTGAGATTCAAATCAAAACTCCTACTTCAGCTAGGAATCTCCACTCTGGAATATTCTCTACAGCAACTTAGAAACTCTCCTGATGCTCTTAGATGAACTGTCACGCCTTCATTCCAAAGCACAGATTGCTGCTGCACGGACAGAAGCTACAGCTCTTCTGAACAAGCTCCTGCTAAAGCTTCTTCCTGCTATAGCTGCTCCTTGTTCACTAGCTCGTTCACTTGTGTTGAACTTTGACTGTTGCAGCAGCTTGTTCACTTGTGCTGGTTTTGTCAAACACTGCCATACTGCATCATCAATCTCCCCCTTGGCATTTTGACAAAACCCCTGGCCACTGATGCACACTTCCATGAACAGGCAAGAAAAAAACTTACTAAAAAAATATTTTAAGAACAAGAGTAATGGCCACAATCGGTCTTAGCAAAGCCACGTAGGGCCAAAAGAAAAAAAAATCAAAGTTCCAACAGTGGGTGTCCATCAGAGGCAGCAGCTCCTTACTTCCACTCTCCCTTTTTGTCATAGATGCTCAAGGAGCCTGTCCTCCATCCTCCGGAAATTCCAAGTCTCTAAGTAGACTTCTGAATTGACCGCGTCTAGCATCCCTTCTCTTGGCTTCTGCTTTCAAAGTGAGCAGCTCAGATCTTAGGTGGCTGACAATTCTGGCACGGAGGACTGCTTCGATAGAAGCGGCAGGGGGAAGTGGTTTCTCCAGAGAGGATGGGGCTGAAGAACCAACCCGGAGAGGATCCTCATGGGCTATGTCCACGACATGCTTTCCTTTGAAGAGTTTGTGATCCACTGTAAATACCTGCAACTCTTCGGATAACCCCTCAGTAATCTCACCTAGTTCTGGATGCTGAGAGACCATCATACCATAAATGAGGGATGGTAACACAATGGGCTTGCTAAAGGAGGCACTACCAGCATGAGCAGCCACCAGGGGAAACATCACACTACCTAGGCTAATTTTTCTTCGTTTCCTAATGGAGTGTAGAAGGTTAGCAAAGGACCTGCTAACCTTTCCCCTGTGTGAGCTGGGAATCCAGTTTCTAATGTCCAGGTTGTACAACAGGGCATTTTTGGAGGTGAGTTCAGCAGCACTGAGATTTGGTCCACCCAAAGACAAGCACACTCCTCCCGTGAGGACTCTAGCCAACACCTCTTGTTTGACATTTGTGGGCTCTCTAGCATCTCTGTCTATCTCAAGAAATTCATCTATTTTCTCAGGGGTGATTACTACTTTCTTACCCTGCACCCAGCTCTGTCCAAAAACATCCCAGTCTTCCTCACCAAATTTCTCTTCCATATTGACTATAAATTCCCTGACTAGTGACGTATTGAATCTATACGGGTAAGTGAGGGACTTGAGTAAATTTACCTCAGCAAGAAGCTGGACAATGGATGCAGATTTGTATTTGTCCAGGTCCAATCTCTTCTCTGTCACAATGTGCTTCCTCTCTACTGAGCTCCAGGATTGAGAGGCATTCTTGTTTCTGAACCATATTCCACCGATAGTGACTGCAACAACGTCAGCTTCTTCACAGGGCTTCAGAACCACAGGTCTTCTCTCGGAAGGTTCTCCTGCAGCATCCTCACTGGACTCCTCTTCTTTACTGGACTCCTCTTCGTCACTACTGGAATCAGGAATGATGATTGGAGCTTTTCCTTTGTCCGAGGGAGGAGGAGGATGTGCTGCAGCAGATTCTTGTTCAAGCCCTTCAGCTTCCATCTCCTCCCTTTCTCCTTCTATCCCTGGGGATTTGACAGGTGATCTGAAGCTCTCTTCAGTGTGGCCTGTCACAGCAACCTCTGTAGCTTGTACTTCTCTTGAGGCTTCTTCAAATAATTCCTCTACATCCATGGTTGCTGCACTAGAGGTAGGCTCCCCATCACGGACTCGACGCATCCTTTTCAGCGAGGTTCCTTCCTGAGGAGAAGGAGCTAGCGTTGTGAGATACAGGCAGAGGTGCGGGCTCCTAGACCACCAAGTCTAACCGCTGAGAGGGGGCTTCATTGCGGAGCTTGGACCTCCTTTCCGTCCTACCCCGCCGTGCTGCAGCCAGATTTTTCTTCAGACCGCGAGTCTTCACCATTGTCAGATAAGCTGGAGGAGTTCGAGCAGAGGAGACAGGTTGATCTGCGTATGCGATTTGGGGGAAGCTTCACCAGAATGAGCCCTAAAATTTGATTTTACCCGCTGTTTTTTTTTCTTTTTATATGAGATTCTGTGCTCACGTGCCCTGCATGTGCATCTCTCAATCTTTAGCAACCAGATTATTTGAACAAGCTTCGTCAGGTCAGGTTGCTATAGCAGGCAGAAGCTGGTACTTCTACACTTCCTGGATAGCACCTTTGTAGGGAGGATCCTTGTGAGACTCTGATAATTGTTTCTTTACCCACACTTGAGTTTGTCTTGATTTCCCCCTCTTCTGACCCTCAAGATCCTGGTCTGTTTGCTTCTCACATTTGAGCTTCCACTGTTTCAGAGTTTCTACCCCCTTGTTTTTCAGTTTGTTGCTTTTGGGTTTCCATATCTGAGTTTTCTTTTGATACTCTCTTGCTTGCTCCATCCCAGTGAGCTGGTTTCTCTATTATTTTGACTCTCCATTTCAGTTCTGATCGTTGATGAAAATTGCCAAGATAAGCTGAGGTGCAGGACATCTGACAGTGATCGTTGAGCTTAGATTTCCTCCTTCTGAAGTTACCCCTGGTCCTGGTAACTCTTCTGTGCATCAGAGGATCCTGCAAGCTGAAATATTTTCGTTGAGGAACTTTCTCCCTTCCATAGGGCTGTGGATTCCCTCCTTTGTGACGCTGGGAATTTGATACAGGAGGTTGATACAAGGATTGCTGAAGCACTTCCTGGTTCAGATTGACAGTCAATTCTTCCTTTATCAGTTTCTGGCAGAGTCCACCTTTCTCTTTACTATCCTCGATTTTCTTTGTTTCTACAGCCTTAACAAAGACTGGTTTACCAGAGGTTTCCTCACCTGTATATCCCAGGCCCATTCTTCCTCCTCCAAATCTTTGATATGACAGAATTTCATCCAGTATATTTTTCTGAGGATCAATTGTTGGAGGAGCACTGGCAGCAGGGTTCTTGCAGGCAGCTTCTCCTTTTTTCTGTAGGATGACTGGTCTACTGAGTGTTGACAATCTCTCAAGCAACTCCTCCCTCTCTTCTTCCAGATGGTTGACTCTGTCATTTAAAGTTTGGTTTACTTTCAGGGCATCCTCACATTGGCGAAGAACGTCTTGCAGATTTTCTAACATGTTGTGAGTATAGTCATTTTCTTCTTCGCTATCTGAGACATCAATCCCATAATTGAACTCATCCTTTATTGTTGTTTCAGATTCATAAGTGGATACACTAGCTAACACAATAACATTTTCTTCATCACTTTCCTCAGAGTCACTCCATGTTGCTGTTAGTGACTTGTTGTCTTTCTTGACAAAGTCTTTGGTTTGCTTGCTGGGACACTCAGCTTCTCTGTGACCGTACCCCTCACAGTTCCAGCACTGAATCCCTTTTCTTCTTTCTTTCTTTTCTTCTCCCTCTTCAGCTGATTCTTTGCTCTTTCTCTGATTTCCTCCACCTCTTCTGGATTGTCTTCGAGAAGTTGAGGTCTGCCCTGACCTTGTTCCCATGTTTTTCAAGAGCTTTCCGAGATTTTTTACCAGCAGACCCAATTGATCATCAGCTGAGGTTTTCTTTTCATCTGTTTCAGCCTTCAATCCAACATCAGTGTTTTTGTGAGGAGCATCTACTTTGACTAACTTCATCTCAAACTGTTTGAGCGATCCAACTAATTCTTCCAGCCTCATGTGTCTGACATTTTGAGCTTCTTCAATGGCAGTCACTTTCATGTCAAATCTTGTGGGCAATGATCTGAGTACCTTCCTAATCAGCTTCTCTTCAGGGATAGGTTCTCCAAGGGCCTAACATGCTCAAATTTTCAAACTATGTAGCAACAATCTGTAATCTTGACAGCTTTACTTTATCAGTTCCTTCATGGGCAGTTTGCAGGATCTCCCAAACTTGCTTGGCCATATCACAGTTTGATATCAACATGAAATTGTTAGCATCAACCGCAGCAAAGATAGCATTCAGAGCCTTTGAATTACCAGTTGCTGCAGCTCCCTCTTCGGCAGTCCATTGTTCTTCAGGTTTTATACATGTAACTCAAGGTGATCGGAGGAGACCACTGGACCACAATAGCTCTCCAGGTCTTCTCATCAATGGCCATGAGAAAGGCCTTCATCCTAGCCTTCCAATATCCATAGTTGCTCTCTTCCAACAATGGAGGCCTGCTCGTACTCTGTCCTTCCTTCATTATTCCTCGACTTCTTCAGAGACGATGTAGGATCTTTTACTCTGTGTGTTGAGCACCTGCTTTGATACCAATTGAAATTCGCAGCTCCTCTAATAAACTGATTTGTGAACAAGCAGTTGCTACAGCACACTCTTGTTCACCAGTAAACTGCTTCAGCAGGAAAGATCAAGGACACAAGTTGTTCACCCAGTTCAGCCAAATTGCCTACGTCTGGGGAGGACTCTTCTCAGTCCTCAATCCACTATTCTCAAGGTTTCCAAGTACCCACGGTTACAACCCACGAAACCTATGCTACTCAACCTTAGGTGGATCCTCGCACACAATTAGAACAGGCTCTGACTTGTGTATGCACACCCTCTACTGATATCTATCTAGAATAGCTACTGTCTCCTCAAACACAGCCTATTCTAAACAATACTCAAGTTCTGCATGGTTGCTATAGCATCTGCTGTAGCACACAGCTAATGCACAAATTGTCCGCGTCGCTCCAAAGCCTTTCGCTGAGACGTTCGAACGATTCCACGAGCGCTGCACACTCTGGAATACTCCCCCTCACTGAGTAACCTTCTGTCACTAGCAAGAGCTTGCCTTCGATCGATTGCCCGAGTCCCTCCACTCGACAATTCCTCCGCGGCCTTCCTTGATCAACCAACAAGCACCACTGCTCTGAATTGGCTTCTCGATCAAGCTTGGATCAGACTCTGCAAGCCCTGATCGCCTTCTGCTTCTGTCACCTCAGCTCTGCGCTCACGCTCTGCTCTCGGTGAAGATCAAAGATTTCCTCGCACACCAAAAATACTCTCTCAGAATTCTGTGTGTGTGTACTCGTTCACGCTCTCTTCTTCAATCACCCTTCATCGCTCTGAAGGTTCTCTCTTATATATGTGCGTCCACTGCTTCATTATCATATTACAGCAGTTCCCCTTGCAGCATCAATATCTCCTTATTTCTAGGAGATTAGATTTGATTTGAGATTCAAACCAAACCTCCTACTTCAGCTAGGAATCTCCACTCTGGAATATTCTCTACAGCAACTTAGAAACTCTCCTGATGCTCTTAGATGAACTGCCACGCCTTCATTCCAAAGTACAGATTGTTGCTGCACGGACAGACGCTACATCTCTTCTGAACAAGCTCCTGCTAAAGCTTCTTCCTGCTATAGCTGCTCCGTGTTCACTAGCTCGTTCACTTGTGCTGAACTTTGACTGTAGCAGCAGCTTGTTCACTTGCTTGTTCACTTGTGCTGGTTTTGTCAAATACTGCATCATCACAACCAACCTCACAACAAACATCCTTCCAATCACCTCTCAAGCTACTCCCTATTTAAGTTCATTTAATAAGAGAATATACCACAAATGAGGATGAAGCTTTTATCTCATCATATATGAACACTAGTTCAAAATGAGTTGGTTAAAATAGGTCAAATAAATGAGTTTTCTTAGAATAATATTTGAACAACTTTTGATGCAGCGAGATTATCGAAACCAAACGAAATTCTTTCAAGAATGCGGATATGAAAGGTCGTTAAGGTAGTGTTGCTACAACGGTTTTAAGGTGGAATGCATTCCATGATACAAATCTTGAATAAAATAGGGGTGATGAAAATGATGATGATGTCTTCGAGAGTCTCATATACTTAATGAATCAAAGAATAGTAGGTTCATTCTTATTTATTGTTGGGAATATTTGTGCAAATTTCCTAAATGTAGTGGTATTAAATATTCCACGTGGTTGTTTCAAGAAGAAAATATTAGTTTCTTTTTGAAAAGGTGATAGTGGTAAAAGACTAAGAGATAATGAAAGTGGCTCGCTTCTTGACACACCAACTGGTGGTGAGCGAAGTGAAGGGAGCTTCTCTGAAAAGGTGTGAAGAAAGTCAATTCGAACTTAATGGAGTGACAAGTGAAGCAATTAAGTGTTTCAATTCATTTAATAAAAGACTATGACTCCATTCAGAGTCCAGAGTTGAAGATGTTGAAATAGAGAAGGAGAGGTTGGTAGTTTGAAGAGAAAAGGTAGCCTTCAAGAAACAACAAATGGATCTGGAGACAAGGACTTTATATTTTCAAGAGGATAAAAATAATTGGGACATGTTGCAAACATTATTTCTAAGAAAAACCATGTACCATTTGAAGAGGCGATGTTACAACAATTAACGGTCTGATGTCATAAATAGAAAATGGTGTGAAGTTGTTTTGTAGTTAAATGTTTAAATCAGAGTGTTCGTTGCTGAATATTTAAGAGTAAATTCATTTATATCAACGTTTTAAAATGACAATTCAACTTTATGCCATTGATTTGGAGAGTGGACAGCAAACATGTGAATTATAATCCACGTGGATACAATTATTCAACTCGTTGGGTCATGCAATGACAATTAAGTGCAGTTTTATGTGATTTATTTGGATATCGGACAACAAGCATGTGAATTATAATCCACGTGAATACAATTATTCAACCCTTTGGGTCATATAATGGCTATTCAGTGCATCTTTATGTTATTTATTTGGATAGTAGACAACAAGCATGTAAATATAACCCACTTAGATTCAATTATTTAACTCTTTCTGCAATTATAGTCACTTATACTATATATCATGTTTTCCATATGAAACTAAAATTAAATATATTCTTCATTCTTAAGAATACGATGTTTGTGTTATCACTTGAATGTTCTACATCGATCTCCTATTTTTCAAGATCATTTTAGAAGGCTGCTGTCATGGGCCTTTTGTTTTGGACTTCAAAAATGGGGTTTTCCAAGCCATGACAAAGGAATTGGACTAAGTGACTTAATCCATCGCTTAGCCCACGAAGACTAGCCCAAAAAAAAAAAGAGGAGGAACCAACCCAAGTCGCGGAAGAGTGTGGAACCTCATAGAAGACCTTGGAAGCATCCGGAAGATGGTGGAAGGGTCTCCACCCTTGTAGATATTCTAGAATATTACAGACTTGTATTTATTAGCCATAGGATTGAATTGATCTCGGCCGTCCATTGAGGAAGCCTAAGTGTATAAATAGGGGAGAAGTCATTTGCTCCAAAGCACCTTAGAAATACAAATTATTCTCTCACAAGCTCTCTTGCTCTCTAGCTTTCAAGTTCTCTTGTTGTCTTAGCACATCAAGCGACTTTTGGGGAAGGCTTTCTTAGCTAGTCAGGTGAAAGTTCTAGCTAAGCGCCGCACGACTTAGTGGACAAAATCTAAGTCCGTGACAAGTGGTATCAGAGCAAGGTTCGACATCTTCATGGCTTCCGACACGGAAACTCGAGGGAGGAATATCGAGAAGGATTCCAAGAAGACGAAAGCACCAAGGGATCATTCTGTCTCTGCGAATGAGAAGCGGTTTGCTAAGTTGGAACTTGGCATTAGGGAAGTGTCGGATTGCATTGGGATATGCGACGACCACGTCGAGACTTTGGAAGACAAGGTGGGAGTTCTTCAAAGTCAAGTAGTGTCCTTGGGGGAGGACCTACAAGCCAAATTGTTCCAACACGTCAACACCATTCTCGAGTAATGGCGGGACGAGAAGGAAGAGTACCAAGCGAAGGTGGACGCATTGGTTACTCAAGTCCAGGAGTTACAGTCTTCTTTAGAGAAGACCAACCTGGAAATGGTGAAGCTGCGGAGAGCCGGGAGAACTGGGGAAGTGATCCCTTTCACACGGGACATTTCGAGGGTCCAGGATGTGCCGAAACCCAAGGAATTCAAGGGATCACGCAACGTGGAGGAAATTGATAACTTCCTTTGGCACATGGAGGGCTACTTCGAAGCCATCCAATTGGACGATGCTTCAAAGGTAAGTACCGCATCCCTTTACTTAGTTGATCTTGCTGCAACATGGTGGCGTAGAAAGTATCATGAGATGCAGAAGGGACTTTACACGATCAACACTTGGGTAGCATTCGTCGCGGAACTCAAGAAACAATTCTATCCCGCGAATGCTAACCATGGGTCATCGCTTCAAGACTATATGAAGGAGTTTTCAGCCCTCATGCTTCAACTCCCTGACGTCAACGAAGCGAAACTGTTTTTAACTTCATGGACGGGCTGAAGCCATGGGCGAGAATGGAGTTGGAAAGGCGGGGAACTCCCCGACGGCCATGACCATCGCGGATACTTTGACGGAGTACACAAGAGGAAACTCATCTTCAAAGCCGAAAGCTAAGAAAGACAACTCCATCAAAGGTGGGGGAGTGCAGGAGCCAAAGGGGGGACAAACCTAAGTTCGGGGGAGTGAAACCGAATCAAAAGTGGACGTTCCAAGGCAAGACATCCGAAAGGAAGTCGCGGACAGACTGCTTCTTATGTGGAGGGCCACAATGGGCGAAAGAATGTCCGAAACGGAACGCCCTCAATGCGTTACTCGAGGAAAAGGAGAAGGAAGCGTCGATGGGATGCATCAAACTCCTCGGAGCGCTAAAGGCTAAGCCTACTCCCCATAAGGTTAGGGATCGGACATTGATGTATGTAGATGGTAAAGTCAGCGGGAAGACTATACCCATTATGGTGGATATAGGGGCGACGCATAACTTCATCCAACCCAACGAGGCCAAGCGATTAGGGCTAAAGACGAAGAAGAGTAAGGGTTGGTTGAAGACGGTTAACAGCGGGGCAAAACCCTTAGTCAAGGCGGCAAGAGGCGTGGATGTCCAACTCGGAGAATGGCCAGGTAATGTCAACTTCTCGATTGTTCTTATGGATGATTTTAAGTGTGTCTTGGGGATGGAGTTCTTGCGCCAATTTGATGTGTTAGCTTGGCCGAAAAAGAACACCATGCTAATCATGGAGGGAGGTCCGCACATGGTGTCTACTATGACCAAGGTGTCTCTCGGCAATGCAAGTCGAACATGGCCTTAAGGAAGGACGAGACACTTGGTTAACATTCATCAAAGTGGACGAAGAGCCCAATCAAGGAGTCGAGGAGATACCATCGAGGATCGAGGAAGTTCTAGGAGAATTCAAAGATGTGATGTTACCCGAGTTACCAAAGAGGCTGCCACCAAGAAGGGAAGTCGACCATCGCATAGAGTTGGAGCGGGAGGCTCAATCACCAGCGAAGGCGCCCTATCGAATGTCTCCGCCAGAGTTGGAAGAGTTGCGGAGACAACTCAAGGAGTTGTTGGATGCGGGGTACATCCAACCCTCGAAAGCCCCATATGGCGCACCGGTATTGTTCCAGAAGAAGTACGATGGGTCCCTACGACTTAGCATCGACTACGGGTGCTAAACAAGGTAACCATTAAGGATAAGAAGCGGAGACATGTGGAGTTTCGCGTGGGAGACCAAGTATTCATCAAACCCAACCTCGATCAACGAAGAAGACAAGGTATGCTCCACAAAGGTCTCATGAGGCGGTACGAAGGACCTTACCTCATAACACAAAAGGTCGGAAAGGCTTCTTATCGAGTGGATCTACCGCCAACTTTGAAGAAGATTCACCCTGTCTTCCACGTTAGCTGTTGAAAACCTTATCATGGAGACGAGGAAGACACATCAAGGGGCGTATCTTTGAGAGTGCCACTGATAGAGCCTATTTATACACATTATTTAGATCCTAACCCTATGCTTGTTTGCATTATTTTATGTACAAGATTACTGGTTTCCAGTGTTTTTCTATTTCAGGGCAAAACGAGGGCCTAAGTCGGATACGCGCTAACAGACAGCGTTTAGGACGCGCATCACACAGCCTGCGGAGCTAGCGGCGCAAGCAGAAAAGTTGGCAGAGTCGACCGGTGCGCTAACCGAGTGCGCTAACCGAAGTGTGCCGTGCGCGATGCGCAGATGGTAGTGTTTCCAAATCCTGACACCACCAGATTTGGAAGTTGCCAAGAATGAGCCTCTGAGCAGTATATAAAGAAGAGAAGAAGGCTAGGGTTTAGGAATCATCATACAATCATCATATCATCATTCAGAGAGGACCACAGCACACGGGAGAACGGCAGAACTGAAAAACACACGAGCTTGCTGAGAGGACCTGCGCTAGCCGACTGCGCCAGCCGAGACTGCAACCTGCACGCACTGTTTGCTATTGTTTTCTTGGATACTTTAGATGTTATTTACTATTTCTATGATGTTTACCACTAGCATGTCTAGCTAAACGCTTAGTATCGGTTGGGCATGAATCTATGAGTATTTCCTTTGAGACTTGCGCTTAATGCATAGCTTGTTTGCTTATATTAATTCTGTGCACATTGTTGGCAGCTAGTTACATGAGTAGGGGAAGCCTTGAACCGCAATCTTACTCTTGTTGCTTGTTGTTGTATGTTAAACTAGTTGAATAGCCTGACGGTGCCAACTAGGAGTAATGCGCTAGGGTAATCAGTTGCTACTGTGACAGGATTCGCAGCTGTTTAGACTAGTCTTAAGAATTAATAGCTCATGAACTTTGATCGGAACATGCGCACATGTTAGGAAGCCTTGATCGGACACTAACATTAGCAACCCGAGCTATAGACATTTAGAGTCGATGATAAGGAATACACTCATAGAGGATTGTCTGCGCTGATACTTCTCATCGTCATAGTACTTAATCTCTACTGCCTGCGCACGTCTAGTGCAATTCCTGCGTTTACTACTGTTTACTCGCGCGTTGCGCAACCCCAATCACTCACACCCCCAGTTTTCGTAAGTGCAGGATACTAGTTAAAGCTAATCTACTGCTTCCTTGTGGATTGGACCCCGACTTAACCGCTGTACTAAGTGGAAGAGGAAGGGATTAATTTGACGCGCACAACGACGCGTGGATCAAATTTTGGCTCCGTTGCCGGGGAGGCAATAGAGGTAAGCTTTAACCAGCTTAGGTTTTCTTTTAATAGTTAGTTATTTCGGTTTGTTTTATTTTCGTTGTTGTTTCTGACAGCGCGCAATCACCATTGGCCTGCGCAACCTTGAAACAGTTGCACTGCGCAGATTCTAGTTTTGCACTGACAGACGCAACAGCTTAGTTATCTTTTAATTTCGTTATCTTTGAGATTTAGAACAGGTCATGGAGGATAACAGTGTCATTGGGGACAACTTAGGGGACAGAACCCCGGAAGAAGCAAGAGCACATAACCGCGCAGCCCTGTTCAGGGAGGAAGTGCAGCGCGAGGTTGAAGCAAGGATGGCCGCTGAAGTATATAATGCGCCACCTGCGCGACAAGCTGCGCGACGCAGAACAGTACGCGAGATGTCAGCCCCACTCACAGTTAACCAGCCATGGTGCATCGTGCTTCCGCCAGACGGACATTTTGAACTAAGGAGCTCGCTCATTCATCACATGCCCAAGTTCCACGGGATGAACAACGAAAATCCAGTCAAGCATGTGCGAGAGTTCCTAGTCATTTGCGAGAACATGAAGACCGAAGGGGAAAGCGATGAAGCGCTGAAGATGAAAGCGTTCCCATTTTCACTGTGTGACACGGCCAGGCATTGGCTAATGAACTTACCAGCAGGATCAATTCACACATGGGAGCAGCTGCAGAAGAAATTCCTGCACAAATTTTATCCCGCAGCAAAGATCGCGCTACTCAGGAGGGAGCTGGCCGCACCTAGGCGGAGCGCAGGAGAATCGCTGTCAGAGTATTACGAGCGTTTCCGGGAGTTGGAGGCCAACTGCTACAATCACGGCCTGCCCCAGAATGTGCTGATAGAGAACTTTCTGAATGGATTGCTACCCATGGAGCTGAGACTATTGAACGCATGCGCAGGAGGCGACATTTGCAACATGTACCCAGAAGACTCGTGGCAGCTGATAGAAGACTCTGCTGGGCAGGTAAGACATCAGCTAACACTTGAAAATAGCCGTGCTCGCTCTGTGCATCAGGTAGAAACAAACGCTGAGATCAAGGAAATGAAAGCCATGCTGCAAAAGTTGATGAGTGCGCAAAGCGCACAACCAGTTGCGCCAAAGGTATGCGAATTCTGCAATTCCACCGAGCACAAAACCGATGCATGTCCCACGCTGTTTGAGGAATCTGGAGATGTCAATGCTCTTGGAGGATGGGATAACAGAGGCCCACAGAGACAGAATCAGCCGCGTTTTGGACTAGCCGCAAATGGGTTCAGATGGAAGGAGGAAAACAATTTCCAGAGGCAGTCCATGGATCAGCGCGCGCCACAGCAGACGCAACAAGCTGCGTCCTACAATCCACCGCATCGCCGCACTGGCACATTAGCGCATAACAACCAGCAACCGAGGCGATCTTTGGAAGATATCGTGGGGCAGCTAGCAGACACAGTGCGCAAAAATGACGAGAAGTATGACAAGCGGTTCGAGTCCATTGAAAAGCAGCTATCACAGATCGCTACCACGGTGTATGAGCTAAAGAAGAGCAATGGCAACCTGCCTTCGCAAGTGATTCAGAACCCCAAAGGAGGAGTTAATGCAGTGACTCTAAGGACTGGGCGCACGATAGGAACAGAGCCGACCACGAAGTCGCCTGCGCAACCAGTTGCGCAAGTCCCGGATCCAGCAGAGTAGAATGCGCAATCGAAGCAAAACGCGCAACCAGAAGCGCCAGCCACAAGCCAGCAGGGCGAAGCGCCAGGTATAACACAATTAAAAGACAAGGGCACGAATCGTACTAACATACCTGCACCTTTCCCTGTGCAGGCACCATCGGCTAGGAAGGAAGCGCTGGATAAGGAGCTCTACGAATTATTCAGTAAGGTGGAAATAAACATCCCCCTTATTGAAGCAGTTCGGCAGATCCCTAGGTACGCCAAGTTTTTAAAGGAGCTGTGCACAAACAAGCGAAGGAAAGGCGAGTGCGCACAGGTAATGCTAAATGCGCAGGCCTCAGCCATCGTGCAACATAAGGTACCACCTAAATGCCGAGACCCAGGTACGTTCACCATCCCATGCACTTTAGGTAAGACCGCAGTGAGCAATTGCATGATTGATTTAGGCGCATCCAAAAATTTGCTACCCTATTCCCTATATGCGACATTGCGCCTTGGACCACTAAAGCCTGCAGGTCTCACCATTCAGCTAGCAGATCGGTCGTGCAAACAGCCTACGGGCATGATAGAGGATGTTCTTGTGCGAGTAGGAGAGCTGGTGTTCCCAGCAGATTTCTATGTGCTAGAAATGGAGGGTGAATCGAGCACCGGCAGTGCGCAGATCCTACTGGGCAGACCTTTTTTGATGACCGCGAGCACGAAGATAGATGTGTGGAGGGGTACGTTCTCTATGGAGGTTGATGGCGAAGAAATTCATTTCAACATATTCAAAGGGATGCAGCACCCTCATGAAGACGCCACAGTGCACGCAATGGACTGCATAGACGACTTGGTCGCAGATGCGCAATGCGCGAGCGCAGTAGACGAACCTATAACATTGGCACAAGCAGAGTTGGAGGAGCAGGAGGACGAGCTGAACAGTGCTGAACTAGAACCAAGACAGGTACACAATGAAGTTCATGTTTGCACTGCCAATAAAATCTTGCCCTCTATTGAACAGGCACCTAAGGTCGAGCTGAAGCAACTCCCAGAGCACCTCAAGTACATATTCTTGGGAAACGAGGACACCCTGCCAGTGATCATAAAGAAAGGATTAGAAGAGGAGCAGGAGGCGCAATTACGGCAGGTGCTGCGCAGGAACCAGCGCGCTATAGGATGGACACTTGCCGATCTGCGTGGAGTGAGCCCAGACGTATGCATGCATAGAATTCTATTGGAAGATGGTGCCAAACCATCTAGGGAGGCTCAGTGCAGATTAAACCCGAATATGATGCAGGTAGTGCAGAAGGAGATTCTAAAGTTGCTCGACGCAGGAGTCATTTACCCGATCTAAGACAACAAATGGGTCAGTCCAGTGCACGTTGTGCCAAAGAAAGGGGGAATCACAGTAGAAGAGAATGCGCAGGGCGAGCTAGTTCCCAAGCGCATACAAACTGGATGGCGCATGTGCATCGACTACAGGAAGCTTAACGCAGTCACGCGCAAGGACCATTTCCCGCTACCCTTTATGGACCAGATGCTAGATCGATTAGCAGGAAAGCCCTACTTTTGTTTCTTGGACGGATATTCAGGGTACAATCAGATACCCATAACTGCGGAGGATCAAGAGAAGACCACGTTCACCTGCCCGTTCGGTACGTTTGTGTTTCGGCGCATGTCATTTGGGCTGTGTAACGCGCCAGGTACGTTCCAACGTCTAGTCATGAGCATTTTTTCTGATATGATTGGTATATGCATAGAAGTGTTCATGGATGATTTCACCGTATATGGAGGTACCTTTGATGCATGCTTAACACATCTTGATGAGGTCTTAGCGCGCTGCATATCAAAAAACCTAGTGCTCAATTATGAAAAATGTCATTTCATGGTATCACATGGTGTAGTACTAGGACATATTATCTCGCAGGAGGGGATCAAGGTAGATAAAGCTAAAATTGATCTTATTTCTAATCTACCTTATGCCACTAACGTGCGCGATGTGAAATCATTCCTTGGGCATGCCGGGTTTTACAGGCGCTTCATAAAAGATTTCTCTAAAATTTGTATACCCCTGTCTAACCTCTTGCAAAAGGATGTGTGTTTCGAATTTACTGATGAGTGCAGGGCCGCCATTGATAAACTAAAAGAGGCGCTGACCAGTGCGCCAGTGATGCGCCCGCCAGACTGGAACCTACCATTTGAACTGATGTGCGAGGCAAGCGATTATGCAGTAGGTGCAGTCCTGGGGCAGCGAGTGAACAAGAAGCCGCACGCCATTTATTATGCATCGCGCACACTGGACGCTGCACAGAGGAACTACACCACCAAGGAGAAGGAGCTTCTGGCAATTGTGTTTGCGCTGGAGAAGTTCCGCGCATATGTTCTAGGCGCTAGGGTCATCATATACACAGACCACGCAGCCATCCGCTACCTAATGTCCAAGAAGGAAACTAAGCCGCGCCTGATACGCTGGGTGCTCCTACTTCAGGAATTTGACTTGGAAACTAAGGATAAGAAGGGGACGGAGAATACAGTTGCTGACCACCTGAGCAGGATCGTGAAAGAGGAGGAGCCAGGGCAGATCACGGAGACATTTCCTGACGAGCATCTGATGGCGCTGACAGGTAAGGTACCATGGTATGCGCACATTGCGAATTACCTGGTCACAGGTACGTTTCCTTCTCATTTCAATAAAACCCAGTACATGAGATTGAAACATGAGTCCAAGCATTACCTTTGGGATGATCCATATATGCTCAGAATAGGGCCTGATAAGATTTTAAGGCGCTGCGTGCCTGACCATGAAATTAACTCTGTTTTGATGTTTTGTCATGCGCACGCATGTGGAGGACACTTCGGTCCAAAGCGCACCAGCAGAAAGATCCTGAACTGTGGATTTTATTGGTCGCACCTGTTTAGAGACGCATATGACTACTGCAAGAACTGTGACAGATGCCAGCTCACACGGAGCATATCAACGCGCAACGAGATGCCGCAGACGCCGATTATAGTGGATGAAGTGTTCGATATATGGGGAATTGACTTCATGGGGACATTTCCCCCATCTGCCGGCTATGAATATATATTGGTCGCGGTGGATTATGTCTCCAAATGGGTCGAGGCTAAGGCCACAAGAAAGGATGATGGTAAGATGGTCGCTGATTTTTTGAGAACTAACATCTTTTGCAGGTAGGGGACCTAAGGCGATCATTAGCGACCAGGGGACGCACTTTTGCAACAGGATTGTGGCACAAGTCTTCAAGCATTATGGAGTGCGCCACAAGACGTCCACCGCTTACCATCCTCAGACGAATGGACAGGCCGAGGTTTCCAACAGAGAGATCAAGCGCATACTGGAGAAGACTGTGAGACCATCGCGCAAAGATTGGAGCCAGCGCCTTGACGACGCGCTGTGGGCATACCGCACTGCGCATAAGACGCCAATTGGGACTTCACCATTTCGGTTGGTTTACGGAAAAGCATGCCACCTGCCAGTGGAGTTAGAGCACAAAGCATATTGGGCATTGCGCGTTTGCAACCTGAACCTAGACGAGGCCGGAAAGGAGCGTGCATTTGAGCTAAGCGAATTAGAAGAGCTGCGCCTGGATGCCTATGAGGGACTGCGCGATTACAAGGCGCGCACAAAGGCATTTCATGACAAGCATATCCTTAGACGCACTTTTGAGCCAGGAGACCAGGTATTATTGTTCTCATCACGCCTGAAGCTCATGCCTGGAAAGCTGCGCAGCAAATGGACGGGACCGTACACAGTCACCAAGGTTTTCCCCTACGGAACAATCGAGTTAGAAAACGAGCACTGGCATCGTTTTCAGGTCAATGGGCAGAGAGTCAAACGGTATCTAGGAGAACCTGGGATGGCACAGCGCGCGAAATTGAATTGGCAGAACCTGAGATAGCAGCTGCACAGGTTGCTGCGCCAGAGTCATCACCAGACGCGCCAGAGGGAGAGCAGGGGACTATTGCTCATATTTCTTCTCCCTCTTTACCTACCCTCGTTACTTATGATTTTATCACATACTATTAACCATGCTGACCACCCGCCCAACCCTTTGCGCAGGACCAAGAAGAACACAACACATGCACAAGCGCAGGGTCACTCAGGAGCAAGTGTGGGGGAGGCCGCTGGTATACTTTCACCCAAGTAACGAGGTACAGTCGAGCCAACGACGTTAAACAAAGGCACTTGCCGGGAGGTAACCCGACTCGTTTTACTTTTTCATGTTTTTTCTTTTAGTGTTTCTAGTGTCTTTTAGCTAGTTTAGGACTTGTAGTTTTTTTAGTCGAGCAGCAGTGCGCAGGACAGCTGCGCCAGTCAGGGGGTATATAAGGGCAGTACTTAGAAAATTTCAGCACTTTTTCACTCGACCGTTGCAAGAGAAACTCCCGCCCTCGCACCTCCGCTCACCGTCCGGCGCTCAACCCAGCTTCCGTTTAGAGAGATTTGAGGAGCCCTCCGTCGACCACCCTCCAGGTAACCTTTCCCCCCGATTTGAGCCAATTGCATTTGGGTTTGTGCGAGAAGAGGGGTAACCTAGGTTTGAAATCGCACCAAGCTAGCGTGCACCGATTGGAGGTTTGGTTAGTGGGTTTTGTAGGCGGGGAGTAGGCGCCCAATTGGTGACCGTTTCAGGGCATTTGGAGGAGTTTTGATTTTCTGAGCTTTAGAGAGTGTTGACCGGAGTTGACCAGAGAGACCCAGCCACGATGCAGCCTGCCGAAGGGGGTCAGTATTTAGCGCCAGAGGGAGCGGACTTGAGCATGAGCCCACCATCAGGGTGGAGATTTGGAGACGCGATTCCCCCTCTCCTCAGCCTGCACCGGCCCCCTCCAGGTTCCCCCAGCGAGCCGCGCCAGCCAGCCAGCCCTCTTACTCAGCCCCCAGTGCATCCAGCAGAGGCCTCTCTAACCCCAGCCTCAGCACCAGAGCCAGCCCCAGCACCAGAGCCAGCCCCAGCAGCCACAGAAACAGAGCCCACCCCCGAACCAGAACAAGTACCAGCACCTGCACCTTCCCCTGCCAGCCGTCCGTTCCGAGGTCCCCTGACGCCGAACCCATCATTAGCACCAGCTCCGACTTTGTGGCGCAGCCTGCCGCCCTTTCTATTGTACCGCCTTCCTCCAGCACCGAATATGTGACGGATTCTTCAGAGGAGGAGGCCCATGGTTCAGCGGCTGCGTCCAGCTCAGAGGACATCTAGAGCTGCAAGGGGGCGCATTATTTCTTTCGGGTGGTGTCTATTCTCTTTATATGTTGAACATTATTCGATATTATGTTGCTCTATTTGTGCTGAACTTTTGTGCTAAATAGTTTGTGACCCTTTGCTATATTGCGCTGCTTTGACTATATGTTTTTAGTTTTTATGTTCTTTGTTTTGATTGCATGCATGTGCGCGTTCTCCGTGCGCTTGAGCTTGAGTCGTGGGGACACGTCTCTGTTTAAGTGTGGAGGGGGGAGCGTTACATTTACATTTCACGTATTTTTGAGCTTTATAGTGTAGCTTAGATTAGTTGAAGAAAACAGTAGCAGTAGTGCGCTTGTGTGCGGGTTGCGCATACTGTCAGCTTGTTTTGCGCTATCCATTATTGCGTGCGCTGCTATAAACTATTTTAGTATATTTTTTTCGTTTTTCTGCTCCTGTTATTTAGGATATACAGGGGATGTGGAGTTGACAGAAACGCTCTAGAGAGGCGGTTAGTCGTTCGAGCTTCGGAGGTGAGGTATATGGTCGAGAGCGCTAGTGGAGGCCTGTGCTTCGCGACCTTCGGAACAAGAGAGCGCGCTCAGTCACGCAGATGCCGAAGGCGATTACCCAAAGCGTGGCGAGGTGGGAAAACAGACCACCTTCCCTCTGGAAGTCGAGCTAAGGAAGGCGGGCGCGGGTGTAAACGCGTGCGCTGACCTGCGCAGACAGACCAAGGAGGGAGAGCGGAGCGTTGTTCCATAGCTGCTATCCGAAGGCCGAGACTGGAACCGTTCTGGGAACGTAAGAAATTGCAGAGAAAGCTATACAAAAGAAAAAATACCAGCAGATGATATGCGCTAAAGAATCAGCATGTGCACTACTCAGTACCAGCGTGCGCAAGTTCACGAAAAAGAAAAAAAAATCATCAAAAAGGCTCAGGTTCCCGGGAAGTGCGCGGAAGAACCACGCACGGGAAGAAGCTTGCCTTATAAACCATATACCCATCCTCGAAGTGAGAGCTGACAACCTGGAGCCTATGAAGAGCTATCTCCCAGCCATCCGAAATGATCTTCATCCTAGCTGAGAGGTAATGAATTGCGAAATCATTATATTATGAAATTCGCAGTGTCTCAGTTCGACAGATTCGTGAACAAGCAGTTGCTGCAGCACACTCTTGTTCACTCGGAAATTGTCTCAGCAAACAATGAACAAGACAAAGTTTGTTCACCCAGTTCGGCCAACTGCCTACGTCTGGGGAGGACTATTCTCCAGTCCTCAATCCACTCAAACCAAAGGTCTCAAAGTACACTCGGTTACAACTCACGCAACCTATGCTACTCAACCTTGTGTGGATCACTCGGCACAATCAGAACAAGCTCTGATTTGTGTCTACACACCCTCTAAAATATGTCAATCTAGAATAGCTACAGTCTTCTCAAAGAACTCAGCCTATTCTAAACTACACCTACTCAGCAGGGTTGCTGTAGCAACTGCTGTAACACACAGCTGAAGCACAATTTGTCCGCGTCGCTCCAAAGCCTTCTGCCGAGCCGTTCGAACGATTCCACGAGCGCTGCACACTCTGGAATACTCCCCCTCACTCAGTGACCACCTGCCACTAGTGAGTACTGCCGCTTAGACACTCGACCGAGCCACACACCCGTCAGTTCTTCCGCGGCTGCCCTTGATCAGCCAACAAGCTCCGCAGCTCTGATTTGGCTTCCAGATCAAGCTTGAATCAGACTCTGCAAGTCCTGATTCCCTTCTGCTACAATCACCACAGCTCTGCGCTCACGCTCTGCTCTCGGGTGATGATCGAAGAATTCGTCTGTCGCACACCAAAGATTGCTTTCTCTGAAATCTGTGTATGCACTCGTGTATCCCTCAGCTTCGATCAACCCTTCTGCTCTAAACCCCTTCTGCTTAAATAGCATCACCAGCTTTTAGCAATGTCCAGGTTTAGGCAATGTCCAACAAGGACAATTATCTCCTAAAATCTAGGAGATTAGATTTGATATTTATCTTCAATATAAATCTCCTTCTCTGATAGGTAAACCTCACTGGAATATACTCTTCAGCAGTTTAGAAATTCTTCAGATGCTCTCCATAGAGTTTCCAGCCCTTCTGGACAATCCCAGGTTGCTGCTGCTTCTTGGACGGTTGATACAGCCAGTTGAACAAGCTCCTGCTGTAGCATCCCCTGCTGCAGCTGCTGCTAGATCACTTCTGCTGGCCTGCTTGATAACTTGAGCTGCAGCAACTCCTTGTTCACTTGTGCTGGTTTTGTCAAACACTGCCATACTTACATCATCAATCTCCCCCTTGGCATTTTGACAAAACCCACCATAGATTTGTTTGAAGAATTTTTCTTCACCTCCACTTCTTAGCCTGCTCTTCTCCTCCCCCTTTTTGGAATAAATGACAAGGGGGTGCTCCTGGCTGAACTATGGAGGCAACACGCAGAGCCCCAGAGAGGCTCTCAGGGCTTCGAACCGGACTTCGTCCAAAGCTTTTTTGAAGATATCAGTAAGTTGTTTGGCAGACACAACATGTTGTAGTGCAATGGTCTTCTTTTCAACAAGATCACGGATTAAGTGATGACGAATGTCAATGTGCTTGGTTCTGCTGTGCTGCACCGGATTCTTAGATATGCTGATGGCACTCATATTGTCACAGTAGAGAGTCATTTCATCCTGATGAAGACCATACTCACTCAGCATTTGCTTCATCCACAGCATTTGTGCACAGCAGCTCCCAGCAGCAATGTATTCAGCCTTGGCAGTGGATAGCGAAATGCTGTTTTGCTTCCTGCTGAACCAGGACACCAGATTATTTCCTAAGAAGAAGCATCCTCCTGAAGTGCTCTTCTTGTCCTCTGAGCATCCAGCCCAGTCCGCATCACTGTATCCTACCAGATTAGCATTTGTGTCCTTAGTATACCAAAGGCCATAATTCACAGTTCCTCCCACATACCGAATGATTCGCTTGACCAACTGTAGGTGACTATCTTTGGGAGAGGCTTGAAATCTGGCACAGACTCCTACTGCGAAGGAAATGTCAGGGCGGCTGGCAGTCAGGTACAATAAGCTTCCAATCATGCTTCTGTAGATTGTCTGACTCACTTCCATGCCATGTTCATCTTTGATTGCCTTGACATGAGTGGCAGCAGGGGTTCGTTTGTGACTGGCCTTATCTAGCTGGAATTTCTGCACAAGGTTCTTGCTGTATTTGCTTTGAGCAATAAAAATGCCATCTTCTTTCTGGGTAATCTCCAGACCAAGAAAGTATGACAGCTCTCCAACCATACTCATTTGAAATTCCTGCTGCATGTGATTCACAAACTGCTTCACCAGGTGCTGAGACTTTGAACCAAAAACAATATCATCCACATAGATTTGTGCAATGATCACATCTGACTTGGTTCTCTTGATAAAAAGAGTTTTGTCAGCTCCCCCTCGTTTGTAGCCATGTTTTTCCAAGAACACTGTCAACCTCTCATACCATGCCCGAGGAGCCTGTTTCAGTCCGTATAGGGCTTTCTTCAACTTGTAAACATGCTCTGGGAAATGAGGATCTTCAAAACCTTTTGGCTAAGTGACATAAACTTCTTCAGACAGGTCTCCGTTCAGGAATGCGCTTTTGACATCCATTTGATACAGTTTAAACCCAAGAAAACATGACATGGCTAGAAGAAGTCTAATGGCCTCCAGGCGAGCAACTGGAGCAAATGTTTCTTCAAAATCCAGACCCTCAATCTGAGTAAATCCCTGAGCAACCAGACGGGCCTTATTTCTTGTGATGTTTCCCTTCTCATCAGTTTTGTTTTTGAAGATCCACTTTGTGCCTATGATATTCACTCCATTTGGTCTGTCCACCAGATCCCAGACATCGTGTCTTTCGAACTCTGCCAGTTCCTCTTGCATAGCCATCATCAAGAATTCATCACTCATGGCTTCCTTGAAATTCTTGGGTTCAATGCTGGACATAAAACATGTATTGAGGTAAGCATGGCTTCTGGTCCTTCTTCTGTCTGCGGGATCCCCAATCACATTTGTCAGGGGATGATTCTTCTGAATCTTCTTTGGGGGCTGCCTTAAAGGTGGATCAGGAGCCTCAGTGTGCAGATCATCAGACAGGCTTTCTAATTGAACATCTGGAATTTCTGCTTCAACACTTGCTGTAGCATCTGCTGGAACCGCAGCTTGTTCACTTCCGGTCTGTCTGTCAGACACTTCTTCAAGATCAGAGTCTTCATCACCAGTGTCAGTATCAGGGGTAGAAACTTCTTCTGCATCATTGACAACAACATTTATGGATTCCATGACTGTATTTGTCCGCTGGTTATATACTCGATAAGCCCTGTTGTTTGTCGAATAACCCAAGAACAATCCAGGATCACTCTTAGGGTCGAGTTTCTTTCTATACTCCCAATCTCTCAGAATGAAACACTCACTTCCAAAGATGTGGAAGTATTTAACAGTGGGCTTCTTCTGATTCCAGAGCTCACAGCAGGTCTGATTGGTTCCTCTCCGTAAGGTGACTCTATTGATGATATAACATGCGGTGTTCATAGCCTCTGCCCAAAATCTCAGGGGAACTCTCTTAGCATGAATCATGACTCTGGCCATTTCTTGAATTGTTCGATTCTTTCGTTCCACTACACCATTCTGCTGTGGAGTGATGGGAGAAGAGTACTGATGAGAGATACCCCTTTGACGACAGAAATCATCCATAGCTTCGTTTTCAAATTCCCTACCATGATCACTGCGGATGCTGCTGATTCTGAGGTCTTTCTCTTGCTCTAGGCGAGACACCAGGGAAAATATAACTTTCACAGTATCTGATTTTTCTCTGATAAAATCAATCCAGGTGAATCTAGAGTAGTCATCAACACAAACAAAAGCATACCTCTTTCTGCCCAGACTTTCAACCTCCATTGGTCCCATCAGGTCCATGTGAATCAGCTGTAACGGTCTGGAAGTACCTACATCTTTGACTCTTGGGTGTGACGCCTTCTTTTGTTTTCCAATCTGACAATCTCCACAGATGGAATTTGTCTCCCCTTTAAGCTGTGGTATTCCTCTGACTAGCCCTTCTGCTGCAATTCTCTTCAGAGTTCTCAGGTTAACATGCCCCATTCTTCTGTGCCATAGAGTCATTTCCTCGGCCTTTGTCAGCATACATTTCTGAAGTGGTGAGTTTGAACTCACATTGAGAAGATAACAGTTGCTCTTTGATCTAGCTCCTTCCATTATACATTTTCCAGATTTGTCAAGGACTTTGCATGAGTCTTTCGTAAATTTTACCTGTTTAGTCCCGTCACACAGCTGGCTAATGCTTATGAGATTTGTCTTTAGCCCTTCCACTAGAAGAACATTGCTCAGGCTCGGCATTCCTTCCACTGCCAAAGTTCCTCTTCCCAGAACTCTTCCTTTTAGGCCGTTACCAAACTTCACGCGTTGTTCCAAACAGGGTGTAATGTTTTTCAAGAAGGATCTTTCTCCTGTCATGTGTCCTGAACATCCACTGTCAAAGTACCAGCTTATCTTGTCCGAGGAGCTAGCTGTGCTGACAAGAGCGAGGAGCTGAGTCTGCGCATGATTCTGCCTGACAGATTCCCTGACTGAAGCTACTCCAGCATGAGCTGAGGAACAGTTTCTTTTAATGTGACCTTTGCGACCGCAGCTGTAACATTTTTTATACTTTGAAGCTCTCTTGTTACGGTGATGCAGAGGTTGCTGAAGCAGATCCTGGTTCAATCTTCCTTGTGTTTTTCTGCCTCTTCTGAACGACCTGTATCTGGCCAAGTTGCATTCATCTTCACTCAGCTCCTTCTCATCTTCACTTCCACTGGCAGAGAGAGCCCTCTTTTTCATCGGTTTGCTAGTGCAGTTGATTTGTCGATGACAGTAGCCTGCACAGTTCCAGCATTGGACTCCCTTCTTTATTTCTTTCTTTTCATCTTCATTCTGAGCCGGTTCCTTCCCTTTTCTGTTATTTTCACGGCCCCTTCTGAGTTGTCTTTGCGAGGAAGAGCTTTTCCCGGTTTTGGATTCCATGTTCTTCAGTAGTTTCCCAAGGTTCTTAACAAGCATACTCAGCTGATCTTCTGGAACTGCCTTCATGGATTCTGCTTCAGCTTTTAGTCCAACAACCTTGTCCTTAGCAGAGATGTTTTCTTTAACCAGCTTCATCTCAAATTGTTTGAGAGACCCCATCAACTCTTCAAGCCTCATAAATTTGACATTTTGCGCCTCTTCAATGGCCGTTACTTTCATGTCAAATCTTGTGGGCAGCGATCTGAGAACCTTTCTAATCAGTTTCTCTTCTGGGATGGGTTCACCAAGAGCATGGGCTTCATTTGCAAGATCACAGAGTTTAGCATTAAACTCAGTGACAGTCTCCTCTTCCATCATTCTCAGATTCTCAAACTGTGTAGCAATGATCTGGAGTCTTGACACCTTCACTCTATCAGTTCCTTCATGTGCAGTTTGCAGAATATCCCACGCTTGTATGGCCATGTCACAGTTTGATATCAGCCTGAAGTTGTTGGCATCAACTGCAGCAAAAATTGCATTCAGGGCCTTCGAATTTCGATTTGCTGCAGCACCCTCTTCAGCAGTCCATTGTTCTTCAGGCTTTATCCTTGTGACTCCTTGTTCATCCATGGTGATTGGGGGAGACCACTAGATTACGACAGCTCTCCATGTCTTCTCATCAATAGCCTTGAGAAAGGCTTTCATTCTAGCTTTCCAATATCCATAGTTGCTCTCTTCCAACAATGGAGGTCTGCTTGTGCTCTGTCCTTCCTTCATTGTCTTGGCTTCTTCAGAGACACTGTAGGATCTTTTACTCTGTGTGTTGAGCTCCCGCTCTGATACCAATTGAAATTCGCAGTGTCTCAGTTTGACAGATTCGTGAACAAGCAGTTGCTGCAGCACACTCTTGTTCACTCGGAAATTGTCTCAGCAAACAATGAACAAGACAAAGTTTGTTCACCCAGTTCGGCCAACTGCCTACGTCTGGGGAGGACTATTCTCCAGTCCTCAATCCACTCAAACCAAAGGTCTCAAAGTACACTCGGTTACAACTCACGCAACCTATGCTACTCAACCTTGTGTGGATCACTCGGCACAATCAGAACAAGCTCTGATTTGTGTCTGCACACCCTCTAAAATATGTCAATCTAGAATAGCTACAGTCTTCTCAAAGAACTCAGCCTATTCTAAACTACACCTACTCAGCAGGGTTGCTGTAGCAACTGCTGTAACACACAGCTGAAGCACAATTTGTCCGCGTCGCTCCAAAGCCTTCTGCTGAGCCGTTCGAACGATTCCACGAGCGCTGCACACTCTGGAATACTCCCCCTCACTCAGTGACCACCTGCCACTAGTGAGTACTGCCGCTTAGACACTCGACCGAGCCACACACCCGTCAGTTCTTCCGCGACTGCCCTTGATCAACCAACAAGCTCCACAGCTCTGAATTGGCTTCCAGATCAAGCTTGAATCAGACTCTGCAAGTCCTGATTCCCTTCTGCTATAATCACCACAGCTCTGCGCTCACGCTCTGCTCTCGGGTGATGATCGAAGAATTCGTCCGTCGCACACCAAAGATTGCTTTCTCTGAAATCTGTGTATGCACTCGTGTATCCCTCAGCTTCGATCAACCCTTCTGCTCTAAACCCCTTCTGCTGAAATAGCATCACCAGCTTTTAGCAATGTCCAGGTTTAGGCAATGTCCAACAAGGACAATTATCTCCTAAAATCTAGGAGATTAGATTTGATATTTATCTTCAATATAAATCTCCTTCTCTGATAGGTAAACCTCACTGGAATATACTCTTCAGCAGTTTAGAAATTCTTCAGATGCTCTCCATAGAGTTTCCAGCCCTTCTGGACAAGCCCAGGTTGCTGCTGCTTCTTGGACGGTTGATACAGCCAGTTGAACAAGCTCCTGCTGTAGCATCCCCTGCTGTAGCTGCTGCTAGATCACTTCTGCTGGCCTGCTTGATAACTTGAGCTGCAGCAACTCCTTGTTCACTTGTGCTGGTTTTGTCAAACACTGCCATACTTACATCATCATATTAGAACTGCTGAAGGCAGATGTGCGCAGGTGATAGAGCAGCGCAAGGTGATTAGTAGTGCAGATCGCGCCAGAGTGCAAGACTGTGCGCTAGACTCCAGAGAGGTAATGGTATCCGTGCTTGAGTGCTTGTTCGGGACGAACAAGGGGCAAGTGTGGGGGGTTTGATAGAGCCTATTTATACACATTATTTAGATCCTAACCCTATGCTTGTTTGCATTATTTTATGTACAAGATTACTGGTTTCCAGTGTTTTTGTATTTTAGGGCAAAATGAGGGCCTAAGTCGGATACGCGCTAACAGGCAGCGTTTAGGACGCGCATCACACAGCCTGCGGAGCTAGCGGCGCAAACAGAAAAATTGGCAGAGTCGACCGGTGCGCTAACCGAGTGCGCTAACCGAAGTGTGCCGTGCGCGATGCGCAGATGGTAGTGTTTCCAAATCCTGACACCACCAGATTTGGAAGTTGCCAAGAATGAGCCTCTGAGCAGTATATAAAGAAGAGAAGAAGGCTAGGGTTTAGAAATCATCATACAATCATCATATCATCATTCAGAGAGGACCACATCACACGGGAGAACGGCAGAACTGAAAAACACACGAGCTTGCTGAGAGGACCTGCGCTAGCCGACTGCGCCAGCCGAGACTGCAACCTGCACACACTGTTTGCTATTGTTTTCTTGGATACTTTAGATGTTATTTACTATTTCTATGATGTTTACCACTAGCATGTCTAGCTAAACGCTTAGTATCGATTGGGCATGAATCTATGAATATTAATCCTTGAACCGCAATCTTACTCTTGTTGCTTGTTGTTGTATGTTAAACTAGTTGAATAGCCTGACGGTGCCAACTAGGAGTAACGCGCTAGGGTAATCAGTTGCTACTGTGACAGGATTCGCAGCTGCTTAGACTAGTCTTAAGAATTAATAGCTCATGAACTTTGATCGGAACATGCGCACATGTTAGGAAGCCTTGATCGGACACTAACATTAGCAACCCGAGCTATAGACATTTAGAGTCGATGATAAGGAATACACTCATAGAGGATTGTCTGCGCCGATACTTTTCATCGTCATAGTACTTAATCTCTACTGCCTGTGCACGTCTAGTCCAATTCCTGCGTTTACTACTGTTTACTCGCGCGTTGCGCAACCCCAATCACTCACACCCCCAGTTTTCGTAAGTGCAGGATACTAGTTAAAGCTAATCTACTGCTTCCTTGTGGATTCGACCCCGACTTAACCCCTGTACTAAGTGGAAGAGGAAGGAATTAATTTGACGCGCGGATCAAATTTTGAGAGTGCCACCCATCCTCACCTCGTTCGACAAAGAGGTTGACCACATCGAGGCAAAGCGAGTACGGCGAAAGAGTCATCCTCCAAGTACCCAATACTTGGTATAATGGAAGAGACTTTTGGATAGGGAGGCGAGTTGGGAAACCGTCGAGTCCTTGTGGCAGTGCAAGGACAAAGTTCGAGACTTCGAAGAGGCATCGACGAGGATGTCGACGGATTAGAATTGGGGTTCAAAAATGGGGTTTTTCGGGCCATGACAAAGGAATTGGACTAAGTGACTTAACCCATCACTTAGCCCAAAGGTTAGCCCACGAAGACTAGACCAAAAAAAAAAAGGAGGAACCAATCCAAGTCGCGGAAGAGTGTGGAACCTCATAGAAGACCTTGGAAGCTTCCGGAAGATGGTGGAAGGGTCTCCACCCTTATAGATATTCTAGAATATTCCAGACTTGTATTTATTAGCCATAGGATTGAATTGATCTCGGCCGTCCATTGAGGGGGCTTAAGTGTATAAATAGGGGAGAAGCCATTTGCTCCAAAGCACCTTAGAAATACAAATTATTCTCTCACAAGCTCTCTTGCTCTCTAGCTTTCAAGTTTTCTTGTTGTCTTAGCACATCAAGCGACTTTCGAGAAAGACTTTCTTAGCTAGTCGGGTGAAAGTTCTAGCTAAGCGCCGCATGACTTATTGGACAAAATCTAAGTCCGTGACACTGCGCACAACCAATAAATTTTAAATAAATGGTCATCAATATAACATGCTAAATTATCTTAGTGATGACATATATCTGAATTGGGAGACGTTCATTCAATCAATCTCATGCCCTTAGACTCGTAAAGATAAGTTACTTTCTGAACATCGAGAAGTAACTTGAAACGATGTTGAGAGAGCATTTGGGGTACTAAAATTTCAATTTGCTATAATTCGGAAGTCATCACTTGTGCGGGATAAATATATACTTAATAATATCATGTTGTCATAATGTATGCACAATATATAGATAGAACATAGTTCAAGAGGCACCAGATGTTATGATGAGACAAAAAAAAAAGTTGAAAATCAAACAGGCGTGCCCCTACAAGTAATAATGATGATGAGATCGGATGTATTATGAGATTGATGGTAAAAGTAAAAGAGAACTTGATTTTTGTTTTTAAGATCATCAAAAGTTAATGCCTGATTAGTTTGGCGGATGTAAAAGGCGAAAACCCATTGTGAAGCCCATTCGCGGCCCAATGTTCTGGTAAACCCTAATAACTAGCTGTTTCTGCTGCGCCGATTTGCAATACTTATAGATCTGGGAAGCAGTCATCTGCTAGTATTTTCTTCTACGTTCAAACATCCAGATTTGTATTTTTTTTTTCTATGAGTTGAGATTGCGGTGATGACCCAATGAATTCAAGCTCAACAGACCGGAATGCACGGTTCTCTTTTTTCAGAGAAGTTTGCGTGTCGATAAACCCGCTGAACTGAGCAATCTCTCCTTGTTTGTTTGTTTTTTTTTTTTTTTTTTTTTAATTTGGGATTGGAAAGTAAAGGGATTACGATGAGCTCGGACAACTGCCGGCAGAATCGAACTTAGTACTTATTGCCACCTACTACCTCCTCGCTCTTCACCATCCGTCCTTTTTGCAATGTTAGTTTATATATTGGATCGGATGATGATGAAGTGAAATTATCGCATAATCCAACACTTGATCTGAGAAGACGGTCGTCTGTTGATGTTCACTGATTAGCTTCTGAATCCACATCTTTGTCATTCCTTACTCGTTTTCGCTATACACTTTGACTTTCCAAGTAGTTGAAGCTACTTGAACAAGTCAAAACCTTGGCCATGTCACGGTCGTATGTGTCTCACTTTCTTTGGTGCAGGCATCTCACTTGTATTCGAGTATCGAACCTTATACGAGTCTTAAGTTTATATTAACGCTTGTAAGAGCCCAATTTTATTAAGCGTTGAAGTTGCATAGCAGGAGCGTTGAGTATTGAACCTTTCAGCAGACCTCACATATGCTTCATACTAATAAAGGTACGTACGTGGTTGTGTTGATTATTGCCTGTGTGTGAGTTAAGATGTTTCGATATGTATTGACGGAAGATGAATTCAACAGAAATTTTCTCACCGTTAACCGCGCAACAATAGTTTGCCATTAAACGATTTACAGGCTCCTATTTTAAGATGCACTACTTACGAATGAAAGAACAAGATGATTGATTAATATGTAATAATATATATGGTTAACTTTCATAAATTTATGCATAACGTATATGTTCAATTCAACCTTAAAGGAGTCTATTTTCTTGATTCTAGTCTATCTAGGTTGGTAGTCTATTTTGCACTGGCTTTTAGAACAAAGTATTATTTGTTGGAAGAAAAATAAGATACGCAGTGAAAACGAATTACCAAGATCATTAATACTCATATCAATTAATTAAGCATATTATACGATCGTAAATTCAATGTACCTGAATTCATTGATCGATAGATCTACGCTTGAAACAAATCTGAAATAAGGTTTTTGGATTGTTGCTTCCAATCTCTTGAGTCAGTTTCTTTTGATAGTAAATAAACTAAAGAACGGTATAGTACATCGAGGACCACAATGATAATTAAAATCGAGATATTCCTTAACTAAATTATACATGTAAGCCTACTAAAATTATATATCACTTTATTTGGGCTAATCTTTAATAACAACACATAAAAATATTTGAATCTCGTTCGGTCCCATTAGATTATTTATATATTAATCCAACAATCTCCTTATAGACCGTATATGTATTCAAACAAATATATTAACAAAAAATGACCTTAATATTACCATTTGCTTTAAACTATCAGGTTCATTAACTATGCTGACATAGGATTAAGGCGGTTTTCAGACTCTTAATCGTCACTCGACCAAGCTTGTCAAATATGCCAAAACAACTTAAGAACTTGGATTCAATGTGGTACATAGCTTGGAATTTTCATGTAATGTGATCTGTATATACCAATTCTTGTATCCTCAAAAGTGAGATCAATCTAATCATATATAGTATATCGTGTAAACATCAGTTTAGCATAACGTAATCCAAAAATATAGACATAGTCTATACGCAAAATAGAACAACACATAAGACAAACTCCCATCAAATTTGAATATCCTCAAATTAGATAACATCCATGTTCATCACAAACATTGAGTGATATTTCCTTCATAAGTGGATCTACAAAAGAGTTTGTCACAAAATATTTTATGAGTATCTATCTACTCTATATCCCTTGTCAAAACTTAAAACTCGATATCAAGAAAATTCTAAGAGACCACTCTTCATAAACAGATCTCATTAAAAACCGTATGAGTTGACTCGATTTTATTCGATCAGCTGTCACGTAGGAGATCAGTAAAAATAAAGATTTAGAGTTTCTTTTCCTTCTCTCATCCTCCTCTCCCTCTCCGCGACTTTCCTCGATATTTTGCTGTGAAATCCGCGGCCGAGTGTGCTCGAGAGGTGATTGGAAGACGATTTCATGGTAAGCAAGGTTTAAGACTAGTTCAATTAAATTTTGTTGCAAGTAGGTAATTGATTGGGTTAAAATTCTTTAGATTTGGGGTTTATAATTCAATTTTGTGATTGATTGTTTGAAATTAACTCAAATAATTATTTGATTTGTTGAAAAAAAAAAACAATTTGTAGGTTATATATGTGGACCATGAGGTTAATTAATGATATATCATTTGTCATTGTATGTTAGGGTTCGGAAATCGGGGATTAATAGATATGTAATTGTAGTTGTATATTAAGATGATAATAATGAAATCGTAATGTTATTTGTTGAATTAGGTTAAAATGAATTGTTTACTTGAGTTACATGTTGGAATGTTGTTATGAAATATATTAAGTTTATTATTGTAAACTTGTTACAAATGTTACATTGCATCCATATATTATTTTCTTAAACTTGTAATTGATTCATCGTATAGATGAATATAAATAAGATTATTGTGGTTGGACCGATAATTTGTTCTTATTGTTCAGAAGAAATTTGGAATGATCTCGTTTGTATACATTTATAGATATAATATTTAAAATTTACTTTCTCTAATTAATTTTAAAACTCATTTATAATTTACATCGTTAGTATGGATTGCATGCATGTAAAAATTTTAAGATGGTACATCGCAGGATGTGTGAGATGGACCCTCAGATTGTGTCTTATATTATGAAAGCTGGTTTCTATCCAAGGACTCAAGTGCACAATATTGAGACTGACTGGGGGTGTACTCACCACACTTGTTGAGCGACTGAGGCAGGAGACTCATACCTTCCATTTGAGGACCAAAGAGTGTAATACCACTTTGCACAACGTGAAACTTCTTGCCGAGTTGTTGATAGAAGGAGATAAAGAGAATGAGGAATGAGGAAATATTTTATACGATTGCTTGACGCTTAACCGGAGTGCCCTAGTTCGCCTACCATGGTGAAGAGGATGGTTTCATAACAACTTGAAAGTGATACCGGCTGACGCATTAGATGAAGTGCATAAGAGATATGCAAGGGCTTACATTCAATGTATGTTTAAATCATCGTTGATGCCTGACTTGTCTTGATATAATACATAACTCTATTATCTTCCATTGTTGGCTGACCTTGACACGACGAGAACATATTATTGTGGGAGTGTAGTTCTCGCGTAGTTATACAAGAAGTTGTGTAGTGCTGCTCGGGAGGGGCAAGTAAATGGGTGGGTGCACCATTTTGTTACAACTATGGAGTTGAGAAAGAATACCAATCCATATTACAGTTGTTTGATGCGCACATCGATCCATATTACAGAATAGTTTAGTCTTACACGTGAGTATATATGATACTCATATCAGAACTATTGTTGATGTTTATCTATTGATATTCAGTCCTCTATTTGCATATTAAATGGTATGGACCTTAGTCTTATACTAAGAAGCACGAAAACGGCATCTCAGGCTGAGCTGCGGTTTTTGAAATGTTTCTCAAATTTCAATGCGCTGTTGATGTCTTGATCTAATAGGCTGCTCAACCTCTTACGACACTTGCGAAATAATCTTGCTAAGACCGAACCTGAAAAACACAAGCACTTTGATACATTGGCTCCCGTTCGGCCAGTGCCTATTTCTGGGAAGGACTTCTCCAGTCTTTAAGATTCCACTATTAACGGTTAAAGTACATAGGCTCCAGTTCTCAGCTTATGCTAGAACAACCTCTACTTCTAACCTAGCTAGAATCTCCGCTCAGTCTGACCACACAGACTAGCGTATCTGCTCAATGACTTAACACAATATAAATATATAATAATAGAATGCTACACCTCTGATCACACAAACTTAGTCTATTCTACGATAAAGTGTTATGACAGGATGTTACAGCAACTTGCTGACACAAGCTGCTCTTTCTTAGCATCTACCTCAGGTTCTCCGAGCTCTCTCTGCTGCTTCACTCTGACTTTTTGGAGTTCTCACAAATCGGTGACGCTCCCCCTTGATCAGTGAACTCCACTTAGCGTATGGGGACGATGCTCTGCACTTCGATCGTCCGTGACTACCTCACCCATGATGATTCTTCAACGACTTATGTACTTGATCTTTAACGAGTCTCCCCTCTAGTTGAACTTGCAAATCAAGCGTCGATCAGACTCATATAGTCCTGACTTTCTCCGCTTTAGCCGTGACAGCACACTCTAGCTCTTCGCACTTTGCTTATTGCTCTTTCTTTTTGTGTGTGCGCGTCCGTCCCACACTGCTCTTATATACCGACAGTCATCGAGGAATATAGAAATCCTAGCCTCCCTAAGATTTGTCAGATTTAGAATACTTTCTAAATCTCTTTTAGCGATCCCAATCTTTTCCTAGATCTTAACAAATTGTTGAGATTTGATTGTAACAACCTCTTTCCAAAAGAAATTTAGGAACCATATCTTTTACTCGATCTTTGTAGGTTGTTTGCAATTCCGTTGCCGCTGTAATTTCCTAACACCGTTTAGGAAATTTCCTCCGATCAGCAACCTTTGACCATCCGCTTGTTGGCTACCTTCAGGTTGCTCCAGCAGCTTTCTTCACAGGATGCTGTAGCAATTGCTAAATCATCTTTCATAAATTTTGTCAAGGATGCCTCAAACCTTAGCATTATTCCCTTGACATTTTTAACTAAACCCAAGGACTCTTTGGAACTCAAGCTGTCCCAAGCTTGTACTCATACTCCTCTCTGGCAACTTTGTTAGCTTCTTTTGTACAATCTCAGTGACATAACAGAATTCATATCTGATTGCGCTTTATCCTTCCTTCATGATCGTCTTAGCAGCAGCAATACGTCTGGATCCTACTCTGTTTGTCGAGTAATCCACTCTGATACCAATTGAAATTTCGAAGCTGCTGGTTTCTTGATCCAACCGATTGCTATAGCAACCTCTTACGACATGCAGAATAATCTTGCTAAGACCAAATCTGAACAACACAAAGTTAGAGTACAAAGAGTAATAGAGTAATAGAATGCTATGATCACACAAAGTTAGCCTATTCTACGACAAAGTGTTATGACATGATGCTACAACAACTTGCTGACACAAGCTGCTCTTCCTTAGCATCTACCTCAGATTCTCAGAGCTCTCTCTACTGCTTCAATCTGACTTCCGAGAGTTCTCACAACTTCGGTGACGCTTCCCCTTGATCAATGACCTCCACTCAACGTATGGGGACGTTGCTTTGTACTCGAATCGTCTGAGACTACCTCACCCGTGACGATTCTTCAACTGCTTATGTACTTGATCTTCAACGAGTCTCCTCTATAATTGAACTCGCTGATCAAGCATTGATTAAGCTCATCCAGTCCTGATCTCTCTCTGCTTTAGTCATGACAACACACTATAGCTCTTCGCAATCACTCTTTCTTTGTGTGTGTGTGTGTGTCCGTCCCACGCTGCCCTTATATACTGGCAGCCATCGAGGAATATAGAAATCCTAGCCTCCCTAGGATTTATCATATTTAAAACACTTTCTAAATCTCCTTTAGCAACCTGATCCTTTCCTAGATCTTAGCAAATTGTTGAGATTTGATTGTAACAACCTCTTTCCTTAAAGCAATTTAGGAACCATATCTTCTCTTCGATCTTTGTAAGTTGTTAGCAATTCCATTGCTGCTGCAATTTCTTAACACCATTTAGGAAATTTCCTTCGATCAACAACTTTTGACCATTCGCTGGTTGACTGCCTTCAGGTTGCTCCAGCAGCTTTCTTCATAGGATGCTGTAGCAACTGCTAAATCATCTTTCACAGTTTTGTCAAGGATGCCACAAACTTTAACAGTTTTCAAAACTCGGAAGGTCCCAAAACGGCCGGAAGCGCCACATGAGATTATTTTGTAATACAGGACAGCTTATAAAAGAAACCTAGTTTATCGAATAATTAATTGAATTTATCTCTACCAGTTTCAAACCTAGTTTAAGAAACTCTAGCTATCCAAACAATTAAGTATCTTTCAAAATATTTATAGTATTTTTAATAATTATAAATTATAAACAAGCAGTTCATTTCACTAGCACCACGAGCAGCTGCAGACCCTAAACATTTGTGGCGAGGAAAAAGGAAGGACGCCAATAGAATTACCTCCTCTGCATCTCCTCCGCAGCCTCCTCTGCTTGCGCGCTGCTCTCTGCTATTTGCCTCGGCGCTCTGGCCGGCTGCAGCCGGTAGCACCACTCCAATGTGCCATCCTCTCTTACGGCTACCGCTCTTATCTGCAGCATATGGACGCGGTCCAAGGGAACAGCCGGCACCACTGTGTGCTCGGGCACCTCTGGCTCTCCATGCAACGCGCGCAGCAGGTGCGTTATTATCCCTCCACAAGTCAGCGGCCCCTTCGTGCTGACCCGGCTCCAATGGATCACCATGTTCAAGACAAACAGCACCCTCTTCCCATAGTAAAAGCCCTTCAAAATCTCCATATCCAGCAAGCTGATCTTCGGCGCACCATTAAAACGCCCAATGATCGCATAGGCGACCAGGCGCCACAGGTAGAACATCCACGGGTCGCGCAGCTCGCGTCCTCGGCTGCGCCCCGCGGCAAAGACTGGGCCGGTCGCCATCTCACGCCACGCTTCCTGATTCGTGTGCGTGTCCATATCAGCTTCTCGCACCTTAGCGCACCTCAGTGTGCGCTTCAGCCTCTTAGCCGAGGCAATGTACCAGACTCCCCTGTGCCGGTACCTGATCTCCATATCACTCGTTTCTAGCGACGCCAAAAACTCGCAGGTGTCCTCCTTGTCTGCTGCGCTGTTGAATTCCAACATCGCCTCCCAGCCCGATGAGGTCCTCCATACCGACCTCTCGCAGGAACTCCCTGCTGATGTACGGAGTCCCGTACATCTCAAGCCTCAGGTTGGCTTCGTACTTGCTGACGAAGTGAGCTGGGGTCACTTGGTCCTCGGCAGGCTGCATCGTGCTCTGGGTCTCTCCGGTCAACTACGGTCAACACTCTCTAAAGCTCAAAAAATCTAAACTCCTCCAAATGCCCTGAAACTTTCACCAAATGGGCGCCTGCTGCCCGCCTACAAAACCCACTAACCAAACCTCCAATCGGTGCACGCTAGCTCGGTGCGATTTCAGATCTAGGGCACCCCTCTTCGCACAAACCCTAACTCAATCGGCTCAAATCTGAGGGGAAAGGTTACCTGGTAAGCGTGCGATGGTGTGCTCCTCAAATCTCTCTAAACGGAAGCTGGGTTGAGTCCCGGACGGTGAGCAGTTGCTGAGGGCGGGAGTTTCTCTTGCAACGGTCGAGTGTGAAAAGTGCTGAAATTGTCTAAGTATTGCCCTTATATACCCCCCCCCCCCCGACTGGCACAGCCGTCCTGCGCACTGAAGTGCACACGGACCTGCGCACTGCTGCTCGACTAAAAAAAACTACAAGTCCTAAACTAGCTAAAAGACACTAGAGAAACTAAAACAAAAACAGGTAAAAGTAAAACGTGTCGGGTTACCTCCCGACAAGTGCCTTTGTTTAACGTCGTTGGCTCGACTGTACCTCGTTTTCTCCAGGATGCGCTTGATCTCTCTGTTGGAAACCTTGGCCTGTCCATTCGTCTGAGGATGGTAAGCGGTGGACATCTTGTGGCGCACTCCATAATGCTTGAAAACCTGCGCCACTATCCTGTTGCAAAAGTGCGTCCCCTGGTCGCTAATGATTGCCTTAGGCACTCCGTACCTGCAAAATATGTTAGTCCTTAAAAAGTCAGCGACCGTCTTACCATCATCCTTCCGTGTAGCCTTGGCCTCAACCCATTTGGAGACATAATCTACCGCGACCAATATATACTCGTATCCAGAAGATGGAGGAAATGGCCCCATGAAGTCAATCCCCCAAATGTCGAATACTTCATCCACTAGAATTGGCGTCTGCGACATCTCATTGCGCGCTGATATGCCTCCTGTGCGCTGGCACTTGTCACAGTTCCTGCAGTAGTTATATGAGTCACTAAACAAGCGCGGCCAATAAAATCCGCAGTCCAGGATCTTTCTGCTCGTGCCCTTTGGACCGAAGTGTCCTCCACATGCGTGCGCATGACAAAACATCAAAACAGAGTTAATTTCATGGTCAGGCGCCTTAAAATTTGATCAGGTCCTATTTTGAGCATATATGGATCATCCCAAAGGTAATGCTTGGACTCATGCTTTAATCTCATGCATTGGGTTTTAGTGAAATGAGGAGGAAACGTACCTGTGACCAGGTAATTCGCAATGTGCGCATACCATGGTACCTTACCTGTCAGTGCCATCAGATGCTCGTCAGGGAACGTCTCCGTGATTTGCCCTGGCTCCTCCGCTTTCACTATCCTGCTCAAGTGGTCCGCGACTGTGTTTTCCATGCCCTTCTTATCTTTGATTTCCAAGTCAAATTCCTGAAGTAGGAGCACCCAGCGCATCAGGCGCGGCTTAGTTTCCTTCTTGGACATTAGGTAACGGATTGCTGCGTGGTCTGTGTAGACGATGACTCTGGCGCCAAGAACATATGCACGGAACTTCTCTAGCGCAAACACAATTGCCAGAAGCTCCTTTTCTGTGGTGGTGTAGTTCCTCTGCGCAGCGTCCAGTGTGCGCGATGCATAATAAATGGCTTGCGGCTTCTTGTCCACTCGCTGTCCCAAAACTGCACCTACTGCATAGTCGCTTGCGTCGCACATCAGTTCAAATGGCAGGGTCCAGTCTGGCGCGCGCATCACTGGCGCACTTGCCAGCGCCTCCTTCAGTTTATCAAATGCGGCCCTGCACTCATCAGTAAATTCGAAACACACATCCTTTTGCAAGAGGTTAGACAGGGGTATACAAATCTTAGAAAAATCTTTTATGAAGCGCCTGTAAAACCCGGCATGCCCAAGGAATGATTTCACATCGCGCACATTAGTGGCATAAGGCAGATTAGAAATAAGATCTATCTTGGCCTTATCTACCTTGATCCCCTCCTTGGTGGTGTAGTTCCTCTGTGCAGCGTCCAGTGTGCGCGATGCATAATAAATGGCGTGCGGCTTCTTGTTCACTCGCTGCCCCAGGACTGCACCTACTGCATAATCGCTTGCCTCGCACATCAGTTCAAATGGTAGGTTCCAGTCTGGCGGGCGCATCACTGGCGCACTGGTCAGCGCCTCTTTTAGTTTATCAATGGCGGCCCTGCACTCATCAGTAAATTCGAAACACACATCCTTTTGCAAGAGGTTAGACAGGGGTATACAAATTTTAGAGAAATCTTTTATGAAGCGCCTGTAAAACCCGGCATGCCCAAGGAATGATTTCACATCGCGCACGTTAGTGGCATAAGGTAGATTAGAAATAAGATCAATTTTAGCTTTATCTACCTTGATCCCCTCCTGCGAGATAATATGTCCTAGTACTACACCATGCGATACCATGAAATGACATTTTTCATAATTGAGCACTAGGTTCTTTGAAATGCAGCGCGCTAAGACCTTATCAAGATGAGTTAAGCAGGTGTCAAAAGTACTTCCATACACAGTAAAATCATCCATGAACACTTCTATGCATATACCAATCATATCAGAAAAAATGCTCATGACTAGACGTTGGAACGTACCTGGCGCGTTACACAGCCCAAATGACATGCGCCGAAACGCAAACGTACCGAATGGGAAGGTAAACGTGGTCTTCTCTTGATCTTCCGCAGCTATGGGTATCTGATTGTACCCTGAATATTCGTCCAAGAAACAAAAGTAGGGCTTCCCCGCTAATCGATCTAGCATCTGGTCCATAAAAGGTAGCGGGAAATGGTGATTGCGTGTGACTGCGTTAAGCTTCCTGTAGTCGATGCACATGCGCCATCCAGTTTGTATGCTTTTGGGAACTAGCTCGCCCTGCGCATTCTCTTCTACGGTGATTCCTCCTTTCATCGGCACAACGTGCACTGGACTTACCCATTTGCTGTCCGAAATAGGGTAAATGACTCCTGCGGCAAGCAACTTCAGGATCTCCTTCTACACCACCTCCATCATATTCGGGTTCAATCTGCGCTGAGCCTCCCTGGATGGTTTGGCACCATCTTCCAACAGAATCCTATGCATGCATACGTCGGGGCTCACTCCGCGCAGATCAGCAAGTGTCCATCCTATAGCGCGCTGGTTCTTGCGCAGCACCTGCTGTAATCGCGCCTCCTGCTCCTCTTCTAATCCTTTCTTTATGATCACTGGCAGGGTGTCTTCATTTCCCAAGAATATGTACTTGAGGTGTTCTGGGAGTTGCTTCAGCTCGACCTTGGGTGCCTGTTCAATAGAGGGCAAGATTTTATTAGCAGTGCAGACATTAACTATGTCTTGTACCTATCTGGGTTCTGGTTCAGCACTGCTCAGCTCCTCCTCTTGTGCCTCCAACTCTGCCTGTGCCAGTGTTATAGGTTCTTTTGCTGCGCTCGCACATTGCGCATCTGCAACCAAGTCGTCTATGCTATCCATTGCGTGCACTGTGGCGTCTTCATGAGGGTGCTGCATCCCTTTGAATATGTTAAAATGAATTTCCTCGCCATCAACCTCCATAAAGAGCGTGCCCCTCCATACATCTATCTTTGTGCGCACTGTCATCAAAAATGGTCTGCCCAGTAGGATCTGCGCACTGCCGTTGCTCGACTCACCCTCCATTTCTAGAACATAGAAATCTGCTGGGAACACCAGCTCTCCTACTCGAACCAGAACGTCCTCGATCATGCCCGTAGGTTGCTTGCACGACCGATCTGCTAGCTGAATGGTGAGACCTACAGGCTTTAGTGGTCCAAGGCGCAATGACGCATATAGGGAATAGGGTAGCACATTTATAGACGTGCCTAAGTCAATCATGCAATTGCTTACTGTGGTCTTACCTAAAGTGCATGGAATGGTGAACGTACCTGGGTCTTGGCATTTAAGTGGTACCTTATGTTGCACGATTGCTGAGGCCTGCGCATTTAGCATTACCTGTGTGCATTCGCCTTTCCTTCTTTTGTTTGTGCACAGCTCCTTTAGAAATTTGGCGTACCTAGGGATTTGCCGAACTGCTTCAATAAGGGGAATGTTTATCTCCACCTTACTGAATAACTCGTAGAGCTCCTTATCGAGCGCTTCCTTCCTAGCCGATGGTGCCTGTACAGGGAAAGGTGCAGGTATGTTAGTACGATTCGTGCCCTTGTCTTTTAATTGTGTTATACCTGGCGCTTCGCCCTGCTGGCTTGTGGCTGGTGCTTCTGGTTGCGCGTCTTGCTCCGGTTGCGCATTCTGCTCTGTTGGATTCGGGACTTGCGCAACTGGTGGCGTGGGCGCCTTTGCGGTCTGCTCTGTTCCTATCGTGCGCCCAGTCCTCAGTGTCACGGCGTTGACTCCTCCCTTAGGATTCTGGATCACTTGCGAAGGCAGGTTGCCATCGCTCTTTTTCAGCTCATACACCGTGGTAGCAATCTGTGATAGCTGCTTCTCAATGGACTCGAACCTCTTGTCATATTTCTCATCATTTTTGCGCACTGTGTCTGCTAGCTGCCCCACGATATCTTCTAAGGATCGCCTCGGCTGCTGGTTGTTCTGCGCTGGTGCGTCAGTGCGGCGATGCGGTGGATTGTAGGGCGCAGCTTGTTGCGTCTGCTGTGGCGCGCGCTGATCCGTGGACTGCCTCTGGAAATTGTTTTCCTCCTTCCATCTGAACCCATTTGCGGCAAGTCCAAAACGCGGCTGATTCTGCCTCTGCGGCCCTCTATTATCCCATCCTCCAAGAGCATTAACATCTCCTGATTCCTCAAAAAGCGTGGGACATGCGTCGGTTTTGTGCTCGGTGGAAGTGCAGAACTCACACGCCTTTGGCGCAGCTGGTTGTGCGCCTTGCGCACTCATCAACTTTTGCAGCATGGCCTTCATTTTCTTTATCTCAGCGCTTGTTTCTACCTGATGCACAGAACGAGCACGACTATTTTCAAGTGTTAGCTGATGTCTTACCTGCCCAGCAGAGTCTTCTATCAGCTGCCATGCGTCCTCTGGGTACATGTTGCAAATGTCGCCTCCTGCGCATGCATTCAATAATCTCAGCTCCATGGGTAGCAATCCATTCAGGAAATTCTCTATCAGCACATTTTGGGGTAGGCCGTGGTTGTAGCAGTTGGCCTCCAGCTCCCTGAAACGCTCGTAATACTCTGACAGCGACTCTCCTGCGCCCTGCCTAGGTGCGGCCAGCTCCCTCCTGAGTAGCCCGATCTTTGCTGCGGGATAAAATTTGTCCAGGAACTTCTTCTGCAGCTGCTCCCATGTGTGAATTGATCCTGCTGGTAAGTTCATCAGCCAATGCCTGGCTGTGTCACACAATGAAAATGGGAACGCTTTCATCTTCAGCGCTTCATCGCTTTCCCCTTCGGCCTTCATGTTCTCGCAAATGACTAGGAATTCTCGCACATGCTTGATCGGATTCTCGTTGTTCATCCCGTGGAACTTGGGCATGTGATGAATGAGCGAGCTTCTAAGTTCAAAATGACCGTCTGGTGGAAGCACTATACACCATGGCCGGTTAACCGTGAGCGGGGCTGACATCTCGCGCGATGTTCTGCGTCGCGCAGCTTGTCGCGCGGGTGGCGCATTATACAATTCAGCGGCCATCCTTGCTTCAACCTCACGCTGCACTTCCTCTCTGAACAGGGCTGCGCGGTTATGTGCCCTTGCTTCCTCTAGAGTTCTGTCCCCTAAGTTATCTCCAACGACACTGTTATCCTCCATGACCTGTTCTAAACTTTAAAGAAAACGAAATTAAAAGAAAACTAAGCTGTTGCGTCTGTCAGTGCGCAACTATTTCAAGGTTGCGCAGGCTGATGTTGATTGCGCGCTGTCAGAACCAACAACGAAAATAAAGCAAACAGAAATAACTAACTATTATAAAAGAAAACTTAAGCTAATTAAAGCTTATCTGTGTTGCTCTCCGGCAACGGCGCCAAAATTTGATGTGCACGCGTCGTTGTGCGTGTATCAAATTAATTCCTTCATTTTCCACTTAGTACAGCGGTTAAGTCGGGGTCGAATCCACAGGGAGCAAGTAGATTAGCTTTAACTAGTAAACCTGCACTTTACGAAAGCTGGGGGTGTGAGTGGGTTGCGGAATGTGCGAGTAAACAGTAGTAAACGAAGGAATTGCACTAGACGTGCGCAGGCAGTAGAGATTAAGTACTATGACTATGAAAAGTATCGGCGCAGACAATCCTCTATGAGTGTATTCCTTATCATCGACTCTAAACGTCTATAGTTTGATTTACTGAAGTTAGTGTCCGGTCAAGGCTTCCTAACTTGTGCGCATGTTCCGATCAAAGTTCATGAGCTATTAATTCTTAAGACTAGTCTAAGCAGCTGCGAATCGTGTCACAGTAGCTACTGATTATCCTAGCGCGTTACTCCTAGCTGTCACCGTCAGGCTATTCAACTAGTTTAACATATAACAAAGAAGCAACAAGAGTAAGATTGCGGTTCAAGGCTTCCCCTACTCATGCAACTAGCTGTCAACATTGTGCACAGAATTCATATAAGCAAACAAGCTATGCATTAAGCACAAGTCTCAAAGGAAATACTCATAGATTCATGCCCAACCGATACTAAGTAGTAAACATCATAGAAACAGTAAATAATATCTAAAGTATCATAGAAACATGCTAGTAGTAAACATCATAGAAACAGTAAACATCATAGAAACAGTAAATAATATCTAAAGTATCAAAGAAAACAGCAACTAGCAGGTGCGTGCAGGTTGCAGAGTCTCGGCTGGCGCAGTCGGCTAGCGCAAGTCCTCGCAGCAGGTTCGTGTGTTTTTCTGTTCTGCCGCTCTCTCGTGTGTGTCTTGATGCCTTCTGATGATGATCAAACCCTAGCCTTCCTCTCTTTATATACTGCTCAAGAGGCTCATCCTTGGCAACTTCCAAATCTGGTGGTGACAGGATTTGGAAACACCACTATCTGCGCATGGCGCACGGCTCCTGGGTAGTGCAATCGGTTAGCGCACCGTAGCTGATTCTGCCAACTCCTATCTGTTTGCGCTGCTATCTCCGCAGGCTGTGTGATGCGCTCCTTAAAAGCTGCCTGTTAGCGCGTATCCGACTTAGGCCCTCGTTTTGCCCTGAAATACAAAAACACTGGAAACCAGTAATCTTGTACACAAAATAATGCAAACAAGCATAGGGTTAGGATCTAAATAGTGTGTATAAATAAGCTCTATCACTAATCCCCGGCAACGGCGCCATTTTGAAACGTTATCGAAGTTGTGGTAGTATAAATACTAGTCCAATCACGGTGTTCAAATAATATTTATATCCGAGTGACTTCGAGTCGAACCCAAGAGAAAAGCCTAGATTAGTCTAAAGCTAGCTAGTAATGCCTAATGCAAGTCTACTAAATAAAAAAGGGGGTTTTTCCTCTAAGTGAGGTATCTCTAGTGACTACTAAAGACAAGTTCAAATTTATGAAGAAGTAAAGTAAGAGAGAAAGCATAGTCGGAATCCTACTTCACCCCTAGGTCATGCGATTGGCAATACAAAACTTGTCTAAATCATGAGTAAATTCGAGTGATGGTTCTAGGCTAAGGTATCACACATTCTAAATTCAACTCTCGCTCCTTCTCTAGAATGGGAATAATACCTAAATAGTACGGTTCTCAAACTCTCGCTCTATTGAACCGTGTAAAACTAAAGTCTCCTAATCTCAACCTCTCGGTATATTGATAGTTAACTAAAGTTGCTCAATACTTAGCCTAGTGGAATGCGTATGTCACTCTCGCACACAAACGCAACCTAAAATTAACATGCTCAATCTTCTAAACAACCTAGGTTCAACTCTCATTCCATCCCTAGGTGTTTTATCAATTCATACTCACTTAGGTATTTCGTCAAACACTTGGTGTGCACAAAATTGATATGAAGAGAAACCATGAGAATTTTCAACCAAACTTCATTCATATAGTAAAAAGACAAGTCTTGCATTACAATCAAACCTAAGGGATCCATAAGAACCCCAACTACTAAAAGACTACTCACTCATGTGTCACTCATGGTGAGTTTGAAACAAGACATAATGAAATAGTTCAACAAGAAAAAGTAAAGAAAGTAAAGTAGTAGGGAAGTAGAGAATTCCGTGCGTTGCTTCCGCTTCCGCCTCTCCTTTCTCTTCTAAAAATTATTATTCTTTTCGAAGTAGTAGGTCTGTATTTATAGGTAAATCATGCAGACTTCTAAATCTGATCGTGGGCCGCGGGCCCAATGTTGACGTCATCAAATGCTATCCGCACCTGAAGTAGACATTAGCAGCGCACCTGATGAAGACATTAGCAGCGCGCTAGAAGAAGACATTAAGGCTCACTAAAGTGTTCTTCCGGCGCGGTACTGACTGAGATGCACACTTACTTCCTTCAATGTCAATTTCTGCATCGACTCTCTAAACATGCCATAAATCTGAAAAGCGGTCTTGATACACCTGCGATGCGAAACACTACAAAGAAGTAATCTATCACACGCAAAATGAAATTAAACAATAGGAATAAACAACTTGATGGATCGTATAAATACGCTCATTCAAACTACCCCACATTTAAACTTGTTCGTCCCGAACAAAGAACAAAAACAAGACTCACAATACTCAAAGCACTCCTAATATGCCAACGAACTAAACACTGAGTTTACTTGAGATGTCATCACTAATCAATTCATCATTATATGCTCACACTCGTTCTTCAATAAAGATCAGCAAGAAACTGCGATGATACATGTTACTTGAGAGGTCGAGATGGAATGACAATGGATGACTGTGAGCTAGTCCTCTTTAGACTCCTGACTCCACTTTTCAGCTCAAGGTCATAGTCATGCGCATATGCTGAATTTTCTTTCTCTGGCATGTGAGAAGTCCAAGTCATGAGGAACTCAACTTTTTCTTCTTCTTCTTCTTCTCCTCTTTTATAGGACAGCTTTTGAAACTTTCTTGTTTTGTTGGTCCGAAAACTTCAATAAACTCAATTGCTTTTCTGATTTTTCTTTCACATTTTTTTGAATTTTCTTTTTTGAGCTTTGCTCTCCAATTGGTTGTTCTTTTCTTTTTGCTCTTTGAACCGTTCCAATCATCGCCTTCTAATAACAGCATATGGAGCGCGTCCCGCTTTTTCTCATCATTATCCTTTCAGCGCGAGGTGGGATAGGGGTTACCCACCCTTTCCCGATTACTAGGACTAGAGATAAGACGGTTTGTTTTCCCATCCCACCATTGGATTAACACTACAAAGGTGGAGTGAAAGTCTGACTCCTCATAACTCAGAGCGTCAACCTCCATAAACTCAGCGTGCTATGCGACTAATCCCCTGAACCTTTGAATGTGTATCAAGTCCCCCTAGGACATTTCTATCAACTCCACATCCTGTAATATCTCAACTCAAGGGAACATATAACATCAAGTCACAAGCATCACAATGTTGCAGAAATCATGCAAGGCATACACATCGAAACCTCATAGCATCGAACATCATCTCATAAATCAGCATCTTCATCATAGCATATAATGGCATAAAACTAGCAGTATATAATCGCACGAAATCAGCACTATCGCAACATCTAAACAAATTAAAAAAAACATACTCTAACTACTACTAATGCATGCTAATGAAGTTAAACGTGCTGACACATAATGCTAACTCCCCCACCCCACACTTTTTAAACGAACCGTATCCTAGCGGTACAATTTAAATGTTAGGAAGGGTACTCATGCGAGATTCAAAAGAAACGAAACAAATAAGATACATAAGAGAAACTACGCAAAAAACCTACGACGCAAGGGGCGCGCGCCCGACGCACACATTATGGACCATAATGTATGAACCCGGAGCGGTCGTAATGTTGCCACGGGGCGCCGTACTTACTGACTCAGACTAAGAATTAAAATTCATTAAAATCGGGTTGCCTTCTGCAAAGCGCACTTGTTTAATGTCGTTGGCTCGACGGTACCTCTCATTCTTAAGCGTCTGTTGGCTCAGCCAACTCGAGCTCCTCATCGGGTGGTATAATCTCCCTGTGGTAGTGTTTCACACTCTGGCCATTGACCATGAACTTCTCCCTCGTGCTTGTTTTCTCCAGCTCAAGCGCACCATGGTTGAGCACTCGTATCACAGTATACGGACTTGTCCAACATGAGCGCAACTTCCCAGGCATTAGTTTTAATCGTGAGGAATAAAGTAGTACCTTTTGTCCCTCTTCAAATGAACGATGTAAAATGAATTTGTCATGATACATCTTTGTCCGCGCCTTGTAGTTTATTTGGCTCTCGTAAGCCTCTAGACGCAGCTCCTCAATTTCGTTTAGTTAAAGCATCCTCTCATTTCCTGCAGAAGTTAGTTCGAAATTACATTGTTTAATGGCCCAAAATGCTTTATGTTCTACCTCGACCGGTAGTTGGCGCCTTGCTATAGACAAGTCTGAATGGAGAGGTCCCGATGGTCGTTTTGTAGGCCGTGCGATACGCCCACAATGCCTCATCTAGTCGTGTGGACCATTCTTTCCTAGATGGCTTAACCATCTTCTCCAAAATCAGCTTGATCTCTCGGTTAGAAATCTCTGCCTGGCCATTAGTCTGTGGTTGGTACGCGGTAGAAACTCGGTGATGTACTCCAAAGTGTTTGAAAACGGCAGCCACGGACTTGTTACAAAAGTGAGATCCTTCATCGCTTATCACGGTCTTCGGAACCCCGTACCTACAAAAGATGTTAGTATGCAAGAAATCCACAACAATTTTGCCATCATCCTTTTGTGTGGCCTGCGCTTCTACCCATTTAAATGCATAATCAACAGCAAGCAAGATGTATTGATACCCATTAGATGAAGGGAAAGGCCCCATAAAGTCTATGCCCCAGATATCAAACACTTCATCTACAATTATTAGCATTTGTGGCATCTCATTCCTAGCAGATATATTTCCTACACACTGGCATCTATCGCAATGTTTACAATGATTATATGCATCCTTAAACACATGAGGCCAATAGAATCCACTGTCCAGAATTTTTCTAGCAGTCCTACGAGGTCCGAAATGGCCTCCACAAGCATGCTCATTGTAGAGACTAAGTACAGAATGCTCATTGTAGAAACTAAGCACATCTCCTAAGTATTTGATCAGCTCCAATCTTCCACAAGAAGGGATCATCCCATATATAAAATCGAGAATCATGCTTGAGTTTCAATCTTTGAGGTCCCGAAAGGGAAGGGGGAAACTTACCTCCTACCAGGTAATTCACTATGTGAGCGTACCGTGGCACTTTGTCCTGCACGGCGTAGAGATGCTCATCGGGGAATGTCTCTATGATGGCTATCGGCTCCTCCTTCGTGACAATCCTACTCAAATGGTCAGCCATCGTGTTCTCCATCCCCTTCTTGTCTTTTATTTCCACGTCGAACTCCTGGAGTAGTAAGATCCATCTTATCAAGCGAGGTTTAGACTACTTCTTTGACATTAGGTATCTAATTGCTGCTGCATGATCAGAAAATACAATGACTTTAGCACCAAGCAAATAGGGACGAAACTTCTCTAATGCCACTGGAGCTCTTTCTCCGTAGTGGAGTAATTCTTTTGAGCAACTGGTTTTTACTCCTTTCTTTGTGCAAGGACATCCCCTAAGGCGTAGTCGCTCGCATCACACATGATTTCAAAGAGCTGCGTCCAATCGGGTGCTTGGATGATGGGTGCACTAGTCAGTGCGTGTGTAAGCTCATCGAACGCCTCCTTGCATTTATCTGAAAACTCAAAAGGTACATCTTTTTGCAAGACGTTAGTCAAGTGTAGCGCGTTCTTAGAAAAATCCTTAATAAAACGACGATAGAAGCCAGCATGCCCAAGAAAAGACTTAACATCACACACATTCAAAGGGTAAGGAAGACTAAAAATCAAGTCAATTTTTCGGTTTATCTACCTTAATCCCTTCTTGTGACAGTATATGTCCAAGCACCACACCATGCGTTACCATGAAATGACACTTTTCATAATTCAATACAAGGTTCATCGACACACATCTCTCTAACACCTTGTTCAAATTATCTAAACATATGTCAAATGTGTCACCGTGCACCGTAAAATCATCCATAAATACTAGTGACCAACCTTTGAAAGGTTCCAGGTGCATTGCATAAACCAAAAGACATACGCCTAAATGCAAATGTACCAAACGGACATGTAAAGGTAGTTTTCTCTTGATCTTCCCGAGAAACCATCAAGAAAGCAGAAGAATGGCTTACCTGCGAGCCTATCCAACATTTGATCAATGAAAGGAAGGGGGAAGTGATCCTTACGAGTGACAGCATTCAACTTCCTATAGTCGATGCACATTCTCCATCCATTCTGAATTCGCTTAGTTACTATCTCACCGGTTTCATTATCTTCCACTGTTATGCCGGTCTTCTTCAGAACCACATGTACTGGACTCACCCATTGGCTATCTAAAATAGGATAAATGACGTTAGCATCTAATAATTTCTGAATTTCTTTTCTTACCACTTCCATCATTATTGGGTTGAGATGACGTTGTGGTTCTCTCGATGGTTTAGCTCCATCTTCCAGCAAGATTCTATGCATGCAAACTGTTGGGCTAATCCCTCGAATATCGCTAAGCGTCCATCCAATTGCTTGTTGGTTGTTTTTCAAAACCTGCACGAGCTTGTGCTCTTCTTCCAGCTCCAGCCCCTTCTTGATAATCACCGGTAATGTGTCATCCTTTCCTAAGAAGGCGTACTTCAAGTGATCCGGTAATGGTTTAAGCTCGATGATCGAGGACTGCACAAAAGAAGACAACAAGGTATTAGTCTTAAACAAACTGATTTCATTGATTTCATACCTTGGCGACAGCAGGCGTGACACTTCCAATTGCCCAAGAGCTATCTGCACTAACTCCCTAAGCTCGTAGGATTCATCCGGTTCGAAGACAGATTTTTTTCAGCGCAATCTCGAGTCCATCATCTCCACAAGATGGGTTCACTTCACTCACAATGTCATCCACGACATCAATAGCATTTAATGTGTTGTGCTCTGGTGGATGCTTCATTGCTTTGAAGAGGTCAAAATCTACTACCTCATCCTCGACTCGCATGGTCAGCATGCCGGTATTGCAATCAATCTTAATCCTTGAGGTCTTTAAAAAGGGGCGTCCTAGCAGTATTGGTGGACTGTCGGCTAGGTCTCCACCATCCATTTTCAAAACATAAAAGTCCGCTGGAAATACGAGCTCTCCTACCTGCACTAGTACATCTTCGATAATACCTCAGGTTGCTTACACGATCTATCTACCAACTGAATAGTTAGTTTAGGAGGTTTCAAAGGTCCAATACGCAAGCACGAGTAAATAGAGTGCGGTAATACCTTGATAGAAGCTCCTAAATCCAGCATACAGTTATTAATGCGAATCCTACCAATTGTGCAAGGAATAGAAAACACACATGGGTCTCCGCATTTTCTAGGCAATGATCTTTGAATAATAGCGGCTACATGAGCATTAAGGGTTACCTTCTCCAGCTGTGATGACCGACGATGATTAGTGCACAATTCCTTGAGAAACTTAGCGTAGCTCGGTAATTGTTTGATGGCCTCCAATAGTGGGATGTTGATTTCCACTTTGATGAAAAAGTCCCACACTTCTTGGTCTATCTCCTACCTCTTAGGGGTCTTGTCCTGCATAGGAAAAGGCAAGGGGGAGGGGGGGGGGGGGGGGGCAGTACGGCGAATCTCAAATTTTAAAGCAGGCTTGTCCGAGCCGGATGAAGACTTTAAGGGCGCGCTGGGTGAAGATATTAAGCTCTGGCGCGCCTGAATAATGTTCTCCTCGCGCGCGGTTTCTTATGTGTCCCTTCCCTTCGGTGCCACTTTTGCATCCTTGATCACCTTCCCATGTCTCAGGGTCATTGCACTCACATTCCCCTTAGGGTTCTGAATGGTATGCAAAGGAAGCTTGCCCTTGTCACTCTTCATCTCATAAACTGTGGAAGCTAGCTGCGACATTTGCTTGGTTAGCTCGGCTATGGCTCCATCAGTTTTGGCCTGGTTCCTTTGCATGGTACTCTCCAAGTCCTTGAGCGCCTCTTCCCATGATTTACCAGTGCTCGGCCCTGCTTGGTTGAAATTCTTCCTTGGGTACTGATTAGTCTGATTGTTGTACCTCTCTTGTTGTTGGAATGGGGGGGGCGGTAAGTCTGTCCTTGATTCTGATTCTGAGGAGGCCCTTGGTTCTGCCCTTGATGCTGCTGAAATCCTCCCTCGTTACGCCAGGTGAAACCATTTGCTGCCAGTCCGAACTGCCTCTGCTGCGGTGGCCTGTTGTTGTTATTGAAGTTCTGATAATTCCCTACCGCGTTGACATCCATTACCTCATCCTCTTGGAGTGTAGGGAACTCATCCATCTTGTGGTGTGCAGCGCTGCAAAACTCACAAAATTTAACCATGCTGGCTTGGGGCACCGACTTCCTTTGGATGGTTTCCTTCAACTCTTTAATCTCCTTCACCAGCTGGCTGTCATTTGCCGCAACTTGAGACACGTTCCTTGTTCTCTCATCCCTACAACTCGTCTCCTCTCCAAACCTTGCACTCTCTGCGGTCTCGATGATCAAATCATGTACTTGTCCTGGTGTCAAGTTGAGCACCGTACCACCAGCTGCGACATCCAACAACATCCTCTCTAGAGGTCTCAACCCATCCAATAGATATTCTACCAACATCTTTTTCGGAACACCCAAATTGCAACAAATTTGTTCCAATGAATTGTACCTCTCCATGCAGTCATTCATCAACTCACTCGATCCTTGTTTGAGCATCGATAACTCTCTTCTGACCTAAGTCGCTTTCGCAGGAGAGTAATACTTGTCGAGGAACTTCTTTTGCATCTGATCCCATGTTTTTATACTACCTGAAGGCAAAGAAAGAAACTAAAATTTCGCTAGGTTAGTTAAACTCAAAGGAAATACTTTTAATTTGAACCTGTCTTCCGAAGCTGCGTATGGTCTCAATGATTGGGCAGATTCTAGTGAACTCTTGTAAGCGTCGAGTTGCGACCTCTTCCGATAATCCTCCAAACTTGGGCAGATGGTGCACCACTGCGGTTTTGATCTCGAAGTTGTCTTCTTCCGGGTTGGCGTTGATGCAACATGGCTGATTCTGGAATGTGGGGGCCGAGAGCTCCCTCATAGTTGGCTCATGCCGGGCTGGCTGTCTATATTGTTGCTGCTGAAGCGGTGGTTGTTGTCTATATTGTTGCTGAATTGGGTATGGTCGAGGTTGTGGCTTAGGTGGGGCATAATCATCATACTCATCCATTCTTCCACCTTTATCGTTGTGTCCTCCTGGAACTCCATCCTCTGACGAGCTGCTCTTTGACTTTGATTAAACACTCGATCCGGCTCATCATAGAATGGTGGTATTACGTGTGGGGGCACTACCTCATTGACTTGGTCAGGTGCATGGTCGGCTTGGACATTTTCGTGGGAACTTCCTGCATTAGACATACTGGGCAGGCAAGATGCAAACAAGTGCAAAAACCTAAAAAAAGTGCAACTTAAAGACTTAAATAATCCAAAATAAAATAGTAAACAAACTCGGATGGCTAAAAAACACTCGACTCATGGAAAATCGATGATTTGGGACCGCTGGCCCATTCTGCTCAGAAAAAGGTCTCTTGTTCACCGATCGGACTCCGGTGGCACTATTCATTCCTGCGCCGGTGACACTATTCATTGAAATACAAAACACAAAAAACTACCTTCTTCGAACTCTACCTCAATTGTTGCCCTCCTCGGCAACGACGCCAAAATTTGACCGCAAGTCGTTGTGTGAGCCAAATTTATATTTATAATCTCCTGTTAACACTTAGCAAGTGGTAAGCATGGTTGAACCCACGAGTGAGCAATCAGTGATAAAGTTCTACGAATGATTATCACACTAAAAGGGGGTGTTGCAGGAAGAATGTTTATTGTTTATCAAATTCAGAGAAAAGTCAGTTCAGGGATATTGACAGCGCGTCGTCGTGCGCCTCAAATTTGTATTTATAACTCCTGTTAACACACTAGCAAGCGGTAAGCAGGGTCGAACCCAAAAAGAGCAAGTAAGATAGAGTTCTAATGAAAGTCACAGAAAAAGGAACAAACTGAGGATATCAATTCAGAGAAAATCAGTTCCGGGAATACAATGCAACTAGTTATCACCGATCGAATACATGCATAAGCTAGTGAATTCTGCCTTAGTCCAACATTCCCGCTAAAGATATGTCGACAATCAAATTCTACCTATTCTTAACCGCTAGGTTTTCGAACAAGTGCAATAGTTACTCAACTAACACCACAAAATCGGTTCTACCGCTAGGTTCTCCTCAACAATGCAATCCAATCAAGTATAACACAATTGACATCAATATAGCTCACCGCTAAGCTGCACTAAACTGACAATCAAAGCATTCATTCATTCATACAAGGGCAGTAAATCAATAGCTCGAATCATGTATTCATTGACCTCAAACCAAATGTTGCATTATAAACCCCAAACTGAAAATAGGATTTAGCTACTCATATTATCCATGGTATACAATAAAGATGAGTTCATTACACTACAATAAGTTAGAGAACAAAAACTGAACTAAAACAAAATCTGAGTGAATAGTGTTTTCCGACCGGAACAGTAATGAACAGTAAGTTACTGTAGCGCCGTGAATAGTGAATTCCGACGAACTTCAATCTTCTCCCTCTGCCGTTCTACTGTAGCTCCGCCGTTTGAATAGTGCCGTCCAAGTGAAGTCCCGTTGAAGTGAGTGGATTCTTTTCCTCTTTTGTCCATCTTTTAGGTTTAGGGTTTTTGGGTTGAACCAGGATGAACCGCATTGAACCACATCTGATTTCTGATTGAACCGACAGAGTTGACTGCTGCTGTTGACTTTGACTGCTGTTGACTACTTGGCCTTGGATGAATGCTTCAAATATGCGATGAAATCCAATCAATCTTGAACACACCTGCGATACGAAAACACTACAAAAGAGTAATCGATTCACGCAAAATGTAACAAAACTATGGGAATAAATAACTCAATGGAGCGTATAAATATGCTCCATCAGATATGCATTGCAACTGGTAATCATCGATTGAAATATGCATCAACTAGTAAAACTTGTGTTCCTAGTCTAACAATCTCGCTAAGGTAATGTCGACTCTAGTGTTCTACCTACTCTCAACCGGTAAGTTCTCGAATAGGTGATCGCGCGTCGTTGTACGCGTCAAATTAATCCTTCCTCTTCCACTAGTACAGCGGTTAAGTAAGGGTCGATCTCCACAGGGAGCAAGCAGTTCAGTTTTAACCAGTGACCTACGCTTACAAAAATGGGGGTGTGAGTGATTGGGGTTGCGCGATGCGCGAGTAAACAGTCGTAAACGCAGGAATTTGCACTAGACGTGCGCAGGCAATAGAGATTAAGTACTATGACTATGAGAAGTATCGGCGCAGACAATCCTCTATGAGTGTATTCCTTATCATCGACTCTAAATGTCTATAGCTTGATTTGCTAATGTTAGTGTCCGATAAAGGCTTCCTAACATGTGCGCATGTTCCGATCAAAGTTCATGAGCTATTAATTCTTGAACTAGACTAAACAACTACGAATCCGATCAAGGTAGTAATTGCCTATCCTAGCGCGTTACTCCTAGTTGGCACCGTCAGGCTATTCAACTAGTTTAACATACAACAACAAGCAACACGAGTAAGATTGCGGTTCAAGGCTTCCCCTACTCATGCAACTAGCTGTCAACAATGTGCACAGAATTAATATAAGCAAGCAAGCTAAGCATTAAACGCAAGTCTCAAAGGAAATACTCATAGATTCATGCCCAACCGATACTAAGCGTTTAGCTAGACATGCTAGTAGTAAACATCATAGAAATAGTAAATAATATCTAAAGTATCCAAGAAAACAATAGCAAACAGTGCGTGCAGGTTGCAGTCTTGGCTGGCGCAGTCGGCTAGCGCAGGTCCTCTCAGCAAGCTCGTGTGTTTTCCAGTTCTGCTGCGCAGTGCCTCCTTGGTGTACGAATTGTGAATATGTGATGATGCTCTCCTAACCCTAGCCTCCTTCCCTTCTTTATATACTGCTCAGAGGCTCATCCTTGGCAACTTCCAAATTTGGTCGTGTCAGGATTTGGAAACACCATCGTCTGCGCATGGCGCACGGCATCTGCTCAGCGCAATCGGTTAGCGCACCGTGGTCGACTCTGCCAATTTCTTCTATTTGCGCCGCTAGCTCCGCAGGCTGTGTGATGCGCGTCCTAAACGCTGCCTGTTAGCGCATATCCGACTTAGGCCCTTGTTTTGCCCTGCAATACAAAAACACTGGAAACCAGTAATCTTGTACACAAAATATTGCAAACAAGCATAGGGTTATGATCTAAATAATGCGTATAAATAGGCTCTATCAAACCCCCCACATTTTCCCCTTGTTCGTCCTCGAACAAGCACTCAAGCACGGATACCATTACCTCTCTGGAGTCTAGCGCACAGTCTTGCACTCTGGCGCGATGTGCACTACTGAACACCTTGTGCTGCTCTACCACCTGCGCACATCTGCTCTCAACAGTTTTAAGTATAGTGATTTCGAAATTCATTACCTCTCAGTTGGGATGTTGCTATATGTTGCTATATTCTGCTGACTATTGTGCTGAATATTTTGTGACCCCTTTGCTATATTGTGCTGTGCTGACTATTGTGCTGAATATTTTGTGACCCCTTTGCTATATTGTGCTGTGCTGACTATATGATTTTCTTTCCTATATTCTTTGTTTTGCTTGCATGCATGTGTGCGCTCTCCGTGCGCTTGAGCTTGAGTCGTGGAGACATGTCTCTGTTTAAGTGTGGGGGGGAGCGTTACATTTACATTTCACGTTTTTTTTTTAGCTTTGTAGTGTAGCTTAGTTTAGTTGAAGGAAATAGTAGCAGTGGTGCGCTTGTGTGCGGGTTGCGCACATTGTTCAGCTTGTATTGCGCTATTCATATTGCATGCGCTGCTATCAACTATTTTAGTATATTTTTTTCATTTTTCTGCTCCTGTTAGTTGGGATATACAGGGGATGTGGAGTTGACAGAAACGCTCTAGAGAGGCGGTTAGTCGTTTGAGCTTCGAAGGTGAGGTATATGGTCGAGAGCGCTAGTGGAGGCCGGTGCTTCGCGACCTTCGGAACAAGAGAGCGCGCTCAGTCACGCAGATGCCGAAGGCGAATACCCAAAGCGTGGCGAGGTGGGAAAACAAACCACCTTTCCTCTGGAAGTCGAGCGAGGGAAGGCGTGCGCGGGTGTAAACGCGTGCGCTGACCTGCGCAAATAGACCAAGGAGGAAGAGCGGAGCGTTGTTCCATTGCTGTTATCCGGAGGCCGGGACTGGAACCGTTCTGGGAACATAGGAACCATAGATAAAGCTATACAAAAAAGAAAGGCACCAGCAGATGATATGCGCTACAAAAGAAGCAACATGCGCACAAATACGTACCAGCTTGCGTAAAGTTCACAAGAAAATCATCAAGAAGGCTTGAGTTCCCAGGAAGTGCGCGGAAGAATCATGCACCGGAAGAAGCTTGCGCTGTTTACCATGTACCCATCCTCGGAGTGAAAACTGACAACCAGGAGCCTATGAAGAGCTATCTCCCAGCCATCCGAAATGATCTTCTTCCCAGCTGAGAGGTAACAAAATTCGAAAATTATTATATTAAACTGTTGAAGGCAGATGCGCGGAAGAGATAGAGCAGCGCAAGGTGAATAGTAGTGCAGATCGCGCCAGAGTGCAAGACTGTGCGCTAGACTCCAGAGAGGTAATTGTATCCGTACTTGAGTGCTTGTTCAGGACGAACAAAGGGCAAGTGTGGGGGGTTTGATAGAGCCTATTTATACACACTATTTAGATCTTAACCCTATGCTTGTTTGCATCATTTTGTGTACAAGATTACTGGTTTCCAGTGTTTTTGTATTTCAGGGCGAAACGAGGGCCTAACTCGGATACGCGCTAACAGGCAGCGTTTAAGACGCGCATCACACAGCCTGCGGAGCTAGCAGCGCAAACAGATAGTGGCAGAGTCGACCACGGTGCGCAGACCGATTGCGCTAACCAAGGTGCCGTGCGCCATGCGCAGAATAGTGGTGTTTCCAAATCTTGACACCACCAGATTTGGAAGTTGCCAAGGTTGGGCCTCATGAGCAGTATATAAAGAGAGGAAGACTAGGGTTTACAAGAGGATCATAACACAACAGAAAGAGGAGAGAGAGCATCACTAGCACCAAGAGAGGACCACAGCACACGGGAGAGCGGCAGAACAGAAAAACACACGAGCCTACTGAGAGGACCTGCGCTAGCCGACTGCGCCAACCGAGAATCTGCAACCTGCACGCACCTGCTTGTTGCTGTTTTCTTGGATACTTTAGATATTATTTACTGTTTCTATGATGTTTACTACTAGCATGTCTAGCTAAACGCTTGGTATCGGTTGTGCATGATTCTATGAGTATTTTCTTTGAGACTTGTGCTTAATGCATAGTTTGTTTGCTTATATTAATTCTGTGCACACGGTTGACAGCTAGTTGCATGAGTAGGGGAAGTCTTGAACCGCAATCTTGCTCTTGCTACTTGTTTGTTATATGTTATACTAGTTGAATAGCCTGACGGTGACGACTAGGAGTAACGCGCTAGGATAATCAGTTGCTACTGTGACAGGATTCGTAACTGGTTAGACTAGTCTTAAGAATTAATAGCTCATGAACTTTGATCGGAACATGCGCACATGTTAGGAAGCCTTGATCGGACACTAACATCAGTAAACCAAACTATAGACGTTTAGAGTCGATGATAAGGAATACACTCATAGAGGATTGTCTGCGCCGATACTTTTCATAGTCATAGTACTTAATCTCTACTGCCTGCGCACGTCTAGTGCACTTCCTGCGTTTACTACTGTTTACTCGCGCACTTGCGCAACCCAATCACTCACACCCCCAGTTTTCGTAAGTGCAGGTTACTAGTTAAAGCTAATCTACTTGCTCCCTGTGGATTCGACCCTGACTTAGCCGCTATACTAAGTGGAGAAGGGAGTAATAAATTTGACGCGCACAACGACGCGCTATCAATGGGACATTGGAATGGTGCTACCAGGTGCAGCCGGCCAGAGCGCCGAGGCAAAGAGCAGAAAGCAGCGCGCAACCAGAGGAGGCTGCGGAGGAAATGGAGAGGGACGAGGCCCCAGCACCAGTTGCGCCTCCAGTCAGGCGCATGAGGACTCGTGCGCAGACTGGAGGGCGCCGGAGGGAAAGTGCACCGCAGGGGGAGCCAGTTACCATTGCCATTGATGATTCTCCCCCGCGTGGACAAGGAAAGCGCCCCAGAACAGAGGCAGAGGAGGAGCGGCGCATGATGTTCCACGTCATGCGCGTGCTCGAGTATTTAGCGCCCGAGGGAGCAGATTTGAGCATGATCCCACCATCAGGGTGGAGATTTGGAGATGCTATTCCCCCTCTCCTCAGCCTGCACAGGCCGCCCCCAGGATCACCCAGCGAGCCGCGCCAGCCAGCCAGCCCTCCTATCCAGTCCCCGGTGCATACAGCAGCGCCAGCCCCAGTAGCAGAGCCCACCCCAGCAGTAGACCCAGTACCAGCACCTGCAGTGCCCCCTGCACAGCCTTCTATTCAGTGGTCCCCTGAAGCCGATCCCATCATAAGTTCCAGCTCAGATTCATTATGGGATCCTATCTCACAGGACGACCTCGTGGCTCAGCCCGCCGCCATTTCTGTAGTGCCGCCAGCCTCCAGCACCGAGTACGTGACTGATTCTTCAGATGAGGAGGCGCACGGATCAGCGGCTGAGTCCAGCTCCGAGGATATCTAGAGCTGCAGTGAGGCGCGCATTTCTGTTTAAGTGTGGGGGGGGGGGGAGCGTTACATTTACATTTCACGTTTTTTGAGCTTTGTAGTGTAGCTTAGTTTAGTTGAAGAAAATAGTAGCAGTGGTGCGCTTGTGTGCGGGTTGCGCACACTGTTCAGCTTGTATTGCGTTATCCATATTGCATGCGCTGCTATCAACTGTTTTAGTATATTTTTTTCATTTTTTTCTGCTCCTGTTAGTTGGATATACAGGAATGTGGAGTTGACAGAAACGCTCTAGAGAGGCGGTTAGTCGTTTGAGCTTCGAAGGTGCGGTATATGGTCGAGAGCGCTAGTGGAGGCCGGTGCTTCGCGACCTTCGGAACAAGAGAGCGCGCTCAACCACGCAGATGCCGAAGGCGAATACCCAAAGCGTGGCGAGGTGGAAAACAGACCACCTTTCCTCGGGTAGTCGAGCGAGGGAAGGCGGGCGCGGGTGTAAACGCGTGCGCTGACCTGCGCAAATAGACCAAGGAGGAAGAGCGGAGCGTTGTTCCATAGCTGCTATCCGGAGGCCGAGACTGGAACCGTTCTGAGAACATAGGAACCATAGATAAGGCTGTACAAAAAAAAGACACCAGCAGATGATATGCGCTACAAAAGAATCAGCATGCGCACAAATACATACCAGCGTGCGCAAATTCACAAGAAAATCATCAAGAAGGCCTGAGTTCCCAGGAAGTGCGCGGAAGAATCACGCACCAGAAGAAGCTTGCGCTATTAACCATATACCCATCCTCGGAGTGAAAGCTGACAACCAGGAGCCTATGAAGAGCTATCTCCCAGCCATCCGAAATGATCTTCATCCCAGCTAAGAGGTAACGAATTTCGAAAATTATTATATTAAAACTGTTGAAGGGAGATGCGCGCAGGTGATAGAGCAGCGCAAGGTGAATGGTAGTACAGATCGCGCCAGAGTGCAAGACTGTGCGCTAGACTCCAGAGAGGTAATTGTATCCGTGCTTGAGACCTTGTTCGGGACGAACGAGGGGCAAGTGTGGGGGGATTGATAGAGCCTATTTATACACACTATTTAGATCCTAACCATATGCTTGTTTGCATTATTTTGTGTACAAGATTACTGGTTTCCAGTGTTTTTGTATTTCAGGGCGAGACAAGGGCCTAAGTCGGATACGCGCTAACAGGCAGCGTTTAAGGAGCGCAACACACAGCCTGCGGAGCTAGCAGCGCAAACAGGATAGGAAGTGGCAGAGTCAACTACGGTGCGCAGACCGATTGCGCTAACCAAGTTGCAGTGCGCCATGCGCAGAATAGTGGTGTTTCCAAATCTTGACACCATCAGATTTGGAAGTTACCAAGGTTGGGCCTCATGAGCAGTATATAAAGAGAGGAAGGCTAGGGTTTGAGAGACGACCAGACACACACAGAAACACCACGACACACAAGATATCGAAGAGAGAGAGCCAGAATCGAAAACACACGAGCTGCTGCGAGGACCTGCGCTAGCCGACTGCGCCAGCCGAGACACTGCAACCTGCACGCACCTGCTTGTTACTGTTTTCTTGGATACTTTAGATATTATTTACTGTTTCTATGATGTTTACTACTAGCATGTCTAGCTAAACGCTTGGTATCGATTGGGCATGATTCTATGTGTATTTCCTTTGAGACTTGAGCTTAATGCATAGTTTGTTTGCTTATATTAATTCTGTGCACACGGTTGACAGCTAGTTGCACGAGTAGGGGAAGCCTTGAACCGCAATCTTACTCTTGTTACTTGTTTGTTATATGTTAAACTAGTTGAATAGCTTGACGGTGACAACTAGGAGTAACGCGCTAGGATAATCAGTTGCTACTGTGACAGGATTCATAGCTGCTTAGACTAGTCTTAAGAATTAATAGCTCATGAACTTTGATCGGAACATGCGCACATGTTAGGAAGCCTTGATCGGACACTAACATCAGTAAACCGAACTATAGTCGTTTAGAGTCGATGATAAGGAATACACTCATAGAGGATTGTCTGCACCGATACTTTTCATAGTCATAGTACTTAATCTCTACTCCCTGGGCACGTCTAGTGCAATTCCTGCGTTCACTACTGTTATCTGCGCACTTGCGCAACCCAATCACTCACACCCCCCAGTTTTCGTAAGTGCAGGTTACTAGTTAAAGCTAATCTACTTGCTCCTTGTGGAATCGACCCTGACTTAACCGCTATACTAAGTGGAGAAGGAAGGAATTAATTTGACGCGCACAACGACGCGCTATCAAGTATCCTGAAAATAGAGAGCAAGATGATGCAGCTGCCCATGTGAAGATAGCAGCTTATGAAAATCCAGCCAGAGTGAACAAGCAGTTGCTACAGCAGAAGCTGTAGCAGGGAGCTTTAGCAGCAGTATTGGCAAAAAGAACAATCTGCTCAGTTATGATCTTGTTGAGATCTTGGAGGAGTTTCTAAATATTCTCAGAGAATATCCCAGTGAAGATTCTCGTATCCAAGAGAAGATTTGATTGTGGAAAGATTTATTTCTCCAAACAAATCTAATCTCCTACAAAATAGGAGATAAGATCTTGTTGAGATCTTTAAGGAATTTCTTAAATTTGATATTGATGGAGTATGGAGTTCCTATTTAAAGGAGGCTGGGCAGAGCATCAAAGGCATCCATCCAAGACAAAATCCAAGCACAAAGATAGAGCAATATACCGAGAAATATATTGAGATTGCTAGAGCGGAGAGAGTGGATCACCACCGAGAGCAGAGCGTGAGCGCATAGCTGAGTGGTTGGAACAATGGCTGATCGAGGACTTGCAGAGTCTGATCAGAGCTTGATCAGAGAAGACTAATTCAGAGCAGGACGTGCTTGTTGGTTGATCAAGGCAGGCGGCGGCAGAGTTGTCGAGTGGAGGAACTCGGACAATCTGCAGGAGGCTAGGTCTCACTAGTGACAGGAGGTCATTGAGTGAGGGGAAGCGTTCCAGAGTGTACAGCGCTCGTGGAAGAGTTCGATTGGCTCAGCGGAAGGCTTTGGAGCGACGCGGACAGAACTTGCACCAGTTGTGTGCTACAGCAGGTGCTATAGCAAGCCTACGGGGACTTTGATTTAATTAGAATAGGCTGAGTCTGTGAGATCAGAGGAGTATCTATTCTGAATTAATTCGAGTGTGTAGGTGTGTGAGACACAAGTCAGAGCCTGTTCTGATTGTGTGATTGACTAGCTAAGGTTGAGTAGCATAAATTGCGTTGAGTCGAACCGTGTTGTACGAGAGACCTTTGAGACTAGTGGATTGAGGATTGGAGTACAGTCCTCCCCAGACGAAGGCAGTTGGCCGAACTGGGTGAACAAATCATTGTTCATTGTTTCATCTTGCTGCACAAGATCCGAGTGTACAAGAGTTTGCTATAGCAACTGCTTGTACACAATCTGCAACTCAGAGGCGCTGCGAAAATTTCACACTTATTAACGCTTTTTTCAACTGCTTGGTAGGTGTTTGAATGCAAACCAAAGCACGTAAGAAAAAGGCACAAGAACAAGCCTCCACATCAACACCAAACCCGGATCAGAATTTGCCAAATTTTGATACTCCTTCTCTTCAAATTAGCGTTGATCAAACACCAATAGAAATTATGGGGTGTTTTGATGAGCGGACAAATAACCTTATTCATTTGATGTTTTTTTGTTCATTTTAGGTTAAAAATGGGTATTATAGTCCGAAGAAATTGCCAAATTTTGATACTACGAAGAAGTTTCAGTTGAATTATAGTCGATCGATAGCAAAAGAGAGCAAAATCAAGCAAAAGGCAGATTTGATTCTCCCAGGCTAGTATGATTTGTCTAGGCTGATTGACCTATTCATCTTCAAAGGCTAGCCGAGCATACAATTCTTATCCGATTGAGACGTACAATATCTTGTTGGAAAGCTAACTCAAAGGGCTACAACTTCATAGTTTACATCGAGACGTTTCGAATTTTTAAAGAGTCAAAAAGGCAAAATCTAGCATTGCAAAGTTGATTCTGGCACTGTGGGTGATTTGGTAATTCCAGAAACAGTATAAATAGAAGAAGAGGAGAAAAATCAAGGAGAGCCTTGGGGTGCCTCAGGCGCCTAGGGTTCCTCTCATGGGACGAAACCCTAATTGGAGAACATGAAGAATTGTTAAGAATTCGGAGAAGACATCATCAATTGAAGACTCTACATCAACCCTTTACTCATTCTCTAAACCCTACTTCTCTACTTCTTTACTTTCCCTTGTTGAACTATTTCATTAAGTTTTGTTTCAAACTCACCATGAGTGACACATGAGTGAGTAGTTGTTTAAGTTGGGATTCTTATGGATCCTTTAGGTTTGATTGTAATGCAAGACTTATCTTTTTATCTATGAATGAAGTTTGATTGAAAATTCTCATGCTTTCTCTTCATATCAATTTTGTGCACACCAAGTGTTTGACGAAACGCATGAATGAGTACGAATTAGTAGAACACCTAGGGATGGAATGAGAGTTGAACCTAGGTTGTTTAGAAGATTGAGCATGTTAATTTTAGGTTGCGTTTGTGTTCGAGAGTGACATACGCATTCCACTAGGCTAAGTATTGAGCAACTTTAGTTAACTATCAATATACCGAGAGGTTGAGATTAGGAGACTTTAGTTCTACACGGTTCAATAGAGCGAGAGTTTGAGAACTGTACTATTTAGGTATTATTCCCATTCTAGAGAAGGAGCGAGAGTTGAATTTAGAATGTGTGATACCTTAGCCTAGAACCATCACTCGAATTTACTCATGATTTAGACAAGTTTTGTATTGCTAATAGTATGACCTAAGGGTCAAATAGGATTCCGACTACATTTTCCTTATTACTTTACTTCTTCACAAATTTGAACTTGTCTTTAGTATTTACTAGAGATACCTCACCTAGAGGAAAAACCTCCCCTTTTTTATTTAGTAGACTCACTTTTAGCATTACTAGCTAGCTTTAGACTAATCTAGGCTTTTCTCTTCGGTTCGACTCGAGGTCACTCGGATTATAAATATTATTTGAACACCGTGATTGGACTAGTATTTATACTACCACAATTTCGACAATGTTTCAGCGCGCAACACCAGTCTTCAACTTAGTGTGTAAAACCCTGGTACCTTTGGTTGATCTCTGTGTGTATTCTCTCGCGCTCTCTATCTGTGTGTACTTTTATCTCTCCATCCTTTTGAATGCTGCCTCTGCATTCCTTTTCCATCAATCAGCCCCCTGTTCTTTTGGCAGCCGCATCTACGATTCCGTTGCCTAATCTAGATTTTGGCAACCTTATCTCTTCCGAAAGTATCCGCGATGCCTGCTGCACCATGTCGGAGCCTCTTCGTGCGTCTCTAGGTTGATCGGGCATTCTGCTCTAGCTTTCGATCATCAGGGAGTGCTATAAAAGAATCTGTCTTCTGTCCAAAATTGTCTTCTGACCGTTGTTCAGTTTGCCTCAACTCTTGAGATCCACAGAGTGCTGTAGCAAACTCTGGTTCTTTGTTGTTGTTTTGTCAGTCTCCAGATTGTGCTCTAGCTATCAATCTTCAGGGATGCTATAGCAGTTTCTTGTGCAGTTTTGTCAAGGATGTCATACCTCAACAGTCTGGATGATTGCTTCCGTCGTCTCAACAAGTCATGGAGTTTCAAAGTTCATCACAATTGATCAAAAGTCTTCATCAAGCTTTCGAAAGAGACTGTATGAAGAAACTGACAAAGCTGCCATAGAAGGAGTATGAAGATAAGCTTGGGATTGCTTAAGATCAGAAGAGTCATTGGGTTTTGTCAATTATGCCAAGGGGGAGATTGTTAAGGTAATGACATTCAATTGACAAAACCCTACAAACTGAACAAGCCGAGTGAACAAGGGGTTGCTACAGCTTCCAGTGTAGTAGAAGAGCTGTAGCATCCTCAGCTGAGCGAAGATCAAGCTGCTCAGAATTGAAGAGAAGAGCATCAAGAGCTTTCTAAATTCAATTTAGACTATTCCTAGAAGCGCCTATCTCCCATAACAAGTCAGCCAAGATAATGTTGTCGGCCACAATGTAATGATGTTTTGGAAGGTGGGTGTCCTTATCTCTAACGAGTACTTCCATTTCTATTTTTGATGGGGCCGGGAGGTCACTATTGAAGTAGAGCAACAGATCATCGATCAATTAGAATCAATTGAGTAAAGCACCAAGAAGATCGGAGATTGATTATCACTCATTGAGCAGAGTGTGCACGCCGAGAAGGAGTGATTATGAGGTAGAGACTGATCGACACAGAGCAGTTGGAGTAGATCAGTTGGAGTAGGAGACTCGCTGATTGATCAAAGAGAGTCGAGGGAGTGTTGTGAGTGTCTCAGGAACTCGGATGACGGTAGAAGACTCCTTCCAATCAGTGACAGGTGGTCACAGAGCAAGGGTGAGTATTCTGAAGTGTGCAGCGCTCGCAGAGCAGTTCTATCGGCTAAGCGGAAGGCTTGAAGCTACGAGGACAAAATCGGCACAAGAGTGTGCTATAGAAACCTATGGGAATTTTCGTCTTAATTCGAATAAGCTAGGTTTGTGAGCAAATTAAGTATTGCATTAAGTCGAGCGAGTAGTAGGTAGTGCAGGCTGGTCTAAGATGTTTAGTTCCGGTCCTAATTCACCGTAGCTTGGTTAGAAGTAGAGATTGTTCGAGCGTAGGCTGAACTGAATCATCGTACTAGAAACCAAGGCTAGTGAATTATTGAGGACCCCTAAGAAGTCCTCCCCAGACGTAGGCAGTTCGCTGAATAGGGTGACCAAATTCGTATGTGCTCTCTTTCATTTGTTGCACAAGCTTATTTCCGCACAGTGGTACAAGATGTTGATATAGCAACCTGCTAGTACACTCGCAACAAACGAAGGCGCTGCAATTTCAAAGGACAAAGTACAAGTAGGCCTTCTTTGCTTGAAGGACTAAAATTATGGCTATTGGAAAGCACGCTTGAAATCATTCTTATAGACAGTAAATGAGAAGGTTTGGAGAGCTATAATGTCAGAATGGATGCATCCTCTGGTGATAGACAATACGGGAGTAGCATAGAAGAAACCTGATGATTGATGGACTACTAAAGAAGAAGCTGAAGCATGTGAAAACTTGAAGGCTCTGAACGCATATTTGCTGCAATAGATGCAAATAACTTCAGGCTGATCTCAAACTGCGATGTCATCAAACATACCTGGTATAATTTGGAGACAGCTCATGAGGCACATAAAGAGATAGATCGTCAAGAATACAGATGATCGTCATAAAATTTGAGAACCTGAAGATGCACGAAGAGGAAACCATAACAGACTTTAATGCAAGGCTGTGCCACCTGTCGAATGAAGCATTTGCACTAGGAAAACCTATGAAGGAAGAATAGCTAGTTTGCAAGGTACTCAATCACTGCCCCAAGGTTTGCTATGAAGGTTAATGCAATAGAGGAGGCTCAGAATATCAAGAACATGAGATTGGAAAAACTTTGGAAAATTATGAAAAAGCTTGACAGGAAACCCCCATATACTGGACAACAATCTGGCCCCAGAAATCGGTTTAGAGGAAGAGGAAATTTCCCAGGGAAGAATAAGACTACTGGGGAAGAAAGAAATGACAGGGGACAGGAAGAAGGGATTTCGAAGCTGGGGATGGGAAGGTTTAGGCCATATACAATAAAAATGCCCCAGCAACCAAAAGAAGAACAACAATAAGTCTTAAGCTATCAAATGGAGCGATGTAGACCCAGAAGGCAGTAAGTATGAAGCTGAACCCATGAACAATCTAGCATTGGCGTCTGTAGCAGACCACAACTGTGATAATAGAGTCAAGATAAGAACAATAAAGTTGCTGCACGACCTTTTAGATTCAGAGAGCAACGATGCTGAAGAGCTCACTGAGGAATGTCTTGCTGAAAACTTCCCCCTGATGCACCAGAAGTGACTGGAAGTGATTGAAGTCAATCAAGAACTGCATAAAAAGGTGTTTCATCTAGAAGAGGAAAAAAGAAGACTCGCATGAAACTGTGAATGCTCTGAAGTATGAGATTAATGATCTAAACCAGACCACCACCCCTCTGAAGACTCAAGCCAAACAACATGAGGAAGACTATGTTGCATTGATGGTGAAGATGGTAAATAGCGGATCTTGCAACCTCGATGTGATACTAGCGTGTTAAAGGTATGGAGAAGGGAACACTAGTCTTGGGTACACAGAAGAGTTAAGTTTTGAAAAGACACAGTTTGTTAAAGCTCAAGAGCTAGAACAACCAATAACCCAAGAGCAAAAGGTGGATAGGCCAGCCAAACTTGCCTGTCTGATATTTAATCATGCAAAGAACTGCACGTGACATTCGGCAATGAGCTGAAAGGGAAGGTACTTGGAAAGGGAACTCTATGCATTCAAGGCCTGCCTAAGCTGAAGAATTTCATGTATGCATAAGTAAACTCTATGACGGTACGCACTTTATCAATTTCACTTGAGAATTCTGCCAAGTATTTGACAAAGAGGGTGACGTTGGCGAAATGGTTGAAGTAAAGTTACTAATCCAATCACGCTATGCAAATAATATTTTTTTTATTCCGAGTGACCTCAAGTCGAACCCAAGAGAAAAGCCAAGATTAGTTTAAAGCTAGTTAGCAATGCTTAATGCAAGTTTACAAAAGAAAAATTGAGGTTTTGTCCTCTAAGCTAGGTATCTCTAGTAAGTACTTGAGACAAGTTTGAATTCGTTTTGAAATAAAGCAATTAAAAAGGGTAGTTAGGATCCTATTTCACCCTTAAGTCATTCGATTAGAAACACAAAACAGTAATACATGCATAAGGTAATTTGATTGATAATTCTAAGGCTAAAGTATCATGCACTCTAGATTCAACCCTCGTTCCTTCTCTAGAGTGGGAATGATACCTAAAGGACACGGTTCTCAAACCCTCGCCTTAATCTCACACTCTTGGTCTATTGATTGATTGTTAAATCCTGGTGCCCCATGGATATATGTATGACATGTATTTTGGCAAACGGTACAAAACCAACAAGGCTGTAACAGAGGGTGAGACAGTGATAGGTCAAACAGCGCATGCAAGAAGATCAATCGAGATCAGCGAATATATTACGTCAGAAAAGAAATACTCTGGAGATATTTCGAAGATATATTCTCCCAGAATCTGCCCTCCGAAGATTAGATCCGAACCTAATTTAAAAAAGCATGATCAAGTATTATCATGTTTCCTAAGAAATAAAAGAAGATAATCTAATCTATATATGGGGAATCGGAAAAATGCAGAGGTAACGATTCCAATCTATCTAATCTGAGAACGAAGAAGAACAGAACCTAAAGATCGACGATCAACATCAGAGATAGACTGAAATTGAAAGAGCTAGAGTTTGATCGTTGTGTGCTCAAGAGAATCGTTGAACAGACTGTGTTATAGCGCTGATATTCTCGGGAAGAGAATTACCGATTTGCGAGAGGCAAATTGAGGTGGAAATTGAAGGATCTCCGTCTGAGGGAGTCAGACGCACTCACGGTGAATCAACTACATAGTGGTAACTAAGGGAGTTGTGTTACTTAAAGATCTATTGTGCTTAATTGTATACATTGTGTAGTGATTTCCACTTGGGGTTCCGAGAAATCCCCCCAGAGTAGGCTCGGTGACCTGAAAGGGCAAACATATCCTGTGTCATTTACATTCCTTCGTACTATTACTGCTGTGACTAACAATCATCGAAACGCGATCTGTTAAAGCATTGTGAAACATCTAATAAGTGGTCTGAAACAGTCCGAGTGGAACAAGCGTATAACTTTCAGTGAATATCAGAGCGGGGCACTCGCTGTACAGAGTGTGATTCAGGGATAAAATAGAACTATTCAAGATGAGTACGAAAGAAGGACAAAACATTTCCCGGCCTCCACTCCTTGATGGTTCCAACTACCCTTACTGGAAAACGCGCATGAGGGTCTTTATCAAATCAGTAGATGATCGAGCATGGAAATCAGTTATCTCCAAGTATGATGCACCATTGGTCATGAACACAAATGGAGTAGCCTATCTTAGCCTGAAAGTCAGTGGACGGCAGATGAGGTCAAAGTTACTACAACAAATGCTAAAGCGCTCAATGAGATCTTCAATGTTGTTGAACCAGACATTTTCAGACTGATTTCTACCTGTGAAGCAACAAAAGACACATGTGATATACTCGAGATAGCCTTCGAAGGAACTGACAAGGTGAAACAGTCTCTGTTATAGATGATTACTACCAGGTTTGAGAATCTGAAAATGAAGGAGGAAGAGTCGATAACTAAATTCTATGCAAAGTTGATGGACATTGCAAACAAAGCCCATGCGCTTGGAGAGCCGGTCAGCAATGAAAAGCTTGTTAGAAAAGTTCTGAGGTCATTTCCACAGAAATACGCAATGAAAGTGACAGCTATTGAGGAAGCCCAAGACATAAAGGGAATGAGGCTTGACATCCTAATGGGATCCCTTCGGACATTTGAAATGAAGCTAATATCTGAAGCTCCTGGAAAGAAATCTCGGAGAATAGCTCTCAAAAGTGAAACATCAGAATCGGCTGAAGATGAGGAGTAGATGTCTGAGCAGATGGCCCTTTTGGAAAAACACTTTGGCAGGTTTATGAGGAAGCTGAACCAACGACAATCTAAAACAGAGAAACAAATCTGGAACAGACATCAGAAGTCAACAAGATGCGAAATTTAGAAAAACGATAACCATTAAAATTCTAAAGGGAGAAAAAGTTAAAGAGATTCAATGCCAAAATTGTGAGGGCTTTGGACACATCCAAGCAGAATGCGCCAATACTCTCAAGAAAAAGAAAAGGGCTGTTGTGGCTGGATGGGATGATGCTGAGCCAGAGGAGTCTGAAACAGAAGAGACTGAAACAGAAGGTGAAGAATCTAATTATCTGGCTCTCACTACTGTGACAGAGGCTACCAGCACAAAACCAAAAAACTCAGAATCAGACAACTACAGTGAAAATGATAGTGACACGGAATCACGGATGCATTTAGCGTATGCATTAAGCCTTTAAACCCATAGGTTACCCTATCGGACGAGTTTAGTCTCGTGAGAGTTTTCAGAATAGGAATACTCACAAATCCTACTTGCAATCACCCATAAGAGTTCAAAATCTAAATTTAGTTTGCTAAGCAAGTAGTTCTTTATCAACCCACATAATAATAGAGTTGTGCAAATCATTCACTTCACGCAAACTCTAAGAATCATTCAATTTTTTGCGACAAAAAATATTCATAGAATCGATATCAAAACTAGCATTCGTCAAACTCAAATTATCGCTCAGTTTCCTGTACAAGTAGCATGAAGAAAAGTGTCGCTTATACAAAAATTTTGTCAAGTCAATCACATATGCTTGCTAAGGTCAAGTCCAGAAGCTCATGACAACAAATTTAGACTATACGTCATAATCCGTAAGAGGAGGAGTTTGACATTGAAAAATTTAAAATTTACTTGTACAAATCTTGATGCTTAAGTAATCTTGATGTTTTTTTAAAAGAGAAATGCAGATGCCTTGCTCAGACACATGCGGAAAAGGCATAAAGTCAAGAATTAAGTGAGTTTATTCTGCCTTTTTTGTGTTTATTCAAATGCCTTGCTCAAACACATGCGGAAAAGGCATAAAGTCAAGAATTAAGTGAGTTTATTCTGCCTTTTTTGTGTTTATTCAAATGCTTCAAGGAAGAACTTACCTTCCTAACCCTCGGTATTTGTAAAACTTTTCCTTGACAAAACAAAAAATATTTTTGTGTTAAAAAAATGCTATTAAGGAGGAACTTACCTTCCTAACCGTCGGCATTTATAAGATTTAAAAATATAATTATTTTTCTTACATCTTTTTTTTCTTTTCGCCAAATGCTTTATTTGACCCCACACTTAATACTTGACAATGTACCTAACTGAGATATAATAGAGCATGAAATGCGAGCTAAACAAATGCAAATGTTAAATAGGAATGCTAAAGTTACCTAAAAGCAAACAAGAACAAGTACGAGGTTTTTATATGAAAACTATTTATTTTTGTGTTCGCTAAAGTTAACTTCATTTTTCATGCACAGAAAGAGCTTAAAAATAAATCAAACTAAGCTAGTCAAAACACCGAATCATGTGAATAAAATCATCATAAAGAATGTCAATCAACTTAAAGATACGATTCATGAATTCAAAGCACAACTCATTCCAAAATTATTTTTAAATGATACTACTTAATGGCTTAGCAAACATTACTTCGTGTGATCAGTACTTAAAAGCTAAGGATGAAAACAATCATGCAAGTATAATGCGCGCAAAATAAACATATAGTATAGAATCATTTTGTTAAGCAAATAAAAGAACAAGCGCAAACCAGACATCCCACACTTAAAGATTTTCTTAGTCTCTAAGCAATGCGAAGTAAAAGGATTAAAGAGAAAGCTTCGAAGGAACTTCTCTCGTGTGAAGGTAGCCATATGCGAATCCGCCAATGTTCATGGATGATGCTCTAATCTGTTGGAGTAAGTCTGAAACTTAAGAAAAAGGTTAGCGCAACACTTGAATTAACAAATTTAAAAAGCTAGCTATTACATGTATAACAATGCGAAACATATAGCTAAGCGAGAAATTGGTAAACAAAAGCTAGCTCTTACCCTTACACATCGGATGAACATTGCCATCCTTCCATTTTGCAGAAAACGAAGCCATAAACTCTTTAACCATCCTCAGGTATGTACCCGGATCATCCATCAATAGATAAGTAAGTTGGCTAGCATGGAGATAACTACGAATCTCATCAAGTACATCGAGCTTCCGTAGTGTTTCGAGATCCACGTATGTTGGCACGAGGATCTCATATTCGTTGTGCTGCCTCGACATATCCCGCATCTGAGCATTTGCAAGCTGGATTTCGGCACTGAAAAGGAAGGGTGTCCTTTTCCTTTCCGCTCTCGGGTATGGGATTATAGCCAAGCTAGACTGCACCCCTGAGGACTCTCCCACTGATCTCGCGTCCTCCGATGAAGACCGTCTTGCTCCCAGGAGACTGAGGAGGGGATGAGCGAATAACATTCCCTTTATTTACAGCTCGCCTTGGCCTTGGTTTAGCGATTGCTTTTGATTTCTCCGCCGCGAAAAGCCTTCTGGTCAGTGGCTATCTCGATTTCCCGGCAAAATTCAGCTTTGTGGGAACCATGGGAATCTTTATTTTGTTGAAAATTGTCTAAGAAGCTAAACTGATTCGGGGAAGGTGAGAGTCGATTGGCCCAATCAAAAGTTCGTCGCGCAGGGGCGAGGTGATTCGGGTATTGGGTTCGACCAAATCGGGCAAGGGTTTAGTGCGGGAGAGGATGGATGCGGTCGGACGGAACGGTAGACGGTTGCGGATGGAACGAGAGATGGCTGAGGGATTTAGCGTTCGGTGCCGGAAGAAATCTAGAAAAAAAAAAAACTAAACGAGTCGTTTTTTATACGTCGAATGAATTTGAATCGGGGAGTGGAGCGTATAGGCTTGGCCGAATCACTTTTGATTCGCCCAACTGTTGATCGAATCAAACTATCAGTGAGTAATGAAAATTTTCGGGCTCGTCGAATCAGTATTGATTCGTGGACCCTTGCCATGGTTTGTGCAGATTTGAGCGAGTCAAGTCGGCTCGCATTCATTGCCCGAATCAAAGGTGATTCTGGGTGCCAAAAATCAATTCGTCCAAATCAAATACCCAGTGTAGAACAGCTCACTCTCCCCGAATCAACATTTATTCGGGGAGTCATTAAAAGTGATTCGACCGAATCAAACCATTAGTGTCAACGCTGTTTTCAAGCTGCATGAATTAAAAAAGATTCGTGCAAACCTAAACTGATTCGGGCGGATCAATTACTTGGCCTTAACAGTCTAAATTCTACATGAAACTCACCAAAACTCGTAGAAACAAGTAGAAACGAAAGCATAAATTCCACAATGATTCTATACTACAACAAGTAGAAACGAAAGCATAAATACTCACAAGCCTAGTTTAACATCTTGGCTAAGACGTAGCCGATTTCCTTTATCATAAGAAACACACTTGAGAAGTCCTTTGTGAGGATCCCTTCTCAAGTGGCATGCGTCAATAGTGTGGGAATCAAGTGGAGTCGTCAAGCTTGAAGTCTCCAAGCTCCAAGCTCTGCTCGTCTCCATGGTACGCTTTGATCTAATGGCCATTCACTTTGAAGGTTTTCCCATCTTTGTTCACCAATTCGAAGTGGTCATCCTCGTACACTTTTTCGACTTTGAAAGGCCCTGACCACCTTGATTTCAACTTCCTCGGAAATAATCTAAGTCTAGATTTGAAAAGCAAGACGCTATCTCCCTTCGAGAAATTCATCCTTTGAATCTTCTTGTCATGCCACTATTTGGTTCTCTCCTTAAATCTTAGCACTTTGCTACGAGTCGAGTCTGATTTCATCGAGCTCGTGAAGCTGGAGTAGTCGCTTCATCCTCGATGACTTCAAGTCAAAGTTTAGTTTCTTTACGACCCACATGGCCTTGTACTCGAGTTCCACAAGAAGATGGCAAGGTTTGCTGTACACAAGTCTGTAAGGGGTCATACCGATTGGCGTCTTAAATGCCGTTTGGTAGGCCCACAATGCTTCATCTAGCTTTGGCGACCAATCCTTGCGAGAACTACTGACCGTCTTTTCCAATATTTCCTTGATCTCACTATTCGATACCTAAACTTTGGTAGACACTGTACTTTCAAAGCATCGCCTCAAACTATTTCTCCTTGAAGTGCAATCCATTATCACTGATCACAGTTTGTGGAACACCGAACCTTGGAAATATTACCTTCTTAAAGAGCTTCTTTACCACATTAGCGTCGCAAGAAGGAGCAACGACTGCCTCCACCCATTTAGAGTCATAATCAACAGCGACAAGAATGTATTTGTACCCGTGCGATGACGGGAACGGCCCCCCTGAAATTTATCCCTCAAACAACGAAGATTTCAACTTCAAGAATTCCCTTCTGCGGCATCTCATCGCGCTTCGATATGTTTCCCGGGCGTTGGCATACATCACAAGACTTCACAAATTCATACGCGTCCTTAGACAATATAGGCCAATAAAATCCTCATTGTAAAACCTTCGCGGTTGTTTTGGAGCTCGAACCATGTCCGCCATATGGAGAAGAGTGGCGGCTTCGTAGAATCCCTTTCTGATCATCCTCCGCAACACATGACCGATACAACTCATCAATGCACATCCTATAGAGAAATGGCTCATCCCAATAATATCGGTTTGTGAAATTCTTCGCAGCGCCTCTGAGTTGAAAATTGTGTACAAGCAGTAGCTATAGCACACTCTTGTACACTCGGATCTTGTGCAGCGAGATGAAACAATGAACAACGATTTGTTCACCCAGTTCGGCCAATCTGCCTACGTCTGGGAAGGACTGAACTCAGTCCTTTAATCCACTAGCTTCTCAGGTCCACTGTACAACACGGTTCGACGCACGACACCTATGCTACCTGACCTAAACTAGTCACACAATCAGAACAAGCTCTGACTTGTGTATTGCACGCCTACAGACTTGAAATAATTCAGAATAGCTACAACTCTGATCCCACAGACTCAGCCTATTCTAATTAATTCAATGTTACCTGCAGGTTGCTATAGCACCTCCTGTAGCACACAGCTGGTACCTAAACTGTCCACGTCGCTCCAAACCTTCTACTGAGCAGATCGAACCTCTCCACCAACGCTGCACACTCTGGATAACTCCCCCTCACTCAGTGATCTCCTGTCACTAGCGAGACTTGGCCTCCTACAGATTGCCCGAGTTCCTCCACTCGACAACTCTGCCGCTGCCTTCCTTGATCAACCAACAAGCATGCCCTGCTCTGAATTGGTCCTCCTGATCAAGCACTGACCAGACACTGCTAGTCTGCAATTAGTCTCTGCACTTAACCACTCAGCTCTGCTCACGGTGGTGATCGAATCTTCGCACGCACTTGAATCTCTCTCTCGGTATTCAGCGTGTGTTCTCAGTATTTGCTCTCTGATTGGATGCCCTTTTGAAGCTCTGCCCAGCTTCCTTTATATAGGAACTACCAGTTCTATCAATATCACTATTTCGAAATTCCTTAAAGATCTCAACAAGATGTTATCTCCTAATTTCTAGGAGATTAGATTTGTTTGGAGAAACAAATCTTTCCACAACCAAATCTTCTCCTGGATATGGGAATCTCCACTGGGAATATTCTCTGAGAATATTTAGAAACTCCTCCAAGATCTCAACAAGATCATATCTTCTAATTTGTAGAAGATTTGATTTCCCAATCAAATCTTCAAGCTTTGGTATGGAATCTTCACTAGGGATATTCTGAGAATATTTGGAAGCCTCCCGTTGCACTGCTACATCATATCTAGCCATATTTTTCTTCGCGCCAATACTGCTGCTCTGCTGCTACAGCTCCTGCTGTAGCAACTGCTTGTTCACTAAGCTTGTTCACTGATCGCGCGTCGTTGTGCACGTCAAATTAATTCCTTCCTCTTCCACTAGTACAGCGGTTAAGTAAGGGTCGATCTCCACAGGGAGCAAGTAGTTCAGTTCTAGCCAGTGACCTACACTTACGAAGATTGGGGGGTGAGTGAGTGGGTTGCGCAGTGCGCAAGTAAACAGTTGTAAAACGCAGGGAAATGCACCAGACGTGCGCAGGCAGTAGAGATTAAATACTATGACTATGAGAAGTATCGGCGCAGACAATCCTCTATGAGTGCATTCCTTATCATCGACTCTAAATGTCTTTAGCTTGATTTTACTTAAGTTAGTGTCCGGTCAAGGCTTCCTAACATGTGCGCATGTTCCGATCAAAGTTCATGTGCTATTAATTCTTGCACTAGACCGAAACAACTACGGATCCGATCAAGGTAGTAATTGCCTATCCTGGCGCGTTACTCCTAGTTGGCACCGTCAGGATATTCAACTAGTTTAACAGACAACAACAAGCGACAAGAGTAAGATTGCGGTTCAAGGCTTCCCCTACTCATGCAACAAGCTGCCAGTAATGTGCACAGAATTAATATAAGCAAGCAAGCTATGCATTAAGCGCAAGTCTCAAAGGAAATACTCATAGATTCATGTCCAACCGATACTAAGCGTTTAGCTAGACATGCTAGTGATAAACATCATAGAATAGTAAAATAAGGTCTAATGTATCTGAGAAACAAGTAGCAAACAGTGCGTGCAGTATGTCTCTCGGCTGGCGCAGTCGGCTGGCGCAAGTCCTCTCAACAAGTCCGTGTGTTTTCCAGTTTGCCGCTCTCTCACTCTCTCGTGGCCCTCTGATGTGGGGTGTTGCCTTTCTGTGTGTCTCCTGATTGATCTCTGAATGATGATCCTTTTAACCCTAGCCTCCTCCCCTTTATATACTGCTCGAGAGGTCCATCCTTGGCAACTTCCAAATCTGGTCATGTCAGGCGCCTGGCGCACGGCGTACTGCTTAGCGCATTGGTCGGCGCAACTCTGCTGTGTCTCGCCATTTCTTCTGTTTGCGCCGCTAGCTCCGCAGGCTGTGTGCTGCGCGTCCTAAACGCTGCCTGTTAGCGCGTATCCGGCTTAGGCCCTCGTTTTGCCCTGAAATACAAAAACACTGGAAACCAGTAATCTTGTACACAAAATAATGCAAACAAGCATAGGGTTATGATCTAAATAATGCGTATAAATAGGCTCTATCAAACCCCCCACACTTGCCCCTTGTTCGTCCTCGAACAAGCACTCAAGCACGGATACCATTACCTCTCTGGAGTCTAGCGCACAGTCTTTGCACTCTGGCGCGGTCTGCGCTGCTGAACACCTTGCGCTGCTCTACCACCTGCGCACATCTGCTCTCAACAGTTTTCAAGTATAATAATTTCGAAATTCATTACCTCTCAGCTGGGATGAAAAAAATCATTACGGATGGCTGGGAGATAGCTCTTCATAGGCTCCAGGTTGTCAGCTCTTGCTCCGAGGATGGGTATATGGTTAACAGCGCAAGCTTCTTCCGATGCGTGATTCTTCCGCGCACTTCCTGGGAACTCAAGCCTTTTTGATGATGATTTTTTTCCTTTTGTGAACTTGCGCACGCTGGTGCTTATCAGTGTGCATGCTGATTCTTTTGTGGCGCGTATCATCTGCTGGTATTTTTCTTTCGTACAGCTTTGTCTATGGTTCCTATCTTCCCAGAACGGTTCCAGTCTCGGCCTCCGGATAACAGCTATGGAACACCGTCCCGCTCTCCCTCCTTGGTCTATCTGCGCAGGTCGGCGCACGCGTTTACACCCGCTCCCGCCTTCCTTAGCTCGACTTCCAGAGGGAAGGTGGTATGTTTTCCCACCTCGCCACGCTTTGGGTGTTTCGCCTTCGGCATCTGCGTGACCGAGCGCACTTACTTGTTTCGAAGGTCGCGAAGCACTGGCCTCCACTCGCGCTCTCGACCATATACCTCTCCTCTGAAGCGCGAGCGACTAACCGCCTCTCTGGAGCGTTTCTGTCAACTCCACATCCCCTGTATATCCCAACTAACAGGAGCAGAAAAAACGAAAAAAATATACTAAAAACAGTTGATAGCGCACGGCGCAATATGGATAGCGCAAACAAGCTGATCAGTGCGCGCAACCCGTACACAGCGCACTACTGCTACTGTTTCCTTCAATAAAACTAAGATACACTATAAAGCTTCAAAAAAACGCGAAATGTAAGTAAGTGTAGCGCTCCCCCCCCCCTCCCCCACACTTAAACAGAGACGTGTCCCCACGACTCAAGCTCAAGCGCACGGAGGATGCGCACACGCATGCAAGCAAAAATAAAGAACATAAAACTCCTAAAAAACATAATAGTCAAAGCAGCGCAAATATAGCATAGGGGCACAAAAATATGTAGCACACGAGTTCAACACAAATATAGCAACATAATAGCAAATAAAGTTCAGCACATAAAGAAAAATAGACACCACCCGAAAGAAATAAGCGCTCCCCTTCGCAGCTCTATAGGTCATCTGAGCTGGACGCAGCCGCTGAACTATGCGCCTCCTCCTCTGAAGAATCCGTCGTATATTCGGAGCTGGAGGAAGGCGGTACAACTGATAGGGCAACAGGCTGCGCCTCGCCGTCATCCTCTGAAACGCGGTCCCATAGCGATTCTGAGCTGGTGCTAATGATGGGTGCGGCTATAGGGGACCTTGGAATGGACGGCTGGGCAGGGGAAGGTGCGGGTACGTGGTCTGGGTCGGGGGTGGGTTCTGCTGGTGCTGGTGCTGGGGCTGATGGTGGTACTGGTACTGGTACTGGGGAGGGTGCTGCGGGATATACTGGGGGCTGAGTAGGAGGGCTAGCTGGCTGATGTGGCTCACTGGGGGAACCTGGAGGTGGTCGATGCAGGCTAAGGAGAGAGGGAATCGCGTCTCCAAATCTCCACCCGGATGGTGGACTCATACTCAAATCCGCCCCCTCTGGCACTAAGTATTCGAGCACACGCATGACGTTGAACATCATGCGCTGCTCGGCTGATGCTTCCTCGGGCGCCTCCTCACCCTCAGTCCTTGGGCGCTTTCCGCGTGCACGAGGGGGAGAATCCTCGATCGAAATTGTAACTGGCTCCTCCTGCGGTGTACAAGCCCTTCTTTGCGCGCCTGACCAGAGGCACAACTGGTTCTGGGGCTTCGTCTTCTTCCATCTCCTGTGCGGCTGCTGCGCCCTGCGCACTGCTTTCTGCCCTGGGCCGCGGTGCTCTGACCGGCTGCAGGCGGTAGCACCATTCCAATGTGCCATCTTCCTTCACAGCTACCGCCCGTATCTGTAGCATGTGGGCGCGGTCAAGAGGGACAGCCGGCACCACAGTGTTGTCCGGCACCTCAGGCTCTCCATGTAGCGCCCGCAGCAGGTGCGTAATAATTCCACCGCACGTCAGCGGTCCCCTTGTGCTAACCCGGCCCCAATGGACTACCATGTTTGAAACAAATAGCACCCTCCTTCCATAGTACAGCCCCTTCAAAATGTCCAAGTCCAGGAGGTTGACCTTCGGCGCGCCATTAAATCGGCCAATGACTGCATAGGCGACCAAGCGCCACAAGTAGAACATCCACGGGTCACGCAGCTCGCGTCCTCTGCTGCGCCCCGCGGCAAAAGCTGTCCCGGTCGCCATCTCGCGCCAGGCCTCTTGGTTGGAGTGCGTGTCTGTGTCCCCCTCGCGCACCTTACCGCAGCCAAGTGCGCGCTTCATCCTTCCAGCTGAGGCGATGAACCACACGCCCCGATGCCTATATCTGATCTCCTGGTCGCCCGTCTCCAGCGACGCCAGGAACTCGCATGTGTCCTCTCTGTCTGATGCGCTGTTGAGTTCCAACAGCGCCTCCCAGCCTGCTAGTGCCAGGCGCTCTACAACGAGGTCCTCCAGTCCGACCTCGCGCAGGAATTCTCGGCTAATGTACGGGGTCCCGTACATTTCCAGGCTCATAAACGCCGCATACTTGTAGGCGAAGTCGGTAGGGGTCTCTTGGTCCTCGGCGGGCCTCATACTGCGCTCGGTTCTCTTGTCAACGCTGGTCAACACTTCTCAAAACCCAGAAAAATCCAAACTGCGCCGAATGCGCTGAAACTCTCACCAACTGAGCGCCTACTGTTCGCCTACACAACCCACTAAACAGCAATCCAGTCGGTGCACTCTAGCTTGGTGTGATTTCAAAACCCTAATGCACTCCTCCACCGTACAAACCCTAATAAAATCCGCTCAAATCGGGGGGAGAGGTTACCTGAGGGTATTGCGACTGAGTGCTCTGCAAATCTCTCTAACTGGAAGCTCTGAACTGCTGGTGGAAACGGGAGGCGGGAGCAGCTGGCAACGGTCGAATGAGAGAAGTGCTGAAAAAAATTCTAAGTCCTGCCCTTATATACCCCTCTGGCTGGCGCAGAGGTCCTGCGCACTGTAGTGCGCACGGCCCTGCGCACTGCTGCTCGACTAAAAATGACAAGTCCTAAACTAACTAAAAAAACACTAGAAGAACTAAAAGAAAAACATGTAAAGGAAAAACGAGTCGGGTTACCTCCCGACAAGTGCCTTTGTTTAACGTCGTTGGCTCGACTGTACCTCGTTACGCGCCAAAATGTGTGTCAGTGACTCCCCCCACCCTTGCTCCTGAGTGATCCTGCGCTTGTGCAGGCGCTGTGTTCTCCTTGATCCTGCACAAAGAATAAAAAGGGAAGTCAGCATGGATAATATGTGAGAAATCTGCAGTAACGAGGGTGGATGAAGAGGAAGAAGAAATGTGAGCAATAGTCTCCAGTTCTCCCTCTGGTGCATCCGGTGGTGCCTCTGGCGCGTCAGCTGGCGCATCTGTTATTTTTGGTTCTGCCAACTCAATGTCGCGCGTTGCACCATCCCAAGGTTCCCCGAGATACCGTTTGACTCTCTGCCCATTCACCTGAAAACGATGCCGGTGCTCGTTTTCTAACTCGATTGTTCCGTAGGGGAAAACCTTGGTGACTGTGTACGGTCCTGTCCATTTGCTGCGCAGCTTTCCAGGCATGAGCTTCAGGCGTGATGAGAACAATAATACCTGGTCTCCTGGAGTGAAAGAGCGTCTAAGGATATGCTTGTCATGAAACGCCTTTGTCCGCTCCTTGTAATCGCGCAGTCCCTCATAGGCATCCAGGCGCAGCTCTTCTAATTCGCTGAGCTCAAATGCGCGCTCCTTTCCGGCCTCGTCTAGGTTCAGGTTGCAAATGCATAAGGCCCAATACGCTTTGTGCTCTAGCTCCACTGGCAGGTGGCATGCTTTTCCATAGACCAACCGGAATGGTGAAGTCCCGATGGGTGTCTTATGCGCGGTGCGGTATGCCCACAGCGCATCGTCCAGGCGCTGGCTCCAATCTTTGCGCGAAGGTCTGACAGTCTTTTCTAGGATGTGCTTGATCTCTCTGTTGGAAACCTCGGCCTGTCCATTTGTCTGAGGATGAAAGGCAGTGGACGTCTTGTGGCGCACTCCATAATGCTTGAAAACTTGCGCCACAATCCTGTTGCAAAAGTGCGTTCCCTGGTCGCTGATGACTGCCTTAGGCACCCCGTACCTGCAAAAGATATTAGTTTTCAGAAACTCAGCAACCGTCTTACCATCATCCTTCCGCGTGGCCTTAGCTTCGACCCATTTGGAGACATAGTCCACTGCCACTAATATGTACTCGTATCCGGCAGATGGAGGAAATGGCCCCATGAAGTCAATGCCCCATACATCAAACACTTCGTCCACTAGAATCGGCGTCTGCGGCATCTCATTGCGCGCTGATATGCCTCCTGTGCGCTGGCACCTATCACAATTCCTGCAGTGATCATATGCGTCTCGGAACAGGTGCGGCCAATAAAATCCACAATCCAGGACCTTTCTGCTTGTGCGCTTGGGACCAAAGTGTCCTCCACATGCGTGCGCATGACAAAACAGCAAGACAGAGTTAATTTCATGGTCAGGCACGCAGCGCCTCAATATCTGATCAGGTCCTATTCTAAGCATATATGGATCATCCCAAATATAATGTTTGGACTCATGTTTTAATCTCATGCACTGGGTTTTATTGAAATGCGGAGGAAACGTACCTGTGACCAGGTAATTCGCAATGTGCGCATACCATGGTACCTTACCTGTCAGCGCCATCAGATGCTCGTCAGGGAATGTCTCCGTGATCTGCCCTGGCTCCTCCTCTTTCACGATCCTGCTCAGGTGGTCATCAACTGTATTCTCCGTGCCCTTCTTGTCTTTGATCTCCAAGTCGAATTCCTGAAGTAGGAGCACCCAGCGCATCAGGCGCGGCTTAGTCTCCTTCTTGGACATTAGGTAGTGGATGGCTGCGTGATCTGTGTATACGATGACCCTGGCGCCTAGAACATATGCACGGAACTTCTCAAGCGCAAACACAATTGCCAGAAGCTCCTTCTCTGTGGTGGTGTAGTTCCTCTGCGCAGCGTCCAGTGTGCGCGATGCATAGTAAATGGCGTGCGGCTTCTTGTCGACTCACTGCCCCAAGACTGCACCTACTGTATAATCACTTGCGTCGCACATTAATTCAAATGGCAGGTTCCAGTCTGGTGCGCGCATCACTGGCGCACTGGTCAGCGCTTCCTTCAGCTTATCAAATGCGGCCCTGCACTCATCAGTAAAGTCGAAGCACACATCCTTTTGCAAGAGGTTAGACAGGGGTATGCAAATTTTAGAGAAGTCTTTTATAAAACGCCTGTAAAACCCGGCATGTCCTAAGAAAGACTTCACATCGCGCACGTTAGTGGGATAAGGTAGATTAGAAATAAGGTCTATCTTAGCTTTATCTACCTTGATCCCCTCCTCTGAGATGATATGTCCTAGTACTACACCATGCGTTACCATGAAATGACATTTTTCATAATTAAGCACTAGGTTCTTAGAAATGCAGCGCGCTAAGACTTTATCTAGATGAGTCAAGCATGTATCAAAGGTACCTCCATATACAGTAAAATCATCCATGAACACTTCGATGCATATACCAATCATATCAGAGAAAATGCTCATGACTAAGCTTTGGAACGTACCTGGCGCGTTGCACAGCCCAAATGACATGCGCCAAAACGCAAACGTACCGAACGGGCAAGTGAACGTGGTCTTCTCCTGATCCTCCGCAGCTATGGGTATCTGATTATACCCTGAATATCCGTCCAAGAAACAAAAATAGGGCTTACCTGCTAATCTGTCCAGCATCTGGTCCATGAAGGGTAGCGGGAAATGGTCCTTGCGCGTAACTGCGTTAAGCTTCCTGTAGTCGATGCAAATGCGCCATCCAGTCTGTATGCGCTTGGGAACTAGCTCGCCCTGCGCATTCTCTTCCACTGTGATTCCTCCCTTCTTAGGCACAACGTGCACTGGACTGACCCATTTGCTGTCCGAGATGGGGTAGATGACTCATGCGTCAAGCAACTTTAAAATCTCCTTCTGCACTACCTCCATCATATTCGGGTTTAACCTGCGCTGAGCCTCCCTGGATGGTTTGGCACCATCTTCCAACAGAATTCTATGCATGCATACGTCTGGGCTCACTCCGCGCAGGTCAGCAAGTGTCCATCCTATGGCGCGCTGGTTCTTGCGCAGCACCTGCTGTAAACGCACTTCCTGCTCCTCTTCTAATCCTTTCTTGATGATTACTGGCAGGGTGTCCTCACTTCCCAGGAAAATGTATTTGAGGTGTTCTGGGAGTTGCTTCAGCTCGATCTTGGGTGCCTGTGTGGACTCTGGTTCAGCACTGCTCGGCTCGTCTTCCTGCTCTTCCAACTCTGCTTGTGCCAGTGGCTCTGGTCCTACTGTTGCGCTTGCGCATTGCGCATCTGTGACTAAATCATCCAAGTTGTCCATTGCGTGCACTGTGGCGTCATCATGTGAGTGCTGCATTCCTTTGAATATGTTGAAATGGATTTCTTCGCCATCCACTTCCATGGAGAGCGTGCCCCTCCACACGTCTATCTTCGTGTGCGCGGTCATAAGGAAAGGTCTGCCTAGTAGGATTTGCGCACTGCTGGTGCTCGATTCGCCCTCCATTTCTAGCACATAAAAATCTACTGGGAACACCAGCTCTCCTACTCGCACAAGAACATCCTCTATCATGCCTGCAGGTTGTTTGCACGATCGATCCGCTAGCTGAATGGTGAGACCTGCAGGCTTTAGTGGTCCAAGGCGCAATGTCGCATATAGAGAATAAGGTAACAAATTAATGGATGCGCCTAAATCAATCATGCAGTTGCTTACCGTGGTTTTACCTAGAGTGCATGGGATAGTGAATGTACCTGGGTCTCGGCACTTAGGTGGTACCTTATGTTGCACGATCGCTGAGGCTTGCGCATTTAACATTACCTGTGCGCATTCGCCTTTTCGTTGCTTGTTTGTGCACAGCTCCTTCAAAAACTTGGCGTACCTTGGGATCTGCCGAACTGCTTCAATAAGGGGAATGTTGATTTCCACCTTACTGAATAACTTGTATAGCTCTTTGTCCTGCGCTTCGTTCCTAGCCAAGGGTGCCTGCACAGGGAAAGATGCAGGTATATTAGTACGATTCGTGCCCTTGTCTTTTAATTCTGTTATACCTGGCGCTTCGCCCTGCTGGCTTGTGGCTGGCACTTCAGGTTGCACGTTCTGCTCTGGTTGTGCATTCTGCTCTGTCGATTCTGGGACTTGCGCAGCTGGTGGCGCGGGCGCCTTCGCGGTCTGCTCTGTTCCTATTGTGCGCCCAGTCCTCAGTGTTACAGCATTGACTCCTCCTTTGGGGTTCTGAATCACTTGCGAAGGCAGGTTGCCATCGCTCTTTTTCAGCTCATATACCGTGGTTGCGATCTGTGATAGCTTCTTTTCAATGGACTCGAACCTCTTGTCATATTTCTCGTCATTTTTGCGCACTGTGTCTGCTAGCTGCCCCACGATATCTTCCAAGGATCGCCTCGGTTGCTGGTTGTTATGTGCTGGTGCGTCAGTGCGGCGATGCGGTGGATTATAAGGCGCAGCTTGTTGGGTCTGCTGCGGCGCGCGCTGATCTGTGGACTGCCTCTGGAAATTGTTCTCCTCCTTCCATCTGAATCCATTTGCTGCCAGTCCAAAGCGCGGCTGATTCTGCCTAGGTGGCCCTCTGTTGTCCCATCCTCCGAGAGCATTGACATCTCCAGATTCCTCAAATAGCGTGGGACATTCATCAGTCTTGTGCTCGGTGGACCTGCAGAATTCACATACCTTTGGCGCAACTGGTTGTACGCTCTGCGCACTCATCAACTTCTGCAGCATGGCCTTCATTTCCTTGATCTCAGCGCTTGTTTCTACCTGATGCACAGAACGAGTACGACTATTTTCAAGTGTTAGCTGATGTCGTACCTGACCAGCAGAGTCTTCTATCAGCTGCCACGCGTCCTCTGGGTACATGTTGCAAATGTCGCCTCCTGCGCATGCGTTCAATAATCTCAGCTCCATGGGCAGCAATCCATTTAGGAAGTTCTCTATCAGCACATTCTGGGGCAGGCCATGATTGTAGCAGTTGGCCTCTAGCTCCCTGAAATGCTCGTAATATTCTGACAGTGACTCCCCTGCGCTCTGCCTTGGCGCGGCCAGCTCTCTTCTGAGTAGCGCGATCTTTGCTGCGGGATAGAATTTGTCCAGGAATTTCTTCTGCAGCTGCTCCCATGTGTGAATGGATCCTGCGGGTAAGTTCATCAACCAATGTCTGGCTGTATCACACAGTGAAAATGGGAATGCCTTCATTTTCAGCGCTTCATCGCTTTCTCCTTCGGTCTTCATGTTCTCGCAAATGACTAGGAATTCTCGCACATGCTTGACTGGATTTTCATTGTGCATCCCGTGAAACTTGGGCATGTGATGAATGAGCGAGCTTCTTAGCTCAAAATGACCGCCTGGTGGAAGCACGATGCACCATGGCTGGTTAACAGTGATAGGGGCTGACATCTCGCGCACTGTTCTGCGTCGCGCGGCTTGTTGCACGGGTGGCGCATGATACACTTCAGCGGCCCTCCTTGCTTCAACCTCGCGCTGCACTTCCTCTCTGAACAGGGCTGCGCGGTTATGTGCTCTTGCTTCCTCTGGGGTTCTGTCCCCCAAGTTGTCTCCTACGACACTGTTATCCTCCATGACCTGTTCTGAATCTTAAAGAAAAATGAAGTTAAAAGATAACTAATGCTGCTGCGTCTGTCAGTGCGCAACTAGAATCTGCGCAGCGCAACTGTTTTAAGGTTGCGCAGGCTAATGGTGATTGTGCGCTGTCAGAAACAACAACGAAAACAAAACAAACTGAAATAACTAGTTACTAAAAGGGAAAAACGTAAACTAACTAGAACTTAGCTGTGTTGCTCCCCGGCAACGGCGCCAAAATTTGATCGCGCGTCGTTGTGCGCGTCAAATTAATTCCTTCCTCTTCCACTAGTACAGCGGTTAAGTAAGGGTCGATCTCCACAGGGAGCAAGTAGTTCAGTTCTAGCCAGTGACCTACACTTACGAAGATTGGGGGGTGAGTGAGTGGGTTGCGCAGTGCGCAAGTAAACAGTTGTAAAACGCAGGGAAATGCACCAGACGTGCGCAGGCAGTAGAGATTAAATACTATGACTATGAGAAGTATCGGCGCAGACAATCCTCTATGAGTGCATTCCTTATCATCGACTCTAAATGTCTATAGCTTGATTTTACTTAAGTTAGTGTCCGGTCAAGGCTTCCTAACATGTGCGCATGTTCCGATCAAAGTTCATGTGCTATTAATTCTTGCACTAGACCGAAACAACTACGGATCCGATCAAGGTAGTAATTGCCTATCCTGGCGCGTTACTCCTAGTTGGCACCGTCAGGATATTCAACTAGTTTAACAGACAACAACAAGCGACAAGAGTAAGATTGCGGTTCAAGGCTTCCCCTACTCATGCAACAAGCTGCCAGTAATGTGCACAGAATTAATATAAGCAAGCAAGCTATGCATTAAGCGCAAGTCTCAAAGGAAATACTCATAGATTCATGTCCAACCGATACTAAGCGTTTAGCTAGACATGCTAGTGATAAACATCATAGAATAGTAAAATAAGGTCTAATGTATCTGAGAAACAAGTAGCAAACAGTGCGTGCAGTATGTCTCTCGGCTGGCGCAGTCGGCTGGCGCAAGTCCTCTCAACAAGTCCGTGTGTTTTCCACTTTGCCGCTCTCTCACTCTCTCGTGGCCCTCTGATGTGGGGTGTTGCCTTTCTGTGTGTCTCCTGATTGATCTCTGAATGATGATCCTTTTAACCCTAGCCTCCTCCCCTTTATATACTGCTCGAGAGGTCCATCCTTGGCAACTTCCAAATCTGGTCATGTCAGGATTAGGAAATACTGGACTCTGCGCCTGGCGCACGGCGTACTGCTTAGCGCATTGGTCGGCGCAACTCTGCTGTGTCTCGCCATTTCTTCTGTTTACGCCGCTAGCTCCGCAGGCTGTGTGCTGCGCGTCCTAAACGCTGCCTGTTAGCGCGTATCCGGCTTAGGCCCTCGTTTTGCCCTGAAATACAAAAACACTGGAAACCAGTAATCTTGTACACAAAATAATGCAAACAAGCATAGGGTTATGATCTAAATAATGCGTATAAATAGGCTCTATCATTCACTCTGGCTGGATTTGCACAAGCTGCTGTCTTCACACGGGCAGCTGCATCATTTTGCTCTCTATCTTCAGGATACTCTACCAACCTGTTGCGATGCTGGCAGCAACCCTCCGTACGTTCTTTGGGCTACTCCAAGTTAATCGGCATGCTATTGACTCTGGGAATTGCATTTAGAAAGCTTCCGTTGCTCTTCTCTTCAATTCTGGGCAGCTTGTACTTCACACGGAAATTTTCTATTTAGGATGCTCCAGCTCTCTGCTACACAGGTTGCTGTAGCAACGCCTTGTGCACTCTGGTTGGTAATTCAGGAACGCTCTTTTTTCTGCATCAGCTGCTGTCTTCACATGTTTGATATAGCAGACTCTTGTGCACCTTATAGGAGTTTGTCAATGATGCCATATACCTTAACAGTTTGTGTCATGGAGGAACTTCTTCCTCTGATTGTAATCTACCCCTTCCGGTAAAATTCCATATGCAAGAAAGTTCACAAAATCAGCATACCAGGGAGTTTGCGCTGTCTCAACGCTCAGCAGATATTCGCCAAAGAGACTTCTATCTGTACATTCTTCGCACCATACCCACTGATTTGCTCTAGCCTCGATAGATGATCACGACCATATTTTCCAATCCCTTCTTATCTTTAATTTCCACGTCGAACTCTTGGAAAAAAGGAGTATCCAGTAGATGAGTCTAAGTTTCGCCTCCTTCTTTGCCATGAGATACTTGATCGTTGCATGTTCTGTGTAAACGATTATTTTGGACCCGATCAAGTATTGCTTGAATTTCTCGAAGGCGTAGATGATCGCAACCATTTTCTTCTCCGTGGTTGAGTAATTCTCTAGTGTAGATTCAAGAGCCTTACTCACGTAGTACATTACATGCAAGCGCTTGTCGATCCTTTGACCCAACACCGCTCCAATAGCGCTATCGCTAGCGACACACATCAGTTCAAAAGGGAGCTCCCAGTTCGGCGGTTGAATGATTGGCGTCGATATACAATCCCATTGAAAACAGATATATCATTTAGCAAAGACGGTGAACATGAGGCATGGGACTGGAGTCAGACTTTGAATAAAAGTAAAAATGAGTTATACTGGGGCGATAGTGAAGGTAGTAACATTGAAGGATCAGAAACAGAAAGTAATACCTTAAAAACATCATAAGAAGAAGAAATACCAAATGAGGAAATACAAGCTCTTATTATGAACGAAGAAATAAGGAATAGAAGTGCTTCGGTCTTGATGAAAGACTACACATGTGGAGAAGGTATGTCTGATAAGGAAGTCGCATTTAGTAACGTTGCATTATTTTCATCCATTCAGGATCCTGGCAGCTGTTTTGAAGCATAAAGCCATGAACTGTTAGAATCACACTAACAATTACGATACAAGAAAATGATGAAAAATTAACACAAGATTTATAGTGGTTCCCTCCCAAGGTAGGAGGTACGACCACTCGCCGCTTGCAGGCTCAATCCACTATAGTCTCTCAGTCTGGAAGATCGTCACACCCTCACAGAATAGTCTCATGCACTCTCTCTGGTTTTCTTATACACCTGGTGACGGCAGACACACCGTATAAAAAAGAAAACTAGGATTTTTGGGCCGACTCATACAGCTCTGCGTCGGGTCTCAGTAGCACTTCTGTACAGATTAGACTTCATATTCAACATGAACGTTGGAGAATTGTCATGACAAAAAAAAAATGGAAGCAATTATTAAAAAAGACTCATGGGAATTATGTAGCTTGCCTGATGGACCAAAGGCAATATGTGTCAAGTGAATTACAAGATCAAGTTGAATAAAAATGGTGAGATCGATAAATGTAAAGCTAGAATTGTTACAGAGGATTATGCACAAAAGTATGGCATAGATTATACTGAGATTTTCGCACCTGGCAAGATTGGACAACTATTAGAGCTATTATAGCTCTAGCGGCACAAAATGGAATGAAGATCCATCAACTTAACATAAAGAGCGCTTTTATGCAAGGGGGACTCACAGAGGTAGTTTGCGTTCACCAACCTGAAGGATTTTTGAAACAAGGAAGCTGAAGAAAAAGTCTACAAGTTAAGAAAGGCTTTATATGGACTCAAACAAGAACCTAGAGCTTGGTACAGCCGTATCCAGTCCTTTTTCTACAAGAATGGCTTTCACAAATGTCCTCATGAGCCAATCTTATTTATGAAGTCTGATGGAGAATGTTTTCATTTTATGTTGATGATCTCGTTATAACGGGCAATGTGTTGAGTATGATTGAAGAGTTCAAGAAAAGTGAATTTGATATGACCAACCTCGGAGAGATGCAGTACTTCCTTGGAGTTGAAGTCATTTAAGAAGAGTCCAGAACCAGAACATACATAAGCCAGATAAAGTACTCACAAGAAATCTTGAAAAGGAGGACTACAACTCCGTGAGAAATCCAATAGTGCATGGATGTAAGCTTATGAAGGATGATCAGAGTGGTTTTCTTGATTCGAGTTTGTACAAACAAACGTTTGGTTATTTGATGTCTCTAGCAGCTGCCCTCCCTGATCTCATATTTATTATTAGCTTAACAAGCAGATACATGGAAAACCTATTGAATAGCATAAGGTAGCTCTGAAAAGGGTTTTAAGGTACATCAAAGGTACTTTGAATCTTGGTATTCAGTATAAGAAGAATGAAGATGGTAATTTAATTGCTTATTCAAATTCAGATTATGCCGGAGATATTGATACAAGGAAAAGCACTTCGGGATACACTCGTTTTTTAAGCAATGCGGGGATAACTTAGTCATAAAAAAGGCAGCCTATTGTGACTTTATCCACAACTGAAGCGGACTTTGTAGGAGCAGCATCATTTACTTGTCAAGTCATTTGGTTGAGAAGATTACTAGAAAATATCGGTCTGAAGCAGGAAGGGAGAACAACCTTTTATTGTGATAACATGCCTACCATCAACCTCTCGAGGAATCCAGTAATGCAGAAAAGGAGTAAGCACATTAACGTCAAGTATCGTTTTATTCGCGATTGCGCAAATGAGGGAGTTATAGAAATAGTCTACTTCAATACTCTTGATCAGATAGTTGATATAATGACGAAGCCTTTAAAGCTTGAATTGTATGAGAAGTTGCGTGGTCTGTTGGGCTTTTGTGAAATTCCGAAAGGTAAACTAAAGACATGTTGTCTTAAGTTTAGGAGAAGGTTTGTTGGGTCAATCAAAATGTCCTTCAATAAATCCTATTAACTAGGATAGTTATTTATTTGTATTGTTATCCCTTTTGAAATACGTAACGTAATTTCCTTTTAAATAGCCTTTGAGCTCTATCAGTGAAGTATTACAAACTGAGTCCAAGATTCATCTGTGTGAATTCTTGCTCAGTTCGTGTTCAAAGTTGTTGAGTGTAAACCAATATCTACTAGCATACTTGATTACCTGTTCTAGTTAAAAAGTTTTCTAAATGTGGGATTAGCCAGATAAACCTTTGTCCTTTTCATTTAGCCCAATTAGATGTAGGATGAAGGAAAGGATTAGGCTGATCTTTGATCGAGACAAGAGCGGTAGCATAAAAAAAATGTTGTCTTCCCCAAACCTCAGACCAGTGATACGATCTGCATTAACATGTGTCTTTTAGAAGATAGTGTAACTATAGCACATGCCAATATCGTTTTGTATGTAATCAGGCTGAGAATGCACTGCTACATCATGGGATGTTAAGATCCTCCTGGGGTCAGGTGACTCTTTATTTAACAATCTCTTGCAGCAGAAAGAATCTTTTACAAACAGAAAAAACAGTACCATATATGTGATTAATGTCACACTGGGTTTAGATGAAAAATTCACCTGATCAACTAGTAGATTTAATGATTTGGTTATAGACAATAAATCCAAAAATATGGAAGGATTTGCAAAGGCTTTTATCTTAAATTTTCAGTGAAATAAAAATATTTTCTACCTAACAAAATAGTATACGAGAAATATTCAAAAAATAATCATTTGAGTTTTTTGAAACCTCTTTTGGTACTTAGTTGTTTAGTTGGGTCTGATTCTTCCACATTCACAGGTAAGAATCCGGTTTGTGTCCCGTCACTATCGCTGTCGATATCTCCCTCGATTGTCAAGCCTTCAATTTTTGTTGCAATCGGATCAACTTTGAATCCCATATCAATATCTGCACTCAAATTAAACAACCTAAAACTATTAACATAGGTCGTCTTATGCATTTCCAATGTGCAATATCGTAATAGCACAATGTGCAATAACAAGTAAAAAAAAGATAATCAGCATAAGGGAATTAATATATAGAAGGTTGTTTGTGATATTTTATTTAATGATTTAGATGGCATACAAAACCTTTAACTTGAAATGATAAAAACATTCTGTAAATAGAAGTCATCTACAACTTTGTCCATAAATATTTAAGGCATGAGACTCCTTGACAATACACTAAGAATTATTTAGTAAAAGACCTAGAGTTATGAGCTGATGCAATCTGTAATTATTCAGATAATCATCTCAAAAAAAGTACCTGGATTAGAGAATAGCCACAATATGAGGCCACATAAGAGAAGCACCAGAGGAATGACATGAACGGCATTGTCTACAAATTTGACACGATACTTCTCTTTCTTACCCAGGTTAGAGCCTGAATCGTAGGTTGGAAGAAGCTCCTGAGCTTCTAAGTATTGTGGTCTAATTGTTAAAGGTGGCGACTTGGAAGAAGGCGGTGGTGCATGAGTGTAATACTCTTCAGCAACTCGGCTTTGGCTTGAAGATCTATGCATGGTTATCCTCTTCTAAATAAATGCTGCAGAAAAAGTCAGGAGTATTAGGATACATCATCAGCTTATAAAGCAACTGTACATGTGAAAAGTAATTAGTAAAAGGGGAGAAAACTATGGGTCTGAGAAATTCAAGGATTTGAACCTTAAATGTCGGTTGTCCCGTTCTTTAGTCATTTTTCTAATTTGTAAGTAAACTGGATCAAAGAAGAAGAGTAATTATACAATCTCGATTATGTACATGATATGTAATTTTTACAACCAAAGGGAAAACTTTAAATTCATCAATGTGATGTGATATATGCATTTCTTCTCCTATTGTTATCGTACACAAAGAAAATAACTCTTTCAACTTTATTAATATGTTAAAACTTTATACAAACCAAGCTCCAAAGAAGAAATGCGAGAGAGGTTGGAATAATGTGTGATTAATGTGAAGAAAATGGTGGTGCGACTCCATTTTGTGATCAAAAATTGAAAGTGGAGTACACCTCTGATTAAGATGAACTAATCAAAATTAAATACTTGAGATGAGAGTTATACAATTGATTATTCATAAGCCAAAATCCAATTTAAATTGAATGAGATATTGATGCTCAAAGAGTGGTTAGAAATATGAGTCTATTAAGAATAGAATACTCAACCTTGTGGAGTAGAAATACAAACAATGTGTTGTATCCCACATTGCTTAAAAAGTGACTAGAATGTAAGTTCATATATAAACTCATCCTGCCTACTTGATAAGATAGTAGCCAAGGAGGCTCTCTTTGCGCGCGCAAGTGGTGCAAATTACAAGCCGAATTGGGTACGGAACGGGGTCCAATGGGCATCCGGTCCGTACGGGACATGAATAGTGGACCAATTTGGTCGCATATGGGCGAGCCTGTTTTGCACTTATTCCTACTCAAACTTTTAATTTAGAACATACAAGTTGAGGCGACGCATCAATATAACTTGGAAGCGATGCATGAACGCTTAGGCGTCGCCTGGGTTTTGCCTTCAGAGAGGCGATGCTCGAATGACCATTAATTATGGATAATGACATTTAAGGATTGAGGTGCCACACCTGAATGACAGTAATACATTTAATGTCATTTGAGGTCGAGGCGTCGCCTGGAGGCTGAATATCGAGGCGCCTGAGTGGATTAATGTCTTTTAAGAGCATTACAAGTGCTATTGGTGACGCATATCGAGGTGACGCATGCGCGAGGCATTGCCTGAATTAGAAGCGAGGCTGAAATTACGAGTGCTATTGGTGACAAATTACAGTAGGTTGCTATAGCAAACTCTGGGTCACTTTGCAGAATTTCTATACTTCAGCCGAACCTGATGAACGTACAAGATTTGATTACTCAGTTTGGCAATTTCCTACTTCTGGGGAGGACTTCACTCGGTCCTCGAGATTTCACTATCTCGGTTCAAGTACAAAGGCTTCCAAAACTCAGCAAACGGGAGTTTAACCTCTACTTCTAATCTAGTCGAAATCTTTGCTCAATCTGATCACACAGATTAGCTATGCAGTCTGATCCCACAGACTTGCTCACACTGTCTACACACTCTAGTAATAGATAGCTACAGTTCACAGAATCAGCCTATTCTAAAACAATGTGTACCAACAATGTGTACCAATGTGTAGCAACTTACTCGGTCAAGTTGTTGTAGCTTCTGTCCACAACTCTCCACGCACTCTCTGCTGAGCAGTCAGTCTTCCACGAGTTCTCCTGACTTTGGCGTCTCTCCCCCTTGATCAATGACTTTCTGTCAATATCAGTGAGCTCTGCATTGATCTTTGAGCAAGTACTTGATCTTTCAACGAGAATACGCTCCAGTTGAAGTTCTTAAATCAAGCGTAGATCAAACCTCTCCAGTCGTAATCTTCTCTCAGCTCGTGCACCCACAAATATGCGCTCTAGCTTTTAGCTTCCGCTCTTTGCTTAGGTGTGTCTCTCCATAGTTGTGTGTTTATGTGTGTGCTCTACACTCCTTTATATAGCCGCAACACATAACGAACATAGCAATAAGTCCCTTAGGATTCACAGATCTTTCCAACCAACCTTGCACAATGGATCCTCTCCTAGATTCTGGCAAGTTGTTTAGAACTGATTTCCTAAAATCAATTGGGAACCTTATCTTCTTAAATTGATTTCGATCGCTTGATGAATACTCCCTAATTCATTGCGACACCTTCAGCAATCCTCCGGACGCTCTCCGTGTTGCTTCATGTCGAACGACTACTTTGCTCTTGCGTTAAGTCTCCATGGTTTGCTATAGCAACTTCTAGTTGTCGGTTGACAACGTCCGATACTTGCTCCAGCTTCTGTTGCAATGGATTGCTATAGCATCTTCTTGCGGTTTGTTTTGTCAGCTTCAGAAACTTGAACCAGCTTCTATTGTCACGGGATGTCGTAGCAACTTCTTGTGGTTGTTTTTTCAAGGATGTCATTATGGATGCCATTACCTTAAAGAGGAGACGCTTGGAGCGTTACTCTCGAAGGCTATAAAAAGAGAAGTTTCTCTTCATTTAGAACATAACGGAAAACACAAAAACACAACTACAAATCCAGCAGTCCTCCCTGAAGTTCCTTAGCCGATTGTTTAGGTTAGGAATAATCTTAATTATAAATATGATAAAATTAAAAGTTTGGAACTTTCATTCTTAATCATCAACGATTCGTCGGCGCTATGTTCTTTAGAAGAATGTGAATGACGTTACTCGTTTTTATTCATATTGAAATTCTGCTGCGTTGTTGATGCGGAGTTATAGTCTCTTAACACTCTCTGAATCTTTCTGCGGAATGACTCTACTGACAGAACAAGAAAGACACATTAGTTTGTACACCCAGTTTGGCAACTTGCCTACGTCTGGGGAGGATACACCGATTCTCAAGATTCCACTATGTTAGTTCAAAGTACAAAGGACTCACACCTTTACTTCTCACCTAGCCGAAATCTAATGCTTAGTCTAACTTTTAGATTAGCTAGCAGTCTGATCACAAAGACCCTCTTCGCGCTACCTACACACTTCTAATAACAAATAGCTACAGAACTGACTCACAGACCTAGCCTATTCTATTACAATGTTAGGCACATGGAATGCTTAAGCACACTCTTCACCAGAGTTGTTGTATCTCCAGTCAACAACTATTCTAGCTCTCCCGCCAAACAATCGGACACTCCGAGTTCTTCAAACCCAGTCTCTGCTCCCCCAAATCGATGACTCACTCTGTCACTCTTTGGTAGCCTCGATCAATGCTCCGTAGCCCGCGACACTGCCTGTCCGCGGCTGATCACCGACCTACAATTTTCCTTTCAACGAGCAGCGCTCCAATTGAACTCCAGATCAATCCTGAATCAAACTCCACGACTCTTGATTCCTTCTACACTAAACACCAGTCTTCAACTCAATGTATAAACTATGCTATCGTGGTTAATCTCTATGTGTTTGCTCTGTGCTAGTGTGTTTGCTCTCTGATCGTGTCTTTTTGTGTTTCGCCCCAGCCTTCCTTTTCAAGCGCACCAGCACACCAAAAACGCCAAGGATCATTATCAGAATCTTCTCCTAGATTCTAGCAAGTTTGTTGGAGATTCCATTGCCAAATTTGGACTCTTTCATCTTTATCTTCTTTGACCACGTGCTGGCATTTCCTAAGCTCTTGATGCCATCTGCATTACTCTCTGAGCTTCTCCAATTCCAGAAGGATCAATCCAGAGCCTCACCGTGCAACTCTAGGTTGATCGGGCATTATGCTCTAGCTCTGAATCATTACGGAATGCTGAAGCAGACTCTGTCTCTTCATAGCTAACTCTCGCCCATTCTTTAAATAGTGTCTCAGCTTCAAATCTTCAGGGATTGTTAAAGCAGACCCTAGTTCTTTATTTGTTATTGTTTTGTCAATCTTCAGATTGTGCTCCAGCCACCAATCTTCAGGGAGTGCTTCAGTAGTCTCCTGAGTAGTTTTGTCAAGGAATGTCATATCTTCAACAATCTCTCCCTTGGCATTTTGACAAAACTAAAACACAACTACAGCAATGCGACGAAAAAAAATTGACACAAATCTAAATATACTAGTTAACTGTTCTACTTATTACATTTCTCTCCCCCTTTTTATTACAAATGCTGAGGGCTTCATTCATTCACTGGGGGAGCAGGGGCGGTGCTGCTGGCTGCTGGGTACTCCAAGTCATGGAGGAGGCGGTTGATCTCAGTTCTCCGCATTGAGTTTATCTTTGCCTCCGCTAACAGGTATGCACGCTTTGACTTGAGGTGACTGATCACTCATTCACGCATAGTAGCATCTATGGTAGAAGAAGGAGCATCAAGGAGTGCTTCAGCACTTTCTGGGTCTTGAAAAACTGGTTCCCCTTCAGAAATGTCCACCACATGTCTCCCTTTAAAAACCTTATGGTCCAGCAAGAATACTTGAGGGGCACTAGACATGGCTTCTTGTCCAGCTTCCAGCTCTCTGTGCTGACTGATCAGAATCTCATATATGAGCTGAGGAAATCCAATGCACAGATTGGTCTTTGGCTTGATAGCATGTGCGGCAATCTGCTCGAATATTATCTACCCGAAATTTACCTCCATCCTCTCCCCATTACTGAATAATAGCTGCCCCATGGCTTTGTTCACCTTGCCCTTGTGTGAACTAGGCATCCAGTTTTTCACCATTAAGGATGCTTATCTGAGTGCTGGACAACTTGATCGCTGGAATTGCCGGATTTTCTCTGAGCTCTAGGTCTGAAACAGATAAACACCTTGCCCTTTGTCGGCCTTTTTCTCCATTTTTCAAAAATACTAGACATGTGTCGCCTTCTCCTCGCTCGCCTCTGTTCAACTGTCTTTTACAACTTTAATATTCCAGGGAGTGCTTCAGCACTCTGTTCAGCTGTCTTTTCTAGAAACACAATAACTTTTGGTGCAAGCTTCCGTTTCTCAGTTACTGCTTCAGTTGGGATATTGGGTGGCTTTTCTAAACCCAACGCTCTTGACACTTGTTCCTTTTCACTTCCACCCAACGCATTTGACACTTGTTCATCTCAAAGTAAGCTTGTAAACTCACAGTCTTACAAAGAGCGAATGGCTGTGACCCTACGATTTGTTGATAAATTTGGAATTGTTAAAGAGAGGTTCATCGGTATTATTCATGTGAAAGATACTTCGTCAGTGTGTCTCAAAAATGCTATTGATTCATTATTTAGTGAATGTGGATTGAGCTTGAAAAATGTCAAAGGACAGAGTTATGATGAAGCGAGTAATATGAAGGGTGAATTCAACGGACTTAGAGCTTTAATTTTACAAGAAAATTGTTCAGCTTATTACATACATTATTTTGTTCGTCAACTTCAATTAGTCATTGTGGCGATTTCAAAGAAACACTTTGAATTCGGAGATTTTTTTGAAAAATATCTCTTTTATTGAATGTGGTGGGGGCATCTTGTAAAAGAAGAGATATGATTCGAGAAAAGTATCAGCATCAACTGAAAGAGGCCATTGGAAATCGTGAAATTAAAACCGGAAGATATTGAAAGAACTGTCTTTACAAAGACCTGAAAATACACGGTGGGGTTCTAATTTTAGGACACTTTTGCGTTTAGTAGAGTTGTTTCCAAATGTTTTAGAAGTGCTCGAATATATTGAGATTGAAGATTCAGATACCGGTAAAAAGGCAACAAGCAAATGGATTTCTCAAATACTTGCATTCTTTTTATTTTGTGTTTTATTTGCAGTTATTGTTGCTCATCTTTGGTCTTACTGAATCTTTATCAATGGCTCTTCAGAGAAAAGATTAAAATATTTTAAACGTTATGTCAATAGTAACATCAACTAAGCGACAATTGCAGGCAATTAGAGATTATGAGTGGGATTCTCATATGTCAAAAGTGTCAACATTTTGTGACAAATATGATGTTCAAGTGTTAAATATGGAGGGTGGGTTTGTTGATGCATTAAGGCCAAGAAGAAAGACTAATCTGACCAATTTACAACATCTTCAAAGAGATTATTTTGACACAATGGTGGATTTGGTGCTTCAGGAGTTCAGTGACGATTTTAATGAGATAAATTCTAATTGCTTATTTGTTCTTTGAGTCAAACTGATTCATTTCGTGATTTTGATCCTTTGAAGTTGATGAGATTGACCGAGCTTTATCCATATGATTTTGATTTCGAGGTTCGAATGACTCGAGTATCAACTTTGTCTATATATTGATAATGTTCAAGATGATGTAAGATTTTTAAATTTGAAGGATCTTGGGGCTCTAGCTAGAGTGATGGTGGATTTGAGAAAACATCTTACATATCCTTTGATATTTCGACTCTTGAAGCTAGTTTTGACATTGCATGTCGCCACTTGAGAGATGCTTTTCTTCGATGAACAATGTGAAGACTAATTTGCGTAATCGGGTGGCAGATTCTTTTTTATGTGATTGTCTTACTTGCTATATTGAAAAGGATATATTTCAATCAATAACCAATGAAGATGTAATAGGAAGTTTTATGAAAATGAAGACTCGTAGAGATCAATTATAATAATATTTCTTTCTTAAATATATTTATATTGCCCCCAATAAAGAAAAGTCCTGGATCCGCCACTGCAAAACAAGTATGGGTTGATTATGATTGAAGATTTGAAGGGAATATTAATAACGAATGAACTTGTAAATGAGATTAGGGTTCAAATTTAGAATTATGAGGAGTGTGCATCAACTTTCTTCGGACAAGATTAAACTAATCAAATAAAAGTGGAAAAAGATTAAACTAATCAAATAAAAGTGGAAAACATTTAAATTGAAAGAATTCTTATTTTAGGTATTTGAATACTCACTTAGAGCATATGCACCGGTGACAATCTCCTCCAGATTATAGAAGCTTCTCACCTGTTAAATTATGCAGCGGCGACGATCTAGAGAAGATGGCGTGCTGGAGGAGATTGCCGAAGAGAGGAAGTGCGCCCAGAGAAGCTGCTGGAGGAGTTGAGGAAGGAGGTGCTCCCAGCACGTGTAGGGTTTGAAGAAGCGGCCCAACTTGCAAATGGAGCAGCCCAACGGAAACATTTTTAACAGACAATTAATCTGGTTCTTTAGATCAGATCTAGATCTGATCCTACGGACCAGATTAAAATAATAAAAAATATTTATCATATGCTACATTTTTTTTCTATAAATTCATCTTTCATCTCACATCCAAAGTACACCGATCATTCATTTGTTCTCTCCTAATATATTCTCAACATTTTGTTTCAATTTCCATATCATTTTTTGTGCAAAAAATGACTTCCGCTACCAATTGGTCTATGTCCAAAGATGTGCAATTATGTATATCTTATTGTCGTCAATCAGTTGATCACATATCCGGCAACAAACAAAACGTTGATAGGTTGTGGGAAAAAATTCATGCCGATTTTCGAGCAAATTGGGTGATGAGCGCCGATGAAATAATTCTAACGGAGTCTAGATCCCAAATTGCGCTTTCTTCTAAGTTTGGAAAGCTAAAGAAAATTTTGATTTTATGGGGGCTTGTATTATTGCGTACGCAAGGAGAAATTCAAAATCGGGTGCTAATTTACAAGATGAGGTATATAATTCTTGTTAAATTATTTAATATTGTTTCTTTATATTTCTTACTTTGAAAATGATTTGTTTTAATTATTAATTTATAGATTCGCAAAGCTCAAACCATGTAAGTTGCGCAAAGAAAAAAGACTTTCATATATTTTGAATATTGGGAACAAGTCAAGACACATCAAACATTTGCACCGGTCCAACTCATTGCTCCACCGGCTAACACATACGACCATAAATCGAAAAATCAATTGGTTTTTCAAGAAAAGCAACTCACACTTGCTAGGGAGCAAATGAAGCACATCATAAAATGCAAGAACACGTCATCAATGTAAAGAAATTAAAGGAGGAAGCAAAAATTATGCAAATGAAGATCAACATAATGACCCCAAAGTCTAAGCGTCGATATGACGAAGATTAAGGTAATAATGACGGTGAGATCAATTCTAGCGACTATTTAGATTGTTACCGTCCATCTCACTACAATGAGTAGTCTTTTTAGTCCATGTATAATTAATGTCGTTTTTTAAACTTTATGTAATTTCAATTTTATGTGATTCATGTTGTTCAATTATTTCATTATATTATGTGATTCATGTTGTTCAATTATTTCATATAATTATTTTAATTATTTTCTTTATAAAAATAATTTTGATCGATGAATAGTAATAAGCGCTTCTCATGTAGGCTGTATTAGTACAAAAAACTATTCAAAATATTATTACTTTTTTGTGAATAGTAATAGAAATTGATCATTGAAAAACTAAAATTAAAATGTTCCAACAGGTGCCGATGCTTATGTGGATGGCATCTCATCACCATTATTATTACTCAAGCAAAGGTCTCCTACACTGCAGACATCTTCACCCTCTTCCGCCTGCCGCCAGAGTTGCCCGGGGGACCAGTCTCCCGCCCGGCCTGCAGAGGGAAGTTGAGAATAGCTTTGGTCCCTCTCATCTTAAACGCTGCAAAATCGTAGGCCTTGGCCGCATCCACATCCGAATCGAACGTGCCTAACCACACCCTGGTGCTCTTCCGGGTCGGGTCCCGGATCTCCGCTGCGAACTTGCCCCACGGGCGTCTGCGGACTCCCCTGTAATGCTGCTTCGGGTTCCGGGAGGAGGAGCTTTGATCAGTTTGTTGGGAGGGTGTGATGTGGAAGAATTCGGGTTTGATGCATTCTAAGAAGTTGATGCTGTTGTTATGGTGAGTTTGTTGTTTGATTGGGAATGGGAAGAGAGACCAGAAGGGGGCGTCGTAAGGGCTGCTGGTGCTGGAAGTATCGAAGAGTGAGTGGAGAGATGAGATGGAGGACAAGTCAGCGAGGAGGTGGGTGCGGATGAGTTCCAGCGTCGTCGACATTTCATCCGTCATCATCGTCGCCGTGGCTTCTTCTTCTTGTTTAATTGGTTTTTATTTATACAAAACTCAACTCTGCCTGAAGTGATGAAGCAGTCGTCGACCAAGTCTTCCAGTGGCAATGAATGAAAGACTATTCTTGACAAGGACCCGCCAAATGCCTTCAATTCTCAAATTAAGACTACTCGTTCAACGTTGGGTTCGCAAATATATGTTGTTTATTACAAATATCTTTTTTTATATATAATTGACAGACAGGCGGCTCCAGCCCTACTACTCCTTTTATAGATAAGATATATTGGTACCTATTTTGTTAACATGTTTTTTTAATCTTCATTCTTCTTTTTTTTTTGTTTTCTCAAACTAGTAACCAGCGCTCATCTCATAAATCCATACATCATCTTCTTTTGGAAAAAGCTCATTCTTGAAACCGAGCAAAATTGAGCCGGTCTAAGGCCCACTACAATGAATGTTGCCTTATCTGCTACTCACCTTAACTATAAAAATAAAATATATGAAAAATGTTACATAATTGAAAAGTAAAAAAAGATCAAATTTTATATAAAGACTCGTTATATTAATGTTGCAAGAATCCCTGCTCTATCACTCGAAACATGTCCGGCAACTAGTTGTATACCATTTTAATTTTTGAATTTTGCATGAGATCTGCCACCTCAAATGCATAACAATTGCTTCCATGATATAAGTTTGATCATCTCATCTCATATTACTCATGTTCTAAGAAGAATAATTCTGTAAGGAGCCACTTCATAAACAATTTGGCATTCCTTTTATGTTTTATTGTCATTTTTTAAGTAAATCCAATTACATTATTTTAGTGGAATCACATCCAGTAATGCGCAGTTAAATATAACGGATTATGATGTGACATTATTTTGTATCATAGATTTATAATGAGATGTTATTTTAATTTTTAAAATTTTTCTTTGAATTAAACTCCTTCGTTTTATTATCAAAACTATATCGTTTTGATATTGGAGAGTTTGACGTGCCTGCACAGGATCTGAATCAACCAGTATAATGATGATATTACATATCATAGGGTTAAGTTCGAGTATAAACCCTCCTTCAAGTTACAAACTTCGAACCAATTCTAGCCATTGACCATGATCAACTGATGGATGTGATTAATGGGCCAATTATAATTAATTTTAAATTATTATCTTATGAACACTAGTAAGTTTAAATAAGGCCAAATTAGTCCTATTCCTAGGATCGATCATTGGCTTACCAAGGCTTATAAATTATTTTTGACTGCAACTTGACCCCTAAAACATACACTTGACAACAATAAAATGTTAAAATTACACTTGTCAAAATGGCACCATTGTCGGAGAATAGTGTTTAGTGTGTTATTAGTTTTAGCTTACATAGTTTAGGACTATTCCATCTTTTATTTTAATTGTACTCATTACGTCTACACCAGATGGCTCCACCCGAAAATGAATAGAATCAGAATGCTTTAGAGGTTAATCAACAAGCTCAATGCCCTGTCTCACCAGACACTTCAAGAGATTAGAAATAAACTAAATCAGAACACATCCCAACGCCGACAGAACCGCAAACACTAGATGGATCCACCCGAAAATGAATAGAATCAGAATGCTTTGGAGGTTAATCAACAAGCTCAGCGCCCTTTCTGTTGCCTGCGAGATTTTATGACTCCTAATGCCCCAGGTTATCAGTCAACCATAGAAGCACCGAGAGTTGCTGTCAATAATTTTGAAATCAAAACCGGTCTTATCCAAATGGTGTCAGCAAATACCTTATATGGAAAAATTAATGAGGATCCTAATCAGCACCTTCAGCGGTTTGTTGAGATCTACAACACGGCGAAAATGAATGGTGTCTCACAAGATGCCTATTACCCGAGGCTCTTCCCATTATCATTGACTAAGAAAGCGCGAAGGTGGCTGGATAGCCACCCCAAGGAAACCTTCACTACGTGGGATTCTCTTGCGACTACATTTCTCAACCAATACTTTCTGCCATCCAAGACAATATAATTTCGGCATAAAATAACTAATTTTTCTGCACTTGATGGAGAGACCCTCCATGAGGCATGAGAACGGTACAAAGACTCGATGAGACTATGCCTTCATCATAATCTGGACAAGGTAACAGTCGTTCAAACATTCTACAACGGAGTCCCCCAATTAATCAGATCGCAGCTAGATCAAGCTACGGGTGGAGCATTTGTAGACATTGATATTGAAGAAGCCTATGAGCTAATTGAAATAACAGCTCAAAAACTGCATTTATGGGCTAGTGAGACGACGATTCAAAGAGAAAGATACAAATGATTTATACAAAGCGGACTCATCAGACCCAATCAATGCCGTGACTAGTAAGTTGGATAGCTTGGCGGCCAAACTAGATTCATTGAGAGTCGGTTCGTCAGTTGCAAATGTGTCTCAAGCCTATTGATGCGACCCTGACATTTTACTGCACAATATGCGGCTCCCACTCTCATTACACTGACACATATTCCATATTGGCTTCAGAGATAGAAGGGGCTGCCCTGAAGGATGCTAACTACGTGAGAAGAAATCAAGGGAACAACTTCATACCGAGATCACACACAAATTCGACTTATAGCCAAAACAATATAGCTCATCTTAACTTCTCTTACAACACTCAGAATCCGACACCTCAAACCCGAATCCCCCAGGCTTCTTATAGGCAACAACAGCAAAACGGTCCTCCTTATCAGTCGAGGAATCAAATACTAGAAACTAGGGAATCAGAATCAACCTCAAAACACCGGGGGAGCATCTAGCGTCAAGAACTTGCCTGCTGATTTTCTTGCACATCAGAATAAGCCTCACAAGAGACTGGCGCTAGGATTGATAGCCTTGAGGGCCAGGCAAATTCAGTTGACTATTAAAAATCGAATGCTGGAATATCAGATTGCACACCAGGCAAATTCAGATCTAGAGAGCCGGGCAATCTACCTTCAAAACCTGACCCCAATCCTCGAGGATCGGTGAATGCCATCACTCTTAGAGGAGGGAAGCAGGTCGAGATGCTGCAAGCTCGACCCATTGGAGAGAGTGATACTCGAGCACCCAATTCTACATCAGCTGAAGAGAAGCAAAAACAGCCAACTGATACGAAGAAAGCTGAAACAGAGAAAGAGACCACTCCGTACAAGCCACCAATCCCATTTCCTTAGAGGCTCACCGCATCAAAGAACAATAAAGCATTCAAGAAGTTTGTGGACATAATTTGCACACTGTACATCACTATGCCACTCACCGAAGTGGTCACCCAAATCCCGATATGCAACGTTCATGAAAAACATTCTCTCAGGCAAACGTATAATTGAAGAGCATGAAACCGTGGCTTTAAATGAGGAGTGCAGTGCTGCCATCCAGCAACCCCTACCGTCGAAGCTTCAAGATCCAGGGAGTTTTTATATTCTTTGTCACATTAGTGGCATTATAATTTAGCATGCTTTTTGTGATCTAAGTGCTAATGTTTCCATTATACCCTATTAGACTTGAGAACGAGCTTTGCGCTAAGAGCCCGTGGACTATCCCTAGATAGAATAGGTGAATGGCATCATGTTTTGTGTAACTATAATCTTGGTTTTGATGCATTGCAGAAAAGTTGGTTAGAGTGAATGACTAGACGTTTGATAGCTTTGTGTGCTGATTTATTCGAATGCATTATTCTTGTCAACTATGATGGTTCGCAAGTATTTCTAACAATGTTTGGAATTGTAAACTATGCAAGCACGAGTTTGAAAAGGCGCAGGGTGGACACGTTTGAGCAGTGCTTCATTCATGCATTCATATAAAACTAGTTGCATATGGGATTTGTAGGTACTCCCTTTTCTGAAAACCTTCACGAGATTATAACTCGTCTATCAGAGTAGTCTAGGGGTTTAAAGACTTGATGCATATGCTAAATGCACTCGTAATTCCTACGAAAGTGAGTTAGACTTTGCATATCTTAGGACGTTAGTGTAGATCACATGAACTTGAGTGATACTTGCATTAAGTTGCTCTGCTAATCATTGTGTATTTTATATTTGTTCGGGGAGAACAAATTCTAAGTTTGGAGTGTTTTGATCGATTGATTTACTTACCAATTATTCGTTCACTCGATGAAGAATTTTGCTCTTCTCCGGAACTTTTCAATATACTTTTATCACTTTACTCTCCTTATTGTTAAATCTTATTTAATTGAAGCTTTGTAGCCCATTTGGAGCAAAATAAGGAAAATCACAAGATTCACACGAATACAAACAAAATAATGGGCAAATTGACTTGTTCATCGTCGAAGGCTTGCCAATCAGATGATTGTTGTTTGATTGAGGCGTGTCATATCTTGTTGGAAAGGAAACTCAAAGGGCTATGACTTTATAGTTTACACAAAGACCAAATTCGAAGTTTAAAAGGTCAAACAAGCTGCCAAAGTCAGAACCACTGTGCTAAGTGAATAGTAGCCCGGTTCTAGACCAAACCGCCGGTTCTGGTCGAACCGGCCAGAAACATGATTTTTGGAGAGCCTGTGAGATGAACCTATTCAGAGTCCAACTGGCGGTTCATGAAGTGTTGATAATCGAAACTGTTGATAATCCGTGATTAGGCGACATTCCACAGTGTAGATTAATTCAGGCAATGATCCATGATTGGGCGGCTTGCTTGATGTTATTAAGTTATTTCCACAACTCCATAACATAATTGTAATGTTTGAATTATTGGATGATTTGTGTGTTAGGCATGTGTGAAGTTTGATCTTGAAACTCTTTCTCTGACAAAATCAACCTCTTACTTTTAGTGTCATTAGGATAATTAGTATAACTTTTTACCAATTTCTATTAGGAGTAGCTAAAACATGTTATTTGCTAGCTATTATATACACATGCCTATTCATAGGATCGAACTTTTTGCTTACTAAGGTTTATAAATTATTTTTGACTATAACTTGATCCCTAAAATATACATTTGACAACTATAAAATGTTAAATAATACTCTTGTCATTGTACAAACCCTAACGAATTTAAGTGGATAAAATTAATCAATATTCAAATCAACCGCCCGTTTCTTTTATCAGAACCACACATATCACTCTTTAGTATTCCAAATATCAGCGATTAATGATTTTTTTTCTCTATATGAGCTGCTATGAGTTGCTATAGAAACCTAGTTGGGAGTCACACAAAGACCCAAGGCGAATCTTAGTGCTTCGAATCGCGTTCCATCCAAAGGCTTATTGAAGATGTCAGGCAACTGCCTTTCAGTTGCTACATGCTTCAGTACAATGATTTTCTTCTCCACTAGGTCTCGAATGAAGTGGTGCTTTATGTCAGTATGCTTGGTCCTTGAATGCTGCACTGGATTCTTGGAGTTATTGATGACATTCATGTGGCCACAATAGAGTGTCATAGCATCCTATTGCACTCCATACTCGGCCAACATTTGCTTCATCCAGATCATTTGAGCGCACAACCTCCCAGCTGTAATATATTCTGCCTGTGCTGTTGACAAGGAGATGATGTTCTGCTTCTTACTGAACCAAGAAACTAGGAAGAAGCATCGTCCATATGTACTCTTCTTATCTTCTGTGCTTCCTGCTTAGTCAGCATCACAGAATCATATGAGGCTCGAACTTGTGTCCTTATTGTACCATAATCCATATTTAGTAGTTTCGCTTATATACCTGATAATCCTCTTTATGAGTTCAAGATGGCTCTCTTTAGGACATTCTGATATATATCACAAACTCCAACCGAGTATGATATATCAAGTCCGCTAGCAGTCAGATGCAACAAGCTCTTTATCATGCTTCTATAGACAATTTGATCAACATTTGTATCAGCTTCATCCTTGATCACTTTTGTTTAGGTTGTTGTAGGTGTAATTTTGTGACTCTATTTGTCCATTTCAAATTTTTTCACCAGGTTCTTTCCATACTTGCTTTGAGAAATAAATATATCATCTTTCTTCTGAGTGACTTGCAGTCGAAGTAAGTAAGATAGTTCACCGACCATGCTCATCTTGAACTCCTTTTACATTTGTGCAAAAACTTTCTCTATCAACCTCTGTGAGCTGGAGCCAAAGACTATGTCATCCACATATATCTGAGCCATAAAAAAAATCTGATATGGTTCTTTTATTAAAGAAAGTCTTGTCTACTTCCCTTCGAACGTAGCAATGCTCCATTAGGAAAACTGTTAACCGCTCATATCAAGCTCTAGGTGCTTCCTTTAACCCATACAGGGCCTTCTTCAGCTTATACACATGATCAGCACGGTGAGGATCCTCAAATCTCTTTGGTTGCGCCACATATACTTCTTCAGATAGTATTCCATTTAGGAAAGCCCTTTTGACGTCCATCTGATATACTTTGAACTTTAGATGACAAGCCAGTGCTAGAAGTAGTCTAATGGCCTCCAATCTAGCTACTGGAGCAAAAGTCTCATCAAAGTCAACACCTTTAATCTGAGTGTAACCTTGAGCAACTAGTCGAGCTTTGTTCCTGGTGATATTTTCTTTCTCATCAGATTTGTTCTTAAAGTTCCATTTGGTTCCAATGATGTTGACCCCTTCTACTCTTCTAGTCGAGGTACCAGACCACACACATCATTTCTTTCAAACTCACTAACCTCCTCTTGCATGACAGCTATCCGGTACTCAACCTCTCTAGGGTCTCCTTGAAATTCTTAGGTACGATGCTGAATAAAAAGCAAGAATTGCTTATCATATCTCGAAGGTTATTATGAGAGGTACATCGAGTCCGTCTTCCTTCTGAGGGATCTCCTATTACATTCGTCAGTGGATGATTCCAGCATACTCTTCTTGAGGTCAGCCGGCACAGGGATAGGTGTGGAAGGGGGATCTTCAGTTGTGCCTTCAGCATCCAAATCGGGTTCCACTTCTCCTACCGACTGATTGTGTGCTTCTTCTGGAGTAACCTCTGGAGCATCTTCTTGATCAGCTACCGAAAATTACAACAGAAGCATGTTATTTTACACCCTCATCAATACAACCATTACAACCTAGTATCTTAAAATACAAGAAACATGTTATTTTACACCCCCATCAATACAACCATTACAACCTAGTATCATAAAATACAAGTAGCTAAATTCAAACTAAGTTGAACAGGAGCCATGTCTTACTCCAGCAACTTGTCTCACAAATGCAATAATGCATTTCCATAGCTTAAAGCAACATTGAAATGTAGTCATCAGGGTACTACAGTGAATATCTCCACGTCCTTCATATGAGGACTTCTTACAGAATATTGAAACGTCCATCCATGACAAGCACCAGCATGAATGCCAAATTTATTGACAGCAAAAACAGCCCCCACAAAATCTGGAAACCTTTTCGCAATCCGTAAAATTGCATCCTTTGCAGCATGCTTGGGTTCCATGCCTAATCTCATGCTCTCCACTACCTGGTAACTGAAAACAAACAGATCATGAAGATTTGAAATTCAGTAAAAACCAAGATCCGGGGTTCAGATAAGGCTGAACAAGAAGCCAGGTCGAAGAATAAGTATATAATGGCAAACACAAACATTCGGCCTCTGCATGCACTGAAAGGATTCTTCGTAAAATGACATAACTAGGTTATCAAAACAACATTACATGAGTTGAGAGGATATTGAGCATTTTTCGTGGGCAGACCAAAAAAGTCAAATATGATTGTTCACTTTATCCCAATCTACTTAAATCTGGAGTGAAAACTGTTCCAAGGGTAACAAGATCAGAAATATAATCTGAACAAAGGAAACACATATAAACTACTATAAAAATCTGCAACACCAGGATTCTGACTCAATATTTCTATCAGAGATATTCCTACAGACTCTGCTGTAGTCGGCAAAGATGTGAATTACTTTATAGAAATTCATATTTCCAGCATAATTTGATTAATTGTTATCCAACATCCAGATATTCTTCAGAAGCAAAATATAGTTTAAAAACAAAAATGAAAAATAAGTAATGTAAAACCGATTTTTGAGCTTTGCACTATGTCGATGATGCCCACATTCCTAAAAACAAAGAAAATTACTAGAATGCTTCTGTCTGTATTTTGAATCGTGGCATCAGTGACAATTCAAAACATTAGAGAGTTCATTAGCGTCACCTTATATATATTGCAAGTCCACCAACCAATAAGATATGGATTTTATAAACAAATCTTAAGATCCAATTTTAGAAAATGCATATGGATAAGTTTGATGTGAGACCAATCTAAATACACCATTGATAGTTCACGTGATTCGGTCACATTGATCTTTGGGTCTAAAATTAATTTGGACTAATAATTTCTAAAGAAGATAGGCCTAAATTCATTTGGGTCTAAAACTCTTTCATATATATAGTCCATAAATGAAAATTTCATTAAAGGTTGAGATTAAGATCTTAACGCTTATGATAAAAGCTTCATATAAATAAATAACTTGGATCATGAACCAACAATCATTAAATTATAAAAGCTAAATTAAAATTAGGATTATGTATTACGATTAAATAACACAAAAAACAATTCGTAAGAATTTATATTTCCAGAGTAGTGATACAAACCACCCAAACTACTTATAACTCACCACTTCATGATTAGTGTTTAGGGTTTTGAAAATTGGATGAGTCCTAAAATTTTATTATGACATCTCACGAAAAAAAGGATAACGAAACCCTAAGAAAATATGGAACAATTGAATTTCTACAACAAAATCGTAAATAAATAAAACTAGTACGGTAAAAGATAAATTTAAAAAGTATGACAAACTATCAAAGAAATTGGATAACAATACAACTGTAATTTAAACTTTTGATATAAAAGAGATACCTCATATTTGATTTTATTCAATTTCATAATACATTTAATTAATATTTTGTAAAATAGATGTTGCAAAAGGAATAAAAGACTTGACTTGCACTTCAAACATTGCACAGAGGCTAAATCAAAATTGCATGATTCTCTTCGGATTTAGCATGAACAGAAAGCTCAAAGGAAACAATTAGATACAACAGATCGTAACAAATCATGGAAATTCATTTTGAATAGATGAAATTGATATCACAATACCTATTTATCATAAAATCTATGGGACATTTAAATATTTCAAAGGAATAATAGAAAGCATGTACTAAATTCATTTAACTTTATAATTCTCACACATGTTCTGTTTGTTAAAAAGACATGTTATTATCTTTAGTGCCACCAAAATAGAAAACAAATTATGCAATACTCGATATTTATGTTGGAATAACACGGTTAAGGATATATTTATTATCTAATTATACTTTCATTGTGCGTGCATGTATAAGACTTGTATAAATTTAGTTACATAGATTTAAGTTTTATTGATATGTTTGATATAGTACTTCGATTGCATACTTCCATGTCATTGTAAAGATAGTTAACATATACAAACTTAGGTCAAGTTCGGGTAAGAACCACTTCTTAAAATAAGAACTACGAACCGATAAACAATAAAAGCATCGTGATGAATTTAAGAGGAAAATCAAATTTAATGAACTTTGACAATCTACTGAAGAACCGGTCCAAAGGCAGGATAAACCTAATGAACATCAACAGTATACCGATGAACCGTCGATGAACTTTATAAATATACTGATGAACCAGTCAAAAATAATAACAAAAAAATTCAAATAATTTCAATTCCTGATTAATTTCGGCCATTAGATCATAAGATCTTTTGATAATAAATGGTTCTTAGTTCTTAAGCATAATGAGTGGTTCTTATTTTATCCACTCCCTACTAACTGAAATATAATTGAATTATAATTGATCCCATACAAAGCTAAGCATCTCAAGAATGATGAGAGAGAAAGAGGGAGATTGTTTTTGAAATACCTAAGGAAGAATGGATGACGTGGATGGAAAATGAATCCAAGGGAGTTAATGGGAGAATTAAGAACGAAGGTTTGTCAAGTATCCAGAGGTGAGAAGAGAGGGAAAACAGAGGAGAACAAGGAACAACTATGTCCAGAGATTTTAGGTCAAGAGGAGGCTTAAGTAGACCCTAAGAAAACCAGGGAGAAGTTTGTTAGCCTGTTTATATATAATATCCGTTGAATAGAGATATCAGATGGCTCAGAAACTTGTTCAATCAAGATGAGAAGCTGACGGATACATCCATGCCCATTAGATGAAGATGGCTTACTCGAAGTAGGTTGGAATTCATCGGATACAAATCATTAGCAGAAGTAGAGGCAGCAATCAAGAGATGGAATGACACACACTTGTGAAATGGAAAGTCAACTAAAAAGTAGAAAGGCCACAAGAACTAAGGAAAAATGGAAGAGGATTTATGAGAAGAAGAAAGTAGAGGAACCCACAAAAGTATTGATACCAGAAAGTCAACTGGAAACAGATCAAAAAGAGGACAATTACAAACACAAGACTCCTACAATCAGTAAAGTAAAATGAAGATTGGTTCAAACGCTGTGTTGTAGCCCTGTTAAATGAGATATTGCCAATCCAGTAACAAGAGAAAGAAATGAAACTCAATAAAATACAAGTGGAAAAGATAATGTGCATGGGAGGGAAGAAGATACTACTGAATTCAGGAAGCAAGAGTGGAGAAACCAATTTATAGAAAGGGAAAGAGACAAAAATAGAGCCACTGATTTGAAATTTGCAGATCCGAAAAGACGAATTTTTCTTAAAATCAAGTAAAAAATCAAGACCTATTTGGCTGAGTTTAGTGTATCTCCCCTTCAAAGCTTGGACTAAGGACAACTTCAATAAAATAGCAAAAGGACAGGAGTTTTTAGAAAGGGAACTTTTCAAAGAAAAGTGATGGATCAGGTGAGAGTAGATAGAAGCAATGATTATAATTATCGTATCATGTCCCAATCATCCAAAGGGAAGTAAATGCTACAGTTAGAGCAAATGTGTCAAAAATCGTCTGTGTAAGGGCCTAAGGGGTCCATTCAAGGATTCTAGGTGAGTTAGAAATTTATACTTAGAAGAGGGCACTCAGTATTAATTAGGCAGTTAAATATCACCCTGTTTTTTTTGGAACTCTTGTATAGTTATTTAATATCAATTTACAGTGTAAAGAATACAATAGTATTATTTTGCTTTTATAGTAAAGAATGATGGCTTCATTCTACCAAAAATTGACTACTTTCATCTAGATAGTTTAGTTCAGTAGGGTAAGAACTGCATTAAGCCAATTACCATGGAAGAAATCTCATCATGATATCACCATCACCAGTAGCACCGCACGCACCGATTTCATTGTCAACATAAGCTGAAGACCCAACGATTGGACCGTCACCAACCCTGCAATCAAAAAAAAAAAAATTTGAAAGGAAAATGGGAAGTACAAACAAACGGAAAGATAATTATCACCAACGAATTAAGCTACTATGTAAAACAATTGCATAAACCAGCCAAATGTAGTCAAATTAAGAAGATCAGTCACCATGGAATATATCAATGTGAATATGCATGTGTGTGCAAGTTTAGATGTCTTGTTGCTGCCCTACCTGCCCGGAATCTTAAAGGAGGCGCCATTTGTTGATGTACCAACACCTATATTACCCATCTACAATTATGAAGTGGGATTAATAGAATAATACCACCCTTGACCATGAAATTTGTGCATATGTAAAATATAAGGCACTTTACAACAAGACATGAAGGAGAATATTTTACTTTGTCAATGACAGCCATTGCAATGGTATCGTGATTGTATAGGCCAATATAAGATGAACTTTCCCCAATCGCTCCCATAATGTCGTGGTTTGGACATATTGAATCAGTATGACGAAACGTTTGGACAGTGTGATATGGACCACAACCATCAATGGGAATAACATTTTTCCTGAAGTTTGGTTGGCAATGGCTGTCTTTCCATGCAGTCCACTTAGCCTTCGATTCTGGTGAACTGAGGTTAGTGGGCCCGGGCAGACCCATAGATAGAGCAAACTCTGAAGCTCTTTGCCCAACAAGCAAAGTGTGCTTAGTGTGCAGCATCACGAGCTTTGCTGCTCTGATGCCGTCTTTGACATGCCTCATCGCTGCAACAGCTCCCACCTCCATAGTGGCCTGAGCATTTTTTTTTTAGTCAGTCTGTAAACAATCAATACTGCACTTCCACGAAAAAAAATACAACTCAACAATTGTGTAGAAAAAAGAGAGAAATATTATGGCACCCCGTTCATGATCAGGGCATCCAGTGTTGTTTCGCCCTTCTCATCTGGACTTCCACCAGGTCCAACTACATAATGTGATGACACTTGTGAGCTACATTATAGTAGAATCAACATGACGGATGGAAGATGCCATATTTATCAACAAATGAAAACATCACTAAGAACAAATCCAACATGGGTTACACTATAATGGACAATCTACATCATAATTTTCACAGCTCAAGATTGCAATTCAAAAATGGTTACAAGATTCTTAGAAAAGTATTGTAGTAATTTCATTACAAACTTAGCACAGGTTACTCTATAATGGAGAATCTAAAATATAACTGAGGAATCAACAAAATAATCTTTGTGTAAGATGAGCATGCAATATCCTTTTCTAGTGATTTCCCTTGCTGGCAGATAGGAGAAGGGATGATTATGGATTTCAGATTTTTGACAGACTGGGATAGTTAAGAAAATAAGCTATTAACAATTGATCAATGAAAATAAAACAGCCAGATTCATGCTCCAATTAGCAAATTTGCAGGGTTCTATTGGTAGTTCCAATTAGCCAAATATCTCTACATGCATACAAAGATGTATTCTTTTATAGCTTATGATTACTTGCCCTATAAAAAAGAATGTTAATGTTCCTCATCTTTTTTTTTTCTCTCGTAACAAAATGCCCTTTTCTAAAAAGTTTTTCCCTATCAACAAGGGAATGCAGGCCAGAAGTGTTTACTTAAATCGGTTCCTAGAAGCACTTCTAGGTGGAATCAAGGGTTGGAAGCAATCTATGCTATTTCTATAAATTATATATATTTAAATAAAAAGCAGGTAAAATCTTATAACCCCGACAAAAAAAGCCTTCGCCCAAATAATCCATAAGAAAAGCATTGCACCAAATTTTTTGATGATACTTTAATAAACAACAAAAAATAATAAATGACATAAATCCAAAATATACCATTTCTGTATTGTCATTAAGCACATACTGTTGGCACCCTTTCTTCCTTCACACTAGGTCTATTTTTTCTATTGATTGTTACAAATTTATGAACACAGTTCTTCCCATCGGAAACTATTTACCATGTTTGCAAATCCCCTTCTTAAGTTTTTAATCACTAATACATGAATGCGCATTGTATACATCGTATGTTACTTCGAGTCTTGAAGCTGGCGTTGAATTTATGCATTGTCATTGCAACCACTGAGAGATACTTTCAAAAATAAAAAATTTGAGGAAAAATTTGCTGAATCGAATCAAAGTGTTTTTGTGAGATTGATTTATTTGTCATATAAAAAAGAATATTTCACACCTTTAGAATAGAAGTCGTGATAAAGTGCTACTTACACAGATAAAAACAAGCAAAAAGCAGTAATAATGTAGTCTGTTTTTATGCTTATATTTTAAAACAATCACTTATGTCTCGCCCCCACGCAGAAATTTTGTCAGTCCGCCACTGACTACAATTTTTTGTGATGTATGATAGCATACAAATGAAAAGAGAATCACAACAACTCCAATGATGTGTTGGCAGCTAAAAGACACAGAAAAGGGGAAAAGTTGTAAGGAAGGGTGACATTGAATCCCTTCCACTAACCTGTTCCATCACACCTCAACTCCTCGCAAGCGGAGCATCCCTCAACAACAGAGTCTACAGCTGAAAGGCCACTATCAGCAGCGGTCCAAGCAGCTCTCACAGCTTCAACAAAAGGCCATGTACTTACAACAATGGGATAAATTGAATTCTGAGATTCCTCTTGGACAACCTATATTACACAACGAAAAATAATACCAAAAGCAACCCTTGGCAAGTCAAATGGCAAGACTTGTTCATCCAGATGTAGCATGAACTAAAGTTTAAGCGGGAATGGAATTGTTTGGAGTAATCAGAGATAAGAAGAGTTTGATGATTGGAAAAATGGCCGGTAAAGGCGTAAGTAAATGTTACCTCGGAAAGGAATAGTAAGACGATGATGATGGCAAGAGGCAACATTGTGAGAATCTCACGGCCGTACCAGCATCGACTGTCCTTGCGAGTGACGCCTTGTTAGTAATGAGAAGGGGGATGGGAAGGACTGAAGACAGAGGAAGGGATGGGAATAGAGGAGAAGGGGATAGGGAGAATGTAGGCTGTTAATTTTGTGATGCTTTATATCTTTCTACCACATTTCTTATATAGGAATTAGCGGACAACATGTAACAAACTATTTTGGTAGTATTAGCCATAACAGTTTTTGGGTACATACTACATTCTTTATTCTAGCATATTCTATTTGTTGCAGCAGTGATTTTTTACGCAGTGTAGTCTTTAAATTTCTCTGGCTATTTGATTATTCGCTTAGCTCCGCCTGTGTCAGTTGTATCCATTCCGCGAATACGAATACCTGTAACATTACCCCGGTCATCGAAAAGAACCTTGTCCTCAAGTGGAAGTTTGGGAAGGAGTTAATGAAAAATGCAGCGTCCTCCCAAGATGCATCAGTGGAAGGTTGGTGTTGCCATTGGACGAGGAGTTGCGAAATTGCATTGCCTTGCACCATTATAGAGCGAAACCCCAGGATCTTCTCCGACAAGTGTAGTGGCAGTCCTTGATGAAACATATCTGGGAGAGGGTTGCAGTGTGCCAATGGGTCTCCTTTGCATAATTTGAGTAGCGACACATGGAAGACATTATGGATCTTGCATTCCTGGGGAAGCTGAAGCCAGTAAGCGACTTGGCCAATTTTTGCGATGATCTGAAAGGGGCCATGATCCGCGCGTCGTTGTGCGCGTCAAATTAATCCTTCCTTCTCCACTTAGTATAGCGGCTAAGTCAGGGTCGATTCCACAGGGAGCAAGCAGATTAGCTTTAACTAGTAACCTGCACTTACGAAAATTGGGGTGTGAAAGATTGGGTTGCGCAAGTGCGCGAATGACAATAGTTAACACAGGATTTGCACCAGACGTGCGCAGGCAGTAGAGATTAAGTACTATGACTATGAAAAGTATCGGCGCAGACAATCCTCTATGAATATATTCCTTATCATCGACTCTAAACGTCTATAGTTCGGTTTACTAATGTTAGTGTCCGATCAAGGCTTCCTAACATGTGCGCATGTTCCGATCAAAGTTCATGAGCTATTAATTCTTGAAACTAGTCTAAGCAGCTACGAATCCTGTCACAGTAGCAACTGATTATCCTAGCTCGTTACTCCTAGTTGTCACCGTCAAGCTATCAACTAGTTTAACATATAACAAACAAGTAACAAGAGTAAGATTGCGGTTCAAGGCTTCCCCTACTCATGCAACTAGCTGTCAACCGTGTGCACAGAATTAATACAAGCAAACAAACTATGCATTAAGCACAAGTCTCAAAGGAAATACTCATAGAATCATGCCCAACCGATACCAAGCGTTTAGCTAGACATGCTAGTAGTAAACATCATAGAAATAGTAAATAACAACTAAAGTATCCAAGAAAACAGTAACAAGCAGGTGCGTGCAAGTTGCAGTGTCTTGGCTGGCGCAGTCGGCTAGCGCAGGTCCTCTCAGTAGCTCGTGTGTTTTTCAGTTCTGCCTCTCTCTCATGTGCTGTGTCCTCTATGTGTGTATATATTCAAACCCTAGCCTTCTTCTCTTTATATACTGCTCGTGAGGCCCAAGGACGGCCTTGGCAACTTCCAAATCTGATGGTGTCAAGATTTGGAAACACCAATATCCTGCGCATGGCGCACCGCACACATTGGTTAGCGCAATCGGTCTGCGCACCGTAGTTGACTCTGCCACTTCCTATCCTGTTTGCGCTGCTAGCTCCGCAGGCTGTGTGATGCGCTCCTTAAACGCTGCCTGTTAGCGCGTATCCGACTTAGGCCCTCGTTTCGCCCTGAAATACAAAAACACTGGAGACTAGTAATCTTGTACACAAAATAATGCAAACAAGCATAGTGTTAGGATCTAAATAGCGCGTATAAATAGGCTCTATCAAACCTCCCACACTTGCCCCTTGTTCGTCCCGAACAAGCACTCAAGCACGGATACAATTACCTCTCTGGAGTCTAGCGCACAGTCTTGCACTCTGGCGCGATCTGCACTACTATTCACCTTGCGCTGCTCTACCACCTGCGCGCAACTGCCTTCAACAGTTTAAATATAATAATTTCGAATTTCGTTACCTCTCAGCTGGGATGAAGATCGTTTCGGATGGCTGGGAGATAGCTCTTCATAGGCTCCGGGTTGTCAGCTTTCACTCCGAGGACGGGTATATGGTTAATAGTGCAAGCTTCTTCTGGTGCGTGATTCTTCCGCGCACTTCCTGGGAACTCAAGCCTTTTTGATGATTTTCTTTTGAACGTGCGCACGCTGGTACGGAATTGTGTGCATGCTGATTCTTTTGTAGCGCAAATCATCTGCTGGTGTTTTTTCTTTTTGTACAGCTTTATCTATGGTTCCTATGTTCCCAGAGCGGTTCCAGTCTCAGCCTCCGGATAGCAGCTATGGAACAACGCTCTGCTCTCCCTCCTTTGTCTACTTGCGCAGGTCAGCGCACGCGTTTACACCCGCGCCCGCCTTCCCTAGCTCGACTTCCAGAGGAAGGTGGTCTGTTTTCCCACCTCGCCACGCTATGGGTATTCGCCTTCGGCATCTGCGTGGCTGAGCGCGCTCTCTTGTTCTGAAGGTCGCGAAGCACCGGCCTCCACTAGCGCTCTCGACCATATACCTCTCCTTCGAAGCAAAAACGACTAACCGCCTCTCTAGAGCTTTTCTGTCAACTCCACATCCCCTGTATATCCCAACTAACAGGAGCAGAAAAAATGAAAAAAATATACTAAAACAGTTGATAGCAGCGCATGCAATATGGATAGCGCAATACAAGCTGAAAAGTGTGCGCAACCCGCACACTAGCGCACCACTGCTACTATTTCCTTCAACTAAACTAAGCTACACTACAAAGCTAAAAAAAACGTGAAATGTAAATGTAACGCTCCCCCCCTCCCACACTTAAACAGAGACGTGTCCCCACGACTCATGCGCAAGCGCACGGAGAACGCACACATGCATGCAAGCAAAACAAAGAACATAAGAAAGAAAAACATATAATCAGCGCAGCAACAATATAGTAAGGGGTCACAAAATATTCAGCACAATATAGCAACAGTTTTCAAAAGATAAGAAAAGAAACCACCCGAAAGAAATGCGCGCCCCACTGCAGCCCTAGATGTCCTCGGAGCTGGACTCAGCCGCTGATCCGTGCGCCTCCTCATCTGAAGAATCAGTCACATACTCAGTACTGGAGGCTGGCGGCACTACAGAAATGGCGGCGGGCTGAGCCACGAGGTCGTCCTCTGAGATAGGATCCCATAGTGAATTTGAGCTGGAACTTATGATGGGATCGGCTTCAGGGGACCGCTGAGCAGAAGGCTGTGCAGGGGGTGCTGCAGGTGCTGGTATTGGGTCTACTGTTGGGGTGGGCTCTGCTGCTGGGGCTGGCGCTGCTGTATGGACCGGGGGCTGGGTAGGAGGGCTGGCTGGCTGGCGCGGCTCGCTAGGGGATCCTGGGGCCGGCCTGCGCAGGCTGAGGAGAGGGGGGGGGGATAGAATCTCCAAATCTCCACCTTGATGGTGGGCTCATGCTCAAATCTGCCCGCTCGGGCGCTAAATACTCGAGCACGCGCATGACGTTGAACATCATGCGCCGCTCCTCTGGTACCTCCTCAGGCGCCTCCTCTGCCTCTGTTCTGGGGCGCTTTCCTTGTGCACGCGGGGGAGAATCATCAATGGCAATGGTAACTGGCTCCCCCTGCGGTGCACTCGCCCTCCGGCGTGCTCCAGTCTGCGCACGAGTCCTCATGCGCCTGACTGGAGGCGCAACTGGCTCTGGGGCCTCGTCCATCTCCATTTCCTCCGCAGCCTCCTCTGGTTGCGCGCTGCTTTCTCCTCTTTGTCTCGGCGCTCTGGCCGGCTGCAGCTGGTAGCACCATTCCAAGGTCCCATCCTCTCTCACGGCTACCGCTCTGAGCTGCAGCATATGGGCGCGGTCCAAGGGAACAGCTGGCACTACTGTGTGCTCGGGCACCTCTGGCTCTCCATGCAACGCACGCAGCAGGTGCGTGATCATTCCTCCACAAGTCAGTGGACCCTTTGTGCTGACCCGACTCCAATGGACCACCATGTCCGAGACAAACAGCACCTTCTTCCCATAATAAAAACCCTTCAAAATGTCCATGTCCAGCAAGCTGATCTTCGGCGCACCATTAAAACGCCCAATGATGGCATAGGCGACCATGCGCCACAGGTAGAACATCCACGGGTCGCGCAGCTCGCGTCCTCGGCTGCGCCCCGCGGAAAAAACTGGGCCGGTCGCCATCGCGCGCCACGCCTCCTGATTCGTGTGCGTGTCTATATCCGCCTCACGCACCTTTGCGCACCTCAGCGTGCGCTTCAGCCTCTTAGCCGAGGCAATGTACCAGACCCCTCTGTGCCGGTACCTTATCTCCAGATCGGCCGTCTCCAGTGACGCCAAAAACTCACACGTATCCTCTTTGTCTGCTGCGCTGTTGATCTCCAACAGCGCCTCCCAGCCCGCCAGCGCGAGCTTCTCCACAATGAGGCCCTCCATCCCGACCTCTCGCAAGAAGTCCCTGCTGATGTACGGAGTCTCGTACATCTCCAGCCTCATGAAGGCTTCAAACTTGCTGGCGAATGATGCTGGGGTCACTTGATCCTCGGCAGGCTGCATGGTGCGCTAGGGTTCCTCCGGTCAACTAAAGTCAACGCTCCACAAATGCTCAAAAAAAAAACCAAACTCCAACAAATGCTCTAAAACTTTCAACAAATGGTCGCCTACCGTCCGCCTACAAAACCCACTAACCAGAACTCCAAATGGGACAGGCTAGCTAGGTGCGATTTCAAACCTAGGGCACTCCTCTATCACACAAAACCCTAGTTGAATCGGCTCAAACTTGACGGGAAGGGTTACCTGGTGTATGTGCGAATGTATGCTCCTCAAATCGTGCTGAACGGACGCCTGATCGGTTGTCGGACGGTGAGCGGAGGTTGAGGGCAGAAGCTTCTTGCAACGGTCGAGTGTGAAAAGTGCTGAAATTTTTCTAAGTAATGCCCTTATATACCCCCTGACTGGCGCATATGTCCTACGCACTGACCTGCGCGCTGCTGCGCGACTAAAAAAAACTACAAGTCCGAAACTAGCTAAAAGACACTAGAAAAGCTAAAAGAAAAACGTGTAAAAGTAAAACGAATCGGGTTACCTCCCGACAAGTGCCTTTGTTTAACGTCGTTGGCTCGACTGTACCTCGTTACTTGCGTGAAAGTGGGCCAGCGACCTCCCCCACTCTTGCTCCTGAGTGACCCCGCGCTCGTGCGTGTGTGGCATTCTTCTTGTTCCTGCGCAAAGGATCGGAAGGGTGGTCAGCATGGTTAAAAGTATGTGATAAATCATAAGTAACGAGGGTAGGTAAAGAGGAAGAAGAAATATGAGCAATAGTTCCCAGTTCTCCCTCTGGTGCATCTGGTGGCGGTTCTGGCGCAGCAACCTGCGCATCTGCTATCTCTGGCTTCGCCAATTCAACTTTGCGCTGTGTCATCCCAAGGTTCTCCTAAATACTTTTTGGCTCTCTGCCCATTGACCTGAAAACGATGCTGGTGCTCATTTTCTAACTCGATTGTTTCGTAGGGGAAAACCTTGGTAACCGTGTATGGTCCCGTCCATTTGCTGCGCAGCTTTCCAGGCATGAGCTTTAGGCGCGAAGAGAACAATAGTACCTGGTCTCCTGGCTTAAAAGTGCGTCTGAGGATGTGTTTGTCATGAAATGCCTTTGTGCGCGCCTTGTAATCGCGCAGTCCCTCATATGCATCCAGGCGCAGCTCTTCTAATTCGCTCAGCTCAAATGCGCGCTCCTTACCAGCCTCGTCTAGGTTCAGGTTGCAAACGTGCAATGCCCAGTATGCTTTGTGCTCTAACTCCACTGGCAGGTGGCACGCTTTTCCATAAACCAACCGAAACGGTGAAGTCCCAATTGGTGTCTTATGTGCTGTTCGGTATGCCCATAGCGCATCGTCAAGGCCCTGGCTCCAGTCTTTGCGCGACGGTCTCACAGTTTTCTCCAGGATGCGCTTGATCTCTCGGTTGGAAACCTCGGCCTGTCCATTCGTCTGAGGGTGGTAAGCAGTGGACGTCTTGTGGCACACTCCATAATGCTTGAATACCTGCGCCACTATCCTATTGCAAAAATGCGTCCCCTGGTCGCTTATGACTGCCTTAGGCACCCCGTACCTGCAAAAGATGTTAGTTCTCAAAAAGTCAGCGACCGTCTTACCATCATCCTTCCTGGTAGCCTTGGCCTCAACCCATTTGGAGACATAATCTACTGTGACCAATATATACTCATATCCGGAAGATGGAGGAAATGGCCCCATGAAATCAATTCCCCAAATATCGAATACTTCATCCACTAGAATTGGCGTCTGCGGCATCTCATTGCGCGCTGATATGCCTCCTGTGCGCTGGCACCTTTCACAGTTCCTGCAGTGGTTATACGAGTCACTAAACAAGTGTGGCCAATAAAATCCGCAATCCAGGATCTTTCTGCTCGTGCGCTTTGGACCAAAGTGTCCTCCACATGCGTGCGCATGACAAAACATCAAAACAGAGTTAATTTCATGGTCAGGCATGCAGCGCCTCAAAATCTGATCAGGTCCTATTCTGAGCATATACGAATCATCCCAAATGTAATACCTGGACTCATGTTTTAATCTCATGCATTGGGTTTTAGTGAAATGAGGAGGAAACGTACCTGTGACCAGGTAATTCGCAATGTGCGCATACCATGGTACCTTACCTGTCAGCGCCATCAGATGCTCTTCAGGGAATGTCTCCGTGATTCGCCCTGGCTCCTCTGCTTTCACGATCCTGCTCAGGTGGTCCGCGACTGTGTTCTCCGTGCCCTTCTTATCTTTGATTTCCAAGTCGAATTCCTGAAGTAGGAGCACCCAGCGCATCAGACGCGGCTTAGTCTCCTTCTTGGACATTAGGTAACGGATTGCTGCGTGGTCCGTGTAGACGATGACTCTGGCGCCAAGAACATATGCGCGGAACTTCTCCAGTGCAAACACGATTGCCAGAAGTTCCTTCTCCGTGGTGGTGTAGTTCCTCTGCGCAGGGTCCAGTGTGCGCGATGCATAATAAATGGCGTGCGGCTTCTTGTCCACGCGCTGTCCCAGGACTGCACCTACTGCATAATCGCTTGCGTCGCACATCAGTTCAAACGGCAAGTTCCAGTCTGGCGCGCGCATCACTGGCGCACTGGTCAGCGCCTCCTTTAGCTTATCAAACGCGGCCCTGCACTCATCAGTAAATTCGAAACACACATCCTTTTGCAAGAGGTTAGACAGGGGTATACAAATCTTAGAAAAATCTTTTATGAAACGCCTGTAAAACCCAGCATGCCCAAGGAATGGTTTCACATCGCGCACGTTAGTGGAATAAGGCAGATTAGAAATAAGATCTATTTTGGCCTTATCTACCTTGATCCCCTCCTGCGAGATAATATGTCCTAGTACTACTCCATGTGATACCATAAAATGACATTTTTCATAATTGAGCACTAGGTTTTTTGAAATGCAGCGCGCTAAGACCTTATCAAGATGAGTTAAACATGCGTCAAAGGTACCTCCGTACACAGTTAAATCATCCATGAACACTTCTATGCATATACCAATCATATCAGAAAAGATGCTCATGACTAAACGTTGGAACGTACCTGGCGCGTTACACAGCCCAAATGACATGCGCCGAAACGCAAACGTACCGAATGGCAGGTAAATGTGGTTTTCTCTTGATCCTCCGCAACAATGGGTATCTGACTGTACCCTGAATATCCGTCCAAGAAACAAAAGTAGGGCTTCCCCGCTAATCGATCTAGCATCTGGTCCATAAAAGGTAGCGGGAAATGGTCCTTGCGCGTGACTGCGTTAAGCTTCCTGTAGTCTATGCACATGCGCCATCCAGTTTGCATGCGCTTGGGAACTAGCTCACCCTGCGCATTCTCCTCTACTGTGATTCCTCCTTTCTTCAGCACAACGTGCACTGGACTTACCCACTTGCTGTCCGAGATTGGGTAAATGACTCCTGCGTCAAGCAGCTTCAAGATCTCTTTCTGCACCACCTCCATCATATTTGGGTTCAATCTGCGCTGAGGCTCCCTGGATGGTTTGGCACCATCTTCCAATAGAATCCTATGCATGCATACGTCCGGGCTCACTCCGCGCAGGTTAGCAAGTGTCCATCCTATAGCGCGCTGGTTCTTGCGCAGCACCTGCTGTAATCGCGCCTCCTGCTCCTCTTCTAATCCTTTCTTTATGATTACCGGCAAGGTGTCTTCATTTCCCAAAAATATTTACTTGAGGTGCTCTGGGAGTTGCTTCAGCTCGACCTTGGGTGCCTGTTCAATAGAGGGCAAGATTTTATTAGCAGTGCAGACATTAACTATATCGCGTACCTGTCTGGATGCTGGTTCAACACTGCTCAGCTCATCCTCTTGCGCCTCCAACTTTGCCTGTGCCAGTGTTTCAGGTTCTTCTGTTGCGCTCGCACATTGCGCATCTGCAACCAAGTCATCTATGCTGTCCATCGCGTGCACTGTGGCATCCTCATGAGGGTGCTGCATCCCTTTGAATATGTTAAAATGAATTTCCTCGCCATCAACCTCCATTGAGAGTGTGCCCCTCCACACGTCTATCTTTGTGCGCGCTGTCATCAGAAATGGTCTGCCCAGTAGGATCTGCGCACTGCCTTTGCTCGACTCACCCTCCATTTCAAGGACATAGAAATCTGCTGGGAACACCAGCTCTCCTACTCGGACGAGGACGTCCTCTATCATGCCTGTCGGTTGCTTGCACGACCGATCTGCCAGCTGAATGGTGAGACCTGCAGGCTTTAGTGGTCCAAGGCGCAATGACGCATATAGGGAATAGGGTAGCACATTTATAGATGCGCCTAAGTCAATCATGCAATTGCTTACTGTGGTCTTACCTATAGTGCATGGGATGGTGAACGTACTTGGGTCTCGGCATTTAGGTGGTACCTTATGCTGCACGATTGCTGAAGCCTGCGCATTTAGCATTACCTGTGCGCACTCGCCTTTCCTCCTCTTGTTTGTGCACAGCTCCTTTAAAAATTTGGCGTACCTAGGGATCTGCCGAACTGCTTCAATAAGGGGAATGTTTATTTCCACCTTACTGAATAACTCGTAGAGCTCCTTATCAAGCGCTTCCTTCCTAGCCGATGGTGCCTGTACAGGGAAAGGTGCAGGTATGTTAGTACGATTCATGCCTTTGTCTTTTGATTGCGCCATACCTGCCGCCTCGCCCTGCTGGCTTGTGGCTGGCGCATCTGGTTCCACTGGATCTGGAGCTTGTGCAACTGGTTGCGCGGGCGCGTTTGCTATCTGCTCTGTTCCTACCGTGTCCTCAGTGTGCTACCCGCGTTTGCTATTTGCTATTTGCGCAATCAGCTTGCGCTGCTCTGCCCAGTCCTCAGTGTCACTGCATTGACTCCTCCCTTGGGATTCTGGATCACTTGCGAAGGCAGGTTGCCATCGCTCTTTTTCAGCTCATACACCGTGGTAGCAATCTGTGATAGCTGCTTTTTAATGGACTCGAACCTCTTGTCATACTTCTCATCATTCTTGCGCACTGTGTCTGCTAGCTGCCCCACGATATCTTCTAAGGATCGCCTCGATTGCTGGTTGTTTTGTGCTTGTGCGTCAGTGCGGCGATGGGTGGATTGTAGGGCGCAGCTTGTTGCGTCTGCTGTGGTGCGCGCTGATCCGCGGACTGCCTCTGGAAATTGTTTTCCTCCTTCCATCTGAACCCATTTGCGGCTAGTCCAAAGCGCGGCTGATTCTGCCTCTGTGGCCCTCTATTATCCCATCCTCCTAGAGCATTGACATCTCCTGATTCCTCGAAAAGTGTGGGACACGCATCTGTTTTGTGCTCAGTGGACGTGCAGAATTCGCATGCCTTTGGCGCAGCTGGTTGCGCCCCCTGCGCATGCATCAACTTCTGCAGCATGGCCTTCATTTCCTTTATCTTAGCGCTTGTTTCTACCTGATGCACAGAACGAGTACGACTATTTTCAAGTGTTAGCTGATGTCTTACCTGTCCAGCAGAGTCTTCTATCAGCTGTCACGCGTCCTCTGGGTACATGTTACAAATGTCGCCTCCTGCGCATGCATTCAATAACCTCAGCTCCATGGGCAACAATCCATTCAGGAAATTCTCTATCAGCACATTTTGGGGCAGGCCATGATTGTAGCAGTTGGCCTCCAGCTCCCTGAAACGCTCATAATACTCTATGTGTGTATATATTCAAACCCTAGCCTTCCTCTCTTTATATACTGCTCGTGAGGCCCAAGGACGGCCTTGGCAACTTCCAAATCTGATGGTGTCAAGATTTGGAAACACCAATATCCTGCGCATGGCGCACCGCACACATTGGTTAGCGCAATCGGTCTGCGCACCGTAGTTGACTCTGCCACTTCCTATCCTGTTTGCGCTGCTAGCTCCGCAGGCTGTGTGATGCGCTCCTTAAACGCTGCCTGTTAGCGCGTATCCGACTTAGGCCCTCGTTTCGCCCTGAAATACAAAAACACTGGAGACCAGTAATCTTGTACACAAAGTAATGCAAACAAGCATAGTGTTAGGATCTAAATAGCGCGTATAAATAGCGCGTATAAATAGGATCTAAATAGCGATCCTTCCTGTGCTTATCTGCGTGGTTTTTCGTTCGTACCTGCGCTCTTTGTAGGTTTTCTTTAAGGCGAATAAGGAGTTCTTGGCGATCTGTCAACTGCTGGTTTACCGCTGCAATAGATGATGAAGTTAGAAAATAATCCAGGACCGTAGGGGGTGTGCGGCCATAGACTGCCTCGAACGGAGTCATCTGAATTGCGGACTGCCAAGATGTATTGTAGTTCCATTCAGCTCATGGCAAGTAATGTAACCAATTTGTTGCCGTCTCAGACACAAAGCACCTCAAATAGTCCTCTACGCAACGGTTGAGGACCTCCGTTTGGTCATCCGTCTGAGGATGGTAAGCGGAACTAGTAGCTAGTTGTGTTCCTTGGAGACGAAAGAACTCCTGCCAAAATTGTGACATAAAAAGACTATCCCTGTCAGACACGATAACCTTTGGAAGGCCATGTAAACGGTGAATTTCCTTAACAAAAGTAGTAGCCAGACTTGTCGCAGTAAAGGTTGCAGGTAATGCAATGAAATGACCGTACTTCGATAACCTATCAATGACCACCCATATCACTTACTTACCACCTGAGGCAGGAAGATGTGTAATAAAATTCATTGAAATGGAATCCCATATTTTGTCCGCAATTGGCAATGGTTGAAGAAGTCCTTGGGGCCTTGATGGCACATATTTCACTTGCTGGCAGGTCGGACAGCATGCTACATACTCAGAAACATCCTTACATAGTGATGGCCAATAAAAGTTAGTCGCTAGGCGGGCAATTGTTCTCTGGACTCCCGCGTGGCCGCCTGTAGGCGTATCATGAAATTCATGCAGGATCAGGTGGGTTAGGGCCGAGTCAGGTGGAACGAAGATGCGATTTCGGAACAAGAGTAAACCATCTCTGGTAGAGTATTCTGGGTGAGCAGTAGGGTTTGTGAGCACCTCCTGATAGAATGCCTGAGTTTCTTTATGTGTTGCAATGTAAGCTCGTAGTGCCTTAAGAATACCCAAAGTAGGAATGGACATAGTAGTGAATTGCGGCACAGAACCATCTGGTACACGTGAGAGTGCGTCTGCAGGTCCGTTCTCGCGCTTCGGTCGATAAGCAACCTCAAAATGAATCCCAGCAGCTTTGAAATCCACCGTTGCTGATCCGGAGTGTGTATGGTTTGGGTGAGGAGTGATTTCAGAGGTAAATGATCCGTTTGAATGAGGAATATTGATCCCAGCAAATACTGCCTCCACTTCATTACCGCGTAGACAACCCCGTATAGCTCACGGTTGTATGCTAATGTAGTTCGGGCACGATCAGGGAGCTGTCTACTGAAGAAAGCAATTGGTCGATTAGCTTGAGACAAGATAGCCCCGATTCTAGTATTTGAAGCATCCGCTTGGACAACGAACCTCTGCGAGAAATTTGGTAACGCTAAAACAGATGTAGAGGTCATAACTCTCTTCAATTCCTCAAAGGCAGTTGTGGCTTGCGGCGACCAGATAAATGCGTCTTTTCTGAGGAGTTGTGTAAGTGGCGCAACCAGGGATGCATATTGGTGCACAAATCGACGATAATATCCCGTGAGTCCCAGAAATCCTTTTAGCTGTTTGGTGTTAGTCGGTATTGGCCAATTGATCACCGCCTGGATTTTATCAAGGTCGACAGCTACCCCTTCTGTGGAGATAATGTGGCCCAGGTAAGTGAGGGATTGTCTGGCCACTTCACACTTAGAAGGCTTTGGGAAAAAAGAATGAGAACGCAGTATGTTGAACACCTCCAGCAAGTCCTGCAAGTGTGATTCCCACGAGTTACTGTATACTAATATATCATCAAAAAAATACCAAAACCGATTTACGCAACAAGGGTCTGAAAATTGAATTCATTTCTGCTTGGAAAGTTGAGAGAGCATTAGGCAAACCGAAGGGCATCACAATGAACTCGTAGTGTCCCTCGTGGGTGCGGAATGCGGTTTTATGTATGTCGTCAGGGTGCATACGGAGCTGATGGTATCCGGACCGTAGGTCCAGCTTGGAGAAAATGTTCGCCCCGTGTAACTCATCCAGCAATTCGTCCACCGTCGGCATTGGAAACCTGTCTTTAATAGTCACCGCATTCAAGGCTCGATAATCAACACAGAAACACCATGAGCCGTCTTTCTTTCGGACAAGTAAAACCGGTGAACTGAACGGATTGCAACTGGGTCTAATGATTCCATCCTTGAGCATCTCAGCTATCAATTTCTCAATTTCCGTTTTTTGAAAATGAGGGTAGCGATATGGGCGCACTCGAACCGGATCGGTGTCTTGCGGCAAGGGTATACGATGATCTGCTGAGCGCTGTGGGGGTAATCCTTTTGGCGGAAGGAAAATAGATTGATATGTGAGGAGGAGAGCTTTGATTTGGTCGTGTTCCGTTGGAGACAATTCCGTCGGAATCGAAGGGAGCTCAGGCAGTGTGGTGGAGATCGGAACTGCAATCAAGTGGAAGAAAGAGGCGGAAGCTGCGTTCTGGTGTAATCGCTGGACCTGGCTGAGGGTTAGCTGGGCTAGTGTAGAACTTGGCAGCCCATGTAATATGACTTGGGCTCCCTTATATTGAAAACTAACCCACAAATTTTTGTACTCAAAGATAACTTGGCCCAGTGTGGCTAACCATTCCACGCCTAACACAATATCGGCGCCGTAGATGGGAAGAAGATGCAGATCTATTGAGAAAACATGTCCGCCCATAACCACCGGTACCGCCTTGCAGAATCCTTCACATCTCAATGAATCCCCGTTGCCTACAGTTACGGCCAAATGACGAGCGGGTTCTACAGGTAGGCGGAGGAAGCGGGCCACCCTTGCTCGCATGAAGTTGTGAGTGGAGCCTCCATCAATCAGAACTACAAATCTTTTCCCCTTTATGGTTGCCTCAATTAGGGTGGTGGGTACCAGAAGACCTTCAAGGGCATGAAGGGAGATTGTGGGGTGAGGGTCCTCTGGTGGTTCGTCAGCTAGGGCAGACTCCAAAATCTCCAGATCTGTTGTCTCGTCTGGTTCGTTAATTAAAAGGCAAAGGAACCTAGGCGTTTTGCATCTGTGGCCCATGCTGTATTGATCGTCACAATTAAAACAAAGGCCTCAGTCGCGCCGGTTTGCCATCTCAGTTGGTGTGAGGCGACGAATAGGGAGGTTTGTGTTTGATGAGTTTAGTGGAGTTTGAGGGTTGCTGGTGGTGGCTGGGAAGGATTTAGGGCTGCTTGTAATGGGTAAGGTCGAGGATTGGGTGTGCGGTATAATGCTCGCCTTGCCTCATCACATTTTTCATCAATTAGTTTAGCCATGCCGATGACATCCGACAGAGAACTGGGTCGGAACAGATAGAGTTCTCGGCGTATGTCATCTCGTAACTCGGATAAGAAACAATTGAACAGATTATCTGGGTTAAGACCCACAATACGGTTAGACAAAACTTCAAACTCAGATAGGTAAGATGTTACTGTTGTGCGTTGCCGCAGCTTGTACAACGCCGCTTGTGGGTTTTGAAACGTCGATGGATCGAAACGCAGTTCTAGCGCGCGGACGAAAGCATCCCAGGAACCCAGTTGATGGTTTTTTTGCATCAAATGAAACCATTGTAGAGCTAGTCCGGACATATATAATGCCGCAATCTGTATTTTCTGCTCCTCTGGTGTATTGTGATAAGCAAAGAAGGATCCGATCTGGAAGAGCCAATCTGTGACGTTATCACCCGTAAAATGAGATAATTCAAGTCTGGATACTCTAGCCAAGTGTTGGGTGTGAGAAGGTTCTCCAACCGGGTGGTGTGGTTGCTGGTGTTCTGGGGCTTGGAAGAGGAAAGTGGGGTTGGATGTTTGGCCTGTGAGGTTGGGTGGTTGTTGTAGGGGTAGGTTGGGATGATGGGTTGTTTGTGTTTGTGGGTTGGGCAGAAGAGGGTGGATGGTTGGTGTTGGCAGGAGAGCTGGTATCTTCTCCAATTTTGCCACTGAAACCTGGAGTTCCTTGACCGATTTCTCCAAGGCTGCTAATTTTCTGATGCTTTATTTCTTTCTACCACATTCCTTATATAAGAATTAGTGGACAAGATGTAACAAACTATTTTGGCCGTATTAGCCATAACAGTTTTTGGCCGTACATGTCACATTTTTTACTCTAGCATATTCTATTTGTTGCAGCAGTGATTTTTACGCAGTGTAGTCTTTGAATTTCTCTGGCTGTTTGGTCATTCGCCTATGTCAATTGTATCCATTGCGCGAATACCTATAACACGCCTACTTTTCTTCTCTCTTTTGGATTCACAACAAAATTAACCCCTAAATTTATCGCTTCAATTTTTTGTCATCTCATTTAAAACATTTGTGCATCAACATTATCAGGCTACTTTTCTCGCTTCAAATTTAAAAAGTTTTCCAAGTATGTTTGTAATTTGGCTCAACTCATTTGTATTAGTTATATATATATTTTAGCCTCGTATTATTTTATTTTATGAAATTAACATACTCGTTGTTGTGTATTACGTGTCATATTTAATAATATGCAGAAATTACTTAAGCTAAGTCAATATTTAACTACTTGAGGATATAACTATTTTTTTGAAAAGAGCTATAAATTAACTCTTGTTCTATCATGCAAGTGGTCATTAGCTTATTATAGAGCATCAATTAACAAATAAATATAAGATTTATTATCACAATATTATTTTAATCTCAAATAATGAATAACTACTTCAATTATGTTGTGAAATATTTCTGATTAGAGTTTCAAAGTGAAATATTACTGATTTTAAGTTCATGAAGCTAAGATTTCATAGAATTTTATGAAAACGGTGCGCTAAGTTATGAACCCCTTGTTTAAATCGCACATATAAGAGCAGTCATATTTTGACATAACGTCCTGATACGATATTCTGTTGGAATCTTCTCTTTCGATAGATTTCCGAGCCGCTTTGTCAGCCATGAGATCAATTGATCAAATGGCTCTCATATTGACACATAATAATGAAAGAAAGTATCAAATGAGTAACTTTTTGGCATCAAAAAGTATTATAGTCAATATGCACTTTAACTTTTTATGCCCAATCAAATCTCATCAAGCTTTCATTATAATAAAACTCATTGCACTGTAGAGAAACTCATTTTACTACTGAGAAATTCATTTCAGTATAGCGAAACTCATTATGCTACAAGTCATTATCGTGATCTAGGCACACAAAATGTAATGGATTTATGATATGATCTAATACACTTTAATATTAGAGTTTTTTAAAACTGCATTATCAATCTCAATTGATAAATTGCATTCCCACATCTATGCCCAAATAAATAGCAAAGTGCATTGCTACATATAATGTCAAATCCTCTAAAAGATTAAATTGCATTGCTATATATTATGCTCAAATCTTCCAAAACCTAAAGTACATTAAGTGCATTGCTATAAATAATTGAATTATATTAAAATGAATTAAAATTTGATATATAATATTGTGAATAGTGAGACACATGATGAAAGAGAAAGAATTAAAAATAAAAATAAAAGTTGAATATTGACCTAGAGTTGAGAAAGATGAATGGCTAATGATTCAAATGATCTTTCTAGTTCATTTAGAATTAAAATTTAACTAATAGTGAGAGTAATAGTTGACAAATTGTAATATGTGTGTTGTTGTATATTTTAATCTAATGACCAGAAAGAAAAAAAACTCACGGATCTACCAAAATTAAGGGGCCTCATTTGAACATTCCTCTTGTCTAGGTAACGGAAAATTGTATACTGACCGAGGACCGTGTTAGATTATTATGATTAATTTAATTAGGACCAAACGTGTAATTTAGATAATTATATATATGTTATCATTGTGATAACCTTGAATAATGTGATTTAATCCTTTTGGAAGCTTATCAGGTATAATTTTAGTCGTGAAATATATTGTGTAGATACCTAGAGATAATTATGGAATTTTTTGAGAGATGGAATTCATGATTATCTCGATTATATCTTCTCGTATAGAAGATATAAATATGGGTTATGCTCCCCGGTCTATCATATCGTTCTTCAGTTTCTTACTCTTAAAGAAACTGACCTAAGAGATATACGATTAGACTGGAAGCACCAACACAGACTTTTATGCTGCAGGTTACTTTCAGTCAGTAGATTCAGGTAAGTTTTATTTTGCAGTAATCAGGTATGCTAATTATTCTGGTATGAATTTGATTCTATGAAATTCGTTTCCATTGTATGATTATGATCCAACAAGTGATATCAGTCACCACCTCCAATATGCAATTAATTGAGCATAATACGAATCTGATTTTTGTTGTTGTAAAAATTGATCAGTTCATGGTTAATTTTCGTTGAGATCGTTAATCAATTCAGATTGTAAAATCTAAAAACCAATTGATTTAATTGATGCATGTTCACTGTTTCTGGGTTCTAAGTCAACTCGCCGAGTTGACTCAGTGAACTCTACGCCGCAGCCTTATTTTTGGCCGAACCCTACTGTTCTCCCCGCTGCAGCGCTCTCCCTCGCTTCGCTGCTCCACTAGGAAATTCTCGCGCTCTCCTTGTCACACTCGCCTGGATCCGACACCGCCTTGCCTCGGTTCTGCGCTGCCATGCCGCGCATGCTCGTCGCCTCGGCCGCTCGCGTCGCTACTCCACTCGGCTATTCTCGCGCTTTCTTCTCACCTTGCGATCACTTCAGCTAGGTTCAAGTAAGTCGGACTTCGATTGGACCAATTCGGTTGGAGGAGGAGGAGCTCGTCTGCTGGAGGTCTTCTGCGTTCAGCTGCTCTAGAAGTGATGAAAAGGATCGGTGCAAACGCTAGCTGGTTTGCACCTTTGGACCATCAACCGAATTGCAATTGAACCAGTTCGGTTCAATTCGGTTCGGTCTAAGTTTCGGGTTCAGTCCAATTTTGTTGCGAACCAATTTCCGATTCGGTCCCATCCGGTTGGTCAAATTTCAGTTCGGTTCAATTTTAAATTGGTTCAATTTTGATTTTGGTTCATAATTTGAATGTTGGTTCAATCAGTTTTCTGATTTGTTCTATGGTTTAATTCTTTATCCATAATTTTGGGAACCAACATTATTCAATATTTAACTGCAAGGTTGATATTCAATTTTGAGCTAACACTCTAAAATATGTTAATTGAGACGGAAATACACGTACACCTAAGCGGCGTATCCGCATAGATTGACTTATTTGGTTTGTTAGGATGGATGTGTAGTTCATATGAATATCTAATTAGACCTAAGGTAAGTTAATATTCAATATGGCTGCATACATATTTGTGGTGATAAACATGTGACGTTTCTTCTGCATATTGGTGTGATAATAAATATACCCTAAGACGATTTATTATTTGACACATCTTCTCGTCAAGGTTTTGATCAGTACAACAAGATATTCACTCACAGTTAATACCACTGTCCTAAGACTTACTATTAATGTTGTGGTCGGTATTTTAGAATGACATATTCTTCTTTTAAATATTTGTGGTGTATACATTTATATGTGTACTTTGAGCCTAAACTTATTCGAATTCTTTTGTTCTCTAAATCGGCTTACGTGTCAATGTCTTCCCCAATTACCAACATAAACAACACTTATAAGTTGAATGGGACCAACTTCAAGGATTGGAAGGAAAATATGATGATTACACTTGGCTGCATGGATCTGGATTTAGCCATTCGTATGCCTAAACCGGATGATCTCACTGAAGAGAGGTTGAAACAAGACAGGCCCAAGAGTGCTCGCTTGGCTCTCACACCAAAAGGAAAGGGTAACGATAAGGTTAAGGAAATGAAGGCTGCTGCACCTCCCAAGGTTCCAGACTTTAAGAGGTAGAAATCTGATTCTACTTGGTCACTATTGCAATAAGCCTGGACACTTTAGGAGGGATTGTTCTCAGTAAGCCAAATGACATGCTAGGAAGGGTAAGTTTCTCAACTTAGTCTGTTGTGAAGTTAATTTAGTTTCGGTATCTAGAAGCACATGGTGGATAGACTTTGGTGCTACTACCCATATATGTGTTTCTATGCAAGATTGCCTGAACCACCGAAAGCCAAATGATGTTGAAAGACGCATCTATGTTGGAAATGGCGAGTCGGTGCAAGTAGAGGCAATTAGTCGCTTTATATTATTAATGACATCTGGTCAATTCTTAGATTTAGTGGATACTTTTGTAGTTCCGTCTTTTAGTCGGAACTTAATTTCGGTTTCTATATTAGACAAATTTGCTTATTCTTGTTCATTTGGAAACAATCAGTTTAAGTTATTCATTAATTCTAGAATTATGGGAACCAGAGCATTAAATATCTTTGATAATCTATACTTGTTTTAGATGTTGTTCCATTGTATTTGAGACCCTCCACGTGGAAACACGTGTTACGAAGCATAAATTGACTGATTCGGCTTCATTGTGGCACAAGCGTCTGAGTCATATCCCGAGATCTCGAATTCAGCGTCTTGTGTCTGCTAGCATTTTGGATTCACTCGAATGTTTTGATCTTGATATTTACGTGGAGTGCATCAAGGGAAGACAGACCATTGTTAAGAAATTAGGCGCCAACAGAACTTCTGGCATCTTGTAACTGATTCATACCCGAAATTTGTAGCGCCTCTGAGTTATTTATTGTGTACAAGCAGTTGCTATAGCAACTTCTTGTACAGTCGGATCTTGTGCAACAAGATAAAAACAATGAACACTGATTTTTTTCACCCAGTTCGGCCAACTACCTACGTCTAGGGAGGACTATAATCCAGTCCTCAATCCACTAGTTTCCAAGGTGCTCCGTACAACATAGATTTGACACACGGCCAACCTATGTTATCCAACCTCAACTAGTAGATCACACACAATCAGAACACCCTCTGATTTGTGTCACCCTCTGATAGCACACGCATGTGCAACTAGTTTGTCCGAATTGCTCCAATGCCTTCCGCCGAGCCATTCAAACTCTATCGTGAGTGATCCTCACTCCGGGATGCTCCCCCTCACTTAGTGACCGCCTGTCACTAGCGAGAATAGGCCTTCTTCAAATTGTCCGAGTTCCTCCACTCGACAACTCTCATGTCGCCTACCTTGATCAGCCAACCAGCAAGTCCTGCTCTGAATTGGCCTTCTTTGATCAAGCTCTAATTAGACTCTACAAGTCTTCGAACAACCTCTGCTTTAACCACTCACCTCTGCGCTCACGCTTTGCTCTCGGTGGTGATCCAATCTCTCCGCTCGGCACTCTAAATCTCTCTCAGTGTTTTCTCGATATATTGATTCTTGGATTCTCTAGTGGATGGATGCTTTGCTGCTCTGCCCCACCCCCTTTAAATAGGAACTGTATGCTCCATCAATATCAAAATTAGGAAGCCTTCCAAAAAGCTCTCCTGAATTCTTGCAAGTTTGTTGAGATTTGATTTCCTAAAACCAATTTTAGAAATCTTATCTTTACCTTGAGCTTGTTGAGTTGTTTGTTGCTACTGGTATTTCCTATATCCATTAGGAAATAATCCCACGTTGAAATTTCACAGCGTCTCACTTAGACAGATTTGTGAACTAGCAGTTGCTGCAGCACACTCTTGTTCACAAGAAATAATCTCAGCAAGCAATGAACAAAGGCACAGGTTTGTTCACCCAGTTCGGCCAAACTGCCTACGTCTGGGGAGGACTATTCTCCAGTCCTCAATCCACTCAATCAAAGGTCCCAAGCACACTCGGTTACAACGCACGCAACCTATGCTACTTTAACCCCGTGTGGATCACACAACACAATCAGAACAAGCTCTGATTTGTGTCAGCACACCCTCTACAGTATGTCAGTCTAGAATAGCTACAATCTTCTCAAAGAACTTAGCCTATTCTATACTACACTACTCAGCAGAGTTGCTGCAGCAACAGCTGTAACACACAGCTGAAGCACAATGTCCGCGTCGCTCCAAGGCCTTCTGCCGAGCCGATCGAACCACTCCAAGAGCGCTGCACACTCTGAGTAACTCCCCCTCACTCAGTGACCACCTGTCACTAGTGAGTTCTTCCGCACGAACCTCCACCGAGCCTTCCACCCGTCAGTTCTTCCGCGGCTGCCTTTGATCAACCAACAAGCTCCACAGCTCTGAATTGGCTTCCAGATCAATGCACAAATCAGTCTCTGCAAGACCTGATTCTCTTCTGCAATGCTCACCACAGCTCTGCGCTCAACGCTCTGCCCGTGTGTGTTTGATCGAAGAACAACGTCCGTAGCACTCAGAAAGTTCCTTCTCTGAAATCTGTGTCTACTCTCATGTATCACTCAGCTTCGATCACCCTCTTCAGCCCTAACACCTTCTGCTTAAATACCCACACCACTTTAAGCAATTTCCAGGTTTGGGCAATTGACCCACAAGATCAATTATCTCCTAAAATCTAAGAGATTAGATTTGATCAATATCTTCAATGCAAATCTCCTTCTCTGACTAGTAAACTTTGCTGGAAAATGCTCAACAGCATTTTACAAATTCTTCTAAGAGAATGAACACAACTGCCATACCTTCAAAGCTCACCAAGTACATAACTGCTACTCGGACAGTTGATACAGCACTTGAACCAGCACCTGCTGCAGCATCCCCTGCTGTATCTGCTACTGCTTGTTTGTTTGAGCTGCAGCAGCTCCTTGTTCACATATGTTGGTTTTGTCAAACCTGCCATACTTGCATCATCAATCTCCCCCTTGGCATTTTGACAAAACCACCAGATATCAATCTTGAGAAATTCTCCTCTACTTCTTAGCCTGCTCTTTCTCCTCCCCCTTTTTGGAATAAATGACAAGGGGGGTGTGGCAGGGAGAACTTATGGGGGCAACACACAGAGCCCTAGAGAGGCTCTCAGATCTTCAAACCGGGCTGCATCCAGAGCTTTGGTGAAGATATCAGCAAGCTGTTTGGCAGTCACAACATGCTGGAGCGAGATAACTTTCTTTTCAACAAGATCACGAATGAAGTGATGACGAATGTCAATGCGCTTAGTTCTGCTGTGCTGAACCGGGTTCTTGGATATGCTGATGGCACTCATATTGTCACAGTAGAGAGTCATTTCATTTTGAGCAAGCCCATACTCACTCAGCATTTGCTTCATCCACAACATTTGTGCACAGCAGCTACCAGCAGCAATGTACTCAGCCTCGGCAGTGGATAGGGAAATGCAATTCTGTTTTCTGCTGAACCAAGAGACCAGGTTATTCCCCAAGAAGAAACATCCTCCCGAAGTGCTCTTCCTGTCCTCTGAGCAACCTGCCCAGTCTGCATCACTGTATCCGACCAGATTTGCATTTGTGTCTTTAGTGTACCACAAGCCATAGTCCACAGTGCCACCGACATACCGAATGATGCGCTTGACCAACTGCAGATGACTGTCTCTGGGACAGGCTTGAAATCTGGCACAAACTCCTACGGCATAGGAAATGTCAGGGCGGCTGGCAGTTAGATAAAGCAAGCTCCCAATCATGCTTCTGTAGACAGTCTGACTCACTTCCAAACCATGCTCGTCTTTGATGGCTTTCACATGAGTGGCAGCAGGAGTTCGCTTGTGGCTTGCTGAATCTAGCTGGAATTTCCTCACAAGAGACTTGCTGTATTTACTTTGAGCAATGAAGATCCCATCCTTTTTCTGCGTAATCTCCAAACCAAGAAAGTATGAAAGTTCTCCTACCATGCTCATTTGAAATTCTTGCTGCATGTGATGCACAAACTGCTTCACCAGGTGTTGGGACTTTGATCCAAAGACAATATCATCCACATATATTTGAGCAATGATCACATCAGACTGAGTTCTTTTGACAAACAAGGTTTTGTCAGTTCCCCCTTGGTTGTAGCCATGTTCTTCCAGGAAAACTGTCAACCGCTCATACCATGCCCGAGGAGCCTGTTTAAGTCCATATAAGGCTTTGTTCAGTTTATACACCTGTTCTGGATGATGAGGATCTTCAAAACCTTTTGGTTAAGAGACATAAACTTCTTCAGAGAGATCTCCATTCAAGAACGCACTTTTAACATCCATTTGATATAATTTGAACCCCAGGCAGCAAGACATTGCTAGAAGCAGTCTGATAGCCTCCAGACGAGCTACTGGAGCAAATGTTTCATCAAAGTCTAGACCCTCAATCTGAGAATATCCCTGGGCAACCAGTCTGGCTTTATTTCGTGTAATGTTGCCCTTTTCATCAGTTTTGTTTTTGAACACCCATTTTGTGCCTATGATGTTTACCCCATTTGGTCTGTCTACCAGATCCCAAACATCGTGTCTTTCAAACTCTGCCAATTCCTCCTGCATAGCCATAATCCAGAATTCATCACTCATGGCCTCCTTGAAATTCTTTGGTTCAATGCTGGACATGAAACATGTATTGAGATAGGCATGACTTCTGGTTCTTCTTCTGTCTGAGGGATTCCCAATCACATTTGTCAAGGGATGATCCTTCAGTATCTTCTTTGGGGGCTGTCTTGAAGGAGGATCAGGAGCCTCAGTGTGAAGATCATCAGACAGGCTTTCTGATTGGTCATCTGGAATTTCTGCTTCAGCACTAGCTGTAGCATCTTCTGTAGCCGCAGCTTGTTCACTTCTGGTCTGTCTACCAGGCATTTCTTCAAGATCAGAGTCAGTGTCAGAATCAGGGATAGATGCTTCTTCTGCATCATTGACAACAACATTTATGGACTCCATGACAGTTTTTGTTCGCTGGTTGAAAACACGATATGCCCTGCTGTTTGTTGAATATCCCAAGAACATTCCAGGATCACTCTTAGGATCGAGCTTCTTTCTATACTCCTGGTCTCTCAGAATGAAGCAATCACTTCCAAAGATATGAAAGTATTTAACCGTGGGCTTTTTCTGATTCCAGAGCTCATAGCAGGTCTGTTTGGTTCCCCTTCGCAAGGTGACTCTATTGATGATGTAGCATGCGGTGTTCATGGCCTCTGTCCAGAATTTCAGAGGAATCCTCTTAGCATGGATCATCACTCTTGCCATTTCTTGAATTGTTCGGTTCTTCCGTTCCACCACACCATTTTGCTGAGGGGTAATGGGAGAAGAGTACTGATGTGTTATACCCCTTTGTTGACAGAATTCATCCATGTCTTTGTTTTCAAACTCTCTGCCATGATCACTGCGAATGCTGCTGATTCTGAGATTCTTCTCTTGCTCTAATCGAGATACCAGTGACACAATGACACTCACAGTATCTGACTTTTCCCTGATAAAATCAATCCAAGTGAATCTAGAATAGTCGTCAACACAGACAAATGCATACCTTTTCTTGCCTAGGCTCTCGACTTCCATTGGTCCCATCAGATCCATGTGAATCAGCTGTAGAGGCCTGGTGGTACCAATGTCTTTGACTCGTGGATGTGAGGCCTTCTTCTGTTTCCCAATCTGACAGTCTCCACAAATGGAGTTTGTCTCTCCTTTCAGCAGTTGAATTCCCCTGACCAGCCCTTCTGAGGCAATTCTCTTTAGAGTTCTCAGGTTAACATGTCCCATCCTTTTGTGCCATAAAGTCATTTCCTCGGCCTTTGTTAACATACACTTCTGAATCCGTGAGTTTGAACTCACATTGAGAAGGTAACAGTTGCTCTTGGATCTAGCTCCTTCCATTATACACTTTCCAGATTTGTCGAGGACTTGGCATGAGTCTTTCGTAAACTTAACTTGTTTAGTCCCATCACACAGCTGGCTGATGCTGATGAGATTAGCCTTTAACCCTTCCACCAAAAGGACATTGCTTAGACTTGGCATTCCTTCCACAGCCAAAGTACCTCTTCCCAGAACTCTTCCTTTCAGACCATTACCAAACTTCACGCGTTGTTCCAGACAAGGAGTAATATTTTTCAGAAAGGACCTTTCCCCTGTCATATGACCTGAACACCCACTATCAAAGTACCAGCTTATCTTGTCTGAGGTGCTAGCTGTGCTGACAAGGGCAAGGAGCTGAGTCTGCGCATGTTTCTGCCTGACAGATTCCCTGGGTGATGCAATTCTGGCACGAGCTGAGAAACAGTTTCTTCGAATATGACCTCTGCGACCACAGCTGTAACAATTTTTAAACTTTAAAGTTCTTTTGTTACTGTGATGTAGAGCTTGCTGCAGCAAGTCCTGGTTCACTCCTTTTTGTGTTTTTGTGCCTCTTCTTGAAGACCTGTATCTGGCCATGTTGCATTCATCTTCACTCAGGTTTTTCTCATCTTCACTTCCACTGGCAGAAAGAGCTTTCTTTTTCATCCTTTTGCTGGTGCAGTTGATTTGTCGATGACCGTAGCCTGCACAATTCCAGCATTGGACTCCCTTTTTCATCTCTTTCTTATCATCTTCATCCTGAACTGGTTCTTTCCCTTTCCCCCTTCGTTCACTGCCCCTTCTGAATTGTCTTCGCGAGGAAGAGCTTCTCTCAGTTCTGGATTCCATGTTTTTCAGAAGCTTCCCAAGGTTCTTAACAAGCATGCTCATCTGATCATCAGGAACTGTCTGCTTGATTTCTACTTCAGCTTTCAATCCAACATTTTTGTCCATGGAAGTGGTGTCCTCTTTGACCAGTTTCATCTCAAATTGTTTGAGAGACCCCATCAGCTCTTCCAACCTCATGAACCTGACATTTTGCGCTTCTTCAATAGCTGTCACTTTCATGTCGAATTTTGTGGGCAATGATCTGAGAACCTTTCTGATAAGCTTTTCTTCAGGGATGGGCTCACCAAGAGCATGAGCTTCATTTGCAAGATCACAGAGTTTAGCATTAAACTCAGTGACTGTTTCTTCATCCAGCATCCTCAGATTCTCAAATTGTGTGGCAATTATCTGGAGTCTTGACAGCTTCACTCTATCAGTTCCTTCATGGGCAGTTTGCAGAATCTCCCATGCTTGCTTGGCCATGTCACAATTTGATATCAACCTGAAATTGTTAGCATCCACTGCAACAAAAATTGCATTCAAAGCCTTTGAATTACCAGTTGCTGCAGCACCTTCTTCAGCAGTCCACTGCTCTTCAGGTTTTATTCTTGTCACTCCTTGCTCATCCATGGTGATTGGAGGAGACCACTGAACCACAACAGCTCTCCATGTCTTCTCATCAATAGCCCTGAGAAAGGCTTTCATTCTAGCTTTCCAATATCCATAATTGCTCTCTTCCAATAATGGAGGTCTGCTTGTGCTCTGTCCTTCCTTCATTGTCTTGGCTTCTTCAGAGACACTGTAGGATCTTTTAACTCTGTGTGTCGAGTTCCCGCTCTGATACCAATTGAAATTTCACAGCGTCTCACTTAGACAGATTTGTGAACTAGCAGTTGCTGCAGCACACTCTTGTTCACAAGAAATAATCTCAGCAAGCAATGAACAAAGGCACAGGTTTGTTCACCCAGTTCGGCCAAACTGCCTACGTCTGGGGAGGACTATTCTCCAGTCCTCAATCCACTCAATCAAAGGTCCCAAGCACACTCGGTTACAACGCACGCAACCTATGCTACTTTAACCCCGTGTGGATCACACAACACAATCAGAACAAGCTCTGATTTGTGTCAGCACACCCTCTACAGTATGTCAGTCTAGAATAGCTACAATCTTCTCAAAGAACTTAGCCTATTCTATACTACACTACTCAGCAGAGTTGCTGCAGCAACAGCTGTAACACACAGCTGAAGCACAATGTCCGCGTCGCTCCAAGGCCTTCTGCCGAGCCGATCGAACCACTCCAAGAGCGCTGCACACTCTGAGTAACTCCCCCTCACTCAGTGACCACCTGTCACTAGTGAGTTCTTCCGCACGAACCTCCACCGAGCCTTCCACCCGTCAGTTCTTCCGCGGCTGCCTTTGATCAACCAACAAGCTCCACAGCTCTGAATTGGCTTCCAGATCAATGCACAAATCAGTCTCTGCAAGACCTGATTCTCTTCTGCAATGCTCACCACAGCTCTGCGCTCAACGCTCTGCCCGTGTGTGTTTGATCGAAGAACAACGTCCGTAGCACTCAGAAAGTTCCTTCTCTGAAATCTGTGTCTACTCTCATGTATCACTCAGCTTCGATCACCCTCTTCAGCCCTAACACCTTCTGCTTAAATACCCACACCACTTTAAGCAATTTCCAGGTTTGGGCAATTGACCCACAAGATCAATTATCTCCTAAAATCTAGGAGATTAGATTTGATCAATATCTTCAATGCAAATCTCCTTCTCTGACTAGTAAACTTTGCTGGAAAATGCTCAACAGCATTTTACAAATTCTTCTAAGAGAATGAACACAACTGCCATACCTTCAAAGCTCACCAAGTACATAACTGCTACTCGGACAGTTGATACAGCACTTGAACCAGCACCTGCTGCAGCATCCCCTACTGTATCTGCTACTGCTTGTTTGTTTGAGCTGCAGCAGCTCCTTGTTCACATATGTTGGTTTTGTCAAACCTGCCATACTTGCATCATCACACGTGTTAATTCTTCGAATCTGCAATTTCTCAACTCGTGCGGGTGTTGGCCTATAGGATGCTCCAGCTCCTGTCTTCACAGGATGCTATAGCATCCGCTTGTGCACCGGCTTGTTCACATTGTCGGTGCTTCACTGTGCTTCAACTGCCATCTCTACATGTTGCTGTAGATTTTCTCATATTTGTAGGACTCTTGATAAGGACACATACTTTCCAAAAATCAATATCCTCGGGCTGACTTGTTGCGGCAAGCTATTGACTCTGGGAATCTTCTAAATTGCATTTAGAATCTTCCATTGCTCTTCACTTTAATTCTGATCAGCTAGTTCTTTACACGAAAATCTACTATTTAGGATGCTACAGCTCTCTACTACACAAGTTGTTGTAGCAACCCCTTGTGCACTCTGCTTGTTCACTCTGGAATGCTCTGCACTAGCTGCTGTCTTCACATGCTTGCTGTAGCAGACTCTTGTGCACCTTGGCTTGTTCAATCTGGAGCGCTTTGCAATCTGACCTTTTGTGACACCGGCAGCTTACTCTCCGTATGCTCACTAGGATGCTCCAAGTTGATTGACATGCTATTCTAACTCTAAGTCTTTATGGTATGCTATAGCATCTTCTGGTGTCTTCAGAAAGCTTGCTCCAGCTTCTACTGCAACGGAATGCTATAGCATCTTGCTAGATCACCTTTAGCGGATCTTGTCAATGATTCCGCATACCTTAACAATCTCCCCCTTGGCATTTTTGACAAAATCCAAGGACCCTTCTGATCTTAGGCAATCCTCATCTCGTCTTCCGACTCCTTCTCTAGCAACTTCCTCAGCTTCTTCACGATTCATTCAAGGATGCTGCTGATCTCAAGCTATCCCTAACTTGTCTTTTGGCTTCTTCTCAAGTGGTGTCTTCAGATAGCTTCTGCTGTCATCGAATGGTTTACCAACTTGTTGCTCTTTGTTGTTGTTTTGTCAGTCTTTGGAAGAAGCTCCAGCTTCAATCTTCGCAGGATGCTGTAGCAAATTCTTGCGCTGGTTTTGTTAAGGATGCCATTACCTTAACAATCTCCCCGTTGGCATTTTTGACAAAATCTGAGCATCTTCTGCAAGGGCTCCTCTTCTCCTTCTGGGGTCGACTGACAAAACCTGCCACACAATACAAACATCAGAACACATCTTCTACCCCTTTTTGTTACAAACGATAAGAGTGTGGGGGGGGGGGGCTCAAGCTAAACTCAGCAAATAGGCCAACGCCTCTTCTCCATCCACAAAAGAAGGAGAACTCTTGGTGTCTCAACATATGTCTCTTCTGATGATTTTGGGAAACTATCTGGTGGCTGCTTCACCTTTGAAACAAGCTCTGGCTTCCGAATCCAACGCTTTCGAGTTCTACAGCTTTCAGCAACTCTTTCTATCCTTTTGGCATTGTTACGTTGTCTCACCCATTCTGCACCATCATCCTTTGCAATCCTCATTCGCCAGCTCGTTGTCCCTCCAGTGCATCTGAGATTTCTGTGCACAACAGAACAGTGATGTTCTTTCATCGGCTTTGATGAGCTAAAGGTCACCTGCGTGCCATTTCTAATCCTTGGCTTCATCCTTTTCCGTCTGTGGGAGGTCTCTGAGGTCTCCAATACTTGTTCAGGATCGGTCAACTCCTCTGGATGTGTCCCTTCTAATCACAAAAATAGCTTCTGTGGCCATCGCTTCTGGGCTTCTTCTCAGCTACATTGTTGACATAGAGGTTGCTGTAGCATCCTCTTATTCATCCTTCTAGGCACATTCTTCTGAACTGGTTCCTGGGACAGGACCAGTTTCTCCACGGCATTCTCAGGATCTTCTGGTTCTCTAGCTTTGACAAATACCATTATCCCAATATTTTTTTTCACCCGTGTATCCAAGACCAGAGTAGCCTCCTCCGTATCTTTGGCATGCTAGAATATTTTCAAGAGTGCTTGAGCCACTGTTAAGCATCTTTGCGGTCTTTTGTAGAGGTTGAGCTCTTCCTTCTCTGCAACAAACTTCTCTTCTTGCTGAGCAGCCTAATCCGTAAGAGAAGTTACCGTCTTCAGCAGCTTCTCTCGTTCTTCTTCCAGGCCCGATACCTTGGCTGTCAATCCTTTGTTGATCTCGATGACTTGTAGTCACTCTTCGTGCAATAGGGCAAAGTTTCTTGCAATGGACTCCTCACTGATTTCCTCATCATCACTATCGTCTGACTCCTCAACACCATAAACAATTTCCAGCTTTGTTAGAACTATTTTCTTTAGATTAGTTTCAGTCGTCAGAGCAACATTGCTCCTTTGTTCAGAGTCTTCTTCATTGTCTTCATCTCTCCAGTTTGTAGCAGGAGTCTTGTTCCTTTCATGAGCCGTCTAGAGGATCTCCCATGCTTGCTTGACAACTTCACAGTTTGAGATCAGGCGGAAATTATTTGCATCAACAGCGGCAAATATCACGTTCAAGGCTTTGGAGTTACTGGTTGCTACAGCTTCCTCTTCAGCTGTCCATGTCTCCTAGGGTTTCTCCTGTGCAAGTCCTTTGTGGTCGATGGTTAGTGGGTGTGACCACAGAGACTACTACTCTCCAAGTCTTCTCATCCATCGTCTTTAGGAAGGCCTTCATTCTCGCCTTCCAACAACTATAATTTCCTTCTTCCAGTAGGGGCGGCCGACTTGTGCTTTGTCTCTCTTTCATCTTCGCTTGATGAACTCAGCAAGGCGCTCAGGATCTTCACTCTGTGTGTCGAGTTTCCGCTCTGATACAATTGAAATTTGCAGCGCCTCTGAGTTACTGATTGTGTACAAGCAGTTGCTATAGTAACCTCTTGCACAGTAGGATCTTGTGCAACAAGGTAAAAACAACGAACAATAATTTGTTCACCCAGTTCGGCCAACTGCATATGTGTGGGGAGGACTATACTCCAACCCTCAATCCACTAGTTTCCAAGGTGCTTCGTACAACACAGATTCGAAAAACGGCCAACCTATGCTACCCAACCTCAACTAGTAGATCACACACAATCAGAACACCCTCTGATTTGTGTCACACACACCTACACAATTGATTTAACCTAGAATAGCTACAACTCTGCTCTCTAGACTTAGCCTATTCTAATTAAACAATCTCAACTTAGGTTGCTATAGCACACGCTTGTGCAGGTTCTGTCCGCATCGCTCCAAAGCCTTCCGCTGAGCCATTCGAACTCTATCGTGAGTGATCCTCACTTCGGGATGCTCCCCTTCACTCAATGACCGCCTGTCACTAGCGAGAACACGCCTTCTGCAAATTGTCCGAGTTCCTCCACTCGACAACTCTCTTGCCGCCTACCTTGATCAGCCAACAAGCAAATCCTGCTCTGAATTGGCCTTCTTCGATCAAGCTCTGATCAGACTCTACAAGTCTTCGATCAACCTCTGCTTTAACCACTCAGCTCTGCGCTCACGCTCTGCTCTCGGTGGTGATCCAATCTCTTCGCTCGGTACTCTGAATCTCTCTCAGTGTTTTCTCGATATCTTGATGCTTGGATTCTCTATTGGATGGTTGCTTTGTTGCTCTGCCCAGCCTTCTTTAAATAAGAACTCCACGCTCCGTCAATATCAAATTTAGGAAGCCTTCCAAAAATCTCTCCTAGATTCTTGCAAGTTTGTTGAGATTTGATTTCCTAAAACCAATTTTAGAAATCTTATCTTTACCTTGAGCTTGCTGAGTTGTTTGTTGCTGCTGGAATTTCCTATATCCATTAGGAAACAATCCCACGTGCTAATTCTTCGAATTTGTAATTTCTCAACTCGCGCGAGTGTTGGCCGATAGGGTGCTCCAGCTCCTGTCTTCACAGGATGCTATAGCATCCGCTTGGGCAACTGGTTTGTTCATCTTGTCGGCGCTTCACTGTGCTTCAGTTGCCATCTCTACATGTTGCTGTAGATCTTCTCCTCTTTGTAGGACTCTTGATAAGGACACTTAATTTCCAAAAATCAATATCCTCGGTCTGACTTGTTACGGCAAGCTATTGACTCTAGAAATATTCTAAATTGCATATAGAAAGCTTCCGTTTTTCTTCTCTTTAATTCTGGGCAGCTTGTTCTTCACATGGAAATCTAATATTTAGGATGCTACAGCTCTCTGCTACAAAAGTTGTTGTAGCAACCTCTTTTGCACTCTGGAACGCTCTGCACCAGTTTCTATCTTCACATGCTTGCTGTACCAGACTCTTGTGCACCTTGGCTTGTTCACTCTGGAGCGCTTTGCAATCTGACCTTTTGTGACACCGGCAGCTTGCTCTCAGTATGCTCTCTGGGATGCTTCAAGTTGATTGGCATGCTGCTCTAGCTCTAAATCTTCATGGTATGCTATAGCATCATCTAGTGTCTTCAGAAAGTTTGCTCCAGCTTCTAATGTGAAATTTCAAGTGTCTCTACTTATGCAGATTTGTGAACTAGCAGTTGCTGCAGCACACTCTTGTTCACTTAAATGTAGGCACAGCAGACAATGAATAGGACACAGATTTGTTCACCCAGTTCGGCCAATCTGCCTACGTCTGGGGAGGACAATTCTCCAGTCCTCAATCCACTCAACTCGAAGGTTTAGATCACACTAGGTTACAACGCACGCAACCTATGCTACTTAAACCCCGTGTGGACTACTCAACACAATCAGAACAAGCTCTGATTTGTGCCAGCACACCCTCTACAATATGTCAGCCTAGAATAGCTACAATCCTCTTCAAGAACTCAGCCTATTCTAGCCTACACTACTCAGCAGGGTTGCTGCAGCAACAGCTGTAACACCAGCTGAAGCACTCTGTCCGCGTCGCTCCAAGGCCTCCTGCCGAGCCGATCGAACCACTCCAAGAGCGCTGCACACTCTGAGTAACTCCCCCTCACTCAGTGACCACCTGCCACTAGTGAGTTCTTCCGCACGAACCTCGACCGAGCCTTCCACCCGTCAGTTCTTCCGCGGCTGCCTTTGATCAACCAAAAAGCTCCACAGCTCTGAATTGGCTTCCAGATCAATGCACGAATCAGTCTCTGCAAGACCTGATTCTCCTCTGCTTATGCACACCACAGCTCTGCGCTCAACGCTCTGCCCGTGTGTGTTTTGATCGAAGAACAACGTCCGTAGCACACCAACGAATCCTCACTCTGAAATCTGTGTCTACTCTCGTGTATCACTCAGCTTCGATCACCCTCTTCAGCCCTCAAACCTTCTGCTTAAATACCCTCACCACTTTAAGCAATTTCCAGGTTTAGGCCAATGACCCACAAGATCAATTATCTCCTAAAATCTAGGAGATTAGATTTGATTAATATCTTGAAGCATATCTCCTTCTCTGACTGATAATCCTTGCTGAAATATGCTCAGCAGCATTTTAGAAATTCTTCTAAGCACTTTCACAAAGCTGCCAAACCTTCAAAACTCACCCAGCACAAAACTGTTATTCGGACAGTTGAACTAGCTCTTGAACCAGCACCTGCTGCAGCATCCCCTGCTGCATCTGTTGCTGGTTGACTTCTACTGAAAACTTCTGCTGGCCTCCTTGATTGATTGAGCTGCAGCAGCTCCTTGTTCACTCATGCTGGTTTTGTCAAACACTGCCATACTTGCATTATCAATCTCCCCCTTGGCATTTTGACAAAACCTTAAGGCCAATGCACTCTTCCGAAAACCAGAAACGAAATACTCTAAATAAAATTAATAGAGAGTAAGTAGATGAGGCCACACTCGGCCATAGCATACTGACCACGCAGGGTCAAAAAAAATGTATCAATATTCAGCAGCACAAATAAATCTTCTCTCCCCCTTTTTGTCATAGATGCTCAAGGAGCCTGCTCCTCATCTTCCAGGAACTCCAAGTCTCTGATGAGGCTCCTGATCTGTCCCCGCCTGGCATCTCTCCTCTTGGCTTCAGCATCAAGAATAGCCAGCTCAGACCGGAGGTGGCACACAATCCTGGCACGAAGAGCAGACTGGATTGTGGCAGCAGGGGGAAGAGATTCCTCCAAGGGAGCTGGAGCTGAAGAACCACCCATGAGAAGATCCTCATAGGCAACATCCACTGCATGTTTTCCCTTGAATAATTTGTGATCAACAGTAAAGACCTGCAGCTCCTCAGATAAACCTTCAGTAATCGCTCCGAACTCTGGGTGCTGAGATACCATGATCCCATGGATGAGGGAGGGCAGCACAATAGGCTTGCTGGAGGAGGCACTCCCGGCATGTGTAGCAAGCTGAGGGAACATCACACTTCCCAGGCTGATCTTCCTTCTCTTTCCAATAGAATAAAGAAGGTTAGCAAAGTCTTTGCTGACCTTCCCTCTGTGAGAACTAGGAATCCAGTTCCTTGCACCAAGATGATACAGCAGAGCATACTTGGAGGTAAGCTCAGCTGCACTGAGATTCGGGCCGCCCCAAGACAGGCACACTCCCGCTGTAAGGGTCTTTGCCAATAATTCAGGCTTCACATCAGTGGGAGCCCTTGCATTCTCAGAAATCCCAAGGAATGCATCAATAATTTCCGGAGTAATAACCACTTGTTTACCCCTTACCCAGCTTCTCCCATACTCATCAGCTCCTTCTTCTCCAAATTTTTCTTCCATATTCACTATAAATTCTCTAACCAGAATAATATTGAAACGGTGAGGAAAGGTTAGGGACTTGAGCAATTTTACCTCAGTCAGGAGCTCAATCATAGTAGCTGATCTATACTTGTCTTGCACCAGACGCTTCTCATGCACAATGTGTTTCCTCTCAACAGCACTCCAGGATTGAGAGACGCTTTTGTTCCTGAACCATGTGCCTCCGACAGTGAGAGCAGAGAAATCTTCAGCTGCAGGACCTTTCTCAGAGGGTCCACCAAGAGATCCTTCTTCACTGGATGAGCTTTCACTACTGGAGCCTGGGATCAGGATAGGAGCTTTGCCCTTGTCTGAAGAAGGGGGATGTGCTGCAGCAGGTTCTTGTTCAGGGGACTCAGCAGCTGTTTCAACCCCTTCACCAATAATACCTGGAGACATGACCAGTGATCTGCACTCTTCTCCTGCAGGAACTGCTGCAGCAGTTTCTGCTGCTTGTTCTTCCTCTGAAGCAGCTTCAGTCATATCCGCTTCTGGCAGCACAGCAGAACCGGAGATAGGTTCTCAATCACGTACCAGCCGCCTCCTCTTCTGCGAAGCTTCTTCAGAGGGAGAGGGCTCACTGTGCGACACAGGGAGAGGGTTTGGTTCCCACACAACCACCTCCAGCGGCTGAGCAGGGTCTTCGTTGCGTGCCTTGGTCCTTCTCTCAGACCTGCTTTGCCTGTCAGCTGCCAGATTCTTCTTCAGTCCACGTGTCTTCACCATTTCTGCAGAGATGTGGAAGGAGGGAGGAGCGCACAGAGGATGATCGGCAGAGATTTTTGAGACGCCCTTTGCTCTTGATCTGTGCCCTAGAAAATATTTACCCGTTATTTTCTTTTCCCTTTTTGAAGTGTAAGTCACGTGCCTCTCATGTGCAAATATTTTCTTTTCCATCTTCAGCAACCAACACATGTGAACAAGCTAATTCGGACCGGGTTGCTGCAGCACATGTGAGCTTGTTCACCTATTCACTTCAGGCTGCAATTTTTACTCAGAGGATCCTTGAGAGATTCTGGTGGAGCCTTCTTCACCCATACTTGGAATACACCAGAGCTTTTCTTCTTCTGATCTTCCAGCCTCCTAACCCTTTGTTTGGGTTTCCATATTTGAACCATCTTTGATTTACCCTTGTTTTTAGTAATCCAGTGCCCTTGTGCAGCAACATGAAATGGAGTCTTTGTGCAACATGTGCTGATTCTGGACTTTGCTCCCCCTTTTTCAGCTGAGCAAGTTCTGTGTTGCTGCTTCAGATCGAAATTGATCTTCTGCTTCCCAACACTTGTATCAGTACTCCACTTGTTCTGAGACTTTTGTTTTGTTTGAGAAAAATGTTGTCCATGATGCTGCAGCATCCTCTTGTACACATGTCTAGATCCAATTTTCTCTGCCATTTTTGAGAAGGCATCTGAATTCTTCTTCTCGTCTGTCTCACCATCTGAGGCTTTAATGAACACTGTCCCTTTAGAGCTTTCTTCACCAGTATATCCAAGCCCTGTTTTCCCTTTTCCAAGTCTTTGGTAAGATAATATTTCGTCCAGAATATTGCTCTGCGGGTCAGCTGTCTTGGCTGCTGCTGGAGTGGATTCAACAGAGGTCTGTCTTTCTGAATCTTCTCTTTTCAGAATAGTAACTTGATTATCAACTGAGGGTAGACATCTCCTTCGTTCTTCTTCCAAGAGATTTACTCTGTCAGTCAAGGTCTGATTGGTCTGAAGAACTGCCTCACACTGTTTGAGTATCTTCCTCAGAAGATCAGCAAAACTGTCAGATGAGTCATCGTCATCTTCACTCTCAGAGACTTCAATCCCATAGTGAATTTCTACCTTTTTTAGCTCATTGAGGTGGACATCTGAAACACTTGTCAGCACAACACAGTTTTCTTCATCACTCTCATCTGAATCACTCCATTTTGCTGTCATGGATTTGCTGTTCTTTTTCTCAGAATTCTTGAAGGGTTTGCTTGGACAATCAGCCTCAATGTGTCCGTACCCTTCACAGTTCCAGCATTGAACTCCCTTTTTCATCTCTTTCTTGTCATCATCGTCCAGTGCTGGTTCTTTCCCTTTCTTCTTTCTTTCACTGCCCCGTCTGAATTGTCTTCGCGAGGAAGAGCTTCTCTCAGTTCTGGATTCCATGTTTTTCAGAAACTTTCCTAGATTTTTAACCAGCATGCTCAACTGATCGTCTGGAACTGTCTGCTTGATTTCTGCTTCAGCCTTCAAACCAACATTCTTGTCCTTGGAAGTGGTGTCTTCTTTGACCAGTTTCATCTCAAATTGTTTGAGAGACCCCATCAGCTCTTCCAACCTCATGAATCTGACATTCTGAGCTTCTTCAATGGCTGTCACCTTCATGTCAAATTTTGTAGGCAGCGATCTGAGAACCTTTCTGATAAGCTTTTCTTCTGGAATGGGCTCACCAAGGGCATGAGCTTCATTTGCAAGATCACAGAGTTTAGCATTAAACTCAGTGATAGTTTCTTCATCAAGCATCCTCAGATTCTCAAATTGTGTGGCAATAATCTGGAGTCTTGATAGCTTTACTCTATCAGTTCCCTCATGGGCAGTTTGTAGAATCTCCCATGCTTGCTTGGCCATGTCACAGTTTGAGATCAACCTGAAGTTATTAGCATCAACTGCAGCAAAAATTGCATTCAGAGCCTTTGAATTACCAGTTGCTGCAGCACCTTCTTCAGCAGTCCATTCCTCTTCAGGTTTAATTCTTGTCACTCCTTGCTGATCCATGGTGATTGGGGGAGACCACTGAACCACAACAGCTCTCCATGTCTTCTCATCAATAGCTTTGAGAAAGGCTTTCATTCTAGCTTTCCAATAACCATAGTTGCTCTCTTCCAGAAGTGGAGGTCTACTCGTGCTCTGTCCTTCCTTCATTGTCTTGGCAACTTCGGAGACACTGTAGGACCTTTTAAACTCTGTGTGTCGAGTTCCCGCTCTGATACCAATTGAAATTTCAAGTGTCTCTACTTATGCAGATTTGTGAACTAGCAGTTGCTGCAGCACACTCTTGTTCACTTAAATGTAGGCACAGCAGACAATGAATAGGACACAAATTTGTTCACCCAGTTCGGCCAATCTGCCTACGTCTGGGGAGGACAATTCTCCAGTCCTCAATCCACTCAACTCGAAGGTTTAGATCACACTAGGTTACAACGCACGCAACCTATGCTACTTAAACCCCGTGTGGACTACTCAACACAATCAGAACAAGCTCTGATTTGTGCCAGCACACCCTCTACAATATGTCAGCCTAGAATAGCTACAATCCTCTTCAAGAACTCAGCCTATTCTAGCCTACACTACTCAGCAGGGTTGCTGCAGCAACAGCTGTAACACCAGCTGAAGCACTCTGTCCGCGTCGCTCCAAGGCCTCCTGCCGAGCCGATCGAACCACTCCAAGAGCGCTGCACACTCTGAGTAACTCCCCCTCACTCAGTGACCACCTGCCACTAGTGAGTTCTTCCGCACGAACCTCGACCGAGCCTTCCACCCGTCAGTTCTTCCGCGGCTGCCTTTGATCAACCAAAAAGCTCCACAGCTCTGAATTGGCTTCCAGATCAATGCACGAATCAGTCTCTGCAAGACCTGATTCTCCTCTGCTTATGCACACCACAGCTCTGCGCTCAACGCTCTGCCCGTGTGTGTTTTGATCGAAGAACAACGTCCGTAGCACACCAACGAATCCTCACTCTGAAATCTGTGTCTACTCTCGTGTATCACTCAGCTTCGATCACCCTCTTCAGCCCTCAAACCTTCTGCTTAAATACCCTCACCACTTTAAGCAATTTCCAGGTTTAGGCCAATGACCCACAAGATCAATTATCTCCTAAAATCTAGGAGATTAGATTTGATTAATATCTTGAAGCATATCTCCTTCTCTGACTGATAATCCTTGCTGAAATATGCTCAGCAGCATTTTAGAAATTCTTCTAAGCACTTTCACAAAGCTGCCAAACCTTCAAAACTCACCCAGCACAAAACTGTTATTCGGACAGTTGAACTAGCTCTTGAACCAGCACCTGCTGCAGCATCCCCTGCTGCATCTGTTGCTGGTTGACTTCTGCTGAAAACTTCTGCTGGCCTCCTTGATTGATTGAGCTGCAGCAGCTCCTTGTTCACTCATGCTGGTTTTGTCAAACACTGCCATACTTGCATTATCATAATGCAACTGAATGCTATAACATCTTGCTAGATCACCTTCAGCGAAGTTTGTCAATGATGCCACATACCTTAACAATACAGATATATGCGAGTCATTCCCACTGCTTCCTGGAATGGTCAACGGTACTTTATCAGTTTCATAGATGATTACTCACATTTCTGGATGTGTTCAAAGCCTTTAAGGCTGAGGTTTAGTTGTAACTCAACAAGAAAATTAAGAGCGTCAGATCAGACCGTGGTGGTGAGTACCATGGTAGATATGATGGCTCAGGAACACAGCGTCTAGGACCGTTCGCTTTATACCTAGAGGGATGCGGGATCGTACCTCAGTACACCATGCTAGGTTCACCTAGCATGAACGATGTAGATGAAAGACGAAACCGGACACTGAAGGATATGGTAAGAAGCATGATTAGTCATTCTTTGTTACCAGAAAGCGTCTGGGGTGAAGCACTTTAGACATCAGCGCATCTCCTTAACCGTGTGCCAACTAAAGCGACTGCTAAAACACCTATTAAGCTTTGGTGTGGCGTAAGCCCAGTCTAAAGCATTTGCATGTTTCGGGATGTCTCGATGAGGCGAGGCCTTATAGGCCTCATGAAGGTAAATTGGACTCCAAACAATTATCAGATACTTTGTTGGCTATATGGAGCGATCGAGGGGTTTCAAATTTTATGATCCTACTTCTAGAAATATTTTTGAGACGGGAAATGCAACATTCATTGAGGATGTCGAGCTTGGGGGGGGGGGGGGCAGAAATTTGGCCAGAAACATTGTTTTTGAGGAAGAGGGATCAACTACTAATTTTGACAATGATCAGGTTCTTTTACCCATCATTAATCAAGAAGTGGACTTTGATCATCGACCTACTCGCAATGTTGTTCAAACCCCAGTTCTAAATGAGGGCAATGTTCCTGATGTTCAAACTCAACAACCTCAAGAGACAGTGCCACTTCATAGATCCATTAGAGAGAGGAGAAATGCGATTCCGGATGATTACGTCGTATATCTTGGAACATGGGGAAAATGGATTGTTGGAAGATGATCCAATCAACTTTCAGCAAGCCATGGATAGTTTAAACTCTCAGAAATAGGTTGATGCTATGAATGAGTATAAGTCTATGAAGGACAATGGAGTTTGAGAACTTGTTCCATTACCAGACCATGCGAGACCCATTAGTTGTAAATGGATATTTAAAATCAAGAGGGCCTCTAATGGTAATGGGAGAGATTCAAAGCTCGTCTTGTAGTTAAAGGCTTTACTCAGAAGGAAGGGATTAACTTTAAAGAGACATTCTCCCCTGTTTCTTCGAAGGACTCTTTTAGGACAATTCTGGCACTGGTTGCACACTTTGATCTTGAGCTGCATCAGATGGATGTTAAGACAGTGGTTCTCAATTGTGACATTGACGAAACGATTTACATGGTATAGCCAGAACACTGAGGATGCAGAGAATATGGTTTGTAAGTTGAGGAAATCCATCTATGGGCTCAAGCAAGCTTCTTGTCAGCGGTACTTTAAGTTTCATCAGATTGTTGTCTCGTATGGCTTTGAGGCAAATCCGATGGATGAGTGTGTGTACCACAAGTTCAGTGGGAGTAGGCATATTTTCTTAGTTCTATATGTCGATGACATACTATTGGCTACTAATGATATGAGAACTTTGTGCGATACTATGGAATTTCTATCAAAGCATTTTGAGATGAAAGACCTTGGTGATGCATCCTTTGTTTATCTTAGGATTATCACAGAGGAATTATATTGAGAAAGTTCTCATTAGATTCGGCATGCAGAACTGTAGACCATTGAGCACCCTTGTCGATAAAGGAGACAAGTTTAGTCTCGATCAGTGCCCTAAGACTACTCTAGAAATTCAGAAGATGCAGCATCTTCCGTATGCTTTGGCTGTAGGAAGTCTTATGTATGCTCAGGTGTGTACGCGTCCTGATATTACGTACATTGTTGGTATGTTGAGAAGATATCTGAGTAAACCGGGAGTGGATCATTGGAGAGCAGTCAAACGGGTTATGAGGTATTTACAGGGAACAAAAGAATATAGGCTCACGTATAAAAGATTGGATCATGTTGAGATCATTGGGTACTCCGACTCTAATTTTGCTGGATGCCAAGACAGTAGAAGATCCACGTCAGGCTATATCTATCTGTTACATGGGGGAGCCATTTCCTGGAGGTCTGCCAAACAGACGCTCGTTGCTCCATCGACTATGGCAGTAGAATTTGTAGCATGTTTTGAGGCATCAAATCATGGTGCATGGCTGCAAAACTTTGTCATTGGACTGCGCATTTTGAGTGATATTGAAAGACCACTGAAGTTATACTGTGACAATAAATCAGCAGTGATGTAAGCCAATAACAACAAGAGCACTACAAAATCAAAGCATGTTGATATCAAGTTCTTGGTTGTGAAAGAAAAGATACAGAGTGGACAGATATCCATAGAGCATATTGGGACAAACTCCATGATAGCAGATTCGCTTACGAAAGCATTGACACCCAAGGTCTTTCTTGACCATGCAACTCACATGGGTGTAATCTTGTTTGAGGATATGCATGATTAGTGGGAGTTTGTATTTTCGTATTGACGCTCTATGAGATGTACAAATTTTTCTATCTATACATTTTGGATTATGTTCTATAGAAATTATGTTTACACGTATACTCTGTATAATTCTGTTGATCTCACCTTTGAGGAGACAAGTTGAAAATAGGCATGTGCAGATCACCTTTCATGTAATTTCCATGCTACACACCACGATGAATCCATGTCATTTAGCTATGTTGGCATATGCGACAAGCACGGTCGAGTAACGATGATGATTACGAAGGTCGCCTTCATCCTATATTTGCATAGTTAATGAACCAGATAGTTTCTGATATACCTATTCTGGCATGATAGCAGTTTTATGTACATTTTTGGTTATATATATATTAGGTTACACATGCGGTCCACTGGGAGATTGTTAGATTATTATGATTAATCTAATTTGGACCGAACGTGTAATTTAGATAATTGTATATATGCTATCATTGTGAGAAACTTGAATAATATGATCTAATCCTTTTTGGAAGCTTATCATGTATAATTTTAGTCGTGAAATATATTGTGTAGATACCTAGAAATAATTAGAGAATTCTTTGAGAGACGGAATCCATGATTATCTCGATTATATTTTCTCGTGTAGAAGATATAAATATGGGTTATGGTCTCCGGTCTATCATATCGTTCTCCAGTTTCTTACTCTCAAAGAAACTGACCCAAAAGACATATGATTAGACTGGAAGCACCAACCCAGGCTTTTGTGCTGCAGGTTACTTTCAGTCAATGGATTAAGGTAAATTTTATTTTCTAGTAATCAGGTATGGTAATTATTCTGGTATGTGTTTGATCCTATTAAATTCGTTTCCGTTGTATGATTATGATCCAACAGACCGAGATTGATGCAACACGATTACTGCATCAAGGAACAAATGAAGAACCGAGAAAGATGATGGAGAAATTGAAGAATAAAGAAGATGAGATTTAGGGTTTGTAATGAGATAAGAAGAGAAATCGAGAGATAAGAGAGACTGTATTTTTTACTTCTATTGAGCGTTCTGTTGCAACAAGCGTTAACACAACTAGGGAAATAAAACGAAATCGGAACAAGACATAGATTTACTCTAGTTTCCCAACTCACAGAGGAGTTGGACTAGTATAGCAACAAGGAGAGATTATTATTGATCACAATGGAGTACAAGCACTCTTTGAGATAGACATACAAGCTTCCTACAAGTTCCACCACTCCCCAAGCTTTCGTCTCCTCTCTACTCTCTCTAATCGGCTCACCATTTTCTCCTTGGCTGCCCGGTTAAATAACAACACCAAAACCCTTCCACCTTTGCTGCCTTTATTTCCCTTAATAGCCTAAGTTAAATGTGCACTTAAATTCCTCTTAACTCCAAAACAAAAACTGCCACAATGAACTGTTGAAATCAATAAACTTCACAATCTCCACTTTGATCCAACAACTCATTTCAGCCATCTCTTCTTTCCCCATGGTTACTGCTTGACCATGCCAATCTTCTCTTGACACAAGTTAAACTTCTCGCCAGGAGCAGATTTTGTTATCATGTCAGATGGGTTGTCATCAGTGCTTAAACTTCAGCACTGTCACAGCACCTGTCTCAACAACATCTCGGACAAAATGTAGTCTCACATCAATGTGCTTTGATCTTTGAAACATTGTCGAAATTGCGGTAGTATAAACTAGTCCAATCACGGTGTTCAAACAATATTTGTATCCGAATGACCTCGAGTCGAACCCAAGAGAAAAGCCTAGATTAGTCTAAAGCTAGCTAGTAATACCTAACGTAAGTCTACTAAATAAAGGGGGGATTTTTCCTCTAAGTGAGGTATCTCTAGTGAATACTAAAGACAAGATGAAATATGGTCTAAGAGAAAATAATAGAGAAAGCGTAGTCGGAATCCTACTTCACCCCTAGGTCATGCGATTAGCAACACAAAACTTGTCTAAATCATGAGTAATTTCGAGTGATGGTTCTAGGCTAAGGTATCACACATTCTAAATTCAACTCTCGCTCCTTCTCTAGAATGAGAATAATAATTAAATAGTATGGTTCTCAAACTCTCGCTCTATCGAACTGCGTAGAACAAAAGTCTCTTAAACTCAACCTCTCGGTCTATTGATAGTTAACTAAAGTCTCTCAAAATTTAGCCTAGTGGAATGCGTATTTCACTCTCGCACACAAACGCAACCTAAAATAATCATGCTTGATCTTCTAAACAACCTAAGTTCAACTCTCGTTCCATCCTTAGGCGTTCTATCAATTCATACTCACTTAGGTATTTCGTCAAACACTTGGTGTGCACAAAATTGATATGAAGAGAAAGCAAGAGAATTTTCAACCAAACTTCATTCATATAGATAAAAGGACAAGTCTTGCATTACAATCAAACCTAAGGGATCCATAAGGATCCCAACTACAATGGGACTACTCACTCATAGTGAGCTTGAAACAAAACATAATATTCGAATTGAAATTGTTCACCAATTGGATGCAAAAGAGTAGTGGATGAGTAGAGGGTTGATGTAGGATCTCCAATTGCGTGTCTCTTCCTTCAATCCTTGACGATTATCCAACTTCTCCAAGAGCTAATCGTCTAGGGTTTCGACTTCTGGAAGAGAGAGATTCTAATTTTGCATCTCATTCTATTTATATCCTTTGCAAATTTCCAAATTTTACCCGCAATGCTTAAAGAAACTGATTCAGATAGGGTGTCCGAATCATTTACTCAGTGCTGTTTCGGGGTGGGCGAATCACTTTGTCCTGGCCGAATCACTTTTTGATTCGTCAACCCTTATTTGATTCGGTCAAGATCCTTGTAGAGCTGAGGTGATTCGGGCACCTGGGCGAATCACTTTCTGATTCGGCCGTACTCAGTGATGTCTTCTGCTTGGGCAAATCACTTTTCTTCGCCGAATCACTTTTTGATTCGGTCAACCTCAAATGTGATTCTGTCAAACCACTCAAGTTCTCCCCGAGTCAATTTGATTCGTGCAGCTGAGGTGATTCGGCCTTGCTGGTGGGCGAATCACTTCTGCAGTCTTGCCTAATTTTGCTGTTTTTGATCTCGATCGACCGGAATTCATCCAGATTTTCTTTGGGCCACTTCATATCATGTAGTACACATTTTCAACCTGAAATGGACAAAGAAAACATTAAATGACTTTATAAAATAACGGAACAAACCAGAAGTAAGGGGAAAATTATGGACAAATATAAAGTCATTTGTCCGCTCATCAATCTTTCATGGAATATTTGATGCTTGGACAAATGTATAGCTCATTGACTGTCATTCCAGATTTTCACGCAGTTCTGTGCAAATCCCAAATCAGTCGAAATTCCTTTCAACCACAGTGCTTCCTTAGCAGCTTCTGTTATAGCCATATACTCGGCCTCTGTTGAGGATAACGCTACGACATGTTGTAAACTGGCTTTTCAACTCACAGCTGTTGCAAACACTGTGAACACCATACCAGTTTGGGATCTCCTTGTATCAACATATCCTGCATAATCTGAATCGACATACCCCATAATCATGTCATCATCACCAGTTGCTCTACCAAATTTCAAACAACTTCCAAGGCTTCCCTTAATGAATCTTAGCACCCATTCACAACCTGCCAATGATGTTTCCCTGGTTTGGCCATGAATCTGTTCACTTGACTCAATGCATATGCTAAGTCTGGTATAGTGCACACCATTACATACATAATGCAACCAACAACATTAGAATAGGGAAGTGACCTCATAGAACTTTCTTCAGCATCATCTAAGGAACGCTGCTGCTTGCTCAACTTGAAATGTTGAGCTAAAGGTGTGAGCACTGATTTAGCATCTGTCATTCCAAATTTATTGATAACCTTTTCAAGGTAATCTCGCTGACTCAAGAACAACACCTTGTTCTTCCTATCTCTAACGATCTGCATCCTAAGGATCTTTCGAGCAGGTCCAAAGTCCTTCCTTGCAAATACAGAATTCAGTTGAGCTTTCAACTTGACCCACTTAGCTTTATCCTTGCAAGCAATCAACATATCATTCACATACAATAGCAAGTAAACCCAAGTGCTTCCCAACGTTTTATAGTAGATGCATCAATCATACTTGCACCTCTGGTATCCAAATTTGCACATGAATTGATCAAATTTTCTATACCACTGCCGAGGTGACTACTTCAATCCATACAAAGATTTTTTCAGCAGACAGACTTTTGTTCCAGCATCCTCTGTAACAAAACTTTCAGGCTGCTGCATGAAGATCTCTTCTTCCAAATCTCCGTGAAGAAAGGCTGTTTTGACATCAAATCGCTCAAGTTTCAGATCAAAGTGAGCAACCACAGCAAGAATAATTCTGATCGACCTATGTTTCACAACATGTGAGTAACTCTCATTGAAATCCACTCCCTCCTTCTGTGTAAAGACTTTGGCAACGAGTGTAGCTTTATGCCTTGGTTCCTCTACCCCGGGTATTCCTTCCTTTCTCTTGAACACCCATTTGCATCTAACCAACCTCTTATTCCTATCAACAATTTCCCAGACTTCATTCTTTACCAAAGAATCCATCTCTTCTTGCATTGCTTTTAACCACAACTTCCTATCCTTCGAGGAAATTGCCTCAGCATATGTTCCGGGTTCCAAGTCTCCCTCGTTACTTATCACGCTGAATGCAAATGCTATCAGATCTTCAAAACCAAGTCTAGCAGTTGGCTTAATATTTCTCCTTGCTTTGTTTCTAGCTAGTAAATAATTGTCCAGGTCACCTTCCTCAAGTACTGGTTCAACTTCTTCTTCGACATCTGCTGGAACATCTGTTTCAACATGTTCTGAAGGTTTAAGGCTCTGCTGATTCTCCAGCTCCAGCTCCACCTTCACCACATCAGAACTTATTCCAACATCTGACACTCTTGCTTTAAATGGGAATTCTGATTCGTTGAAAACTACGTCTCTACTGATGATATTTCCTTTGTGCCCTGGTTCAAGACACCACAGCTTATAGCTCTTCGATCCATCACGGTATCCCAAGAATACACACTTTAGAGCTCTCGGTTCCAACTTATCTTGCTTCATATGTGCATAGGCCGCACATCCAAAGACTTTCAATCTCGAATAATCCTCAAGGTGAGAAGACCACTTCTGCATTGGCGTTTTGAGGCCCGAGGCAGATGAAGGACATCTGTTAATGAGATGACAAGCGGTGTTTGCTGATTCCGCCCAGAAGCTCTTAGCCAGCCCTGCCTGCAGCAACATGCACCTCACCCTTTCCAAGATAGTCCGGTTGAACATCTCTGCCAAGCCATTCTGTTGGGGATTTCCTGCCACTGTATGATGTTTAGACATCCCTGCTTCTGCACACAATTTCTGAAAATCCTTGTTCAAGTACTCCAAACCATTATAGGTTCTCAACCTCTTGATTTTCTTACCTGTCTGATTCTCAACCAACTATTTCCAATTCTTGAACACCTTAAATGCCTCACTCTTATGTGCCAGGAAACAAAATCCACACTCTCCTTGAGAAATCATCAACAAATGTCATAAAGTAACTCTTTCCTCTCGAAGGACCCCACAAATCAGAGTGAACATACTCAAGAATCTCAGAAGTTCTATGGATGCCTTTCCCAAATTTCATCTCGTGAGATTTTCCCAAAATACAATTTTCACAGAACATAAGCTTTCCAACATCATCTCTACCAAAACACCCCATCTCTTTCAGCTTATTCAGCCCAAGTTCACTGACATGACCCAATCTCAAGTACCACAAAGTTGTCTTGTCAGCCTTTTCCTTAGACACTGGTACAACAGTCCCTATAACGGTGCTACCAATCAGGCTGTACAAACCATTTGATCTAACACCTTTGATCACCACCAAGGATCCCTTCATGAATTTGATTACTCCTTTCTCAGCTTTGAAGGAATAACCAAGTTTGTTTAATGTGCCCAAGTAAATCAAATTTCTCTTGAGCTCAGGGACATACCTCACATCAGTGAGGATTCTTTCAACACCTTCAAACATCTTGAATCAAATTAAGCCTCTTCTCACAACTTGGCATGACTTGTTGTTCCCCAACAACACCTGACCTTCTTCTCCACTTTGAAAGTATTCAAACCAAGTTTTGTTAGGAGTCATATGAAATGAACATCCACTGTCCAAGATCCACCCAACATTAAGATTTCTTATTGTAGCTACCAGGACTTTAGCACTTGTGTAACCTTCCTCTACAACAGAAGCTTCAGCATGTTCTGAAAGTTTCTTACCTTCTTCTTTTCAAGGCAATCTCTTCTAAAGTGACCTTCATTATGACAGTAGTAACATCTCAATTTCTTAGGCTCATCATCTCTGTCTGAGTTTCTGGTGTTTGTTCCCCTTGATTTTGATCTAGACTGCTTCTTATGAGGACCCCTTTTGTCAAACCTCCCTCGAGTAACCAGGGCTTCAGCATCCTCTGGATGAGACCTATTTTCTATCTGCTTGGACTTCAATGCAGTCAAGACCTCCTCGAGGCTGAGAGTCTCTCTTGCGTACTTCATTGTCTCAACAAAAGTTGAATACGAAGCTGGTAAAGAGTTCAAGATCATAATCGCCTGATCTTCATCCTCCACCTTCAGACGGATGTTCTCCAAATAAATTACTATCTTCGAGAACTCATCAATGTATTCCTCAAGGTTCTTATCTCCTCCCATCCTGAATCCAAACAACTTACCCTTCAAGTAAATTCTGTTCGTAAGTGTTTTAGTCAAGTATAACTGCTCAAGTTTCAACCACAAGCCAGCCGCAGTAATTTCCTTCCACACTTCCCTCAACACTCGGTCCCCGATGAAGAATGATGGTACTATATGCTAGTTTCATCATGTCATCCTTCTCCACCTACTTGAGCTCAGTCGGGAGCTTATCAGCTTCATCCAAGGCCTTTGCAACCTTTAATTGCACCAAAATTGCACTCATCCTCTGTCTCCACAGCGCAAAATTTCCCTTCCCATCAAATCTGTCAGCTTCCACTCTCGTATGCCCCATTCCACCAGCCGTTCGGCTCTGATACCAATTATTGATAGTTTCCTAAGCACAAGCGATGACACAACTAGTGAAATAAAACGAAATAGGAATAAGACACAAATTTACCCTGGTTTCCCAACTCACAGAGGAGTTGAACTAGTCCAGCAACAAAGAGAGATTATTATTAATCACAATGGAGTACAAGCACTCTTCGAGATAGACATACAAGCTTTCGGTAAGTTCCACCACTCCCCAAGCTTTCGCGTCCTCTCTATTCTCTTCACTCGGCTCACCATTTTCTCATTGGCTGCCCAGTTAAATAACAACAACAAGACCCTTCCACCTTTGCTGCCTTTATTTCCCTTAATAGCCTAAGTTAAATGTGCATTTAAATGCCTCTTAACTCCAAAACAAAAACTGACATAATGAATTGTTGTAAATCAATAGACTTCACAACTTCCCCCTGTTCTTTCCTATTTTATACAATCCTTGCTCACATTTACAAAATACAACTGTACCCCTTAACTTCTCAACAACAAAGTGCTGCCAATGATAATTTTCACTTATATAAACCTCAGAAAATCCTGATCATATACCTTTATTTTTCCATGCATAAATTTTAACTTAATATAAATGCACCATCAAAGCTTGTTTGTTGTATAAATTTTAACTTAATGTAAATGCACCATCAAAAGCTTGTTTGTTGTATAAATTTTAACTTCATATAAATGCACCATCAAAGCTTGTTTGTTGTAATTTTGCATGTGCAAAAGGAAATGGTAATGGAGGAGGCACAACCAGGAGATGGAAAGTTGAATGAAGAGAAAAAAGGAGGGGAGGAGAAACTCATTACTATCTGCACGGCGGAGAGCGTGTCATTTACTAAACTTCTGAGCTATGCAGATGGAGTGGACTGGATTCTGATACCATTGGGGACTTTGGGTTATGTGATTCACGGCTCAGCCTGTCGAATACCTGTTGCTACGAAAAGCACTCAACGCATTTGATAGCAAAATTGGTGACACCATCCTTATGGTTGATGCATTATATAAGGTTGCCAGGTTGGGGCAGGAGCATGCACTCAGAATAATTCAATATACTGATGATATAGTTTAACTAACAACCTGCAACCTGCTGTTGTTTCTCAGGTGGTTCCTTTTGTGTCGCACATGACATTTGCTACATTACTTTCTGTTATGCTAGGTAGCTAGCAGTGTTTAGAATCCAAATGCTCCTTTTAAATTACCTTAAACTCGAGTTGAGAATCACATTTGTTCAATAGTGTGATATGCTATATTGACTAACACAGTAGTAATCAATGTTCGAAAAATGTGTAATAAGTATGAAGAAAATAGTGGTGGAATCCCATTTTATGAGTTCAAATTGAGGGTGGAGTACACCTCAAATGAAGATGAATTAGTCGTAATTAAATATCGTAAGATGAGAGGTATAAAACCGATTATTCATAAACCAAAATTCAAGCTAAGTTGAATGAGATTTTGATGCTCAAAAAGTGATATCAAATAATGAAAATGTGAGTCCAGTAAGAATAGAACACTCAACCTTATGGAGTAGAAATACAACCAATGTGCAATTATCCCACATTGCTTGGAAAGTGAAGAGAATGTGAGTTTATATATAAAACACATTCTTCCTACTTGGTAAGATAGTACCCACAGAGACTCTCTCTATGCATATAGACCACATAAGGACCAACCTAAATCAGTCCACCATTCAAGTCTCGCGATGGTGCTTCTACCAATTCACAATGTGCTTCCCTTTCAATAACTTATGATCCACCACAAATACCCGAGATTCTTCAGATAACCCATATGACTCTCTGCGTTAAAACAACCCCTAGGTTAGCCTTGGCAGAACCGGCGTGAGCTTCTATTTGAGGGAAAAATATTTTCCCGAGATCAATCTTGACCCTTTGGCCTATCGCATACAATAGCAGTCCCACAACCTCAAAGTTGGTGGTCAGGTCCGCTGTCACCAAATTATGTGTTATCCAGGCTGAGCACAACCCTCCGGTCAAGATAGCAGCTAACACATCGGCTTACCTTAGCGGGCAGACTAACTCCTCCTCCTCCGATCCCCAAATATTCATTGATCACCTCAGGTGTGATCACCACCTTCTTTCTTCTCACATAACATTCACCTAACTTAGAGTTTCTTTCACCTTCAAATTTTGCTGGCAGGTTAACAATTACCTCTGGACATCTTGGTTGGCTCCACTTGGCATGCTTAGTTCGAGCTTTAGAGGATTCAACTATATTCTTCTGCTTCTGGGCGGGCGAAGGTAGTGGCATCACCCTATAGTCATCCTCAACGGACTGTTCATCAGTTTCCTCGCTAGTTTCAATAGTGCTGAAGCAACATCAGCAGCCTCATTCACATCCTCTGGCTGGTGGGAACTCGTATTGTCAACTGTAATAGGCTTTTCTCTCAACATATCAGGTCCTCCATGTACTCTCTTAGTGACACTTTCATCTTCCTTCTACTCCTATCTTCGTCATTGTTGATGGCTTGAACTTCATCCTTCTGCCCATTGATCCTTCCTCCCTTAGCACCGACAGGTCTTCGGCAACTACCCCACTCCCAGTCATGAGTGCAAACAGGCTCGGAATAGCATGGGACTCCTGATGGTCCTGCTTCAATTTAAGCGGGAGACGGTGAATGAACTTCCCTTCGCACATCCGGAGAGGGCTTCGTCGGTCGGTCGACTTTAGGTTCTCTTATCTTCCTCTTTCCGAAAACTTTGTTGGAGGGGTTATCGGAGACGGCCTCGGCAGATTTTGACCCTCTGGTGTGCACCATTGTTGATGTTGAGCGGGAGGAGATTAAGGTTTCTGGAGAACTTCCGTTGAAGAGAGAGATGACGTCAGCAAACCCTAACTGATTTGAAGTGAAAACCAAAAATTAAAATTAAGCCCTTTACAAGTTGCTATAGCAACCTATTAAGAAATAACATAAAGATCCAAGGCAGATCTTAGCGCTTCAAACCGGGCTCCATCCAACGGTTTGGTAAAGATGTCTTTCAAGTGCCTCTTAGTTACCTTATGTACTATGATATTCTTCTCCACTAGCTCTCGAATGAAATGGTGCCTTATGTCAATATGCTTGGTCCTTAAAGTCCGTTATTTGACAGATCACATAGCCTTGCATTAAAGTCCATCATGTTTTCCACTTAATACGTCCTCAGGTTATTAAAATTTGTGGTGATCATCTGGATCCTTGACGATCTCACTTTGTCTGTGCCCGCATGAGCTGTCTCCCAAGCTTTTTTAGCAACATCACAGTTTGAGATCAGTCTGAAGTTGTTTGCATCAACTGCAACAAATATGGCATTGAGAACTTTGGAGTTTCCGGATACTATAGCTTTTTCTTCAGTAGTCCATCTATATTCAGATTTCTTTTGCGCTACTCATGTATTGTCTATCACAAGTGGGTGCACCATTATGAGATTACAGCTCTCCATGCCTTCTCATCTTTGGCCTTCAAGAATGCTTTCATGCTTGCTTTCCAATATCCATAATTTCCTCCTTCAAGCAACGAAGGTCTGTTTGTGCTTTGTCCTTCCTTCATGATCATCTTAGCAGTCAGCAACATGTCCATATCCTACTCTGTGTGTCAAGTAACTCGCTCTGATACCAATTGAAATTGATGTGCTGCTCATGACAATGTCAATCATGTTGCTACAACAACTGATTGTGATGATCGCGGAATATATTTGTTGATACCAAACTTGGAAAACACAAGCACTTTGGTTACCCAGTTCGGCTAGTGCTCACGTCTGGTGAGGACTTCTCTTCATTTCTCAAAATTCCATTATAACAGGTTAAAGTACAAACGTACCAGTTCACAGCCTCTGCTAGAACAACCTCTACTTCTAACCTAGCTAGAATCTTAGCTCAGTCTCGTTACAAAGACTAGCATGCTCTATCAAGTACACAACACAGTGTATGATAAGATGCTATAACAACTTACTCTGTCAAGTTGCTCTTCAGTAGCATAGGTCTCCGGCTCTCAAATCTCTTTCAGATTCTCAATAGAAACCTTCGCGAGTTCACTCAACTCCGGTGACACTCCCCCTTGATCAGTGACCTCCAGCCAGCTTGCAGGAACGGTGCTATGCAATTTGATCATCCGCATTCAGCTTTATCTTGACGATTCACAAGAGGCTTGCGAGACTCCTCTCTAGTTTAACACACTAATTAAGATTCATTCACACTTATCCATTCATGATCTTTCTCAGCTTCTCGGAATAGCACACTCGCTATCAAGATCTGTTTCCTCAGCTCCTTCCTTAGCAGTTAGTACGACAAGATATGTGACATCCTCAGTTACAGTTGTCAATGCAACAAAGTTACTCTGATCTTCTCCAGTATCACTGCTTTCAGACTCATCATCACTGTATGTGGCTACCATGACTTTCTTCTTCATCAAAGTGTTAGCACAGTTCCTTTGTATGTGACCGTATCCTTGACAGGCTCTGCACTGAATTTCTTCATTTGAATTTTGATCATTCTCCCTATGCTTACCCTTTTCAAATCCTGTCATCTTTTCTCACATGATATCTTTGGTCACTACTCTCCTCCTACTTTACTTGGTATCCACGGTCACCACGAGCCTTGTAATTGGATCTTCTCTTGTCCATCTTTCTAATGAACCTTCCGAACTGTTTGGCCATCATAGCTATTTGATCATCATCCATCTCACCATCAAACTCTATTTCAGTGTTTGTTACAGCAGCCTTTAGTGCAATTCCTCTTGTCTTCTTCTCTACTGACTTTCTACTGTTCATCTTCATCTCATAGGCTCTTAGAGATCCCATGAGGGAGTCCATCTTCATGTTTTCCAAATCAGCAGTTTCTTCAATGGTTGTTACCTTGACATCAAACTTCTGAGGAAGTGATCTGAGAACCTTTTCAACCTGCTCAGCCTCTGACACATGCTTCCCAAGTATGCCCATTTCATTCATTATATACATCAGACGGTTGTTGAAGTCCGCTATGGTCTCATCATCCTTCATCATCAGTTGCTCATAGCTAAGCCTCGGCATCTGCATTCTGGTCTTCTTTACCTTAGCATCTCCTTCAAAATTTGTTTCCAGAATAGTCCACGCGACCTTTGCTATCTCAACACCAGCTATCAATTTATAGTTCCGCTTATCAATGGCAGAAATAATAGCATACAAAGCTTGACTATTCCTTTGGAACAGTTTCTTCTCATGCTCACTCTAGGCTGCTTCTGGCTTTGGCGCTCTTACTCCAATATCATCTGCAGCACTTGATGGTACAGCCAAACCTTCAACAACAGCCTTTCACGCATACTCATTTACCGATCTGATGTAAGCTTTCATTTTTGACTTCCAGTAACCAAATTCATCTTCCTCCAATTTGGGAGGTATCTTCATATCTCTTCCGCTCATTCTGATTTTCCTCCGATCTCACCCTGTGTGTCGGATGCCCGCTCTGATACCACTTGTACTTCTAGTGCGGATGGTAGAACTTGTCCCAGCAGTTATTATGACAACTTTTGAGGAAACACATTAGGAATGTTTCGATTGTTTCTAGTGAAAGTAAATATGAGACACAGAGATTTGGTAATCCACTTCGGAAAAATGTGTCTGTAATGTGAGGGGGTTCTCCTAACCCCAACAAGCAGCAATCCACTAGTAACGATCGGACAACGAAGTACAAACTTGCAAGACTCCCTCTTCAAGTCCTTCTACCACAGCTCCGTTCAGTGTAGAGATCCCTCCTATGGCTTGTCACAACAGCTCCGTTCTCCCGAATAGTTGCTCGTCCACCCAACGTCCTCCCTAATCGCTGGCCTCCTCCCGGATAGCTGGACAGATCTGTTTTGCAATAGGATTTGTGAAATAGCTTTAGCAGATACTCCTTGTTCTCGTGCTTGAGTGATAAGCTCCGATCTCCGATGAGTGCACTAAATCACTTAACCTCGACTTCTCTTGTATATTTCTATAATACAAGAGAGCTGCATGAATGTCCGTTATGTTCGTTGATCTTTAACTTCGTTGGCTCTTCTTTTAAAGCACTTGCCAATCTTCTTAAAGATCTCAACAAATATTCAAAAATAATATATTTGAATATTTGTTGATGTTATCTCCATCTTGTTGCCAAACCAAAATATTGCGTATCTAAAATTTTGTTGAAGATATTCTGGGTCTTTATCCAGCCACGACACCAATGATCTCGGAGATATGCTCCACGCCCTAGATTCTCAGAATCTGCTGATTCTAGATAATATTCACCTTTGGTTTACAGCCAGCGCACTTCACCACTTGCTAGAACATCTTGCGTAGCATCTCCTGACTTTCGTTTTGCAGTTTTAATATCAAACTATTCGACGCATATTTCTAACTTACTTGAACAACTCTTTGCACAAAAACATGCCATACACAATGATGGGACTAACAATTTCTATTTTTCTTGCGGGTCTCGTGCATCGAGTCATCGTCATCGTGGACAGCCGTGTCGGTTGCTTCATCTTGCCCCTCTGTATAATCTCCACTGCTGCTTTCGCTGCCACTCCCAGTGTCTTCCTCGTTATCACTCCCATCTGTCGAGGCAATAGCCTCATCATCCCCACCTTCGACCATCTCTGAAATGGAATCGTTGCTTGCGTTTGAAGGCGACATAGTTGGCTGAGGCAGTGACTGAGCAAACAGTGTCGGCGAAGGTGGGATGTCTACAATACCAAAATGTGCTGCCATACGCGCCATGACACGTCCTTGCCATGCGACAAAATCTTGGACAAGGGTGGATAATACCTCGTGGAGCGGATGAGCGTTGTATGAGAATCTGAGAGGGAATCCAAACACGCGCTCATCAACCTCAGGTCCTCACGTACACCTGTCTCGGGATCAACGGGAGGGGGAGCGGTGGAAGATTGTCTGAAATCTGGAATTTGTTCTAAAGCGTGGGCAGGTGTAGGAGCGGCTTCTGGTGTTAGGGGTTGCTCGCTAGCCGGTATAGGAGGTGTTGCTAGCCGAGGAACCGCATGCTCTATTTGCTGTTTAGCAATCCGCTTCTCTAATTTCTTCAGCACATCTTTTCGAACAGTCCATTCACGAGTTTTCGCGTCTATCATATGCATCTTGCGAAGACTCTCCATGTTGATTACCTTCTTTGGCAGAGGCGTGTCGTGGTTCAAAGTAAAGCTCACATGCTTTGCGAGAAGCGTAATAAATGTACCGTCACCTAGAGCACGTCCCTTATATTCGACATTCTGGTAGGACTCAAACTGGATTGTTAAGGCACGGATAATGCAAACCTGCTCCCCGATTTTAATTTGTAGCATTAATGCCATATCTGCGATGTTAACATACCGTCCACCATCCTTGCGGATGTGAATGGATGTCTCAATAAAACGATGAATCAGCCGCCAAATCGGAGACTAAATCATTGACGCTGGCTGAGGTGGTGTGAAGAAAATATCCTGTCTGGTAATGTGCTTCTAGAACTCGTACCTCTGGCACCCCTGAATCTCGGTATACTCACCATACTCAGTGCACCCAAATGCGGTTGCAACATCATTGGTATCCAATCGAAAACCTGTCCGCCTAAGCAGAAATTCCAAAAGTAAACATGCCTCTCCTTCTTACCCTTATGCATTAGAACATTGTCATCCTCCCATGTAGTAGAAAAGGAAGCCATAAACTCTGTTTTATGGCCGGAATCACTATTCATGGCCGGAATCACTATTCACCGAATCTCTATTTTAGCTCAGTTTCTCAGTTTGTAGCAACTTAGTTTCTATTGTATTTTCATGGATGTAATAAGTAGCTAAATCTTCAATTCAGTTTGGGGTTTGCATTGTAATATTTAGTTTGAGGTCAATGATCACTTGTTTGAGCTAGTGATTTTACTGCCCTTGTATGTATGAACTGAATGCTTTGGTTGTCAATTTAGTGCAGCTTAGTGGTGAGCTAGATTGATATCACTGTGTTACACTTGACTGGATTGCATTGTTGGGGAGAACCTAGCGGTAGAACCGATTTGTGGTGTAGCCAAGTAACTATTATACATGTTCGAGAACTTAGCGGTTAAGAACAAGTAGAATTTGGAGTGCAGTATTCATTAGTTTATACACGTTGTTTGGTCTATGGTAAGTAGTTGCATTGCATTCCCCGAACTGATTTTCTCTTGAGTTGATATCTTCAGTATTGTTCCATTCTCTATGACTATCATTTGAACTCGAATTCATTTGCTCTCTTTGGGTTCGACCCTGCTTACCACTTTCTAGTGTGTTAACAGGAACTATAAATACAAGTTTGAGGCACACGACGACGCGCTGCCATTCAACCATCAAAATATAGTGAAAATAACTAGCACGTAGATAACTACAAACTTCATTAATAACATTAAGCTCACGTAGGGTGGCAAGATCCGGGTAAGTCGGTGCGAGTACCTCATATCCACTGTGCTGCATTAACAGAGTCTTCATTTGAGCGTCAGCGATCTAAATCTCTTCACTGAAAGGGAAGAGCGTCCTTACCCTTTCCGCTCTAGCGTGCGAGACTATAGCCAAGCTAGGTTGCGCGCGAGAGGATTCCCCAACTGGTCTGGCTTCCTCGAAGGAAGATGAGGATGTCTCCCTGACTGGAGATGGCGGAGGACATTATCGAAGGACAATGCCAGCAATGGCAGCTCGCCTCGGCCTCGGTTTGGGTTTAGCTATTCCTTTGGACTTCTCAGCCACGGAAAGCCTCCGGGGTGGTGGCTGTCTCGGTTTCTCAGCTGAGTTCAGATTGGTGCGAACCATGGGAGTGTTTGGTTGAAAATCCGCTAGGAGGCTAAACTGATTCAGGTAAGGCAGGGAGTGATTCGCCTATATTAAAACTGATTCGCGCAGGGCAGGCCACTCGGGAGAGTGGTCGATGACTCATGGAAGTGGAGTCGGCTAGGTTGGACGGAGCGAGCAAGGTGCAGTGCGGGCGCTGAATGCGGATTGCGGCAAGTGCTGGCTGCGGTTGCCGACGGACGGAACGAGTGCTGGCGATGGACGGACGGAGCGGTTTAGTGTGCGGTGTCGGGAGAGATGTGAGAGAGAAACAAAAATTGTCGAGTCAGCTTAAAAGCCCGAATGAAATTGATTCGGGGAAGTGAGCGAAGGGCCTTTTCCCGAATCAGGATTGATTCGCCCGAATCAAACACTCAATGGGTAATGAAAATTTCTAGACTCGTCGAATCAAGTTTGATTCGTGGAACCCTTGCCCGAATCAATATTGATTTGGACACAATTTTCCTCAATGGTTCGTGCAGATGTGAGCGAGTCTAGTCAACTCGCATACTTTGCCCGAATCAAAAGTGATTTGGGGTGGCCAAAATGTGCTTCGCTCGGATCAAACACTCAATACCAATACGAGCTTTCAAGCTGCACAAATCAAAAATGATTCGTGCAAGCCTAAAACTGATTCGGGCGAATCAACTATTGTTCGTTACCAGGCACTCTCAATATTTACCAGATTCCAAAAATCAAATTACCCCACATTTAAAACTCCTACATATAGATAATCAAACAAAAGGGATAATTCGAGTGCACTCAAACACAAAATCCCTAAAACCACTAATCAAACATTTGGTGCACGGTGTAACACAAATTCCAAAATGATTCTATACTAAGAACAAGTATACTCCCTAAAATCATAAATACTCACCAGCCTAGTTTAACGTCTTGGCTAAGACGTAGCAGATTCCCTTCTTCATAAGAAAACACATGAGAAGTTCTTTGCGAGGATCTCTTCTCAAGTGGCATGCGTCTATGGTGTGGGAATTAGCTGGAATCGTCGAGCTTCAAGTATTCAAGCTCTGCTCTTCTCCATGGTACGCTTTGATTCAATGGCCATTTACTTTGAAAGTTTCACCGTCTTTGTTCACCAATTCGAAGTGGCCATCCTCGTACACTTTATTGACCTTGAAAGGCTCCGACCACCTTGATTTCAGCTTTCGTGGAAATAGTTTAAGTCTGGAGTTAAAAAGTAAAACGCTATCTCCCTTCAAAAAAATTCTCCTCTAAATTTTCTTATCATGCGACTATTTGATTTTCTCGTTATAAATTCTGGCACTTTCGTACGAGTCAAGTCTGATTTCATCGAGCTCATGAAGCTGGAATAGTCTCTTCTCCCCCGCTGCATCAAGTCGAAGTTCAATTTCTTTATAGCCCACATTGCTTTGTACTCGAGTTCCAAAGGGAGATGGCAAGGTTTGCGTTACATAAGTCTGTCAGGGGACATACCGATTGGTGTCTTGAACGCCGTTCGGTAAGCCCATAATGCTTCATCTAGCTTTGATGATCAATCCTTGCGAGAGCTACTAGCCGTCTTCTCCAATATGGCTTTGATCTCGCGGTTAGATACCTCAACTTGGCCGCTGGTCTGAGGGTGATACGGCGCGCTATCTTGTGATAGAAACCATATTTTCGGAGCAATGCCTCAAACTGTTTTTCCATAAAGTGTGATCCATTATCGCTGATCACTGTTTTTGGCCCACCAAACCTTGGAAATATTACCTTCGTGAAAAGTTTCTTTACCACATTAGCATCGCAAGAAGGAGCAGCGACGGCCTCCACCCATTTGGAGAAATAATCGACGGCGACTATAATATATTTGTTCCCGTGCGATGATGGGAACAGCCCCATGAAATCTATCCCCCAAAACATCAAACATTTCAACCTCAAGAATTCCCTTCTGCGGCATCTCATCACGCTTTGATATATTTTTCGTGCGTTGGCATGCATCACAAGACTTCACAAATTCATACGCGTCCTTAGACAACTTATGCCAATAAAACCCGCATTGTAGAACCTTCACGGCTGTTTTGGAGCTCGAACCATGTCCACCTTATGGGGAAGAGTGGCAGCTTCGTAGAATCCCTTTCTGACCATCCTCCGCAATACATTATCGGTATAATCCATCAACACATAGCCTATAGAGAAATGGCTCATCCCAATAATAACGGTTTGCGTCATGGAGGAACTTCTTCCTCTGATTGTGATCTTCCCCTTCCGGTAAGATTCCACAAGCAAGAAAATTCAACAAATTAGCATACCATGGAGCTTGTGTTGTCTCAACACTCAGTAAATATTCGCCAATAAAAGAGTCTTCAATCGGCACATTCTTCGCACCACATCCACTGATTTGCTCAAGCCTCGATAGGTGATCCTGGACTACATTTTCCACTCCTTTCTTATCTTTAATTTCCACGTCGAACTCTTGTAAAAGGAGTCCGGCGGATTAGTCTAGGCTTCGCCTCTTTCTTTGCCATAAGGTACTTGATCGCTGCATGGTCCGTGTAGACAATTGTTTTGGACCCGATCAAGTATTGCCTGAATTGTTCTCGAAGGCATAGACGATAGCAAGCATTTATTTCTCTGTGGTCTAGTAATTCTCTTGTCTAGAGTCAAGGGCCTTGCTCACATAATAAATCACGTGCAAACGTTTGTCTCTCCTTTGACCCAATACCACTCCAATAGCGCTATCACTAGCGTCACACATCAGCTCAAACGGAAGCTCCCATTTCGGCGGTTGAATGATCGGGGCGGACACCAAGGCTTTCTTAAGCGTTTGAAACGCTTGATTGCACGTTTCATCGAAATTGAACTCCACCTCATTACATAGCAGATTTGTAAGAGGTTTAGCAACTTTTGAGAAGTCCTTGATGGACCTCTAAAATCCAGTGTGCCCGGGGAAATTTCTTATTCCTTTCGCATCTCTCGGTGGTGGCAGCTTCTCAATAACGTCGATCTTGGCTCTATCGACCTCAATTCCTCTTTTTGATACAAGATGTCCCAACACAATACCTTCTTTTACCATAAAGTGGCATTTTCCCAGTTTAGCACTAGGTCCATTTCGATGCACCTAGCCAACACACGAGACAAATTTGTGAAATAATTATCGAAGGAATAGCCATGCACAGAAAAATCGTCCATAAATACTTCCATAGAGTTTTCTAGAAATTCAGCAAAAATGGACATCATACAACATTGAAAAGTCCCAGGTGCATTACAAAGACCAAAAGGCATTCTCCTATAAGCAAATGTGACGTAGGGGCAAGTAAACATGGTCTTTTCTTGGTCATCGGGGTGGATAGGAATTTGAAAGAAACTACTATACCAACCAAGAAAACATGAATATTCATACCCTGCTAGACATTCTAACATTTTATCAATAAAAGGAATGGGAAAGTGATCCTTCTAAGTGGCTGTATTTAATTTCCTATAGTCGACGCACATTCTCCATCCCGTGACCGTACGCGTAGGTATCAACTCATTTTTTTCATTTCTCACCATGGTGTGTCCGCCCTTTTTAGGCACCGCATGAATTGGGCTCATCCACTCAGAATCTGGAACAGCATAAATAATACCTGCATTTCGCAACTTTGTGACTTCCTTCAATACAACTTCTCCTAACTTAAGATTTAAACGCCTAAGGAACTCACGACTGGGCTTCGCATTATCTTCTAAACGAATTCGATGCATGCAAACATTGGGGTTAATCCCCTTCAAATCATCAATAGAGGGCCCAATAGTACATTTATATTCATGCAGCACATGCATCAATTTAGAAGTGTCAATATCATTCAATGAAGCTTCTACGATAACAGGTAAAGACTCGTCCGGTCCCAAGAATTCATACCTTAGATTCGGTGGAAGAGGTTTCAACCCCTTACCGAATTCCTTACCTTTTGGCGCGCCATTTACCTCATTTGCGCCATCATCAATATCAGCAGGGTCCTCATCAATTTCCATTATAGAGGCGAACGACGAGCTATTTTCATCTTGTGCAAGCAGCTCATACTCAAAGCTTGTTCGTTCACCAAGAGAATCAAAAACATTATTCGCATCATATGATTCAATCAAGTGACAATCCATAGAAGTTCTAGGTGTCCTAAGCATGCTTTTCAAATCGAATTTGATCTTTTCGCTACCAAAATTTATTTCGATTGTGCATTTCCCGCAATCTATAATAGCCTTAACCGTGTTCAAAAATGGTCTACCTAGGATTATGGGAATTTCATTGTCTTCATCAATATATATAACACGTAGAAATCAACCAGAACATAGAATTGTCCAACTTTAACGGGAACGTCCTCTAGGATACCGTTAGGTGACCCGAGAAGAACGATCCGCTAACCTCAAATTAACTGTGGTTGGAGTCAACTCTCCCTTATCAAGCTTAATAATAAGGCATTAAAGATATGCTAGCACCTAGATCACGTAATGCACTAGCTATGCTAATTTCTCCAATAGAAATGGGAATAGAAAATGAACCATGGTCGCTAAGCTTTCTAGGCATGGCACGCTGAATTATCGCACTACAATTTGCGTCTAAAGCTACATGGCCTAAATCATGCATTTCCCTTCTATGAGACATAATATCTTTCAAAGCATATGTAGGCATTTGAGTGAATACCTCCGTAAATGGCAAGGTCACCTGAAGTTTCTTTAGCATCTCTGCAAAGCACTTGAAATACTCATCCTTCTTCTTCTTTTTGTGCCTTTGAGGGAAGAGAATTGGCGGCACATAAGGCGCTGGCTTCTGTGGCTTTTCTTTCTCCAGTTTATCAATTGGATACTGCGGCAAAGACCCTTCTTCGACAACTCCATCTGCAGTCTTTCCCACCTTGGCTTTTGGCTCCTGCTCCTCTAGAACTCTCCCGCTTTTGAGTGTAATTGCATTGATTGTCACGGAGGAGTTCACGTCGGGTTGCGAGGGCAGCTTCCCTTGATATTTCAAAGAAGAACCAGCTTATTGCACAATTTGCATTTCAAGCATCTTGTTGTGCTTTTGCAACTGATCAAGCCTTTAAAGGATGAGTTGATTGTCTTTTTGCTGATGTGCTTGAGTCGCGGCCAACTGAGTAACAATAGAAATCAGGGACGATTCCTCATTGATTTGTTTCTCTTCGAGCCTTCGGCGCGTTCCCTGATTTTGGTGGCTGTAATTGTTCGGCATTTGTTATTTTCCTTTTTGATAGTTGCTCCTTGGCTGATATGTGTTGGAGGAGGCTCCTTGATTTTGATTTCTTAGTACAAACCCTGGCGGTGCTGGTTTGGACTCTATATTCAGCGGCGCTCTTCTCGGAAAGTTTGGATCCTCATGGAACCTCACATGGGTTGGAAGGTTCCTTAGCTGATAATCGCTAGCTTGCGGTGGCGCATATTCTCTCCCTTGATTTCTGACCAAATAATTCACATCCTCATATTCGTCTCATTTGCGCGAGTCATCATCATGCGCCGGGCTAGAAAAAATACCGCACACTTGCTAGTGGTCTCTCTTCTTGTTGAGATTCAAGTTTCCGATTGATGCTGCCAAAGAGTTCACCGTCTTCGCTAGGGAGTTGAAATCTTCCTTTTTGTCACGGCCTTTGCTGAATTCTCCTTTCCTTTCTTCTTTAGGTGATTTCTTTCTCCACCCCAATGATGAGAGTTTCGGGCTATCTTGTCTATAATTTTGAAACCATCGGAGGCTCTCAAATCCATCATTGCTCCTCCGCTCACTTGGTCCATATGGTTTCTTGCGTCCTGATCCATTTCATCATAGAAACTTTACATGAGCTGCCATTTGCTGAACTCGTGATGCGGACAATCCCTTTGCAGCTCTTTGAAGCGCTCATATGCCTCGTAAAAATTCTCATCATCTTGTTGCGTAAACTGGCATATTTTGCCCCGGATTTATTTAGTCTTTGCCGGCGGGAAGAATTGAATAAGAAATGCTTGGGATAGTTCTTCCCAAGTGCGCAAAGTGTTCGGCTCGTACTCATTAGCCAATCCTTGGCTTTTGCGCTTAGCGAGAATGGAAACACTTTCATATAAATGGCCTTCGGTTGGACCCCATGCACTTTGTAGATGCGGCATAATTCTGTGAATTGCGCCAGATGCGAATTTGAGTTTCCATACCCTTCGAACTGATTCGCGCCTACCATGTGAAGAAGTTCCGATAAATTCCGACTTTATCTCAAATTCTTTATCATCACCCTCTTCCAAGTATATGGGTGATCCATAATGTCCGATGGTTGGGGCAATGTATTCCCCAATCGGTCTTTTGGCTTCCTCTTGCGGACGAATGGCATTTGCTAACCTCCTTGGGTTCGGTTGATCCATAATTCTTTCTGGTGGTTGATCCATAATTTCTATTGGTTGATCAACTTGAATTTGAGGAGGAGTATCAAAATATGGTGTTGATGTGGAAGCTTGTTCTTTTGCCTTTTTCGTGCGTGCTCTAGTTTACGGACACATCTCCTTAGTATTTGATCGGCTCCAATTTTCCACAAGTAAGGATCATCCCATATATAATATCAAGAATCATGCTTGAGTTTCAATCTTTGAGATCTAGAGTGAGAATGAGGAAATTTACCTCCTATCAGGTAATTCACTATGTGAGCGTACCATGGTACTTTTACCTGCACGGCCTAGAGATGCTCGTCGGGGAATGTCTCTGTGATGGCTATCGGTTCCTCCTTAGTGATAATTCTTCTCAAGTGATCAACCATTGTGTTCTCCATTCCCTTCTTGTCTTTTATTTCCACATCAAACTCTTGGAGTAGTAAGATCCATCTTATTAAGCCCGGTTTAGACTCCTTCTTCGACATCAAGTACCTAATTGTTGCATGATCAAAATATACAATAACTTTAGAACCAAGCAAATAGGGACGAAATCTCTAATACAAACACTACAGCTAAGAGCTCTTTCTCCGTAGTGGAGTAGTTCTTGTGAGCCACGTCTAAGGTCCTTGATGCATAGTGGATCACCACTGGCTTTGTCTCCTTTCTTGTCCAAGGACGGTCCCTATGGCCTAGTCGCTCGCATCACACATGATTTTTCGAAAGGCTGTGTCCAATCTGGTGCTTGGATGAAAGGTGCACTAGTCAGTGCGTGTGTAAGCTCATTGAACACCTCCTTGCATTTATCTGAGCACTCAAAAGGTACATCTTTTTGCATGAGATTAGTTAAGGGCAGCGCCTTCTTAGAAAAATCCTTAATAAAGCGACCATAAAAAAACATGCCCAAGCAATGACTTAATATCACACACATTCAAAGGGTAAAGAAGACTAAGAATTAAGTCTATTTTTGCCTTATCTACATTAAGTCCTTCTTGTGACGCTATATGTCCTAGCACAACACCATGCGTGACCATGAAATGACACTTTTCATAATTCAATACAAGGTTCATCAACACACTCTTTCTAGCACCTTGTTCAAGTTCTCTAAACATGCATCAAACGTGTCACCATGCACATTGAAATCATCCCTGAACACCTCAATGAAACTATCTAACATGTCAGAAAAGATACTAGTCACCAACCTTTGAAAGGTTCCAGGTGCATTACATAAACCAAATGACATGCTCCTAAATACAAATGTACCAAAAGGACATGTAAAAGTAGTTTTCCCTTGATCTTTAGGAGCAATAGGGATTTGATTATATCCCGAAAAATCATCAAGAAAGCAAAAAAATGGCTTACCTTCCAATCTATCCAACATTTGATCAATGAAAGGAAGGGGGAAGTGATCCTTTCCAGTGTCTGCATTCAACTTCCTATAGTCGATGCACATACTCCATCCATTCTGAATTCTCTTTGTCACCATCTCACCGGCTTCATTTTCTTCCACTGTCATGCTGGTCTTCTTCGAAACCACGTGTACTAGACTCACCCACTACTATCTGAAATTGGATAAATGACGTTAGCATCTAATAGTTTCTGAATTTCCTTTCTTACCACTTCTAGCATTATCGGGTTGAGCTGATGTTGCGGTTCTCTCGATGGTTTAGCTCCATCTTTCAGCAAGATTTTGTGCATGCAAACTATCGGACTAATCCCTCTAATGTCACTAAGTGTCCATCCAATTGTTTATTGGTTGTCCTTTACGACCTTGACCAACTTGCGCTCTTATTCCAGCTCCAGCCCCTTCCTGATAATCACCGGTAATGTGTCGTCCTTTCCTTAGAAAGCGTACTTCAAGTGCTCCGGTAGTGGTTTCAATTCTATGATTGAGGCCTACACAAAAGAGGACAGCAAGGTGTTAGTCTTATACAAGCTGATTTCATTAACTTCATACATGGGTGTCAGCGGGCGTGACACTTCCAATTGTCCAAGTGCTAACTGAACCAACTCCCTAAGCTCGTAGGATTCATCCGGTTTGAACACTACTTTTTTCAGCGCAATCTCGAGTCCATCTTCTCCATAGGACGGGTTCACCTCACCCATAATGTCATCCACAGTGTCAATAGCACTTACTGTGTTGTGCTCCGGTGGGTGCTTCATTTCCTTGAAGATGTCAAACTCTACTATCTCGTCTTCGACTCGCATGGTCAACATGTCGTGTCGCAATCAATCTTCATCCTTGAGGTCTTTAGAAAAGGACGTCCTAACTGTATTGGTGGGTTGTTGGTTATGTCTCCACCATCCAATTTCTGTACGTAGAAGTCCGCTGGAAAGACGAGATCTCCTACCTGCTCTAGTACATCTTCGATAATATCCTCAGGTTGCTTAAGTGATCTATCTGCTAACCGAATAGTTAGTCCATGAGGTTTCAAAGGTCTAATACATAAGCATGAGTAAATTAAGTGCGGTAATACATTGATAGAAGCTCTTAAGTTCAGCATACAATTGTCAGTGCAAATGCTACCAATTGTACAAGGAATGGAAAACACACCTGGGTCTCCGCATTTTCTAGGCAATGATTTTTGAATAACTGGGGCTACATTTGCATTAAGGCTTACCTTTTCGAGATGTGATGACTGATGATGGTTAGTTCACAATTCCTTGAGAAACTTAGCATAGCGCGGAATTTGTTTGATAGCCTCCAACAGCGGGATGTTGATTTCTAACTTGCTGAATAGTCCCATACTTTTTTATCTATCACTTGCCTCTTAGGGGTTTTGACCTGCATAGGAAATGGCAAAAGGTGGATTAGTACTTTCCCGAATTTCCGATTCAGATGATGTCGAGTTCAAAGGAGTTGCTAAGTCTTAATTAGATTCCGGTGCTTTCTCCTCAGTGGCTTCTGCCCCCTAGATCACCTTTCCCTGCCTTAGGGTCATTGTGCTCGTGTTCCCCTTATGGTTTTTGAAAATGCTGAATGCTGGATGGCAGGAACTTTTCCAACACGTTGGTAGAATGACTTCTTGAACAAACTACGCAACATGATGAGATGATAGATAGTAATCAATCTTACATACTAAGTGCACAAAAAAGATTACCCAGTTCGGCTATAAACTAGCCTACGTCTAAAGGCTTATCCTAAGCCCATGGGAACCAATTCACTATTTTAAGATCGAGTATAAGGACATTACAGAATAGCATACTCCCTCTCTATTCTACATTCAATGTACTCACCCAAAGTGATCAGCACTCAGGCTCCCCCTGAATGTGAGACCTCCCGTTTCTTCCCACTGTTAGAGTCCTTCTCCCGAACAGACTGTCTTTCTCGTGGTGTTGTAGATAGTCAAGATCAGATGTTTTCCAGATTTTCTTTGATGCTTGTGCAATTATCAATCTCTCAAGATCACCACACGGTTCTCTCCCAAAAGCATACCTTCATAGGCTGTGTGTTGCTCATATTTATACTGAGTTGCACCCCACGAATCCACACAGTTTGTTTAGATTCATTTGTTTGAATATCCTTTGAATAGTTTGTTAAGATTTATCCTTTTAATAGTTTTTTGAGATTTATCCTTTGAGATTGTTCCTTGACTCCTTTGAATATCCTTTGAATAGTTTGTTGTGATTGTTGTTTATCAAGTATTTAGTGGCGTTATCTTGAACTCATATCTGCTGATTTTTCCCATGTGTTTTTGACGGAATCTTCTTGCGAGGTTGTACAACATTGGTTGCTTTGTACAACACCTTGAACATCCGATTGTACAGTTTTGTTCAACATGCCAATGTGCAGCCACCGTTTTGAATCTTTTGTGAAGGCAGCTTGCCCTTGTCACTCTTCATTTCATAAACTGTGGAAGCTAGCTGTGACATCTGCTTCATGAGCTCGGCTATGGCTCCATCAATTTTGGCCTGGTTCCTTTGGATTGTACTCTCCAAGTCTCTGAGTGACTCTTCCCATGACATACTAGTGCTCGGACCAGCTTGATTGATCTTCTTTCTTGGGTACTGATTGTTTTGATTATTGTAGCTCTCTTATTGTTGAAATGGAAGGCGGTAAGGCTGTCTTTGATTCTGATTTTGATGTGGCCCTTGGTTACCTTGAAATCCTCCCTCGTTTCACCAGCTAAAACCATTTACTGCCAGTCCATATTGTCTTTGCCGCCTGTTGTTGTTGTTGAAATTCTGGAAATTCCCCACTGCGTTAACATCCATTATCTCCTCTTCGTTGAGTGTAGGGCACTCATCCGTCCTATGGCTTGCAGCGCCACAAAACTCACAAGTTTTGACAGTGCCGGCTTGGCTCACTGACATCCTTTGGATCATTTCCTTTCACTCTTTGATCTCCTTCATCAGCTGGCTGTCATTCACCTCCACTTGAGATACATTCCTTGTTCGGTCATCCCTAAGACTCTTTTCCTCTCGGAACCTTGCATTTTCTGAAGTCTCGGTGATCAAGTCACGTACTTGACTTGGTGTCAAGTTCAGCACGATGCCACCAGCTACAGCATCCAATAACGTCCTTTCTAGCGGACGTAGTCCATCCAACAAATATTCTGCTAACATCTTTTTCGGAACTCCTAAGTTGGAGCAGCTTTGTTCCAATGAGTTGAACCTCTCCATGTAATCATACATAGACTCACTTGGTCCTTGTTTGATCATTGATAGCTCTCTTCTGACTTGCGTCGCTATAGCCGGAGGGTAGTACTTATCCAAGAACTTCATTTGCATTTGGTCCCATGTCCTTATACTACCAGAAGGCAAAAACAAAAACCACGATTTTGCTAGGTCAGTTAAACTCAAAGGAAATACTTTTAACTTAAACCTTTCACCCGGAGCTGCGTATGGCCTCAACGTTAGGCGAACCTTGAACTCTTGTAAGTGACTAGTTGCGACTTCTCCCGGTAATCCTTCAAACTTTTGTAGAGGGGGAACCACTGCGGTTTTGATCTCGAAATTATTTTCTTCCGGGTAAGTGTTGATGCACCAAGGCTGAATCTGGAATGTAGGGGCTGAAAGCTCCCTCATGGTTGGCTCGTGAAGGGCCGGTTGTCTATATTGTTGTTGAAGTGGATATAGTCGAGGTTGCGGTTGAGTTGGGGCATAATCATTAAACGCCACCATCCTTTCACCTTGTTAATGTATATGGCATCATTGACAAACTCCTACAAGGTGCACAAGAGTCTGCTACAGCAAGCGTGTGAAGACAGCAGCTGATGCAAAGCGTTCCAGAATGACTAAGCAGAGTGCACAAGGCATTGCTACAGCAACCTGTGTAGCAGAGAGCTGTAGCATAAGCAGATTTTCGTGTGAAGGACGGGCTGCCTAGAATTGAAGAGAAGAGCAACGGAAGCTTTATGAATGGAATTTAGAAGATTGCCAAAGTCAATAGCATGCCGATCAACTTGGAGCAGTCCTAAGAACGGACGGAGAGTTGCTGCCAGCATCGCAACAGGTTGGAAGAGTATCGTGAAGATAGAGAGCAAGATGATGCAGCTGCCCGTATGAAGACAGCAGCTTGTGCAAATCCAGCTAGAGTGAACAAGCTTAATGAACAGGCAGTTGCTACAGCAGAAGCTGTAGCAGGGAGTTATAACAGCAGTATTGGTGCGAAGAACAATTTGGCCAGAAATGCAGAGCTGAGCAACGGGATGATTCCAGAGCATCTGTCAGAATATTCTCAGTGGAGATTGCGGTCTACAAGTCAGCTTGAAGATATGGATCTTTTGGAAGGAGAATATTTGTTTGTAGAAGATTAGATTTGCAAATAAAATCTAATCTCCTACAAATTAGAAGATAAGATCTTGTTGAGATCTTTAAGGAATTTCCAAATACTGATATTGATGGAACTGGTAGTTCCTATTTAAAGGAAGCTGGGCAGAGGTTCAAGGGCATCGAATCAGAGAGCAAATACTGAGAACACACGCAGAATACCGAGAGAGAAATTCAAGTGCGTGCGAAGATTCGATAACCACCATGAGCAGAGCATGAGAGCAGAGCTGAGTGGTTAAGTGCAGAGACTGATTGCGGACTAGCAGTGTCTGGTCAGTGCTTGATCAGGAGGACCAATTCAGAGCAAGGCATGCTTGTTGGTTGATCAAGGGAGGCCGCGGAGGTACTGACGAGTGGACGAACTCGGTCAAGTGACTGGACGGCTGTGACTCGCTAGTGGCAGGTGGTCACTGAGTGAGGGGGAGTGTTCCAGAGTGTGCAGCGCTCGTGGAATTGTTCGATCGGCTCAGCGGAAGGCTTAGGAGCGACGCGGACAAATTGTGCATCAGCTGTGTGCTACAGCATATGCTATAGCAAACCTGCAGTGACTGAGTATTAATTAGAATAGGCTGAGTTTGTAGAGACAGTAGCTATTCTAGATTGATATCAGTGTAGGTTGGGCAGACACAAGTCAGAGCTTGTTCTGATTGTGATCTTAGTTCCACTTGAGGTTGAGTAGCATAGGTTACGTGGAGATTGTAACCGAGTGTACTTTGAGACCTTCGAGATTAGTGGATTGAGGACTGGAGTACAGTCCTCCCCAGACGTAGGCAGTTGGCCGAACTGGGTGAACAAACTTTTGTCTTGTTCATTGTTTACTGAGACAATCTCCGAGTGAACAAGAGTGTGCTGCAGCAACTACTTGTTCACAAATCTGCTTATCAGAGGCGCTGCGAATTTCACACCTCTATTGTTCTGTCCCTAGAATGCCATTCTTTGACTACTTTTTACCTTTGATTGAACACTCTTTCCGACACGTCACAGAATGGTAGTATGACTTGTGGGGGTATTTCATCGTGGGCCTGGTCATGTTCATGGTTTTGGCGGCCATCACCATTGATGCTCCCTGCATTAGATATACCGAGTAGCGCAGTAAAATACAAAAAAAATAAATAGCAAACGACCAAAACAGTGTCTACATCACGAGCAAAGCTGGTGAAATCTGACCGTAGGCTCGTTTCGCTTAGAAAAACTTCTTAAAATAGCCGATTGGACACTGGTAGCCCAAACTACACAAACTGCGCCGCCAAACAAGAAAACAACAAAGAAACAAGAAAACAGCTAATAGAAGCTTAGAACTCTATACTAAGTGTTGCTCTCCCCAGCAACGGCGCCAAAATTTGACGGCGCGTCATTGTGCACCAATTTAAATTTATAATAACCTACTATACTAGCAAGCGGTAAGTAGGGTGGAATTCAAAAGAGAGCAAATAGTCTAGAATTCTACTAATAACTAACGGGGGGTTTTCTCAGAAAGAATGTTGTTTGTCAATTTTAGAAGGAACGAGTTTATGGATATGCATTTTAACTAGTAATCATCCACCAAACATGCATCAAGTAGTAAAAATTAATGTTTTAGTCTAACAATCCTGCTAAGGTAGTGTCGACTCCAATGTTCAACCAACTCTTAACCGCTAAGTTCTCGAATAGGTTAACGATTACTTGACTAACAATACCAATTAGGTGCTGCCGCTAGGCTTCGCTATTAGGGCAGTCAATCGAGTATCACGCAATAGATATCAATTCAATTTCACCGCTTGGCTATGCTAACTTAATGATCAAGGCATGCAATTAATACGAAGAACACTAATTCACTAAATCGGATTGTGAAACATAGATCTCAAACCATATGTTGCAATGCAAATCCCCAAATTGAGTTAGGTTTTAGCTACTAATACAATCCATCTAATAAAAACGAAAAATAGAGTTTAGAGAATACGAAAACTTCCGCGCCTGGCTTCATGCTGCTGACTCCTGTCTCCGACTTGCGCTTTTGTTTGTCTCTAATCTGTGATGACCTCTGGTCTAGGTTTTTTTTTTTCAGGAGAGGCCGTCTGATTTTTTCCATCTTTTTCTATTATACCCTTTGATTTTGACCAGTTGACCCGTCTTTGACCAAATCAACTTTGATTCGTGCTGCACCAAAAATAATTCAACCAGGGTTGGTCGAATCAAAGTATTAGTGAGTTAGGAAGCTGGTCGAATCAATCCTGTTTGGGCGAATCAATTTTGTTAAGGTAATGGCATGCTTGACAAAAACAGCGCAAGAAGTTGCTCCAGCATCCCGCGAAGATTGAAGCTAGAGCTTCTTCCAAAGACTGACAAAATAACAAAGAGCAAAAAGTTGGTACACCATAAGACAAGCTAGGGATAGCTTGAGTCCTTGAATTGAGATGAATCCCGAAGAAGCCGAGGAAGCTGCTAGAGAAGGAGTCTAAAGACGAGATGCCAAGGGGAGATTTTTAAGGTATGCGACATCATAGAAAAACTCCTACAAGGTGCACAAGTCTGCTACAGAAAACATGTGAAGACAACAGCTGGTGCAAAACCAGCCAGAGTGAACAAGCTTAGTGTACAAGCAGTTGCTACAGCACGAGCTGTAGCTACATAGCAGCAGTTTTGGTACGAAGAATAAACTGCCTAGATATGGAGTAGCAGTGCAACAGGAGGCTTCCAAATATTCTCAGAATATCCCCAGTGAAGATTCCATGCCACATCTTGAAGATTTGATTGGGAAATCAAATATCCTGCAAAGAGGAGAAGATCTGGGATTGTTTTCTAATGGGTTTAGGAAATTCCAGCAGCAACAAACAACTCAGAAAACTCAAGGTAAAGATTAGATTTCTAATATTGGTTTTAGGAAATCAAATCTCAACAAACTTGCAAGAATCTAGGAGAGCTTTTTGGAAGGCTTCCTAAACTTGATATTGATGGAGCATGGAGTTCCTATTTAAAGGAGGCTAGGCAGAGCAGCAAAGAATCCATCCAAGACAGAATCCATTCAACAATCTGAGAGAAGAAATATATTTAGAGTGCTAGAGAGGAGAATTGGATCACCACCGAAGAGCAGAGCTGAGTGGTTAGAGCAGAGGCTGATAGAGTAATACACATTTCATATCATGTAATACACATTTTTAACCTCATCTGGCATTTTGGCTCTGTCGATGCTCTCGTGATCATGTCTTTGCTCCTTTGCATTCCCAAATGATTGAATGAGGCCTACAATGCTCCAAATACGCAATAAAGCTCTAAAGCGGTCTTGATACACCTGCGATGCAAACTACGAAAGAGTAATCTATCACACACAAAATGCAACTAAACAATGGGAATAAGCAACTCAATGGATCGTACAAATACGCTCCATCAATAATCACCTCAAGATTTGAAAGCTTGAAGATGCTAGAAGGAGAAACCATCAGTGAGTTCAATGCCAAGTTGTGTACCTATCAAATGAAGCTTATTCTCTTGGAGAACCGATACAAGAAGAGATTAGTCAGAAACGTTCTCCGGTCATTGACATCAAAGTTTGACATGAAGGTCACATCCATATAAGAAGCACAAGATGTCAAGAACATGAGGCTAGAGGAGTAGATTGGGTCCCTGAGACAGTTCTGAAATTTCACAGTGTCTCAATTAGGCAGACTTGTGAACAAGCAGTTGCTGCAGCACACTCTTGTTCACTCGGGAATTGTCTCAGCAAACAATGAACAAGACAGAAGTTTGTTCACCCAGTTCGGCCAACTGCCTACGTCTGGGGAGGACTATTCTCCAGTCCTCAATCCACTAAACTCGAAGGTCTCTAAGTACGCACGGTTACAACTCCACGCAACCTATGCTACTCAACCTTTGTGTGGATCACTTGACACAATCAGAACAGGCTCTGACTTGTGTCTCCACACCCTCTACAAATGTCAATCCTGAATAGCTACAGACTTCTCAAGACTCAGCCTATTCTAAACTACACTCAACTCAGCAGGGTTGCTGTAGCAACTGCTGTAACACACAGCTGAAGCACAATTTGTCCGCGTCGCTCCAAAGCCTTCTGCCGAGCCGTTCGAACGATTCCGCGAGCGCTGCACATTCTGGAATACTCCCCCTCACTCAGTGACCACCTGCCACTAGCAAGAATCACCGCTTAGACACTTGACCGAGCCACACACCCGTCAGTTCTTCCGCGGCTGCCCTTGATCAACCAACAAGCAACAAGCTCTGAATTGGCTTCCAGATCAAGCTCGAATCAGACTCTGCAAGTCCTGATTCCCTTCTGCTTCTATCACCACAGCTCTGCGCTCACGCTCTGCTCTCGGGTGATGATCGAAGAATTCGTCCATCACATACCAAAATTTCTCTCTCTGAATTCTGTGTATGCACTCGTGTATCTCTCAGCTTCGATCAACCATTCTGCTCTAAACCCCTTCTTCTTAAATAGCAGCACCAGGTTTAAGCAATGTCCAGGTTTAGGCAATGTCCCAAAAAGAACAATTATCTCCTAAAATCTAGGAGATTTGATTTGATATTTATCTACAATGCAAACTCCTTCTCTGACTAGTAAACCTCACTGGAATATACTCCATAGCTTTTTAGAAATTCTTCAGATGCTCTCCGTAGAGTTTCCAGCCCTTCTAGACACGCCCAAATTGGTGCTGCTTCTCGAACAGATGATGCAGTCAGTTGAACAAGTTCCTGCTATAGCATCCCCTGCTACAGCTGCTGCTAGTTCACTTCTACTGGACTGCTTGTTTACTTGTGCTGTAGCAACTCCTTATTCACTTGTGCTGGTTTTGTCAAACACTGCCATACTACATTATCAATCTCCCCCTTGGCATTTTGATAAAACCTTAGAGAGTTTGTTTTCCGGAATAAAATTTCTTAACCTCTCCTTCTTCTCCTTATCGTCTCCTCCCCTTTTTTGAAAAGATGACAAGGGGGCGGTCTCCTAGCCGTCCTATGGAGGTAAAACACAGAGCCCCGGAGAGGCTCGCAGGTCTTCGAACCGGGGTGCATCCAGAGCTTTTGTGAAGATATCAGCAAGTTGTTTGGCAGACACCACATGCTGTAGCACAATGATATTCTTTTCAACTAGATCACGGATGAAGTGATGACGAATGTCAATGTGCTTGGTTCTGCTGTGCTGAACCGGATTCTTAGATATGCTGATGGCACTCATATTGTCACAGTAGAGGGTCATTTCATCTTGAGCAATCCCATACTCACTCAGCATTTGCTTCATCCACAACATTTGTGCACAGCAGCTCCCAGCAGCTATGTATTCAGCCTCGGCAGTGGATAGAGAAATGCTGTTCTGTTTCCTGCTGAACCAAGAGACCAGGTTATTTTCTAGGAAGAAGCATCCTCCCGAAGTGCTCTTCCTGTCCTCTGAGCATCCTGCCCAGTCTGCATCACTGTATCCTACCAGATTAGCATTTGTGTCTTTAGTATACCATAAGCCATAGTCCACAGTTCCTCAAACATAACGAATGATGCGCTTGACCAACTGCAAGTGACTGTCTTTGGGACAAGCTTGAAATCTGGCACAGACTCCTACTGCAAATGAAATGTCAGGGCGGCTGGCAGTCAGGTATAGCAAGCTCCCAATCATACTTCTGTAGATAGTCTGACTCACTTCCATACCGTGCTCATCTTTAATGGCTTTAACATGAGTGGCAGCAGGAGTTCGTTTGTGACTGGCCTTATCTAGCTGGAATTTCTGCATAAGATTCTTGCTGTATTTGCTTTGAGCAATAAAGATGCCATCTTCTTTCTGGGTAATCTCCAGACCAAGGAAGTATGACAGTTCTCCTACCATGCTCATTTGAAATTCTTGCTGCATGTGATTCACAAACTGCTTCACTAGGTGCTGAGACTTTGATCCAAAGACTATATCATCCACATATATTTGAGCAAGGATCACATCTGACTGAGTTCTTTTGACAAATAGAGTTTTGTCAGCTCCCCCTCATTTGTAGCCATGTTTTTCTAAGAACACTGTCAACCTCTCATACCATGCCCGAGGAGCCTGTTTCAGTCCGTATAAGGCTTTCTTCAATTTATATACATGCTCTGGGTGATGAGGATCTTCAAAACCTTTTGGCTGAGAGACATAGACTTCTTCAGACAGGTCTCCATTCAGGAACGCACTTTTAACATCCATTTGATATAGTTTGAACCCCAGGAAATAAGACATTGCTAGAAGAAGTCTGATTGCCTCCAGGCGAGCCACTGGAGCAAATGTTTCTTCAAAGTCTAGACCCTCAATCTGAGAATATCCCTGGGCAACCAGTCTGGCTTTATTTCTTGTAATGTTGCCTTTTTCATCAGTTTTGTTTTTGAACACCCACTTTGTGCCTATAATATTTACTCCATTTGGTCTGTCTACCAGATCCCAAACATCATGTCTTTCAAACTCTGCCAATTCTTCCTGCATCGCCATTATCTAGAATTCATCACTCATGGCTTCCTTGAAATTCTTGGGTTCAATGCTGGACATAAAACATGTATTAAGGTAAGCATGGCTTCTGGTTCTTCTTCTTTCTGACGGGTCTCCAATTACATTTGTCAGGGGATGATTCTTCTGAATCTTCTTCGGAGGCTGCCTTGAAGGTGGATTGGAAGTTTCAGAGTTCACATCTTCAGACATGCTTTCAAATTGTATATCTGGGTTTTCTGCTTCAGCACTTGCTGTAGCATCTTCTGGAGCCACAGCTTGTTCACTTCTGTTCTGACTGACAGACACCTCCTCAAGATCAGAGTCTTCATCATCAGTGACAGTATCAGAGGGAGGCACTTTTTCAGCATCGTTGACAACAACATTTATGGATTCCATTACTGTATGTGTCCGCTGGTTGTAAACTCGATAAGCTCTGCTGTTTGTTGAGTAGCCCAGAAATAGACCAGGATCACTTTTTGGGTCTAGTTTCTGCCTATACTCTCGATCTCTTAGAATAAAACAGTCACTTCCACAGACGTGAAAGTATTTAACTATGGGCTTCTTCTGATTCCAGAGCTCATAGCAGGTCTGGTTGGTTCCTCTCCGTAAGGTGACTCTATTGATGATGTAACAAGCGGTATTCATGGCCTCTGCCCAGAATTTCAGGGGAACCCTCTTAGCATGGATCATGACTCTGGCCATTTCTTGGATTGTTCGATTCTTTCGTTCCACTACACCATTCTGCTGAGGGGTAATGGGAGAGGAGTACTGATGTGAGATACCCCTTTGTCGACAGAAATCATCCATATCTTTGTTTTCAAATTCCCTGCCATGATCACTGCGAATGCTGCTGATTCTGAGGTTTTTCTCTTGCTCTAGACGAGACACCAGCGACACAATGACTCTCACAGTATCTGATTTTTCTCTGATGAAATCAATCCAGGTGAATCTGGAGTAGTCATCAACACAGACAAATGCATACCTTTTTCTGCTCAGACTCTCGACTTCCATTGGTCCCATCAGATCCATGTGAATCAACTGTAGAGGCCTGGTGGTACCAATATCTTTGACTCTTGGATGCGAAGCCTTCTTTTGTTTCCCAATCTGACAGTCACCACAGATAAAGTCTGTCTCCCCTTTTAGCAGCGGTATTCCTCTGACTAGACCTTCTGTAGCAATTCTCTTCAGAGTTCTCAGGTTAACATGCCCCATCCTTCTGTGCCATAGAATCATTTTCTCAGCCTTTGTCAGCATACATTTCTGAATCGGTGAGTTTGAACTCACATTGAGAAGATAACAGTTGCTCTTTGATCTGGCTCCTTCCATTATACATTTTCCAGATTTGTCGAGGACTTTGCATGAGTCTTTCGTAAATTTTACCTGTTTAGTCCCATCACATAGCTGACTAATGCTTATGAGATTTGCCTTTAGCCCTTCCACTAGAAGAACATTGCTCAGGCTCGGCATCCCTTCAACTGCCAAAGTTCCCCTTCCCAAAACTCTTCCTTTTAGGCCGTTACCAAACTTCACACGTTGTTCCAAATAGGGTGTAATGTTTTTCAAGAAGGATCTTTCTCCTGTCATATGTCCCGAACAACCACTGTCAAAGTACCAGCTTATCTTGTCCGAGGTGCTAGCTGTGCTGACAAGAGCGAGGAGCTGAGTCTGCGCATGATTCTGCCTGACAGGTTCCCTTGCTGAAGCTATTCCGGCATGAGCTGAGGAACAGTTTCTTTTTATGTGACCTTTGCGACCGCAGCTGTAACATTTTTTATACTTTGAAGCTCTCTTGTAACTGTGATGTAGAGGTTGCTGAAGCAGGTCCTGGTTCAATCTTCTGAGTGTTTTTGTGACTCTTCTAGCAGACTTGTATCTGGCCATGTTGCATTCATCTTCACTCAGCTCTTTCTCATCTTCACTTCCACTGGCAGAAAGAGCCCTCTTTTTCATCGGTTTGCTAGTGTAGTTGATTAGTCGATGACCGTAGCCTGCACAGTTCCAGCATTGGACTCCCTTCTTCATTTCTTTCTTTTCGTCTTCATTCTGAGCCGGTTCCTTCCCTTTTCTGTTATTTTCACGGCCCCTTCTGAATTGTTTTCGCGAAGAAGAGCTTTTCCCAGTTCTGGATTCCATGTTCTTCAGAAGCTTTCCAAGATTCTTAACAAGCATACTCAGCTGATCTTCTGGAACTGGCTTCTTGGATTCTGCTTCAGCTTTTAGTCCAACATCCTTGTCCTTAGCAGTGATGTTTTCTTTAACCAGCTTCATCTCAAATTGTTTGAGAGACCCCATCAATTCTTCAAGCCTCATAAATCTGACATTTTGAGCTTCTTCAATGGCCGTCACTTTCATGTCAAATCTTGTGGGCAGCGATCTAAGAACCTTTCTGATCAGCTTTTCTTCTGGGATGGGTTCACCACGAGCATGGGCTTCATTTGCAAGATCACAGAGTTTAGCATTAAACTCAGTCACAGTCTCCTCTTCCAGCATTCTCAGATTCTCAAACTGTGTAGCAATGATCTGGAGTCTTGACAGCTTCACTCTATCAGTTCCTTCATGTGCAGTTTGCAGAATTTCCCACGCTTGTTTGGCCATGTCACAATTCGATATCAACCTGAAATTTTTAGCATCAACTGCAGCAAAAATTGCATTCAGGGCCTTTGAATTACCAGTTGCTGCAGCTCCCTCTTCAGCAGTCCATTGTTCTTCAGGCTTTATCCGTGTGACTCCCTCCCTGTTCATCCATGGTAATTGGGGGAGACCACTGGACCATTATTGCTCTCCAGGTCTTCTCATCAATGGCTTTCATCCTAGCCTTCCAATATCCATAGTTGCTTTCTTCCAACAATGGAGGTCTGCTTGTGCTCTGTCCTTCTTTCATTGTCGTGGCTACTTCAGAGACACTGTAGGATCTTTTACTCTGTGTGTCGAGCTCCCGCTCTGATACCAATTGAAATTTCACAGCGTCTCAATTAGGCAGACTTGTGAACAAGCAGTTGCTGCAGCACACTCTTGTTCACTCGGGAATTGTCTCAGCAAACAATGAACAAGACAGAAGTTTGTTCACCCAGTTCGGCCAACTGCCTACGTCTGGGTAGGACTATTCTCCAGTCCTCAATCCACTAAACTCGAAGGTCTCCAAGTACGCACGGTTACAACTCCACGCAACCTATGCTACTCAACCTTTGTGTGGATCACTTGACACAATCAGAACAGGCTCTGACTTTTGTCTGCACACCCTCTACAAATGTCAATCCTGAATAGCTATAGACTTCTCAAGACTCAGCCTATTCTAAACTACACTCAACTCAGCAGGGTTGCTGTAGCAACTGCTGTAACACACAGTTGAAGCACAATTTGTCTGCGTTGCTCCATAGCCTTCTGCCGAGCCGTTCGAACAATTCCGCGAGCGCTGCACACTCTGGAATACTCCCCCTCACTCAGTGACCACCTGCCACTAGCGAGAATCACCGCTTAGACACTTGACCGAGCCACACACCCGTCAGTTCTTCCGCGGCTGCCCTTGATCAACCAACAAGCAACAAGCTCTGACTTGGCTTCCAGATCAAGCTCGAATCAGACTCTGCAAGTCCTGATTCCCTTCTACTTCTATCACCACAGCTCTGCGCTCACGCTCTGCTCTCGGGTGATGATCGAAGAATTCGTCCGTCACACACCAAAATTGCTCTCTCTGAATTCTGTGTATGCACTTGTGTATCCCTCAGCTTCGATCAACCATTCTGCTCTAAACCCCTTCTTCTTAAATAGCAGCACCAGCTTTAAGCAATGTCCAGGTTTAGGCAATGTCCCAAAAAGAACAATTATCTCCTAAAATCTAGGAGATTAGATTTGATATTTATCTACAATGCAAACTCCTTCTCTGACTAGTAAACCTCACTGGAATATACTCCACAGCTTTTTAGAAATTCTTCAGATGCTCTCCGTAGAGTTTTCAGCCCTTCTAGACACGCCCAATTTGCTGCTGCTTCTCGGACAGATGATGCAGCCAGTTGAACAAGCTCCTGCTATAGCATCCCCTACTACAGCTGCTGCTATTTCACTTGTGCTGGACTGCTTGTTTACTTGTGCTGTAGCAACTCCTTGTTCACTTGTGCTGGTTTTGTCAAACACTGCCATACTACATTATCAAGTTCGACATGAAAGTGACAGAGAATGCTACACCATCTCCTGGGAGGAACCTTGTTTTGAAAACTAAGACTAATAAGAAGGAGGATGCTCCAGAAGACTTAGTACAACAACTGTCCCTGATTGCCAAGAACTTTTGTAAGTTCATGAAGATATTGGATCAAAAACCTTCATATGCAAGTCGGCAATCAAGGGGGAGAAATCAATCCAGGAGAGGAGACAATTTCCAGAGAAGAAACAAGAATGCTGATCAAAGTAGAGAAGAGAGGAATGACAAACAAAAGGGGATCCAATGCTGGAAATGTGAAGGATTTGGCCACCGGCAATCCGAATGTCCAAACAACCAGAAGAAGAAGAACAATAAGTTCTACGCTGCCAAGAGAAGTGATGAAGACTCAGAGGACGGTGAGCTTGAGGACGTACTCAGAAACAATCTGGCGCTGGCGTCAATTACGGACCACAACAGCAAAGTCAAGAAAGACACATCGCACAATCCTTCTGAATCAGAGAGCAGCGATGATGAAGAGCTCACGGAGGAATGCCTTTCTGAAAACTTCACCCTAATACACAAGAAGTGGCTGGAAGTGATTGAAGATAACAAGGATCTGAATGCAAAGGTGTCTAGGCTAGAAGAGGACTTGCAGGGAGCTGTGGATTCACTGACAGATGAGAAAAACTGTCTAAGCCAGACCGTCACCTCCCTTGCGAATCAAGCCAAACAGCATGAGGAAGAATATGCTATTGTGATGGAAGAGTTGAGTCTACAAAAAAGAACAGCGAAGGTGCTTAACAGTGAATCTTGTAGCCTCGATGACCTGCTCGCCTACCAAAGGTATTGGGGTGGAACCGTCGGGCTTGGATACACGAGAAAAGGTGACTGGAGCAACCTTTTTCAAAACTATAGATGCGAAAAGTGATGATCCTGAATCACAGAGGAAGGAGACTCCAACCAAGCAAGAAAAACAGGTTCAGAAGAAAAGGTCCGGGAGAAAGAACCAGAGGTTGCTGCAGAAACCTGTTCCGCTCCCAGGTAAAACTTCCCAGAACAAACGCAGGTATTACTTCTGTAATTAGCAAGGGAACATTCAACCAGACTGTTCTAATCTAAGCAAATACTAGAAGCCATAAAGACAGTACCATTCATGTCATCAGAGACAAAGAGTGGGAACCAGAACATATTTAACTAACATTCTACACTGCAGAGAACTAAACGTGACCTTTGAGAAGGGACAAAGAGGAAGAGTGCTTGGCAAGGGAACTGATGATGTGCAACAGATTGCCTAAGATGAAGATAGTAATGCTCGTGGATGAGCTGAAGAAAAACCCTAGAAAGTCAAGAGCACAAAGGAGAAGTGACCAAGATTGATGGAGAAAGACAGATCGGAAAACAAATGTCAGAAGCGGCAAAGATTTTTGTCACAAAGCTCATATTGTTACACAGACCTAATGGAGACGAAAGATTGGGGTGATGGATCATGACCATACTGAGAAGCTATTGCCAAACGCGGGTTCAACGGAATTGAAGAGAAGTCAATCCGAGGGACGGGAATCAGAAGAAAAGGTTCAGGTGGAAATAGACTGAAGTTGCTACAGCAACCTCTAGTACTTAGGTTTGTGTATGGTGTCGGAGTAGGTTGCTGATGCAATTCCTTGGATTTCTTGTTATTTGTGACAAAAAGAGGAGAAGAATAAAAAGAAGTGACTGCTCCCAAGATGGTGTTAATATCATTGTTTATGATATAACATGTTTTGTCAGTCATTAGTGAAGGCTGCAAGGGCTGAAGTTTTATCCATAATGTCAAGGGGGAGATTGTTAAAGTTATGGCTTCCTTGATAAAAAAGTCATAAGAAGATGCTACAACATCCCATAGAGTCAGAGGGCTGAAGCATGTTCTGCAGACTAACAAAACAAGCGAAGGAAGATGCTATAGCTTCCTGTGGCAATAGAAGCTGAAGCAAGCTGTCTGAAGACAACTACCAAAAGAGAACATGGACTCTGTGACCACCATGGAGCTGAAGCAAGCTATGTGAAGACTCAAAGCTATAGCAGAGTAGCCGATCAATATGGAGCTACACAGAGAACGTCTGGAGGATTGCTGCCGGCGTCGTAATAAGTCAGGGAGTTTTCCCAGTTAATCACAATTGATCAGGAAGTCAAGCATTCGAAAAGATTGTATGAAGAAACTAACAAAGCTACCATAGAAGGAGTATGAAGATAAGCTTGGGTAAGCTTGAGATCAAAAGAGTCCTTGGGAGCCTGAAGATAAGCATGGGATAGCTTGAGATCAGAAGAGTCCTTGGGAGCCTGAAGACAAGCATGGGATAGCTTGAGATCAGAAGAGTCCTTGGATTTTGTCAAAAATGCTAAGGGGGGAGATTGTTACGGATATGGCATCTGTGACAAAGCTGAGCAGAAGAAACCGAGCGGAAGAAGATGCTACAGCATCTACATGCAAATGAAGATGACAAAACAAACGAGCCATAAGAAGCTATGGTATCCTGTGATGACTGAAGCTGGTACATATGATTAGAAGGGATCAAGACAAGAACTAGAAGAGGTTATAGCATCCCCTGAAGATTCAAGGCTAAAGCATCAAGGAAGTATCTTTGTAGCCATTTAATCTGGAGGAGCTTGGAGGATTTTCGGGTCAGAGCAGACCAGATTTGTTTCTCGACAAGTCCTAGTTGATCAGAGATCTTTGACAAGTGACTCGGATGAAGGCAAACAAGATTTGTTTCTAAATTTCCGATTTAGAAAACAAAATCTCAACAAACCCTCCGAGGATCCAGGGGAGGATTCGGATGGTGGCATTATCCTTTGGAACTAACATTTCCAAATTGCTGAGGTGCTGAAGCTACATATGCAGGCAGAGACCAAACAACAAATATTCAGAGATCGAGTCAGAGTGATTCAAACACACACACACACAGAGTATAAATCTGAGTTCACGGAAGCAGAGTGTGCTGGAGCATTAGTTGTGTTAGAGCTGAAGAGCAATCAGGACTGAAGAAGTCTGATCCTACATTGATTCGAGGGAATCGACTGGAGAGGAGTCTCATTGACATACCTGAGGGTTGACAGCTGCGGAGTGTGGCTTGCACAGGCTGTCTGAGCATGCTCCTGGATACTGACGGGAGGTCATTGATCGAGGGGCAGCAACGCAAATTGTCCGATTGAGTCACCAGGGAGTGCTTGAAGAAGTCATCGACAGAAGCGTCAGTAACTTGGCGAAAGAAGTTGCTGCAACAACATCTGGGTACACTTTGTAATAGGATAGGCTCAGAGTTGTAGAACTGCTAGCTATCTATTATTGAAAGTAGAGTACCGTATAGCTAATCTGTGTTGACAGATTGAGCGCAGATTTTGACTAGGTTAGGAGTAGTGGTTAAACTAGTGGTGGCTGAGTTTTGGAATCCATTGTACTCTAACTAAGATAGTGAAATCTTGAGAACCGAGAGTAGTCTCCCTAGACATAGGCTGTTGCCGAACTGGGTGAACAAATCTATTTATGCTATTCAGATTTGGCCGAACCAAAGCGTCAACAACTTAGCAGAAGAAGTATCTAAAGCAACCTGTGGTATCTCGTCACCAGCAACGAAGTGCACATTCAGTGTAGTACACATTGTATAAAGAATCAGTCAGACCATCCAACACATCCTACACAAATAGCCGGAATCCTTCAATAGTCGGAATCCTTCGAAAGCACTGTAGGCAATCAGTACTTTCTCATCATGTGTTATCTTAGGTGCATCATTAGTGATGAACCGCGCCAACCCTAACGTGGTCAAATAGAAGCGCATCTTCTGCTGTCATAACTTGAAGTTTGGTCCAGTAAACTTCTTTGGCTTTTCACCAGTTACTGCAGTGGGCACTCGATGCGCTACTGAAGTGTTAGAAACTAGACCCGCAGGTCTATTCCCGTCCAAAGTCGTAACTAGTGGTTGCATCACTACGGATGGCACACCACGAAGAGGAACAAAAGTGGAACTAGCGACATCAGTAGGTTGCTGGACCTCCACCTCCATATCAACTCGTTCATTGTTTACAGGATTCATGATCTACAACCTAAGCAGATTAGTTAGTGATAAGTATAGTACTCCAAATCAATTTTGCTTCAAGATTGTTAGTGCCGTGCAATATATAATTTAGATGCAATGGTATTCCTATTAATAAATAGCAAACAGTCTGAACAATGATAATTTGAACTTCAAACCGCATGTATGTTTTGAGTGGATCGAGTCTCGTTGACTATGCAACGTAGCCTTGCTGATGGAATCTCTGTCGGTCTTAGGATATCACTGACTGTTGTAATGAAAACGGAAAACAAAAGAGAACGTCTTTTCTTACTTTAAATTGTGCAAAGAAGTTTTAGTCTAGCATTACCTTGCATCAAAGATCCAGTTCTATGGTGATGTCGAATTACAAGATCATGAAAAAAAAAACATTGTAGGTACTGAGTATTAACATATTGATTATTGTCGCTGGCACAGGTAGAATTGAGCTTGTGGAAGATACCAAGGCTTGGCTGCCTCTGCTGTACTCTTGGATTGGCGGTATCTTGTCATTGCCCATCCTGTATTTCAGGTGACAGTGACAGTTAGTGCAGCAGTGTCTGCATAGTTGATGAGCATAAATCCCACAGCCCGGATATGAAAAGGATTAGCTTACCCGTTTGCTCCGGGACAGAAAATGATGTCATATTCACGAGCCTTGCAAGTAAACGTGCTTGTTAAATCGTCCAAGGCATAGCTGTAAGCCGTTGGGCATGCCCTTTTAAAAATGGTAGAGTAATATGAAGGTTGACAAGTCGTTGGATTCGCAAACTGGCCACTGCAGCAGTACTGATCCAATGCAAACGCTGTGCAGGCGCTCTTACATGCGATAACTCCTCCCTCAGTACCGTCTCCTCCGCCCATAACCTGAAGCTCTTTTGGACAGCCTGCACTGATGATGCACACATGGCTTAGAATCCCATTGATTATGTATAAACCATTATGAATCCCCTTGTACGTACCTAGATTGATATCCGAAGCACAGCCAGTGGCGTTGCACTCCCCCTCCGCTCCTCTAGGGACTGCCACCATTGGCAAGTTGTACCCATCTACCATACTAACATCATAAAAATCTTTGCCATCACCCTGTCCTAGAGTAATTTCAAAAAGTGATATTGGTGGAGCAGCCCCAAGTCCATCGCACTCAAGCCTTCCACCACAGTCTCCAGTCTCACACCGACCTACCCCAGATGCATCAAATTGGCATCCAGTCCTTGCCCAAATGCGCCCTGACCAACCTGGAGTTGACGCAACACTAGCACTTTTACCCGAATCCAACTGAAACCCAGTTGTAGCTAGCTGTGGAGTCCCTGCACCTGCAAGAGTGCTGGGCCATATCGTATATGGGCAGTTGTTTGTTATCATAAAAGTGCAAGAAACTAAGCCAGCAAAGAGAGATGTAACTAGAAGAAAGAGGCTGCCAAAAATGCAGGACCTCCCTGCAATTAGCATTGTAAAAGAGCCCTGCCCAGGCTTAATTATGCGCAATGGCTACATATATTTGTAGTAAATATAAATCTTGGGTGTGCACAAGTGCCTTTTGGGTAATGAATTTAAGTTTCCTACAAGTTCAAGTGATTCCTTTCCTACAAAATAATTTTATTGGCCAGGAGTATAATATTTCACCTGAAGTGGGTATCACTTTAACAATGTTCAGATGAGTTGAGTTCCATCTCAAGGACATGCGGATCTGATTCAGATGTTTTCTTCCTTACTTTGTGTAGGTCAAGAGCCAAAGTATCAATCTACAATGTGCAGGCTTTAGCATAGTTAAATGCCCATTTAACTTGCCACTGCCCAAAAAAGCCAAGCATATGAATTACTGCAAAAAGTATCAGACATAACTATTGGATTCCTAAGGTTTTGATGATAACAAACAATTAACTAATTAATCTAATTAGTGTGCAGGAAAGATTTTGACTTCATTGATGATAAATATCAGGGGATATTTAAAAGATAATTGGAAGATATTTGAAGATATGTGAAAGACCAAATCAAGAAGATAATTCTCTAGCATTAGATTTGGATTGGTCCTAAAGAATATTCTAAGAAGATTCAAAGATAACTGACGATAACTTTATGGGAAGTTATCATCAAGCCCAAATATATTATGGGATATATTTTGGGCGTAACGAATATATCTTCTAAATAATTAAGGAAGCAAATAGATTAACCTTCCTTCTTTATTAGATGTGATTAATATTCGGATTAGGGATATATTAGATTGGGATTAGAGGATCCTAATCTAAGAAAATGCTAGTATCCATGGTGCTACAATAGAGACGAACGCGGAGCTAGAAAAAGCGGCGAGCGTGCGGAAGAAAAGAAAGCGAGAGAATAAGTGCGTGCAACTTGGATCAAAGCTAGAAGTGAGCACCAAAAGCTTGAGCGCTTGCGGTCAAGAGTGGGTTAGATCGGGTCGAGGGTTGGATTGAGCTAGAGTGATAAAGATAAGATTAGAGAGTGTACAAATGAGATGCTTAGTCTTTTGTACTTAGCAAGAATATCCAAAATACAGAACCGATCGATTCACAAACCCTTCCAGGCGATACTGGAAGGTAGTGGTGTTACTCAGTTGCTTGATTAAGTACTGAGGTTTCCACTATACATTACCGAGTAAGCGTATTAAATTTTCCTACATTTATTATTTCGCTGCTGTCTTATCTCTCAGGGAAGACATCGCTTCCTTACCTGAGAGGAAAAGCTAACCTAACGATCCAACAAGAACAGTATCTTATAAAATAAAATTATGAACGATACACTAACAAGTGCAAGTTTACATACTTTAAAATCTTGATTTCTCAAGGCAACTACTCCAAATCCTTGCAGACATATAGCAAGACAAATTTTAATACTACAATATAAAATTTCCTTACTGGAGACTGAAAATGCAAATTACCACAGCATCACAAATTGAAGAAGGCCATAAAATTTGATATCATCCCAAGTGACTGATGAATTTCAAGCTGCTCGATCTTGTTTCTTTCATACAGTGGATTATCTTCTTAAACCATGGATATTTGGTTCTCAAAATTGCGATTCTTCACAATGACCAAGGAAAGTGTCAGTTACCCAAAATAAATCAGATTGCCAAATTAGTTATAACAACTCTCTTCAATTGATTTCCTTGACAATAATTTACTTCAATTCCCAGCTTATTTTCTGGAGTGCATGCAATTGGTGGTGTCTGAAATTCACGAGCTGCATTGCCCTTCTGCCAAATTAGTTATGAGAAACTATCTTCACCCCCCATTCACAGCTTTTTCTTGTTTCTGCGAGATCCATGCAGTTGGTGATGTCTGAAATTCACGAGCTGCATAAACTGAGATTGAGACGTGATGTCTGAAACTTACATCACCAGAACTTGAATCGTGATGCCTCCGTGCAACTAGAGTTAATTGCACTATATCTGCATTGTAAAAAGGAAAAACATTGTTAGCTTAACACACTCCATCAAGAATAGTACAACAATTTATAAGAAAATCTAGCACCACATGCACTATCATCATATCAATGGCATATTCCCTGCAAAAATGAGAATTTTCATTATATACTGTGAGTCTCCAAAAATTAGATATTGAAAATGCATGACAAATCATAACACCTGGATTTCGTAACCAATCTGCAAAACAAACCAAGAAAAAATAAACAAAAAACCAAATTTGGTTTTGGATTAGTTCTGAAACAATCCAATGATGAAACAAAAACATAAAGCCTGCAATGTAACAAGGACGCCACCTGCAACAGCTTTAAATAAGACTTAAGAGATGCACTAAACAAAGACAAAGCATCAGTGATCAGTCACTACGAACAATAACTAGAATGACATCATTGTATCATGAAAGTACATAATCCAATGATAAATTAAAAAACATAATGTCATAAACAAGTACAGTCAAGGTAAGTAGAACTAAGAAGTCATAGAACAAGCCATGATACAGAATTGATGAAAGCAATTCAATACCAGACCAAGTGCTGCTATCCGTGAAAAATACTAAATCCCACTATTTCCTAAAATTGGTGGAAAACATACTTAGAATTTGTTAATGCATAATCTATCCAGCTCATAACCATACAATGTTCCAGAGCTAGTAAATAAGCTGTTCGTTAATACAAATTGAACAATACCATGTCCGCTTATAAGTTAAACCAAGCGATGACCCATATTTGTTCTTAGAGAGCAAGGTAAAATACCGAAAAAAGCATAAGTGACAGAAAAGGAAAACTCGGAGGACAGTTTCTCTTCATTTCTGTCATGCAGTTATATCACTCTAGCTCATATCCATGCCATCTGCCACTGGACTGTAGACTGGACCAACAACGGCACAGAAAGACCTCTCAAAGGGTGAAGGGTGGAGTTGTGCATTGCGCCTACGCTTAGTAGCACAATTTTCAGCAGGGGAAATATCTGCATCAAATTTCCTGCGGACGCCCCTGATAGCCTGTTGTTCAGCTGGGGTAAGTGGGAAAATTTGCCCGCTCACACGGCAAAAGGAGTTATTGTTATCATAGAGAATTTTCTGGTTACAGTTTTTGTCACAAATGTGAGTGGCCCCGGTCATTTTGCAACGAAACATATTTCCACAAACATTCTCATTCTCACATTTCCAGTCGCACTTATGAAAAGCGACTGCCCCGTCTTGGCCAAGGATACTTGACAAAAAGAAAACATTTGCTTGATCAGTTGGAACAGAGTTTCCAAATACCTCCATTGCTTACTTACACTTAACTCCTCCAAGCAGCACCAAGTTCCTTTAAGCAAGAGTTCCACAGCCGTAGGTCTATCATGGAATGGAAATACACCCATCAGACTCAGTGCAGTACACTATTAACTCAATCAGATGATGAAGGCATATTTTCTCAATATTGTTCAGCACATAAAAACTGAAGGTTGGTCTTAGTATTTCCGGCAGACTCCAGTAAACTATTTGATCATGATGATAATTAGTACAAAATTCCATTGCAGGATCTGGGAAAGAGCAAAAAAGACAAGGGAAAGAAATAAAAGTAAGGCAAACAGATCTCATCACCTTTTCTAGGAAAGAAAAGCAGAACATAACATAAGCAGCATCAGAAGGAGAGAATGATTTCAAAACAGGAAACAAATTATATCCCTGGAGAGAGTGATTTCAAAACGCAGATCCCAGGAAAAGACTCACTTGGTTCACGATGTCCGCCTCCAAGAAGCCTGCAACCACACTTCCCTACCAACAAAGAACCAAACTTTCTCTCTACCACAAACTCTCTCTCTCTAGTGCTTTGAAAAAGTCGCGATCCAACTACTCGCACTAAAAACGGGTTCGCCATGCGCTTTTGTGACACAAATAACGACACCGCTTGCTGTAAAATAATATTAACTATTAATCATTCAATGCTGTGTCGACAACCCAACTAATACAAAAGGGGGCCGACTTCACTAGTATGTATTCACCATTTATAACATTATAAAAAATATTATTTTTGTTGAAAGTCGAGTCATGACTTGACTATAAAAATAAGGATAAATAAAAAAATTCTAAATTACAAGATAAATTGAAACTATTAAAAATGAGTTTATTGTGGAAATCTGTAATGATCTCCCAAATGCTTTCGGGGAAAGAAAGAAACATATTGTTTCTCTTCCCTACGAAGATAATTTCACTGAGGATAAAATCCCCACCAAAGCTAGACCTTGTCAAATGAACAAAGAATATCTTGACCTTTGTAAACAAGAAATTAGTGATCTTGTTGATAAAGGACTAATAAGACCTTGAAATCCTCGTGGTCATGTACTGCATTTTATGTTAATAAACATAGTGAACAGGAAAGAGGTAGACCCAGATTGGTGATAAATTATAAACCTCTGAATAATGCTTTGAAATGGATTAGATATCCAATCCCTAATAAGAAAAATCTTCTTGACCGATTATTTGATGCAATTATATTTTTTAAATTTGATTTAAAATCTGAATATTGGCAGATTCAAATTGATAAGAAAGATGTTTATAAAACAACTTTTAATGTACCATTTGGTCAGTATGAATGGAACCTAATGCCGTTTGGATTGAAGAATGCACCTTCTGAATTTCAAAAGTTCATGAATGATATTTTTATTCCTTATAGTGATTTCATGATTGTTTATATTGATGACATTTTAGTATTTTCTAAAACAATGAAATGCATTTTAATCATCTGAAAATATTTAAACAAGTTGTTATAAAAAATGGTTTGGTGATATCTAAACTTAAAATGTTATTATTCCAGACATCTGTAAGATTTTTAGGACATAATATTGATAATGGGAAAATAATTCCAATTAATCGGTGCATTGAATTTGCAAGTAAATTTCCGGATGTGATTACTGATAAAACTCAGTTACAGAGGTTTTTAGGTAGTTTGAATTATATTTCAGCATACTATAAGAATTTAGTAGAAAATGTTGCACCCTTATATGATATGTTTAAGAAGAACCCTAAACCATGGTCTGATAGCCATACCAATGCCATTAGAAAAATTAAGGAAAAGGTTTAAGTTTTACCTTGTTTAATGCTTTGCAACCCAAAATGGGAAAAATTGTTGAAACTGATGCCTCTGATATAGGATATGGAGGAATTTTGAAACAGGTATGCCCTGATAATAAACAAGAATATCTTGTTAGGTTCCACTCAGGTAAGTGGAACAACGCTCAGCAAAATTATGCAACAATTGCAAAAGAAATTCTTTCTATGGTCAAATGTATTCTAAAATTTCAGGATGATCTTTGTAATCAGAAATTTATTGTTAAGACTGATTGTAGTGCAGCTAAGTTTATGTTTCAGAAAGATTTTAAGCATGATGTTTCTAAGCAAATGTTTGCTAGATGGCAAGCTTATTTAGCCCCATTTGATTTTGAGATTGTTTATAAGAAAAGAGAAGAAAATAGTCTTCCAGATTTTCTTACTAGAAAATTTATTCAGGACTGATATGGATTTGTTTGATCCTGCAGAAATGTCCTGCCAGTCTGTTCTTTCCTCTTATAGAGGAAGTAGATACTCCTCCACTTATAGAGGAGGACGTGGACGTGGACGTGGTAGGTAGCTAGATAATATCTTGGCTCAGCAAGGACAAAAAAGGCTTATAGCCGCTGATTTGTCAAATGACAGTGAATACCAAGAATTCTTGGCATTCAAAAGACAGCAGAGAGGAGAATCATATCATCGGGGCAAATGGCTCCTTCTTATGCCAATATAGTTGGCAATGATGAAGCTGAGTCTAGTAATACTGGATTTGTGGCGAGTCATACTCAGAGAATTATAATTCTCTTGGAAAACAAAGATTACTTATGGCTCGATGAGCCTTGGAGGATTATATCCAAATACCTCGAGGAAGAATCTTTCCCGAGCAGGACTTGTAAGTCCATAAAATTTTACGAGCATATCCTCGCAAATAATGGCTGTGATATACATCATTTTTCTACTGGACAGACTGAAGTTTATAACTTCAGCAAAATGATTATTAAAAGAGTTATACCTCTCAGTGACTGGGGATTTTCACCTCAAAAGACCAAAGAATTTTCCTTTGGGCCAGGTAAACGCCCAATTAAATATAATTATTGGGATTATATCGATGCGTTTGATAATGCGCTATTATATGAGAATCCAAAGCACAAACATTCATGGTTTATCAAGATTTGTGCTGAAGTTTCTAAGACAGAAATACCTGTCTGGTTTATACATTGGTGGCAATTCTATGACACCAGGGAAGAAATCTTTCCTAAAGAATATTTAGAGCAATATGCTCTCTGGGAAGATATATCTCCCAAAACGAAAGAGCTCCTTAATAAGGAGTCTGAGGCAAATTGCCCTGGGGAATTATATTCATTATTATTTTTTATGGAATTTTTTATCCCATGGATTTGGAAATGGGAGCAAATATTTGGCTATTCGCAAGAATGCTTGCCTTGTCTTAATCGAATCGCTTATACAAAGTTCTGGGATAAGATGACCAGAATTGACCCAGAGACGAAGAAGCCCTATGTTGATGACACAATGTGCCAGATCAAGGAGCAGATTAAGGCCAATCAAGAATAGGTCAAAAAGGGGAAAGCTCATTACAGTCCCGGCATAAAGGCCTACAACAAAGCCCAAGACCTCACTAAGGTGGAGATGATTGATGCTTATCTGGCGTCCCTGAAGAAAGATATCTTCAATATTGAAGATAACAAATCAGATGAGTCAATGAAGACGATAAGAATGGGAGATGACCATTCCCAGACAAGTGGTCATAAAGTGGAGCTGGATTCTTTTTTTGAAGATATTCGCTTCACACTTTTGGACAAGTTCTTTGAAGAGAAGGATAAAGATAAAGCTGGCAAATAATTGTTAGCCAAAGACAAGACAACCAACATGGGGGCCCTGCCATAATGCAGGATTGTCAAAAGTTGCGGCTCAGGAGCATCTCCGGATAGCAATAATATTGCTTTTAATAGTGGGCAATCATACTGCCATTTTAGTGTTGCCAAGTGTTCGGTGTGTTTGTTGATTATTGATAGCATAAGTGTGTGGGCAAATACTAAGTCGGCCATAAAGTCTATATAAATAGGTATGCTTTGCGTTTGTAAGAGGCAGAGTTTGGAGAGAGATTTCCAACTAAGCCTTCTAAAGTTTCAGTGTCTGTAAGATATTTGGGAGCAATAATATCTAGTTTTTTATTTTCAAGAATCAGCAGAGTACCTGTAAGTTTTTTCCCTGCTTACAATAATTTTGTTTTTCTAATATGGATAGCCTTATAGGCTAATTTCCCCCCTGATATGTGATACTGTCAATGAGACCGTATACTTTCTTGAGGCATGATCCTGTCGGAGCTCGAGATGGTTTCTAAACTTGCTATCCAGATTTACCTGGTACCAATTATCGCATAAGATTTCTGTAAATTAATCTTGTAGCCAGGTAAGAAGTTTCGGGTTACTGGTGCTAACAACAGGCCTCAGTTGTATGAAAGGGCTAGAGCCTGACTCTCCGCTGTTTTCCCTGTGGCCCGTTGAAGCTGAGGATCGCGTGTGAGGCCGTTTTTGGGATTTTGCAGGTTGGTCAGGGACTAGTCTGGAAGTACCACTGAGAGACAGTTGTTCACTCCACTGTAATTAAGGCGATCTACTTACATGGTTTATTTACATTTAAATCTTATGTTGGTGTTGGCTGAACAGGTCGGATGCGAGGGAAATGAGAACCCCAAGACTCCGCGCTTATGGTATTAGAGCCAAGATTAGAAGTGTATGGGGAGGAGACAGTTTAACATATCAATGTTAGGAAAAATGAATTTTCTCCATAGAAAGTATACTATTAAAAATAGTATGATGGAAGAATATGACCTTCCACAGAACCTTGATGAACTGAACAAATGAACAATTCCTAAAGTGAAACCCGATCTAATTTATAAATTAGGGACTTTTGAAAAGATAGGTTTGAAGCAAGTAGTAAAACTATGGAGGAAACTGTTCCTTTAAACTCATCAGAATTAATGATTAAATTGCTTGATGAGATTGACATCCTATTCTTATAGGAAAGATTATAAGTTTATTCATATTGGTTTAGTGCAAATTGCATTTATGCTTTGACTCTAGAAGGACTTCCCGAGAGTTTTACAGCAGCTCTTAGAGATGGAAGAAACCTTAATTGGAAACAATCCCTAATGGGAATTATTCAAACAAGTCTTGCCCATGGTCCGGTATATTTTGACGTATATCCAAATTTTCAGTTATCACTTTCAGATTCTAATATATTGGATGCTTTAACATTAAATGTTAAAACTCATGGTTATAATTATAAACTAGGATCAGAGGTTATAGCTATATGTTATAGAATTTATTATAAGCCCTTATATACCCTTAATCCTATGTGCAGAATGGTAGATAAACCATTAAACGAAATAATTATTATTGAAACTAATTTCAACAGGTCTAATATAGCGACCCGTAGAAAAATTAAGTGGGAAGAGATAGAGTTCCCTTAAAATTGGAATTTAGAGCAATCGGCTGTGCCGAAAGAGACTCCTCATTATAATTTGATGGAAGTTACTCAAGATAAAGATGGAATATTAAAGCTTAAGTTTGATGGTAATACTGAAGAAGGTGTTAGTCATCGCCCTAACTATTCTAGGTCTAGGTCTGTTAGATCTCATATTTCACTTTTTGATGTTCGATTGAAGCCTCTAGAGCGTCAACTTCTCAGATAAGAGAACCAGGAAAAATAGACAGAATCATAATAGATCCTCACAATATTGCAAGAGGTTTAGGACCAGAAATATCTGAGTCAGAAATGGATTTTTCTATCTAAATGAATTAAAAATTAGATTTTAGTCCAAGATCTTCAATTAGAAAGATGATATCTTAGGAATTTAAATCAGAACATTGGGAACCATTTGAAAAATGGTTACAGAGTAATTTTACTCAATCCGAATTGGATAAATTCAGTTATGAATTCTATAGAGACTGCGCTGAGAAAAATGAAATAATATATTTTGTTGAATGGTTTTTAACCACCTATGTTGAACAATATGTTAATATTCTAGAAAGGAATTATGAACTATCCTCAGGAAAAATAATTTCCCAAGTTCTCCCTCCACAGTAATTTTTTCAGATTGAAAAAAATGATAAAACGTATAATTTTCTTGCTTTTGCTAATCTGCTAGAAGAAGAAATAGCTATTAACGAACAGCTCAATAAGATAATAGAACAAAATAATTATACAAATTTATACTTGAATATCATAAATGAACAAAATATTTCTCTACAAGATAGAGTTGACAAGATGAATTCTGCTATAATCCTACTGGAACTAGCAATATCAGAAGGATGGGATGAAGAATTTGGCTTAATGAAAGAGTTAGAAGATTTGCTAACTGAACATTTTAAAAATCTTAAGCTTAATACCTTAGACAATAGGCTAAGAGATGATCTTATTCAGAATCCTGATCATAGACATGTTTATAGTGATCAGATTAATAAACTGCATAAATGGGCAGATAAACCCATAACTGAGAAGTATTATTATCGTAGACCAACACCTGCAGATGTGTTATTAGAAGAAACAAATGAAGTAATATCAAACAGTTATAGTGGCAGCCATATTTACGAATGGAATATAAATGGCTTTGCACATACAAATACATAATACTATTCATAGGATGTTGATGTATTCTACTATATGTAGGAATAATGGTAATACCGATAAAAGTATAGCCCATATGAATATATCAGGATTTACTGGTCAACTTAAAGGATGGTTTAACCCCACAGGATAAACATATTATCCTCAATGCTACCAAAAGAGAAGACGACAAAGATAAGGAAGATGCCGTTTATACTTTGGTAGTAAATATTGTTGAACATTTTACAGGTAAATATACCGACAATAGTGAGAGTATTATAACGCTTTTACAGAATTTAAGGTGCAGAACACTAACTGATTTTAAATGTTATAAGGATACTTTCTTAAGTAGAGTAATGGAACTCCCAGAGTGCAATAGTACTCATTGGAAATCGAAATTTATTGATGGTTTACCAAGTCTATTTGCTGAAAGAATTAGGAAAGCCCTTAGACAAGATTTGGATCATATCCCATATGAAGCCTATTCCTATGGTGCAGCCTGTACACAGGAGGGAATAGCCATCTGTAATGAAATTAAGTTGAATCAACAAATGAAAAGACAAAATTTGATAGAGAAGAAACAGTTAGGTCAATTTTGTGACCAATTTGCTATAGATATACCTACTACTAGTAGGATTCCTGCTAGGAAGCGTCAAATAACTAAAAATAAATCTACTTATAAAGATTATAGGAAAAAGAAAAGAAAATGTTCTGAAAAGAAATTAGAGGACAAGAAGTAACGCAAATATGCGAGAGAAACTAAAAAATGAAATAAAAACAAAAATATTGTTTGTCATAAATGTGGCAAATTAGGCCATTATGCTCGGACCTATTAGGTAAAGAAAAAGATTAATAATCTAGAAGAAGATGATAAGCTTAAAAGACTTTATGTCAAAAGGTCAAAAGGTTTATCGATGTTATGATCATGTTAGTTAAAAGACTTTATGTCTCTCATCATGTCGTGTTTCTTGAGCATATTTCGTTTTACTCTATTACGAGTGAGACTCCCAAATTATAAAAGTCCGATCTCACTCATATTGATCCATTTGATTATGATATTATTGATACTCCTAGCATTACAAATGTTCATCCTCAGCATACCGATGCTCCCCCATTCAAACTGCCTCTTAAAATGATGCTTCTGTTATTGTTGATCCTCATCCTCCTTTTTTTCCCTCGGTATCCTCAGCGAACTCGTAAGTCTACTCATTACCTAATTTTATATACGTATTTTGCTTTGTTGCTTCCTTTTTTGCTTCTATTCATCAACTATCTGAGCCTTCTTCCTATAAAGAGGCTGTTCTTAACCCTTATTGGTAGCAAGCAATTGATAAACTCTCAGCATTGTATAGAATAGATATTTAGGACATTGTTCCTCTTGCAATGAGGAAACGTGCTATTGGTTCTCGTTGTGTTTATAAGATTAAAACAAGAAGGAATTTTCTCAGCAGTATGACATGGATTATGAAGAACCGTTTGCTCTAGTTTCTAAACATGTCACAATTCACACTTTTATTGCCGTTACTTTTGTTAAAGAGTGGCCTATTTCTCAGATGGATGTCAAAAGTACATTCTTGAACAGAGATCTTCAACAGGAGGTTTACATGGTTCCTCCCCCCGGTGTTCCTCATAGTTCAGGGGAAGTTTGTAGATTGAAGAAATCAGCTACGTCTTAGCCAAGACGTTAAACTAGGCTGGTGAGTATTTGTGCCTTTATTTCTACCTTTTTGTTGTATAGAATCGTTTTGGAATTTGTGATGCGGCGTGCACCAAATGTTTGACTAGTGCTTTTAGGGATTTTGTGTTTGAGTGCACTTAAATTACCACTTTTGTTTGGTTATCTAGAAGTTTTAAGTATGGGGTAGTTCGTTTTGTGGAATATGGTAAGTTTTGAAGAATTTTGCGTAGAGTCTGATAATGCAAGTGTGGCAGATTTGACAAAACCAGCATGAGTGAACAAGGAGCTGCTCCAGCTCAAACAATCAAGCAAACCAGCAGAAGTAAACCAGCAGCAGATGCAGCAGGGGATGCTGCAGCAGGTGCTGGTTCAAGTGCTGGTTCAACTGTCCGAGTAGCAGTTTTGTGCTGAGTGCATTTTGAAGGTATAGCAGCTTTGTGAAAGTGCTTAGAAGAATTTCTAAAATACCGTTGAGCATATTCCAGCAAGGTTTGCTAGCCAGAGAAGGAGATTTGCATTGAAGATATTAATCAAATCTAATCTCCTAGATTTTAGGAGATAATTGATCTTGTGGGACTATGGCCTAAACCTGGAAATTGCTTAAAGTGGTGAGGGTATTTAAGCAGAAGGTTTGAGGGCTGAAGAGGGTGATCGAAGCTGAGTGATACACGAGAGTAGACACAGAATTCAGAGTGAGGATTTTTCTGAGTGTGCTACGAGAGTTGTTCTTCGATCAACACACACGGGCAGAGCGTTGAGCGCAGAGCTGTGGTGCGTATTGCAGAAGAGAATCAGGTCTTGCAGAGACTGATTCGTGCTTTGATCTGGAAGCCAATTTAGAGCTGTGGAGCTTGTTGGTTGATCAAAGGCAGCCGCGGGAGAACTGACGGATGGAAGGCTCGGTCGAGGTTCGTGCGGAAGAACTCACTAGTGGCAGGTGGTCACTTAGTGAGGGGGAGTTACTTAGAGTGTGCAGCGCTCTTGGAGTGGTTCGATCGGCTCGGCAGGAGGCCTTGGAGCGACGCGGACAGAGTGCTTCAGCTGGTGTTACAGCTGTTGCTGCAGCAACCCTGCTGAGTAGTGTAGTATAGAATAGGCTGAGTTCTTTGAGAGGATTGTAGCTATTCTAGACTGACATATTGTAGAGGGTGTGCTGACACAAATCAGAGCTTGTTCTGATTGTGTTGAGTGGTCCACACGGGGTTAAAGTAGCATAGGTTGCGTGCGTTGTAACCGAGTGTGCTTTGAACCTTTGGTTGAGTGGATTGAGGACTGGAGAATAGTCCTCCCCAGACGTAGGCAGATTGGCCGAACTGGGTGAACAAATCTGTGTCTTATTCATTGTCTACTGTGCCTGCATTTAAGTGAACAAGAGTGTGCTGCAGCAACTGCTAGTTCACAAATCTGCATAAGTAGAGACACTTGAAATTTCAATTGGTATCAGAGCGGGAACTCGACACACAAAGTTAAAAAGATCCTACAGTGTCTCTGAAGAAGCCAAGACAATGAAGGAAGGACAGAGCACAAGTAGACCTCCACTTTTGGAAGAGAGCAATTATGGTTATTGGAAAGCTAGGATGAAGGCCTTTCTCAGGGCCATTGATGAGAAGACATGGAGAGCTGTCATGATTCAGTGGTCTCCCCCAATCACCATAGATGAGCAAGGAGTGACCAGAATAAAACCTGAAGAGCAGTGGACTGCTGAAGACGGTGCTGCAGCAACTGGTAATTCAAAGGCTTTGAATGCAATTTTTGCTGCAGTTGATGCTAACAATTTCAGGTTGATATCAAATTGTGATTTGGCCAAGCAAGCATGGGAGATTCTGCAAACTGCCCATGAAGGAACTGATAGAGTGAAGCTATCAAGGCTCCAGATCATTGCCACACAATTTGAAAATCTGAGGATGCTGGATGAGGAAACAGTCATTGAGTTTAATGCTAAACTCTGTGATCTTGCAAATGAAGCTCATTCCCTTGGTGAGCCCATCCCAGAAGAAAAGCTTATCAGAAAGGTTCTCAGATCGCTGCCCACAAAGTTTGACATGAAGGTGACAGCCATTGAAGAGGCTCAGAATGTCAGATTCATGAGGTTGGAAGAGCTGATGGGGTCTCTCAAACAATTTGAGATGAAACTGGTCAAAGAAGACACCACTTCCAAGGACAAGAATGTTGGTTTGAAGGCTGAAGCAGAAACCAAGCAGATAGTGCAAGATGATCAGATGAGCATGCTTGTGAAGAACCTTGGGAAGATTCTGAAAAACATGGAATCCAGGACTGAAAGAAGCTCTTCTTCGCAAAGACAATTCAGAAGGGGCAGTGAAAGGAAAGGAAAGGAACCGGCTCAGAGAGAAGACGGAAAGAAAGGAATCCAATGCTGGAATTGTGCAGGCTACGGTCATCGACAAACCAACTGCACCAGCAAACGGATGAAAAAGAAAGCTCTTTCTGCCAGTGGAAGTGAAGATGAGAAAGACCTGAGTGAAGACGAATGCAACATGGCCAGATACAAGTCAGCAAGAAGAGGCACAAAAACACAGAAAAGGATGAACCAGGACTTGCTGCAGCAAGGTCTATTTCACCGTAACAAGAGAACTTTAAAGTTTAAAAAATGTTACAGCTGTGGCCGCAGAGGACATATTCAAAGAAGCTGTTTCTCAGCTCATGCCAGAATTGCCTCGCCCAGGGAATTTGTCAGGCAGAAACATGCGCAGACTCAGCTCCTCGCTCTTGTCAGCACAGCTAGCACCTCAGATAAGATAAGCTGGTACTTTGATAGTGGGTGTTCAGGGCATATGACAGGGGAAAGATCCTTTCTGAAAAACATTACTCCCTGTTTGGAACAACGTGTGAAGTTTGGTAATGGTCTGAAAGGAAGAGTTCTGGGAAGAGGAACTTTGGCTGTGGAAGGAATGCCAAATCTGAGCAATGTCCTTTTGGTGGAAGGGTTAAAAGCTAATCTCATCAGCATCAGCCAGTTGTGTGATGGGACTAAACAAGTCAAGTTTACGAAAGACTCATGCCAAGTCCTCGACAAATCTGGAAAGTGCATAATGGAAGGAGCTAGATCCAAGAGCAACTGTTACCTTCTCAATGTGAGTTCAAACTCAAGGATTCAGAAATGTATGTTGACAAAGGCCGAGGAAATGACTTTATGGCACAAAAGGATGGGACATGTTAACCTGAGAACTCTAAAGAGAATTGCCACAGAAGGGTTGGTCAGGGGAATTCCACTGCTGAAAGGAGAGACAGACTCCATTTGTGGAGATTGTCAGATTGGGAAACAGAAGAAGGCCTCGCATCCACGAGTCAAAGACATTGGTACCACCAGGCCTCTACAGCTGATTCACATGGATCTGATGGGACCAATGGAAGTGGAGAGCCTAGGCAAGAAAAGGTATGCATTTGTCTGTGTTGATGACTATTCTAGATTCACTTGGATTGATTTTATCAGGGAAAAATCAGATACTGTGAGTGTCATTGTGTCACTGGTATCTCGGTTAGAGCAAGAGAAGAATCTCAGAATCAGCAGCATCCGCAGTGATCATGGCAGAGAGTTTGAGAACAAAGACATGGATGAATTCTGTCAGCAAAAGGGTATAACACATCAGTACTCTTCTCCCATTACCCCTCAACAAAATGGTGTTGTAGAACGGAAGAACCGAACAATTCAAGAAATGGCCAGGGTGATGATCCATGCTAAGAGAATTCCTCTGAAATTCTGGGCAGAGGCTATGAATACCGCTTGCTATATCATCAACAGAGTCACCTTGCGAAGGGGAACCAAGCAGACTTGCTATGTGCTCTGGAATCAGAAAAAGCCCACGGTTAAATACTTTCATATCTTTGGAAGTGATTGCTTCATTCTGAGAGACCGGGAGTATAGAAAGAAGCTCGATCCTAAGAGTGATCCGGGAGTGTTCTTGGGGTATTCAACAAATAGCAGGGCATATCGTGTTTTCAACCAGCGAACAAAGACTGTCATGGAGTCCATAAATGTTGTTGTCAATGATGCAGAAGAAGTATCTATCTCTGATTCTGACACTGATGAAGAAGACTCTGATCTTGAAGAAATGCCTGGTAGACAGACAAGGAGTGAACAAGCTGCGGTTCCAGAAGATGCTACAGCAAGTGCTGAAGCAGAAATTCCAGATGACCAATCAGGAAGCCTGTCTGATGATCTCCAAACTGTGGCTCCTGATCCATCTTCTAGGCAGCCCCCAAAGAAGATACAGAAGGATCATCCTTTGACAAATGTGATTGGAAATCCCTCAGACAGAAGAAGGACCAGAAGTCATGCCTATCTCAATACATGTTTCATGTCCAGCATTGAACCAAAGAATTTCAAGGAGGCCATGAGTGATGAATTCTGGATCATGGCTATGCAGGAGGAATTGGCAGAGTTCGAAAGACACGATGTTTGGGATCTGGTAGACAGACCAAATGGGGTTAACATTATAGGCACTAAATGGGTGTTCAAAAACAAAACAGATGAAAAGGGCAACATTACACGAAATAAAGCCAGACTGGTGGCCCAGGGATATTCTCAGATTGAGGGTCTAGACTTTGATGAAACATTTGCTCCAGTAGCTCGCCTGGAGGCTATCAGACTGCTGCTTGCAATGTCTTGCTGCCTGGGATTCAAATTATATCAAATGGATGTTAAGAGTGCATTCTTGAATGGAGACCTCTCTGAAGAAGTTTATGTCGCTCAACCAAAAGGTTTTGAAGATCCTCATCATCCAGAGCAGGTGTATAAACTGAAGAAAGCCTTATATGGACTTAAACAGGCTCCTCGGGCATGGTATGAGCGGTTGACAGTTTTCCTGGAAGATCATGGCTACAACCGAGGGGGAGCTGACAAAACCTTGTTTGTCAAACGAACTCAGTCTGATGTGATCATTGCTCAAATATATGTGGATGATATTGTCTTTGGATCAAAGTCCCAGCACCTGGTGAAGCAGTTTGTGAATCACATGCAACAAGAATTTCAAATGAGCATGGTAGGAGAACTTTCATACTTTCTTGGTTTGGAGATTACTCAGAAAAGGGATGGGATCTTTATTGCTCAAAGTAAATACAGCAAGTCTCTTGTGAAGAAATTCCAGCTAGATTCAGCAAGTCACAAGCGTACTCCTGCTGCTACTCATGTGAAAGCCATTAAAGATGAGCAAGGTTTGGAAGTAAGTCAGACTGTCTACAGAAGCATGATTGGGAGCCTTCTTTACCTGACTGCCAGCCGTCCTGACATTTCCTATGCAGTAGGAGTCTGTGCCAGATTCCAAGCCAGCCCAAGAGACAGCCATATGCAGTTGGTCAAGCGCATTATTCGGTATGTCGGGGGAACTGTGGGCTATGGCCTATGGTATACTAAAGACACAAAGGCTAATCTGGTCGGATACAGTGATGCAGACTGGGCAGGGTGCTCAGAAGACAGGAAGAGCACCTCGGGAGGATGTTTCTTCTTGGGGAATAACCTGGTCTCTTGGTTCAGCAGAAAACAGAATAGCATCTCTCTATCCACTGCCGAGGCTGAGTACATTGCTGCTGGGAGCTGCTGTGCACAAATGTTGTGGATGAAGCAAATGCTGAGTGAGTATGGGGTTGCTCAAGATGCCATGACTCTCTACTGTGACAATATGAGTGCCATCAGCATATCCAAGAACCCTGTCCAGCACAGTAGAACCAAGCACATTGACATTCGTCATCACTTCATCCGTGACCTTGTTGAACAAAAAGTCATCTCGCTCCGCCTTCCTTTTCAAGCTCGCAAGATTTCCAGGGACGAAAACCTCGTTGCCATCATTATCAGAATCTTCTCTTGGATTCTAGCAAGATTTGTTGAAGATTATGTTGCGTAATTTGGACTTTAGGATCTTTATCTTCTACGACCATGTGCTGACGATTGCTGAGCTTATTATAATGTCTGCAGAGCTCTTTGGGCCTCCCCTATGCCAGCCGCACCAAGTCGGAACCTCTCCGTGAGTCTCTAGGTTGATCGGGCATACTGCTCTAGCTCTGGGTCATTAGGGAGTGGTGAAGCAAACTCTGAATCTTTGTTGTGGTCGCTTGTTGCTTTTTTGTCAGTCTGAAGATTGTGCTCTAGCCACCAATCATCAGGGGTGCTTCAACAGGCTGAGTTCTTTGAGAGGATTGTAGCTATTCTAGACTGACATATTGTAGAGGGTGTGCTGACACAAATCAGAGCTTGTTCTGATTGTGTTGAGTGGTCCACACGGGGTTAAAGTAGCATAGGTTGCGTGCGTTGTAACCGAGTGTGCTTTGAACCTTTGGTTGAGTGGATTGAGGACTGGAGAATAGTCCTCCCCAGACGTAGGCAGATTGGCCGAACTGGGTGAACAAATCTGTGTCTTATTCATTGTCTACTGTGCCTGCATTTAAGTGAACAAGAGTGTGCTGCAGCAACTGCTAGTTCACAAATCTGCATAAGTAGAGACACTTGAAATTTCAGAGTCAGGCTGTTAACACAAAACAGTTGATTCGCCCGAATAAGTTTTAGGCTTGCACAAGTCATTTTTGATTCGTGCAGCCTGAAATCTTCATTGCCCACTGAGTGTTTGATCCGGGCGAATCACATTTTGGCCACCCGAATCACTTTTGATTCGGGCAAAGTATGCGAGTCGAATTTATTCGGTCAAATCTGCACGACCCATGGTAGAATTGTGTCCTAATCAATATTGGTTCGGTCAAGGGTTCCACGAATCAAACTTGATTCGACGAGTCCAAAAACTTTCATTACACACCGAGTGTTTGATTAGGGCGAATCAAATCTGATTCGGGTAAAAGCGGAACGTTGTTGAAATTGTGGTAGTAAAAAAATACTAGTCCAATCACGTTACGCAAACAATATTTATAATCCGAGTGACCTCAAGTCGAACCAAAGAGAAAAGCCTAGATTAGTCTAAAGCTAGCTAATAATGCCTAATGCGAGTCTACTAATTAAAAATGGGGGTTTTTCCCTCTATGCGAGGTATTTCTAGTGAATACTAAAGACAAGATCAAATTTGGCTAAAAGAAAGTAGTATAGAAAACGTAGTCGGAATCCCATTTCACCCCTAGGCCATACGATTAGCAATGCAAAACAGAAATATATTCATGAGTTAATTATGAAATTTCGCAGCGCTGCTGAGATGCCGATTGTGAACAAGCAGTTGCTACAGCACACTCTTGTACCGACAGAACTTGTGCATCAAGAACAATGAACAAACAATTTGTTCACACGGTTCGACTCCACGCAACCTATGCTACTCAACCTTAGCTAGTCGATCACACACAATCAGAACACGCTCTGACTTATGTTTCAACCACTAATTCAGAATAGCTACTCCTCTGATCCCACAGACTCAGCCTATTCTAATTAGTACAAGGTGACCGTAGGTTTGCTATAGCACCTGCTGTAGCAACTAGCTGGTGCAGGTTCTGTCCGCGTCGCTCCAAAGCTTTCCGCCGAGGCAATCAAACTCTTCCACGAGCGCTGCACACTCTGAAATGCTCCCCCTCACTCAGTGACCGTGTGTCACTAGCGAGACCTGGCCTGCAGATTGTCCGAGTTCCTCCACTCGATAATTCCACTGCGGCCTGTGTTGATCAACCAACAAGCTCGTCCTACTCTGAATTGGTTTCTATGATCAAGCTCTGATTAGACTCTGCAATCTCGATCAGCCTTTGCTTCAACCACTCAGCTCTGAGCTCACGCTCTGCTCTCGGTGGTGATCCAATCTCTCCGCTCTAGCACTCCTAATATGTCTCTCGGTATATTGCTCTGCTCTTCGATTGTTGAATAGATGGATGGATCCTTTGCTGCTCTGCCCCTGCTTCTTTAAATAGGAACTCCATGCTCCATCAATATCAAATTTAGGAAGTTCCTAAAAGATCTCAACAAGATCCTTATCTCCTACTTTTTTTGGGAGATTTGATTTCCCAATCAAATCTTAAAGTTATTTAGGAAGTTCCTAAAATATCTCAACAAGATCCTTATCTCCTACTTTTTAGGAGATTTGATTTTCCAATCAAATCTTCAAGTTGTGGCAAGGAATCTTCTTTGGGGATATTCTGAGAATATTTAAAAGCCTTTCGTTCCACTGCTACTTCATATCTGCGCAGATTATTCTTTGTGCCAAAACTGCTGCTCTGCTGCTACAGCTCCTGCTGTAGCACCTGCTTGTACATCGAACCTTGAGCTTAGTGGATTAAAAGACTGAGTTTAGTCTTTCCCAGACGTATGCAGTTGGCCGAATTGGATGAATAAATTATTTGTTCATTGTTCTTCTTGCACAAGATTCATCGGTACAAGAGTGTGTTGTAGCAACTGCTTGTACACAATCTGCATCTCAACATCGCTGCGAAACTTCAAATTTGATTTATTATTCTAAGCTAAAGTATCACGCATTCTAAATTCAACTCTCGCTCCTTCTCTAGAATGTGAATGATACCTAAGTGGCACAATTCTCAAACTCTCGCTCGGTTGAACCATGTAGAACAAAAGTCTGCTAATCTCAACCTCTCGGTCTATTGATATTTAACTAAAGTCCACTCTATACTTAGCCTAATAGAAGGCGAATGTCACTCTCGCGCACAAACACTATCTAAATTGATCATGCTTGATCTTCTAAACAACCTAAGTTCAATTCTCATTCCATCCTAGGTGTTTTATCAATTCATACTCATTCATGCGTTTCGTCAAACACTTGATGTGCATAAAATTAACATAAAGAACAAGCATAAGAATTTTCAATCAAATTTTACTCATATAGATAAAAGAACATGTTTTGCATTTCAATCTAACCTAAAGGATCGATAAGGATCCCAACTACTATGGGACTACTCACTCATGCTGAGTTCAATAAAAGACATGATTTTTAAAGGAAATTGTTCATCAATTGAATGCAAAGTAGTAGAGTTTGAGTAGAGGGTTGGTGTAGAATCTTCAATTGCGTGTGTCTTCTCCAAATCCTTGACAATTCTTCAAGTCGTCCAAGACCACTCGTCTAGGGCTTCGTTTTCTGAAAAAAAAAGCATTTTCTAATTTTGCATCTCTTTCTATTTATAGTGTTTCGAAAATTACCAATTCACCCGTAGTGCCCAAATCACGAGTGATTCGAACACGCTCTAGTTGATTCGGTCGAATCAATATCTCAGTGCTGTAATGAAGCTGGAAGAATCACTTTTTGCTGGGCGAAGAACATTTGATTCGGTTAATCCCTTCAATCTATTCTGTCAAAATCCTTATGGAGCTAAGCTGATTCGGGCAGCACGCCTCTTCCTCGGGCGAGTCACTTTTGATTCGGTCAAGTCTATTTGAGTCTGTCAATCTTCTCCTCGAGTCAGGTTGATCCGTGCAGCTGGAGGATGATTCGGCGAAGGCTGGTCGAATCATATGTGATTAGATCACCCTGTTGACAGAATCAAATCTGCCTTGGGCGAATCACTTTTGCAGCTTGCTCCAATCTTGCTCGTTTTTACTCTTGATCGACCGAAATTCATCCAGATTTTCTTCGGGCCACTTCATATCGTTAATACACATTTTAAACCTGAAATGGACAAAGAAAGCATCAAATGACTTTATAAAATAACGGAACATACAAGAAGTAAAGTGAAAAATACTGACAAATATAAGGTTATTTATCTATACATCAAAACGCCCCACACTTAAGTCTTGTTCGTCCCGAACAAGTATATGCACAAGTCAAGCTGAGAGTAAGATGCTAGTTCCTATATGACAGTATCATAGCACGTAGCAAATCTTACGCACATAAAACACATCTATCCCCTTGATGCGCGTCGTTGTACGCGCCAAACTTGTATTTATATCTCCAAGCTCTAGCTAGTGTAGCGGCAAGCAAGGGTCGAACCCAAGAGAATTGACTGTGAAGCGGTTTCCTGTAAATAGTGAACTAAAGGGGGGGGGGGGGGTTTGAGTAAATGGTCGCAAGAACGAATGTAAGAAAAGTGTGAATGTCAATCGAGAGAAATATTTAGCTCAGGGAATTCAATAGTGACTGTTATCATCGACTTCTAAAGATACGATCCTATTCAAACGTTTGGTCACTCCGACAAAGGTAATAACCTAAAGTATCCCGACAAAGGTGATACTAAGCCTAGATTCTACTATTTGTTTCCACAACAAAGCTTCGACAAGAGTTAATAGTCAGAAATGATGAGCGGATAGTTTTACGACAAAGTATATGCTAACCGTGCAATACAATTCATGCAATTTAAGATCCAGAACTTACGATTGAATAGAAACATGCATTAAATCCAAGTCTCAAACATGAATGTCACTAACTGAAAATCCCTAAACTGAAACAAAAATTTAGCTACTCATAGGCATAACTGAAAAATACATTAAACTGAAAAGAATGAAAATATTGTTCATGATCACTGTTCACGCCGGAAACACTGTTCACGCAGGAATCCACTTTCACACCGGAAACACTATTCACACCAAACTCCAAAATTTCGTCCGTCCGTCTCTTCCAAAACTCTGTCTCGTCCCAAACTCTTCCAAAACTCTCTGTCTCGTCCAAGCTGCCATCTCCGAAACCCTAATTGAGATCGGGTTCTAAAAATTGATTTCGGGCCGCGGGCCCGATTGCTAACGTCATCATAAGCTGCCCGCGCCCCAAGAAGACATTATCTCGCGGGCCCGGAGAAGACATTAAGTTGCGGCGCGCGGTGCTAATGTTGCTTGCTGACGCCGAAGTCACTGAGATGCGCACCCATTTCCTTCGATGTCGATTTTCTCCCTAAAAATACCATTTTGAGTCGCAAGTCTCTTTTCATGTATTTCGAACACCTGAAATGCAAACAACACTAAGAAGTAATTGTTCACATAAAAATACGCCCTATCACCCCTACTCATGTAACATAACATAAAAATAACTAAATAAAGAAAATTACTCTACTCCTAGATCACACAGAAAATTATTGAAAAGCGAACAAGGCATTAAAGATATGCTAACACCTAGATCATACAATGCACTAGCTATGCTAATTCTTCCGATATAAATGGGAATAGAAAACGATCCATGATCGCTAAGCTTTCTAGGCATGGCACGCTGAATTATCGCACTAAAGCTACATAAATCATGCATTTCCCTTCTATGAGACATAATATCTTTCAAAAATTTAGCATAGGTAGGCATTTGAGTGAGTACCTCCGTAAATGGCAAAGTCACTTGCAGTTTTTTCAGAATCTTTGATCGCGCGTCGTTGTACGCGTCAAATTAATCCTTCCTTCTCCACTTAGTACAGCGGCTAAGTCAGGGTGGATCCCACAAGGAGGGTGCAGACTCGTCTTCGCTAGCAACCTACAACTTACGAAATTGGGGGTTGTGAGTGATTGGGTTGCGCAGGTGCGCGAATGAACAGTAGTGAAAGCAGAATTGCACTATACGTGCGCAGGCAGTAGATATTAAGTACTATAACTATGAAAAGTATCGGTAAAAACAATCCTCTATGAATGTATCCCTTATCATCGACTCTAAACATCTATAGTGCAGTTCTACTTAAGTTAACGTCCGATCAAGGCTTCCTAACGTGCGCGCATGTTCCGATCAAAGTCCATGAGCTATTAATTCTTGAAACTAGTCTAAGCAACTACGAATCTTATCACAGTAGTAGCCGATTATCCTAGTGTGTTACTCCTAGTTGTCACCGTCAAGTTATCAACCAGTTTAACATACAATAACGAGCAGTTAGAATAAGATTGCGGTTCAAGGCTTCTCTTATTCGCACAACTAATTATCACCCATGTGCATAGAATTAATATAAGTAGACAAACCAAGCATTAAACACAAGTCTCAAAGGAAATACTTCATAGAATCATGCCCAACCGATACAAGGTGTTTAGCTAGACATGCTAGAAGCAAACATCATAGAAATAATAAGTAAAACTAAAGCAGCCAAGGAAAAGTAGCAAGCCGGCGCAATCGCAGGTTGCTGTTTTCGGCTGGCGCAGGTGGTTCGCGCAGAATCTCGACGGCAGGCTTCTTGAGCTCGTGTGTCTCTGTTGCTATATGTCTCTCTCTCTCTCTATCCTCTCCAAACCCCAGCTTCCCTCCTCTTTATATACTGGTCTTGAAGCCCAAGGAATGCTTAGATTTGGCCCGTGAGAATCTTAGCTACTTCCCAAATCTAGGAGATTTTGTAGGGATAATGATGATCAAAATTTAGAAACGCTGCTATCCTGCGCATGGCTCGCTGCGCACGTTGATTGCGCTACTCGCTTTGCGTAGTTGGTTTGCGCACTGCAGTCTGAATCAGCTATCTCCTATCTCCTTTTGCGCTGCTAGCTCCGCAGGTCGTGCATTGCGCTCTTTAAAAGAGCCTGTTAGCGCGCATCTGACTTATGCTCCTGTTTCATCCTGAAATACAAAAATACCGAAAACCAGTAATCTTGTACACAAAATAATGCAAACAAGCACAATGTTAAGATCTAAATAGCGCATATAACTAGGCTCTATCAATCTCCGCAGAGTGCTTGAAATGCGTATCCTCCTTCTTCTTTTTGAGCCTTTAAGGGAAGGGAATTGGCGGCACATAAGGCGCTGGCTCCTGTGGCTTTTCCTTCTCCCGTATATCAATTGGATTCTGCTGCAAAGACGCTTCTTCGACAACTCCATTTGCTGCCTTTCCTACCTTGGCCTTTGGCTACGGCTCCTCTAGAACTCTCCCGCTTTTGAGTGTAATTGCATTAATCGTCTCGGAGGAGTTCACATCGGGTTGCGAGGGCAGCTTCCCTTGATATTTAGAAGACGAACCAGCTTGTTGCGCATTCTGCGTTTCAAGCATTTTGTTGTGATCTTGCAACTAATCTAGCCTTTGAAGAATAAGCTGATTGTCTTTTTGCTGTTGTGCATGAGTCGCGGCCAACTGGGCAATAATAGAAATCAGGGACGGTTCCTCATTGCTTTGTTTCTCTTCATGTCTTTGGTGTGTCCCCTGATTTTGGTGACTGAAATTATTTGGTCTTTGATAATTTCCGCTTTGCAGTTGCTCCTCGGCTGATATGTGTAGGAGGGGGCTCCTTGATTCTGATTTCTCGGTGCAAACCCTGGCGGTGCTGGTTTGGGCTCTATATTCAGCAACGCTCTTCTCAGAAAATTTGGATCCTCATGGATTATCACATGGGCTGGAGGGTTCCTTGGCTGATAACCACTAGCTTGCGGTGGCGCATATCCTCTCCCCTGATTTCTAACTAAGTAATTAACATCCTCATACTTGTCCGCGTGCTTTGCGGTGCACGAGTCATCATCATGCGCTGGGGTAGAACAACTACCGCAAACTTGCTGGTGGTCTCTCTTTTTGTTAAGATTTAAATTTCCAACTGAAGATGCCAAAGAATTCACCGTCTTTGCTAGGGAATTGAAATCATCTTTTGTAACGGCTTTTGATGAATGCTCCTTCCCTTTCTTTTTTAAGTGATTTCTTTCTCCACTCCATTGATGTGAGTTCCACGCTATTTTTTCTATGATTTTGAAACCATCGGAGGCTCTCAAATGCATCATTTCCCCTCCGCTCTTTTGGTCCATATGGTTTCGTGCGTCTTGATCCATTCCATCATAAAAACTTTGCATGAGCTACCATTTGCTAAACCCGTGATACAGACAATGTATCTCCTTGAAGCGCTCATATGCCTCATGAAAATTCTCGTCATCTTTTGTGTGAATTGGCAAATTCTCTCCCGGATTTTCTTAGTTTTTGCCGGCGGGAAGAATTGAATAAGGAAAGCTTGGGCGAGTTCTTCCCAAGTGCGGAAAGTGTTCGGCTCGTGACTCATTAGCCAATCCTTGGCTTTTCCACTTAGCAAGAACGGAAACACTTTCATATAAATAGCCTCCGGTTTGACCCTTTGCACTTTGTAGGTGCGGCATAACTCTGTAAATTGCGCCAGATGCGCATTTTTTCCATACCCTTCAAACTGATTACCATGTGAAGAAGCGCTGACTTTATCTCGAACTCTTTATCGTCACCCTCTTCCAATTATATGCGTGATCCATAATGTCTGATGGTTGGGGCAATGTATTCCACCACCGGCCTTTCATCGTCCTCTTGCGGACGAATAGCATTTTCTAACCTCCTCGGGTTCCGTTGATCCACAATACTTGCTAGTGCTTGATCCATATTCTCTATTATTTGTTGATCAACTTGAATTTGAGGAAGAGGAGTATCAAAATCAAGTGTTGACGTGGAAGCTTGTTCTTGTGTCTTTTTCGTGCGCGCTCGAGTTTCATTCAAACACCTACCAAGCGATCGAAGAAGGCATTAATAAGTGTGAACTTATATTTAAGTAGGCAAGAATAGCATGCAATCCCGATCAACAAAGTAAAGAAAAAAAATAAACTAGACTAACTTAAAACAATACTAAATAGCAAACTAGTCTAATGGCTAATCCCCGGCAACAGCGCCATTCTGAACAATGTCGAAATTGTGGTAGTAAAAATACTAGTTCAATCACGTTACGCAAACAATATTTATAATCCAAGTGACCTCGAGTCAAACCCAATAGAAAATCGAGATTAGTCTAAAGCTAGCTAATAATGTCTAATGCGAGTCTACTAAACAAAAATGGAAATTTTTCCACTATGCGAGGTATCTCTAGCAAATACTAAAAACATGATCAAATTTGGTTAAAAGAAAATAATAGAAAAAACGTAGTCGGAATCATATTTCCTCCCAGGTCATACGATTGGCAATGCAAAACAGAAATGTGATAATGAGTTAATTTGATTTATTATTCTAGGCTAAAGTATCACGTATTCTAAATTCAAATCTCGCTCCTTCTCTAGAATGGGAATGATACCTAACTGACACAATTCAAACTCTCGCTCTGTTGAACCGTGTAGAACAAAAGTCTCTTAATCTCAACCTCTCGGTCTATTAATAGTTAACTAAAGTCCGCTTTATACTTAGCCTAAAGAAGGCGATTGTCACTCTCGCGCACAAACACTATCTAATAATCATGTTTGATCTTCTAAACAACCTAAGTTCAATTCTCATTCCATCCCTAGGTGTTTTATCAATTCATATTCATTAATGTGTTTCGTCAAACACTTGATATTCGCTCACGGTGAGTTGAATACAAGACATGATCTTTAAAGGAAATTGTTCAAATGTGTAGAGGGTTGGTGTAGAATCTTCAATTGTGTATGTCTTCTTCAAATCCTTGACAATTCTTCAAGTCGTCCAAGAGCAATTGTCTATGGTTTCGTTTTCTGGAAAAAAAGCCTCTTCTAATTTTGCATCCCTTTCTATTTATACTGTTTTGGAAATTACCAATTCACCCGCAGTGCCCGAATCAAAAGTGATTCGGACACGCTCCAATTGATTGGTCGAATCAATATATCAGTGATGTAATGAAGCTGGGCGAATCAAATTTGATTCGGTCAAGCCCTTCAATCGATTCAGTCAAATTTCTTATGGAGCTAAGCTGATTCGCGCAGCACGCCTCTTCATTGGGCGAATCACTTTTGATTCGGTCAAGTCTATTTGAGTCGGTCAATCGTCTTCTCGAGTCAGGTTGATCCGTGTTGCTGGAGGATGATTCGGCGAACGCTGGTCGAACCATATGTGATCCGGTCACCCTATTGGCCGAATCAAATCTGCCTTGGGAGAATCACTTTTGCAGCTTGCTCCAATCTTGTTCGTTTTTACTCTCGATTGACCGGAATTCATCCAAATTTTCTTCAGGCCACTTCATATCGTGTAATACACATTTTAAACCTCAAATGGACAAAGAAAGCATCAAATGACCTTATAAAATAACGGAACAAACAAGAAGTAAAGTGAAAATACGGACAAATATAAGGTTATTTGTCCGCTCATTAAAGGCCCTTCGCTCACTTCCCCGAATCAATTTCATTCGGGCTTTTAAGCTGACTCATTCAATTTTTGTTTCTCTCTCAAATCTCTCCCGGTACCAAACCTTAAATTGATCCGTCCATTGCCAACACTCCTCTGTCCGTCGCCGACCGTAGCCAGCATCCTTCCGACCACATCCAGCCACCTACCGCACTACGCCCTTGCCCGCCCCGTCCAACCTAGCCGACTCCACTTCCCGAGTCACCAACCTCTCTCCCGAGTCGCATGCCATGCACGAATCAGTTTTGATTCGGGCAAATCACTCCCTGCCTTACCCGAATAGTTTAGAATCCTAGCCGATCTTCAACCAAACATTCCCATGGCTCGCACCAACCTGAACTCAGCCGGGAAACCGAGACAGCCACCTCCAGAAGGCTTTCCGCCTAAGAAGTCCAAAGGAATAGCTAAACCCAAACCCAAACTGAGGCCTAGGCGAGCTGCCACTGCTGGCACTGTCATTCGACCATCTCCTCCGCCGTCTCCAATCAACGAGACATCCTCATCTTCCTCCGAGGAAGCCAGACCAGTGGGGGAGTCCTCTCGCACGCGACCTAGCTTGGCTATAGTCCCGCACACGAGAGTGGAAAGGGCAAGGACGCCCTTCCCTTTCAGTGAAGAGATTCAAGACGCCTACGCTCAAATGAAGACTCTACTGATGCAGCACACTGGATATGAGGTACTCGCACCGACTTACCCGGATCTTGCCACCCTACGTGAGCATAATGTTATTGATGAAGTTTGTCGTTATCTACGTGCTAGCAATTTTCACTATATTTTGATGGATGATCCGAGTACGTACCCGAAGCTGGTTAAGGAATTTGTGGCCTCATTTTCGGTGACTTGGGAGGATGGTAGTGACAGCGCGTCGTCGTGCGCCTCAAATTTGTATTTATAGTTACCTGTTAACACTTAGCAAGCGGTAAGCAGGGTTGAACCCAAAGAGAGCAAGTGATCAATAATTCTAATGATAGTCACAGGGAATGTTTCAATATTGAGTTTATCAATTCAGAGAATATCAGTCAGGGGAAATACACTGCAACTAGTTATCATCGATCGAACATCATGCATCAGTTGATGATCATTATTCTAGTCTAACAATCCGGCTAAAGCAATGTCGACTCCAATGTTCTACCTATTCTTAACCGCTAGTTCTCGAATAAGTTCAACAGTCACTCGATTAATACCACCAATTCAGTTCCACCGCTAGGCTCAGCTAACAAGGCAGTTCAGTCTAGCATCACATGATTAATATCAAACCAGCTCACTGCTAACCTGTACTAGATTAATAATCAAGGGAATCCAGTTTCAATAACAGAATAGTCATCACTAACTCAGAACACCAATCCATTGATCTCAAACCAGGCGTTGCAATGTAAATCCCCAAACTGAGTTTGGGCTTAGCTACTCATACAATCCATCAAAGATAATAAAGATACTGAGTTTCCTACACTACACTACGAAACTGAACTAATACGAAAAACAGAGTGAATACTATTTCCGGCAGTGAACAGTAACAGATGAACAGTTATAGATGAACAGTGTCATGAATAGTAAATGATTAAAAGTAACCGGGTGAACAGTAACTCTGACCACTGCCACGAGCAGCAGCAGCAGCTGCTCTTCCTTTCTCTCTCTAAGCCGCCGCTACAGTCCTCCGAGATGTCTGATGTCTCATCCCTTTGTTCAATGTGTTTTCATTTTAGGGTTTGGAGTTGAACCGGTTGAACCAAATCTACTTGAACCGACACTGGTTAACCAGCAGGTCTTCGGTTCAGCTGCTCTTGGCCTTGCTCTTTCTTGAATTTGAATGAATGAGTGACAATTCTCCAAATATGCAATAAAATCCGATGCGATCTTGACAGACCTGTGATTCAAAAACACTACGAAAGAGTAATCTATCTCACTCAAAATGTAATACAATTACGGGAATAAACAACTCAATGGAGTACGCTCCATCAGGTACTTATGATTGACAGTGTAATGGAAAGAGGAAGCGCCATGTACGCTTTTGGAATTTCCGCTTGGGCCGCCAAGTTTTTAACATGCCCTCTAGTGATGTCGAGAAGGAATTCGGGTGTACCAAGTATGGTGATTACTCGAAATTCAGGGGCAGCTATCGGTACGAGTTCTGGAAGCACATTACAGGACAGGATATATTCTTCACATCACCTCAGCCAACTTCGATGATTCAGTCTCTGGTTTGGCGGTTGATTCATCGTTTTATAGGACATCCATTCACATCTGCAAGGATGGTCGCCGATATGTAAACACCGCAGATATGGACCTAATTCTTCTAATTCGTTTCGGGAGGCCGGTTTGGCTCCCCCATGCTTTGACACTCCAGTTTGAGTCCTATCAGAATTCAGAGTACAAGGGGCGTACTCTAGGTGGCGGGACATTTATTACGCTTCTCACAAAGCATGTGCGCTTTACTTTGGGCCACGACACACCTCTTCTTAAGAAGGTACTCAACCTGGAGAGTCTTCGCAAGATGCATATGATAGATGCGAAGACTCATAAATGGATTGTTCGAAAAGATGTACCGAGATAAGTGAATTGCGAAATAGCGAATAGAGCATGGGGTTCCTCGGCTAGGAACACCGCCTAGACCGGCTAGCGAGCAACCCCTGGAACCAGAAGCCGCTCCTGCTCCTGCCCCCACTTCAGAACAAATTCCAGATTTTAGGCGAGCTATTATCCACCCTTGTCCATGATATTGTCGCATTGCAAGGAGGTGTCATGGCGCGTCTGTCGTACATTTGGGCATTGTAGACATCCCACCTCCGCCGGCGCCGTTTGCTTAGCCACCGCCTCTCCCGACTATGCCACCTTCAGACATGGGCGATGACTCCTTTTTAGCAATGGTCGAAGGTGGGGTTGGTGACACCATTGCCTCGACCGAAGGAAGCGACAGCGAGGAGGACAGCGAGAGTGGCAGCGAGAGCAGCAGTGGAGATTATACACAGGGGGAAGACGAAGCAACCGATGCAGCTATCCAAGATGACGATGACTCGATGCACGAGACCGGCAAGAAAAATAGACATGATGTTTAGGTTGCTTCTATGTTTGTCATGACTTGTGTTGGTATTCTTGCTATGTAATTTGCTTGACTAGTCCATTTGTATTTTGACATGCTTCGCCATGATATTTCTTTTGCATGACAGATGGTTTTCGAACTTGTATTATTTTTATTTGGCAATTTTTTCCTTAGAAAAATGATTCGGACTACACTGCTAGTTTGATTCGGACTACCTGGCTGAGTAACTTTTTTTTTCCTTGCCCGAATCACTTTTGATTAGGGGAACCTCACACTATCCGAATTTTATATACCCCCCGAATCAATTTTGATTTGGGCAGTTTTAAGTGTGGGGTGTTTGCCCTTGCGCTTTTATTTGCTTAACAACATGATTCTACGCTATATATTTATTTTGGCGCATTATACTCGCATGATCGCTGTCATCCTAGCTTTAAGTATTGATCACACGAAGTAATGTTTGCTAAGCGATAAAGTAGTATCATTTTTTAAAAAAAAAATTGAATGAGTTGTGCTTTGAATTCATGAATCGTATCTTTAAGTTGATTGACATTCTTTGTGATGATTTTATTCGCATGATTCGGCACTTTGACTAGCTAAGTTTGATTTATTTTTAAGCGCTTTCTGTGCATGAAAAATGAAGTTAAGTTTAGCGAACACTTAAATAAACTAGCTTTCATATAAAAACCTCGTACTTATTCTTTGCTTTTAGGTGACTTTAGCATTCCTATTTAGCCTTTGCATTTGTTTAGCTCACACTTCATGCTCCATTATATATCACTTAGGCACATTGTCAAGTATTAAGTGTGGAGTCAAATAAAGTGTTTGTGAAAAAATAAAAAAGGGCGCAAGAAAAAAAATATTTTTAAGATTTTACAAATGCCGAGGGTTAGGAAGCTAAATTCCCCCGTCAAAGCAGTTGTATAAATTCAAAAAAAAAAAAAACTAAACCCACTTAATTCTTGACTTTATGCCTTTTCCGCACGTCCTTTTGCATGCGTGTGAGTGAGGCATTTGCATTTCGCTTTTAGGAAACGTCTATGGTATGACCCTCGTAATTTATTATTAAGTTTCAAGATTTGTACCAGAGAATTTTAAAATTTTCAATGTCGAAATTCCTCTTCTCTTACAGAATATGAAATATAGTCTAAAACTTGAGAATGAGTTGTTGTCGTGAGCTTATGGAAGCACATGTGATTGACTTGACAAAATTTTTGTCTAAGTGACTTTTCTTCATACTACTTGCGTAGAGAATTGAGCGGTAATTTGAATTTGACGAAGGCTAGTTTTGATATCGATTCTATGAATATTTATTGTCACAATGAATTGAATGATTCTTAAAGTTTGCGTGAAGTGAACGATTTGCACAACTCTATTATTATGTGGGCTGATAAAGAATTACTTGCTTAGCAAACTATAATTGGATTTTGAACTCTTATGGATGATTGCAAGTAGGATTTGTGAGTATTCCTATTTTGAAAACTCTCACGAGACTATAACTCGTCCACTAGAGTAGCCTAGGGGTTTAAAGGCTTGATGCATACGCTAAATGCATCCGTGATTCCTATGACAGTGAGTTAGGAATAGATTAATTTTATTTGTTTAACTATTTTTATGTTATGTTACATGAGTAGGGGATCGATGTATTTTGAGTGAATAAGATTTGCTACGTGATTCGATGTTGTCATATATGATCTAGCATCTTACTCTCCGCTTGATTTGTGCATATACTTGTTCTGGACGAACAAGACTTAAGTGTGGGTGTTTTTATGAGCGGACAAATAACCTTATATTTGTCTGTATTTTCACTTTATCTCTTGTTGGTCCGTTATTTTATAAAGTCGTCTCATGTTTTCTTTGTCCATTTCAGGTTAAAAGTGTATATTACACGATACGAAAAGGCCAGAAGAAAATCTGGATGAATTTCAGTCGCTTGAGAGCAAACACGAGCAAGATTGGAGCAAGCTGCAAAAGTGATTCGCCCAAGAAGAATTTGAGTCGCCCAGGTGGGTGCACGAATCACTTTCGATTCGACCAAGTTGGCCGACTCACCTCTCAACCACCCGGATCAACCTAATTTTTTTGACCAGTGTTGATCGAATCAAAAGAAGGCTTGAGCGGATCAAAAGTCATTCTCTCAAGAAGAAGAAGTGTGCTGCCCGGATCAGCTTGACTCGAGAAGGATTTCAACCGATTGACCAAGGCTTAACCGAATCAATTGACGGGCTTGACCGAATCAAAAGTGATTCGCCCAAGAGAGGTGACTGGCCCAGCCGCGAAACACATTGAGACTTTGATTCGAAAACTCTTAAGGATACCCCGAATCAAAAGTGACTCGGGCACGGCGGGTGAATTGGTCATTTTTGAAGAGTATAAATAGAAAGAGAAGAAAAATTAGAAGGGATTTTTCCAAAAAATAGAAACTGTTGTTGCAAGTATGGCAGTGTTTGACAAAACCAGCTTATGTGAACAAGGAGCTGCTGCAGCTCAAACAATCAAGCAGACCAGCAGAAGTAAACCAGCAGCAGATGCAGCAGGGGATGCTGCAGCAGGTGCTGGTTCAAGAGCTAGTTCAACTGTCCGAGTAGCAGTTTTGTGCTGGGTGAGTTTTGAAGGTTTGGCAGCTTTGTGAAAGTGCTTAGAAGAATTTCTAATATGCTGCTGAGCATATTTCAGCAAGGATTACTAGTCAGAGAAGGAGATGTGCTTAAAGATATGAATCAAATCTAATCTCCTAGATTTTAGGAGATAATTGATCTTGTGGGTCAATTGCCTAAACCTGGAAATTGCTTAAAGTGGTGAGGGTATTTAAGCAGAAGGTTTGAGGGCTGAAGGGGGTGATCGAAGCTGAGTGATACACGAGAGTAGACACAGAATTCAGAGTGAGGATTTTTCTGGGTGTGCTACGAGAGTTGTTCTTCGATCAACACACACGGGCAGAGCGTTGAGCGCAGAGCTGTGGTGCATATTGCAGAAGAGAATCAGGTCTTGCAGAGACTGATTCGTGCTTTGATCTGGAAGCCAATTTAGAGCTGTGGAGCTTGTTGGTTGATCAAAGGCAGCCGCGGGAGAACTTACGGGTGGAAGGCTCGGTCGAGGTTCGTGCGGAAGAACTCACTAGTGGCAGGTGGTCACTGAGTGAGGGGGAGTTACTCAGAGTGTGCAGCGCTCTTGGAGTGGTTCGATCGGCTCGGCAGAAGGCCTTGGAGCGACGCGGACAGAGTGCTTCAGCTGGTGTTACAGCTGTTGCTGCAGCAACCCTGCTGAGTAGTGTAGTATAGAATAGGCTGAGTTCTTTGAGAGGATTGTAGCTATTCTAGACTGACATATTGTAGAGGGTGTGCTGACACAAATCAGAGCTTGTTCTGATTGTGTTGAGTAGTCCACACGGGGTTAAAGTAGCATAGGTTGCGTGCGTTGTAACCGAGTGTGCTTTGAACCTTTGGTTGAGTGGATTGAGGACTGGAGAATAGTCCTCCCCAGACGTAGGCAGATTGGCCGAACTGGGTGAACAAATCTGTGTCTTATTCATTGTCTGCTGTGCCTGCATTTAAGTGAACAAGAGTGTGCTGCAGCAACTGCTAGTTCACAAATCTGCATAAGTAGAGACACTTGAAATTTCAATTGGTATCAGAGCGGGAACTCGACACACAGAGTTAAAAAGGTCCTACAGTGTCTCCGAAGTAGCCAAGACAATGAAGGAAGGACAGAGCACAAGTAGACCTCCACTTTTGGAAGAGAGCAATTATGGTTATTGGAAAGCTAGAATGAAAGCCTTTCTCAAGGCTATTGATGAGAAGACATGGAGAGCTGTCGTGATTCAGTGGTCTCCCCCAATCACCATAGATGAGCAAGGAGTGACAAGAATAAAACCTGAAGAGCAGTGGACTGCTGAAGAAGGTGCTGCAGCAACTGGTAATTCAAAGGCTTTGAATGCAATTTTTGCTGCAGTTGATGCTAACAATTTCAGGTTGATATCAAACTGTGATTTGGCCAAACAAGCATGGGAGATTCTGCAAACTGCCCATGAAGGAACTGATAGAGTGAAGCTATCAAGGCTCCAGATCATTGCCACACATTTTGAAAATCTGAGGATGCTGGATGAGGAAATAGTCACTGAGTTTAATGCTAAACTCTGTGATCTTGCAAATGAAGCTCATTCCCTTGGTGAGCCCATCCCAGAAGAAAAGCTTATCAGAAAGGTTCTCAGATCGCTGCCCACAAAGTTTGACATGAAGGTGACAGCCATTGAAGAGGCTCAGAATGTCAGATTCATGAGGTTGGAAGAGCTGATGGGGTCTCTCAAACAATTTGAGATGAAACTGGTCAAAGAAGACACCACTTCCAAGGACAAGAATGTTGGTTTGAAGGCTGAAGCAGAAACCAAGCAGACAGTTCCAGACGATCAGTTGAGCATGCTTGTTAAAAATCTAGGAAAGTTTCTGAAAAACATGGAATCCAGAACTGAGAGAAGCTCTTCCTCGTGAAGACAATTCAGAAGGGGCAGTGAAAGAAAGAAGAAAGGGAAAGAACCAGCTCTGGACGAAGATGACAAGAAAGAGATGAAAAAGGGAGTTCAATGCTGGAACTGTGAAGGATATGGACACATTGAGGCTGATTGTCCAAGCAAACCCCTCAAGAATTCTGAGAAAAAGAACAGCAAATCCATGACAGCAAAATGGAGTGATTCGGATGAAAGTGATGAAGAAAACTGTGTTGTGCTGACAAGTGTTTCAGATGTCCACCTCAATGAGCTAAAGAAGGTAGAAATTCACTATGGGATTGAAGTCTCTGAGAGTGAAGATGAAGAAGACTCATCTGACAGTTTTGCTGATCTTCTGAGGAAGATACTCAAACAATGTGAGGCAGTTCTTCAGTCCAATCAGACCTTGACTGACAGAGTAAATCTCTTGGAAAAAGAACGAAGAAAATGTCTACCCACAGTTGATAATCAAGTTACTATTCTGAAAAGGGAAGATTCAGAAAAACAGACATCTGTTGAATCCACTCCAGCAGCAGCCAAGACAGCTGACCCGCAGAGCAATATTCTGGACGAAATATTATCTTACCAAAGACTTGGAAAAGGGAAAACAGGGCTTGGATATACTGGTGAAGAAAGCTCTAAAGGGACAGTGTTCATTAAAGCCTCAGATGGTGAGACAGACGAGAAGAAGAATTCAGATGCCTCCTCAAAAATGGCAGAGAAAATTGGATCTAGACATGTGAACAAGAGGATGCTGCAGCATCATGGACAACTTTTTTCTCAAACAAAACAAAAGTCTCAGAACAAGTGGAGTACTGGTACAAGTGTTGGGAAGCAGAAGATCAACTCCAATCTGAAGCAGCAACACAGAACTTGCTCAGCTGAAAAAGGGGGAGCAAAGTCCAGAATCAGCACATGTTGCACAAAGACTCCATTTCATGTTGCTGCACAAGAGCACTGGATTGCTAAAAACAAGGGTAAAGCACAGATGGTACAAATATGGAAACCCAAACCAAGAGTTAGGAGGCTGGAAGATCAGAAGAAGAAAAGCTCTGGTGTATTCCAAGTATGGGTGAAGAAGACTCCACCAGATTCTCCCAAGGATCCTCTGAGCAACTGCAACCTGAATTGAATAGGTGAACAAGCTCACATGTGCTGCAGCAACCTGGTCCGAATTAGCTTGTTCACATGTGTTGGTTGCTGAGGATGGAAAGGAAAATATTTGCACATGGGAGGCACGTGACTTACAACTTCAAAAAGGAAAAAGAAAATAACGGGTAAATATTTTCTAGGGCACAGATCAAGAGCAAAAGGGCTTCTCAGAAATCTCTGCCGATCATCCTCTGTGCGCTCCTCTTTCCTTCCACATCTCTGCAGCAATGGTGAAGACACGCGGGTTGAAGAAGAATCTGGCAGCAGACAGGCAAGGGAGGTCTGAAAGAAGGACCAAGGCACGAAATGAAGACCCTGCTCAGCCGCTGGATGTGGTTGTGTGGGAATCAAACCCTCTTCCTGTGTCGCACAGTGAGCCCTCTCCCTCTGAAGGAGCTTCGCAGAAGAGGAGGCGGCTGGTACGTGATGGAGAACCTGTCTCCAGTTCTGCTGCGCTGCCAGAAGCGGATATGGCTGAAGTTGCTTCTGAAGAAGAACTAGCAGCAGGGACTGCTGCAGCAGTCCCTGCAGTAGAAGAGTGCAGATCATTGATCATGTCCCCAGGTATTATTGGTGAAGGGGTTGAAACAGCTGCTGAGTCCCCTGAACAAGAACCTGCTGCAGCACATTCTCCTTCTTCAGACAAGGGAAAAGCTCCTATCCTGATCCCAGGCTCCAGTAGTGAAAGCTCATCACGTGAAGAAGAAGAAGCAGGTTCTCTTGGTGGACCCTCTGAGAAAGGACCTGCAGCTGAAGATTTCTCTGCTCTCACAGTCGGAGGCACATGGTTCAGGAACAAAAGCGTCTCTCAAACCTGGAGTACTGTTGAGCGGAAACACATTGTGCATGAGAAGCGACTGGTGCAAGATAAGTATAGATCAGCTGCTATGATTGAGCTTCTGACTGAGGTAAATCTGCTCAAGTCCCTAACCTTTCCTCACCGTTTCAATATTATTCTGGTTAGAGAATTTATAGTGAATATGGAAGAAAAATTTGGAGAAGAAGGAGCTGATGAGTATGGGAGAAGCTGGGTACGGGGTAAGTCAGTGGTGATTACTCCTGAAATTATTGATGCTTTTCTTGGAATTTCTGAGAATGCAAGAGCTCCCACTGATGTTAAGCCAGAATTTGTGGCGAAGATCCTCACAGGGGGAGTGTGCCTGTCTTGGGGTGGCCCTACCCTCAGTGCGGCTGAGCTAACCTCCAAGTATGCTCTGTTGTATCATCTTGGTGTCAGGAACTGGATTCCTAGTTCTCACAGAGGGAAGGTCAACAAAGATTTTGCTAACCTTCTCTATTCTATTGGAAAGAGGAGGAAGATTAGCCTGGGAAGTGTTATGTTTCCCCAGCTTGCTGCTCATGCCGGGAGTGCTTCCTCCAGCAAGCCTATTGTGCTGCCCTCCCTCATCCATGGGATCATGGTCTCTCAGCATCCAGAGTTTGAAGCAATTACTGAAGGCTTATCTGAGGAGCTGCAGGTCTTCACAGTAGATCACAAGCTATTCAAGGGAAAACATGTAGTGGATGTTGCGTATGAGGATCTTCTAATGGTTGGTTCTTCAGCTCCAGCTCCCCTGGAGGACTCTCTTCCCCCTGCTGCATCCATTCAGCCAGCTCTTCGTGCCAGAATTGTGAGCCATCTCAGGTCTGAACTGCTCTTTCTTGATACTGAGGCCAAACGGAGGGATGCCAGGCGTGGCCTGATTCGGAGCCTCATCAGAGACTTGGAGTTCCTGGAGGATGAGGAGCAGGCCCCTTGAGCATCTATGACAAAAAGGGGGAGAGAAGATTTTTATGTTGCTGAATATTGCTGAATATTGCTGAATATTGATACACCTTGTTTTGACCCTGCGTGGTCGTATCTTCGGCCGTGTGTGGCCACACCACATCTACTTACTCTCTATTGGTTTTATTTAGAGTATTTTTTTTCCTGGTTCATGGAAGAGTGCATATGCTCCAGAGGTTTTGTCAAAATGCCAAGGGGGAGATTGTTGTTGCAAGTATGGCAGTGTTTGACAAAACCAGCTTATGTGAACAAGGAGCTGCTGCAGCTCAAACAATCAAGCAGACCAGCAGAAGTAAACCAGCAGCAGATGCAGCAGGGGATGCTGCAGCAGGTGCTGGTTCAAGAGCTAGTTCAACTGTCCGAGTAGCAGTTTTGTGCTGGGTGAGTTTTGAAGGTTTGGCAGCTTTGTGAAAGTGCTTAGAAGAATTTCTAATATGCTGCTGAGCATATTTCAGCAAGGATTACTAGTCAGAGAAGGAGATGTGCTTAAAGATATGAATCAAATCTAATCTCCTAGATTTTAGGAGATAATTGATCTTGTGGGTCAATTGCCTAAACCTGGAAATTGCTTAAAGTGGTGAGGGTATTTAAGCAGAAGGTTTGAGGGCTGAAGGGGGTGATCGAAGCTGAGTGATACACGAGAGTAGACACAGAATTCAGAGTGAGGATTTTTCTGGGTGTGCTACGAGAGTTGTTCTTCGATCAACACACACGGGCAGAGCGTTGAGCGCAGAGCTGTGGTGCATATTGCAGAAGAGAATCAGGTCTTGCAGAGACTGATTCGTGCTTTGATCTGGAAGCCAATTTAGAGCTGTGGAGCTTGTTGGTTGATCAAAGGCAGCCGCGGGAGAACTTACGGGTGGAAGGCTCGGTCGAGGTTCGTGCGGAAGAACTCACTAGTGGCAGGTGGTCACTGAGTGAGGGGGAGTTACTCAGAGTGTGCAGCGCTCTTGGAGTGGTTCGATCGGCTCGGCAGGAGGCCTTGGAGCGACGCGGACAGAGTGCTTCAGCTGGTGTTACAGCTGTTGCTGCAGCAACCCTGCTGATTAGTGTAGTATAGAATAGGCTGAGTTCTTTGAGAGGATTGTAGCTATTCTAGACTGACATATTGTAGAGGGTGTGCTGACACAAATCAGAGCTTGTTCTGATTGTGTTGAGTAGTCCACACGGGGTTAAAGTAGCATAGGTTGCGTGCGTTGTAACCGAGTGTGCTTTGAACCTTTGGTTGAGTGGATTGAGGACTGGAGAATAGTCCTCCCCAGACGTAGGCAGATTGGCCGAACTGGGTGAACAAATCTGTGTCTTATTCATTGTCTGCTGTGCCTGCATTTAAGTGAACAAGAGTGTGCTGCAGCAACTGCTAGTTCACAAATCTGCATAAGTAGAGACACTTGAAATTTCAGAAACCCTAGACGATTTCCCTTGGAGGACTTGAAGAATTATCGAGGATTCAGAGAAGACATCAACAATTGGAAATTCTGCATCATCCCTCTACTCAACCCCTACTAGTTTGTCTTCAATTGGTAAACAATTTCAATTAAAAACTATGTCTTGTATTGAACTCACCATGAGTGAGTAGTCCCATAGTAGTTGGGATCCTATGGATCCCTTAGGTTAGATTGTAACACAAGACATGCAATTTATTATTATGAATGAGGTTTTTGATTGAAAATTTTCATGCTTTATCTTCATGTTTGAAATTTCAAGTGTCTCTACTTATGCAGATTTGTGAACTAGCAGTTGCTGCAGCACACTCTTGTTCACTTAAATGTAGGCACAGCAGACAATGAATAGGACATAGATTTGTTCACCCAGTTCGGCCAATCTGCCTACGTCTGGGGAGGACTATTCTCCAGTCCTCAATCCACTCAACCAAAGGTTCAGATCACACTAGGTTACAACGCACGCAACCTATGCTACTTTAACCCCGTGTGGACTACTCAACACAATCAGAACAAGCTCTGATTTGTGCCAGCACACCCTCTACAATATGTCAGTCTAGAATAGCTACAATCCTCTTCAAGAACTCAGCCTATTCTAGCCTACACTACTCAGCAGGGTTGCTGCAGCAACAGCTGTAACATCAGCTGAAGCACTCTGTCCGCGTCGCTCCAAGGCCTCCTGCCGAGCCGATCGAACCACTCCAAGAGCGCTGCACACTCTGAGTAACTCCCCCTCACTCAGTGACCACCTGCCACTAGTGAGTTCTTCCGCACGAACCTCGACCGAGCCTTCCACCCGTCAGCTCTCCCGCGGCTGCCTTTGATCAACCAACAAGCTCCACAGCTCTAAATTGGCTTCCAGATCAAAGCACGAATCAGTCTCTGCAAGACCTGACTCTCTTCTGCAATACGCACCACAGCTCTGCGCTCAACGCTCTGCCCGTGTATGTTGATCGAAGAACAACTTCCGTAGCACACCCAGAAAAAATCCTCTCTCTGAATTTCGTGTCTACTCTCGTGTATCACTCAGCTTCGATCAACCTCTTCAGCCCTCGAACCTTCTGCTTAAATACCCTCACCACTTTTAAGCAATTTCCAGGTTTAGGCCATAATCCCACAAGATCAATTATCTCCTAAAATCTAGGAGATTAGATTTGATTAATATCTTCAATGCAATCTGCTTTTCGGACAAGTGAACCGTGCTGGAAAAATGCTTAGCAGCATTAGAAAACCTCCTAAGAGCAAGAACACAAACTGCCATACCTTCAAGACGCACCCAGCACAAACTGTTACTCGGACAGATGAACCAGCATTTGAACCAGCACCTGCTGCAGCACCCCTGCTGTATCTGTTGCTAGCTGTTCTGCTTGATTGCTTGAGCTGCAGCAGCTCCTTGTTCACAAATGACATATGTTGGTTTTGGCAAAACTGCCACACTTGCATTATCAATGTTAATATTATGCACACCAAAATGTTTGACGAAACACATGAATGAGTACGAATTAATAAAACTCCTTAAGGATGGAATGAGAATTGATAATAGGATGTTTAGAAGATCAAACATGTTTATTTTAGATAGCGTTTGTGCAAGAGAGTGAGATTCGCATTCTATTATGCTAAGTTTAGAGTGGACTTGAGTTAACTATCAATAGACCGAGAGGTTGAGATTAGGAGACTTTTGTTTTACACGGTTCATTTGAGCGAGTTTGAGAATTATGTCCCTTAGGTATCATTCACATTCTAGAGAAGGAGCAAGAGTTGAATCTAGAGTGCGTGATACTTAACCTAGAATTATCAATCAAATTACCTTATGCATGTATTACTGTTTTGTGTTGGTAATCGCATGACCTAGGGGTGAAGTAGGATTCCGACTATGTTTTCTTTATTGCCTTACTTCAAACCAAATTCAATCTTGTCTTTATTATTTACTAGAGATACCTCACCTAGAAGAAAAACCCTAGTTTTTATTTAGTAGACTCGCATTATGCATTACTAGATAGCTTTAAATTAATGTAGGCTTTTCTCTTGGGTTCGACCCAAGGTCACTCGAATTATAAATACTGTTTGCGTACCGTGATTGGACTAGTATTTTTACTACCACAATTTCAACAACATCAATCACTTCTTATAGCGGCTATTCTCAATCCTTTCTCTTGCTCTAGCCGAGTGGCTAAGGCCACCACCACCTTTACTGTGTCTGATTTTTCACACAGAATGCGAACTTCCAGTGTTCCTTTTCCGAGGACTCTCCCTTTCAACCCTTTTCCAAATGTCACGTCTTGTTCTTTGCAAGGTTGAATGTCTATCATGTAGGATTTATTCTCAGTCATGTGTCCAGATCATCCACTGTCGAAATAACAATTCCCTTTCTTTACAGATCTTGCTGAGTTGTAGCACATATGAGTATGATGATCCATTCCCTATCTGCGCCTTGGACAAGTGTTTGGGAATTGTTTCAGTGGTCTCCAGTACTTGTTGAGTATAGGGAAGGACCTTGGATGTGACCAACTTGATAGCAGAAGTAACAGCATCGATTGTACAGTTGAGTTCTAGTTAAGTGCTGCATGGGTTGCTGAAGCATCTTCTTGCTTTTTCTTCTGGTCCTTTTATTTTTTCGCCTTTCAACTGGTGCTTTTATGCTTTGTACTTCTAGTTCAACACCTCTAGTTTTCATATCCCTGAGAAACTTAGTCTTTCCCGTGCCACTCTCTTCTGTGTACCCGAGTCCAGAATTGCCTCCCACATGCCTTGGAAACGTCAGCAAGCTGTCCAAGTTTGTCGACCCTCTGTTGAGCATCTTTGCAGTCTATCTGTACAAGTGTACTTCTTCCATTTATTTCATCGTATTTCTTTTCTTGTTGATCAGCATTCTCTGCCATAGATGAGATGACCCTTAGGAGCTCTTCCTTTTCGTTATTGAGTCTGGACACTTTTGCGATCAACCCCTCATTCACCTCCACTACTTCCAGACATTTGTCAATTTGTGTGTAATGTCTAGCTAGGTACTCCTTTGTAATTTCATCTTCATCACTGCGGTCATATCCACTGTCTTGACCTTTTGCCTAGAGAAGTGACCTGTATGAACTCTGCCTTTTAAGCATGTTGGCCATGGTAGTCAGCAACGCCTTTCCCAGACCTCACTCGGTGTGTTGAGTGATGAGCTCTAATACCCATTGAAATTTACTGCGCGCTGCTGGTGAAGAGTTACAAAGGTTGCTGTAGCACTCTCTGTATCACTTTGCAAAATTTGTTTCTCTGGCCAAACCCAAAGGACACCAAATAATTTGTTCACCCAGTTCAGCAACTACCTACGTTTGGAGAGGACCACTCCTGGTCTTTAAGGTTTCACTATTCACGGTTATAGTATAATGAATTCCAGAAACTCAGCCAACGCTAGTTTCAACCACTACTTCTAATCTAGTCAAACCTTAGCTTAATCTGATCACATAGATTAGCTTGCAGCCTCATCCCACAGACTCGCTTCGTACTACTTACACACTTCCAGTAAAGAACAACAATAGACCTGACGCACAAACTTGGCCTATCCTATTACAGTATGTAGTAGACTAAATGCTATAGCAATCTCTGTAGCAGAATTGCTGTAACTTCTGTCGACAACTTCTCCAACACCATCTGCCAAGCCGTCGGACTCTCACTGAGTTCTTCCTACTCAGATATAGCTCCCCCTTGATCATTGCCCACCGGTCACTATCAAAGAGAGTCTTCCAGCTCTCCAACAACCTGCGACACTGCCTGTTCGTGGCTGCTATCCGAAGCAACTGATTGATCCTTCAATGAGACACACTCCAATTGAGTTCAATGGATCAATACTAGTCAAACTCAGCGAAATATGATCTCCTCTGTGCTCTACACAACTTAGCAAAACTACCTCGCAGTCTTTGCTCTTCGCCCGTGGGTTTTTTTCTTGTTGTGTATTCTCTCTTCTTCGATGCTTTTTTGATCTTTCTCTACATTCCTCTTATAGTTTCATCGACGATTATCTTTTGGATCTTCGTTGCCTTCGAATTCCTAGGATCGTCTGCATCTCTTGAATATTCTCCTAGATTCTTGCGGATTTTTTAAAACGGAGTTAGAAACCTTATCGTTCTAAATTGCTTCCAACCGCATGATGACGCCTGCTGATCACTTGAGGACGATTTGCAATGCTCCTTGAGCTTTCGCGACACCTGCAGCACCTCGCTGGACTCTCTCTATGTAGCTTCAAGATGATTGCCCATTCTGCTCTAGCTTCAAATCATCATGGAGTGCTCTATTAGATTCTGTCGCTTGTCTGTTGTCCGGCTTACCTCAGCTTTTATGCTCCACAGAATGCTATACCACTTTCTTGTGCTTGTTGCTATACTTTGTTGTTGTTTTGTCAATCTTCAGATGGTGCTCCAACTGTGATTTTCAGGGAGTGCTGTAGCATATTCTTGTGCTGTTATCAAGGATGTCATACCTCAACAATCTAAAATGGATAACTAACAAAATAACTGTCATGGAACTAAAATAACCAAAATGTTTGCATCGGTGAACCAAAATTGTTTAAATCAATTTAGTGGGAGTAGCGACTAAAATTTAGGCCATCCTAAAACTACACAAACAGCTTATTGAGACGACATTTTCATGGCGCAATCATGCACCCCTTGCATATAATAACTGTCACTGCTGCCGACTTGGCCTTCCATGGCCCTAGGGACTAAATGCAATCACCAACCAGTCCCGTTGCATTGATCCACGAATTCAGCGATTCGCTTAGCTCTCTCTATAGGTTCATAAACTACTTCCTTTATCAAGAGCATATTTAATAGCTTAGCTGCACATTAATCTTCTAACATTGTAGCTGCAAGTCTCCGGATTTACTACTAAACCCGGAACAAACTGTCTAATTGAAGTGATCTCTGATCCCGGAAACATATATATAGATTTTTGAGAAGATTAAACACATAATCAGGAGAACAAAAATCAGTTACATCTCATGGTACTGCAACAAAAAACTCTAATTAAGTCAAAAATAAACAAGGAAATGAGAGGAATGTAGTGACAATGAAGAGGGTGTAAGGCCATGAGCAAGCTGCTGCTGATGCCTCCGCAAAGTCCATAAATGCTCCGTGAATCTCTTCATGAGCTGCGCATAAACTCCCAGTAGCTCTGCCATGATCATGACCGGCATCATTTTCCTAATAATAACGTTACGTAGACTCGTCTCTCACCCAACCTTCTATCTCTCTTGAACTGATATGCAGAAGTTTAACATACAACGAGCTTTAGATACCTTTAATTTTTGAGAAAATGGAACAAAATAAATAATCAGGAAGAAGAAAGAAGAAGAAGAGAAGGTATAAAGATGAATATGAATCCAAAATGAAGAAGAGGCAATAATGATATGAGCCCAGGCCAGCTGACACTTATACATAATATGTATGTGATAAGAGATGATCTATCTGTCCCAACAGGAACACTCTTCTCCTCCATTTATCCTATCCACACTTTTTTTTTTAATTATGTCTAAGAATACCTGTAACTCTTTGCTTAGATTTGACACTTCATTTAGATTTCAACCAGATATTACAATAAAGAAGAATACGTAAAATACTAAACATTTGAAAAAATATTCCATTATATGTTGATATCTTGTGATTAGGGTTTTGGTAAGCCAATACAAAAAATTATATTTCCAGCGGACAAATTCCAACACAAATCCATCATCGTTGATGAGTATTTTGCATCGGATATAGCGATATAGAAGCGCACTGCACATTTCTAATTATGCAGTTCACATAAACAAAAGATATTATAATTATACATCACTTATCATCGTGTCTTGTCTTGTCTTGTCTGAATGATTTTACTTGTCACATTCAAGCATCAAATAAGTTTAATAATGAATGTAGATTTGGACTGTTACATACCTGTATGTTGATGGGTGGCAATAGAACGGTTAAATTAATGTGTCTCATCAATGTTTGTGGTATATTTTTTGTAAACGGATTTTGTATCAGGGTTATCGATGCAAATCAACAAGAGTCAGACAAAGGGAGAACCAGAGTTAGCTTGAACAAAGGCACTCGCAGTCAGATCATCAGCAATAATGCCAATATTGCCTTGCTCGGGTCTCCTAAAAATGAAGCCAAGGATACACTAACGATTATGATGTGATCTTGAGATGGCCTGGATATAGAAAATATTGGATGCACGATTAGGAAAGTATGATTATCACAATCTTCATTTCCTAAAATATGCAAGAATCCAATCTGTATATTTGATGGATTACAAGGAACAACACGCAGACAATAGATTATCAAAAAATGAACCTAAAGAAAAAGGACGATCGGAAGCAGCCATAATTATTGAAGATTGGTCGGAGTTTGAGTTCATGAGAAATTGATCACAGGATGCTTCGATTGGTGTTTGAATAGACTGTGTTTCAGTGCTAATGTTCTCAGAAGGAGAATTTCCGATCAGCGGGAGGCAGATCGAGGTGAACAAGAGAGGGATCTCAATTTGAGAGAGTCAGACGCACTCACGGTGATTCAATTACATAGCGGTAACAGAGGGAGTCATGTTACGTAAGATCTATAGTACTTAACCATTTAATAGTGATGTGCTTTCCACTTGGGGTTCAGAGAAATCCCCAGAGTAGGCTCGTGGAGCTTAATAGGGTAACCATATCCTGTGTCTTTTTCATTCCGGCATACCATTTATGCTGTTATTAACAATTATCAAAACACTATCTGTTTGAGTATTGTGTAACAGCTAATACAGTGGAGTGGAGCAGTCAGAGTGGGACATACATTCGACTTTCAAGGACGACTAAGGTGTGTCCCTACGACAGCTTCATACTAACTTGTTGGATCATAGTTAATGTTTCGTAGCGAGTGACAAATTTTGTGTCCCTCGCTCGGTAAGAAAGCAACAAAAATAAATATGCAAAAAATAATGTGCTCTTATTTAAAGATTTAACTCCGGTACCTTAACTAGTACCTGGGAGAATAATTACTACCTGTTGAGGATATGACATCCTTGACAAAACTGTTCAAGAGACTACTGAAGCACTCCCTAAAGATTGGTGGCTGGAGCACAATCTGAAGACTGACAAAACAACAACAACAACAAAGAACCAAAATCTGCTTCCGCAATCCATGAAGATCTGAAACTGAGACGCTATTCGAAGAATAGGCAAGAGATAGCTATGAAGAGACAGAGTCTGCTTCAGCACTCCGTGTAGATCCAGAGCTAGAGCAGAATTCCGGCGTTGCACGGTGAGGCTCCGGTTAGCATCGGGGAAGCTCAGAGAGTTATGAAGACGTCATCAAGAGCAGAGCAAACACCAGCACGTGGTCCAAGAAAATAAAGATCCAAGAGTTTAAATTTATGAACAGAATCTTCAACAAACTTGCTAGAATCTAGAAGAAGATTCTGATATTGATCCTTGGCGTGTTGGAGAGCTTTAAAAGGAAGGCGGGGCAGCAACATAGATAAAAGAGCACACAATCAGAGAGAGGAACTCGAGCGCACACATAGAGCACACAGAGATCAACTTACGGTAGCAGAGTTCTATATACTAAGTTGAAGAAGCATGTGGTGTTGAGGGAATCAGAACTCATGGAGTTTGATTCTGGACTAGTTCGGACTTCAACTGGAGCACTGCTCGTTAAAGGAACAGTTAGGAGCTCGCTGATCCGTCACGAATAGGCATTATCGCGGACTGCAGAGCAGTGATCGAGGCTACCCAATAGTGAATGAGTGAGTCATTGATTGAGTGGGAGCTAAGGCTGAGTTTGAAGAACTCAGAGTGTCTAACTACTTAGCGGGAGAGCTTGGAGTATCGTTGACTGAAGATACAACAACTCTGTTGAAGAGTGTGCTTAAGCATTCCGTGAGTTACAATTATAATAGAATAGGCTAAGGCTGAGAGGCAGTACTGTAGCTATTTATTACTGAGAGTTTATAGGCTGCACGAAGAAAATATGTGTGTTCAGATTGCTAGCTAGTCTAGGAGATTAGACTGAGCGTTAGATTTCGGCTAGGGAAAAAGTAGAGGTGTGAGTCCTTGTACTTTGAAATGAGATAGTGAAATCTTGAGGATCACAGCATCCTCCCCAGATGTAGGCAAGTTGCCGAACTGGGTGAACAAACACTGTGTCTTTCTTATTGTGTCGGTAGAGTAATTCCTCAGAATGATACAGAGAGTTCTTAAGCAGAAGCTATGACTCCGCATCAGCAACGCATCAGAATTTCACTACCTTCTAGCATGCTAGAATGATTTTGGAATAGTTCTTGTATCACAGTGTTCCTCAGTTACACTAATATAATGAACTACTAGTAGCCAGACACTCAGGTTCACTACCTGCTAAGGTACATTGCTAAAGTCAGCAGTGCCAAAAGTAGGTCTTCCTTCTAATACAGATCAAACCATTGTCTTGTGTTCCCTCCGGAGTAGCGCACTAGTCCAGTCTAGTCTTTACGATAGTGCAATCTTCTGAGCCTCCTCTCCTAAGCTTTGGGTGTCAAGGACTTTCTGGCAGAACCAAGAAATTAAAGTAGGCGCGCCTCCTTTTTATATCTCGTTTCCCAACAAGAAACCCTAGATTTGCTCAACCAAAATATCCTACATTTTCTTTTCTAATTGGAGCAAAAAATCTTTCTAGTTGATAAAGATCATCCCATACCGATCTTATCAATTACTCAATAAAGATTATCCCATACTAATCTTTGTTGACCGGATCTTGATATCTTGAATATCTTGTTTCCTAAATTGTAGCTCGTTTGATCTTGACATCTCTTATATCTTGTTTCCTAAATTGTAGCTCGTTGTATCTTGATATCTCTTATATCTTGTTTCTTAAATTGATGCGCGCTAGATCCTCAATTAGTTCATTCTAGATCTTCTTAAATCAAAAATCTCTTTTGGTATGATAACATCTCATATACCATTTATCTAATGCTTTAAAACTTATTACAAACATACATATATCTAAGATCGCATCAGACTCCACATCAATAAAATTCAATAGTGATTATAATCTTAGTTCAATTTAGTTCCCCCTAAGCACCATACAGTTCCCTCTCAGATCTGAGATAGTCATAGGTATTATTTCCCCTTAGATTATGCATTACCTTTCATCTTCCTCATGGCATAATAAAAAAATGGCACAGGAGAAATAGAAGCATGAGACACAAAGTAAAAGACATAACAGATTCATTCAAAACTCAAGGACTCAACTAGATAAGAGTAAACGAAGACAGATGACCAACATCGTTAAAGCAAACAAACAAATAGCACTTAAAGAAGAGATAACAAAAAATTATAACAAAAAAACAGGGATGATGTAGTAGGGAAGAAAAGGCGGGGGACCACGGGATAACTTCTCAGGGAAGTGCGGGTTAAGCAAGGGCATGAGGCTCGGAGGAGAGTCACCAAACCTGATAGTTGTCGAAATTGTGGTAGTAAAAATACTAGTCCAATCACGGTACGTAAACAATATTTATAATCCGAGTGACCTCAATTCGAACCCAAGAGAAAAGCTTAGATTAGTGTAAAGCTAGCTAGTAATGGTAAAGGTAAATCTACTAAATTAAAGTGGGGGTTTTTCCTCTATGCGAGGTATCTCTAGCAAATACTAAAGACAAGTTCGAAATTGGGTTGGAAGTAAAGTAATAAAAGAAAACGTAGTCGGAATCCTACTTCACCCTTAGGTCATACGATTAGCAGTACAAAACACTAATATATGCATGAGTTAATTTGACTCATAATTCTAGGCTAAAGTATCACGCATTCTAAATTCAACTCTCGCTCCTTCTCTAGAATGAGAATGATAACTAAGTGACATAATTCTCAAACTCTCGTTCTATTGAACCATGTAGAACAAAAGTCATACGATTAGCAACACAAAACACAATTATATGCATGAGTTAATTTGATTGATAATTCTAGGCTAAAGTGTCACACATTCTAAATTCAAGTCTCGCTTCTTCTCTAGAATGGGAATGATACCTAAATGACATAATTCTCAAACTCTCGCTTTATTGAACCGTGTAGAACAAAAGTCTCCTTATCTTAACCTCTCGGTCTATTGATAGTTGCTAAAGTCCGCTCTATGCTTAGCCTAGTAGAATGCGAATGTCACTCTTGCGCACAAACGCTATCTAAATAATCATGCTTGATCTTCTAAATAACCTAAGCTCAATTCTCATTCCATCCCTAGGTGTTTTATCAATTCATACTTATTCATGTGTTTCGTCAAACACTTGGTGTGCATAAAATTGACATGAACATAAAGCATGAGAATTTTCAATCAAACTTCACTCATATAGATAAAGGAAATGTTTTGTATTACAATCTAACCTAAGGGATCCATATACTCACTCATGGTGAGTTCAATATAAGACATAATATTTAAAGTAAATTGTTCACCAATTGAAGACAAACTAGTAGGGATTAAGTAGAGGGTTGGTGTAAAATCTTCAATTGCGTGTGTCTTCTCCAAATCCTTGACAATTTTTCAAGTCGTCCAAGAGTAGTAGTGTAGGGTTTTGTTTTCAGGAAAAATATCTCTTTAATTTTATATCTCTTTTTATTTATACTTTCTTCTAAAATTACCTTTTTACCCGCAGTGCCCGAATCACTTTTGATTCTGTCAAGCCTTGTCAAATTTCATCTCGAGTCAGGTTGATCCGTGCAGCTGGAGAGGATGATTTGACCAACATTAGCCGAATCAATTCTGACTCGAGCACCCATCTGGTCCAGTCAAATTGTGCTTGGGCGAGTCACTTGTGCAACCTGCTCCAATCATGCTCATTTTTGCTCTCGATCGATCGGAATTCATCCAGATTTTCTTCCGGTCACTTCATATCGTGTAATACGCACATTAAACATGAAATGGACAAAGAAAGCATCAAATGACTTCATAAAATAGCGGAACAAACAAGAGGTAAAGGGAAAATTCAGACTAATATAAAGTCATTTGTCCGATCATCAGAACCATGGCTTCAATACGCATTAATACTCCATTGATCGCCTCGAAGAGAGCCGCATCTATTGTAAAACTAGGGCTGATAATATGTCGTCAGTCTGGCCCTGCTTGTTCTGAATGATTCTAGACCTAGTGTTCCCATGCGTCCATTCCATGAATTAACTCTCCGTAGACTCTTCAAGCAGCTCATCCACTAGTGGTATAACTGGAGCTCTCACCCACACTTTCCTTTCATCCCTCGCAAATGTCATTTTTCTTAGGTTGCTCTCATCACTCAGACGCGAACAAATTACCTCATCTGTGCTTTCCTCATAGAGCAGCTGATACAGTAGCACTCTCTTTATGATGCTAAGGTAGGGAAAAGAGTGCCCGTCGCTCTGGCAGGCATGTTCCATATGTTGGATGATGATCTTCGGTAGGTTGACTGGTTCCTTCTCTAAAAGTTTGTCAATCATGATGAAGTCTTGGATCAAGATAATCTTTCTTGAGTACTTGATAAGATCAGTATGTGATGATCAGTATGGGATGATCTTTATCAATTAGACACCCGAAGCTTAAGAGAGAAGGCCCAAAAGATTGCGCTACCGTAAAGATTGGACTGGAGCAGCGTGCGAACACAATATGGTGGTGTGATCTGTGTCAGAAGGAAGACTCTAGTTGTGGTGCGACTGACTTTAGGAATGTGTCATAGCAGACAGTGAATTGGAGTGTCTAGCTGCTAGTAGTTCATTATCCTAGTGTAACTGAGGAACACTTCAATACAAGAGCTATTCAAAAATGCTTCTAGCGTGCTAGAAGGTAGTGGATTTTTTTGCAGGTACTGGTTGAGGCACTGGACTTTTCACTATAAATATTTGATTAAACGTATGTTGTTTCTTGCATTTTTATTTCCTCTATTTTCTTACCGAACGATGAACAAAATCTTTGTTACTCGCTACAAAATGCTAACTACAATTCAATAGGTCTCTAGATATTTTAAGTTAGTTTTAGAGAAAGAATGACGTCAAATAGTGCGATCAATGATTCATTCTTGAAACCGTTGATACTAAAACCTGGTGAATATGATTGGTGGGCAAAACAATTCAAGGCACATGCATGCTACCTGGATGGACAACTATAGAGAATCATAGAAAAGGGATCACAGATAATGGATAAAATTCACCCGACCAAAGAAAAGGATAAAGTAGACTACACTGATGCCAACTACAAAATAATCGAGAAGAATAGTAGAGCCAAGAAGGTACTCCGCATGGCTCTCAGTCCAGAAGACTTGAAGAAATGCTTCGCTACAAAATAACTACGGAAATCTGGGATGCTCTCAAATGGCTGTACTCAGGGAATGAAGATGTCAAAAAGAATCGTATTATAGCTGCTATGAAAGGCCATGACAATGCCATTCTAAGTAGGAATGAATCGCTTGAAGATTTTGACTCATGGTTTCAGGGTTATGTTGGACAGATGGAGTTCGTAGGATAAAAGATCCTCGAGTGGAAAGTAACCCATCACTTTCTTCAGAATTTAAATTCTAAGTGGGATGGGGTGACCCTAGCACTTCAAGCTCAAAAGATATTAAGGAAATCACCCTTGAGGAACTCGTGGCACGACTTCAAAACAATGTCGGAAGAGAACAACGCAAAGCCCCAAGACGTGAATAAGAAAGAAGCAAATCCAACCTTGGTCGAATCAACCTCTCTACTACCCGGATCAACCTGACTCGAGGAGAATTTTGACCAGTGTTGACCGGATCTAAAGAAAGTTTGATCGGATAAAAAGTGATTTGTCCAAGAAGAAGTGGGCTGCCTGGATCACTTTGACTCAAAATGGATTTCGTCCAATTGACCGAGGCTTGACCAGATCAAATGAAGGCTTGACCGAATCAAAAGTGGTCCGCCCAAGATGAAGTGACTCGCCCAGCTCCGAAACACACTGAGACTTTGATTTGACCACTCTGCACGAATCAACTCATTAAGCCTACCCCGAATCAAAAGTGATTCGGGCACTGCTAGTCAATCGGTAATTTTTGAAGAGTATAAATAGAAAGAGATGGAAAAATGAGAACGGGCTTTTACAAAAAACAGAAACCCTAGACGATTTCTCTTGGGACTTAAAGAACTGTCGAGGTTCCGGAGAAGACATCAACAATCAGAGATTCTACATCATCCCTCTACTCAATCTCTACTACTTTGTATTCAATTGGTGAATAATTTCCTTTAAAAAATTATGTCGTCTATTGAACTCACCTTGAGTGAGTAGTAGCATAGTAGTAGGGATCCTTATGAATCCCTTAGGTTAGATTAATTGTAACGCAAGACATGCAATTTATTATTATGAATGAGGTTTTTGATTGAAAATTCTTATGCTTTATCTTCATGTTAATTTTATGCACACGAAGTGTTTAACGAAACGCATGACTGAGTATGAATTAATGAAACATCTAAGGATGGATTGAGAATTGAACTTAGGTTGTTTAGAGGATCAAGCATGTTTATTTTAGATAGCGTTGTGCGCGAGAGTGACATTCTCATTCTATTAGGCTAAGTATAGAGCAGACTTGAGTTAACTATCAATAGACCGAGAGGTTGAAATTAGGAGACTTTTGTTCTACACAGTTCAATAGAGGGAGAGTTTGAGAATTGTGTCCCTTAGTTATCACTCCCATTCTAGAGAAGGAACGACAGTTGAATCTAGAGTGCGTGATACTTTAGCCTAGAACTATCAATCAAATTACCTTATGCATGTATTGCTTTTTTTTTTTAATGCTTTCTTTTCAAACCAAATTCAATCTTATATTTAGTATTCACTAGAGATACCTCGCCTGGAGGAAAAACCCCAGTTTTTATTTAGTAGACTCGCATTAAGCATTACTAGCTAGCTTTAGACTAATCTAGGCTTTTCTCTTGGGTTCGACCCGAGGTCACTTGTATTATAAGTATTGCTTGGGTACCGTGATTGGACTAGTATTTTTACTATCACAATTTCAACAATGTCAATATGTGGATAAGCATATAACCTTATTAACCAGAGCCCTCTAAATGGTAGGGAACGTACACCTTTGATCCTTCAAAGGGAAGCGAACCAACAAAGATCTTCTATGTTATCACTATCAGAAGAAAGAACACTTGGTCAAAGACTATTTGAGTAAAAAGGCAATAGAGCCCCCAACACAGAAGGATATCAAGGCAATGCTGGTAGCCTGAGGAGAATCTAAAAAAAAATAGCGAGGAAGACAACCTACCAAGGAAATATGCATAATGGCATCAAATAAAACTCTCAACTATGAGGTAGCTAATCCTGATCCTCTTTTATATTTGATTAGTAAAACTAATTCTCAATTGATGTCAATCGTTAAAATCTAGCTCAAAAGAATGTAGACCTTAGCGCAACTTTAGTAGAACAAGAAGAGATGATCTTAGGTCTTACAAGGAACAACGAACTCTGGTCTTCCAAAGACATAAAAGTTGAGGAGGGAAAGTTGGTTACATCCAATCAGAATAACGAAGATGCCAAGCAATGAAAATTATTCTCTCCTTGGAAGGAAAGATTACATGTTTTGAATCAGATAATGCTGAACTGACAATAAATATAGAAAAATCCCAAGTATATTAGGAGGAAAAGAAAAAGGTCTGGTTGAACGAACACATTGACTCCAAGATTGAAAAGATGAAGACAGACTTCTTCAAACGCTTCCTATCACGACCAGGTTACTAACCGCTCGTCATTGTACGCGACAAATTTATTATCTGTAATCCTTTTCGACACGTAGAACAGTGGCAAGCAGAGTCGATCCATAGGGAACTGAAAAAGGAAAGTACTCTGGAAATGGTTAGAACAATGGGGGTTGTCATAGGAAAAAAGTTGTAGTTACTAGAAATAACGCTGCGAGTAAAAGAACGAGAGTTTTCTTAAAGATGATGAAGATCGATTCAGACCAATCATTTGTGAATTATGTTTATCATAGACACCAATAATCAATCATATACTCATGCATCCTATTCCGGCAAAGGTAGTATTCATGCGCATATCCCGGCAAAACTGATATGCTTATAGCTGTCCTAGGTTTGCAAACTCCGGCAAAAGTAATGTTAAGACCTAGGTGTTACTACTTGTTATTACGGCAAAGCATCAAACAAGTGTTAACGAACGATAATGAATCACAAGAGAAAGATGTTGTCGGCAAAAACTCACTTAGCCTAGCAATTCAGTTTCGTAATGTGAAATAGAGAGCAAGTAAAAGAATACATCAAAGCAGTATGAACAAGTCTCAAAACATTTCTTCACAAGTTGATGATCCAAATCGAATGAAAAGTTTAGCTAGACATGCTGGCTAGCGTCAAAATCATAAGTAAGAATTGAGCAACAAAAAATGAATGTCGAATGCGAAACCAAAAACTGGCCGTAGTCACTTCCGCCTTATTCCTTTTTCTAAGTATTCTATGTGTCTTGTGTGCTTATGTGCTTTGTGTTTGTGTGAGTGTGTTTTCTCTAACCCTAGTCTGATCCATTGTATTTATACTGCTCAGTGGAGATCAGAAACGGAAGGTTGCATGTTCTCAAAATTGGGACAAGTGAATATTCGAAAGTGACGTCATGCTGACAAAATCAGCAAACGCTGCATTATTAATTCCTGCGATCAACTAAGGCGCTCGCAGTTTGTAAAATAGGCATTGCTAGCGGGATTGGTCAATGCCCAATTCTTCGTTTAGCTTCGGCCCAGTCTCTTGTGTGGCTCGATTTTGATGCTCTTCGGATGCGAATTAGCTGCCTGATGAGCTGATAAATAACCTTATATTTGTCCGCATTTTCACTTTACTTCTTGTTTGTTCCGTTATTTTATAAATTCATTTGATGCTTTCTTTGTTCATTTCAAGTTTAAAATGTGTATTACACGATATGAAGTGGCCCGAAGATAATCTGGATGAATTCCGATCGATTGAGAGTAAAAACTAGCAAGATTGGAGCAAGCTGCAAAAGTGATTCGCCCAAGGTAGATTTGATTCGACCAACATGGTGACCGAATCATATATGATCCGACCAGCCTTGGCCGAATCATCCTCCAGTTGCACGAATCAACCTGACTCGAGGAGAAGATTGACCAACTCAAATAGATTTGACCGAATCAAATGTGATTCGCCCAAGGAAGAAGCGTGCTGCCCGAATCAGCTTAGCTACGTAAAGATTTTGACCGAATCGATTGAAGGGCTTGACCAAATCAAATGTGATTCGCCCAGGAAAAAGTTATTCTCCCAACTTCATTACAGCACTGAGATATTGATTCGACCGAATCAACTAGAGCGTGTCCGAATCATTTTTGATTCGGGCATGGCGGATAAATGTAAATAGAAGAAACATGGGAAAAATTAAATTGTGCCTTGTGGTGCCTCCGGCGCCTAGGGTTCCTTTCTTAGAATGAAACCCTAATTGGAGAACTTGAAGAATTGTCAAGAATTTGGAGAGTACATCAACAATTGAAGATTCCTCAACATCCCTTTACTCATTCCCTACTTCCCTACTACTCTACTACTCTACTACTTTACTTTTCCTTGCTATACAATTTTATTATGCTTTGTTTCAAACTCACCATGAGTGAGTAGTCACATAGTAGTTGGGATCCTTATGGATCCCTTAGGTTAGATTGTAATGCAAAACATGTTCTTTTATCTATATGAGTGAAGTTTGATTAAAAATTCTTATGCTTGTTCTTCATGTTAATTCTATGCACACCAAGTGTTTGACATGAATGAGTATGAATTGATAAAACACCTAGGGATGGAATGATAGTTGAACTTAGGTTTTTTGGAAGATCAAGCATGATTATTTTAGATAGTGTTTGTGCGCGAGAGTGACATTCACCTTCTATTAGGCTAAGTATAGAACAGACTTTAGTTAACCATCAATAGACCGAGAGGTTGAGATTAGGAGACTTTTGTTCGACCCGGTTCAACAGAGCGAGAGTTTGAGAATTGTGTCACTTAGGTATCATTCCCATTCTAGAGAAGGAGCGAGAGTTGAATTTAGAATGCGTGATACTTTAACCGAGAATAATCAATCAAATTAACTCATGAATATATTTCTGTTTTGCATTGCCAATCGTATGACCTAGGGGTGAAATAGGACTCCGAATACGTTTTCTTTATTACTTTCTTTTAACCAAATTTGATCTTGACTTTAGTATTCACTAGAGATACCTCGCATAGAGGAAAAATCCCCATTTTTATTTAGTAGACTCGCATTAGACATTACTAGCTAGCTTTAGACTAATCTAGGCTTGTCTCTTTGGTTCAACTCAAGATCACTGGAATTATAAATATTGTTTGCGTACGGTGATTGGACTAGTATTTTTACTACCACAATGTCGACAACGTTCACTGCCACTCCATTCCGTGGTCACTCCTTATAGCTACCACTCGCAGACCATTTTCTTGTTCTATCCGGGGTCCTAAAGCAACTATTATTCTAACAGTTTCTGATTTCTCACTTATGAAGTCGATCCAAGAAAAATGAGTATAGTCATCAACACATGCGAATGCATATCTCTTCCTTCCACACCTTTCAACTTCCATTCAAATCTCCTTTGATCTTTGGTATTCCTCGAACCAAGTGCTCGGTAGCAATCTTTTTCAGGGTTCTAAGATTCAGCTGGCCCATCCTCTTGTGCAATAAATTCACCTCTTTAGTCTTGGTCATCAAAAAAGTCGATCCACAGGTTTCTATAGCATCTGGTGACTGTTCCTTCTGATTGCTTTTCTTTGAACCTACTTTTAAAATCTGGCTGACCTATCCACCTTTTGCTTTTGGAGTTCAGGTTGTTCTAGCTCCGGAGCTTTAACAAACTGTGTGTTTCCAGAACCCAATATCCTATATACCCAAGACTAGTATTTCATCTCCATATCTTTAACACACTAGGAAGTTCTAGTACGGATGATAGAACTTGTCCCAACGGTTGTTATGACAACTCCTGAGGAAACGTGTTTGGAATGTTTCGAGTGAAAGTAAATACGAGACAAAGAGATTTGGTAACCCACTTCGGGACAATGTGTCTGTAATGTGGGAGGGGGGGGGGGGGGGGGGTGTTCTCCTAACTCTAACAAGCAGCAATCCACTAGTAACAATCGGACAATGAAGTACAAACTTGCAAGACTCCCTCTTCAAGTCCTTGTACCACCGACTCGTCTGGATGCACACTGAGCTCCCTCAGTGTAGAGATCCCTCTCTATGGCTTGTCACAAGATGGTCATCAGTCTCTGATTTTTCTCTAAGGAACTCAACCTAAGCATATCTAGAAAAATCATCAACACTTACTAGAGCATACCTTTTTCCACCAATCCCCTCAACTTGGAATGGTCCAACAAGATCCATATGGAGAAGCTCAAAGATACGCTTCGTGTTTATTTGAGTTACTGGCTCTAGATTGCTTCCCAATCTGACATCCTCTGCAATCTCTATTCTCCTCTTCTTTGATAATGAAAAGCCCTCTCATCAGCTTCTTACTGGATGACTTCTTCAGAGCTTCGAGTGCCCCAATCTCCTGTGCCACATATTCATCTCACATGTCTTAGTAAGTAGACAATTTGCATCAGAAACAGCTCCTGCAACATCTAACAAATAGCAGATGTTAGTAGAGTGACTGCCACGCATCACACAGTCACCATCAGCATTGAGAACTCTGCACGAATTTCTAGTAAACTTTACCTCACAAAATTCATCACATATCTTACTGATACTGATGAGATTAGACCCTCAACATAAAGTACGTTTGTTAGACTGGGTAATCCAGATAGTTTCAGGACACCTGCTCCAACAACTTTTCCTTTTCCACCATCTCCAAAAGTTATTGATTACCCATCCAGTGGTGTTAGATGCTTAAGAAAAGCTGAATTACCTGTCATATGTGCTAAACAACTACTGTCAAGTTACCACATATCTTTGTTCAAGTTGACAGTTGAACTATAGACAACAAAGCATACCTCCTTTCCATGTCTTTTTTGTTTCCATTCTTGCATCATACGTGTCTCAATACGTCCATACTCAGCTAGGAACTTCCTACACTTTCTCTGTATGTGTGTATGGAAATAATTACAGATCATGGTATCACTAGTCCAGGAAGTGTTATAGCGATTGCTGTAGATAAAGCTGGAACTTCCCCATAACGTCTCTCCTCTAACAATACTATGTCTTGCCTTTGCTACTTCCAGATGTGTTCCCAATATCAGACCGTCCTGCACCATACCTCTAAGCACCAAGGATCTCATTCAAATCTTTTGTTCCAGATTTCATCATACTTATTCCCTTTCTCAAATTATTCAGCTTCAGCTTCTTCTCACCATGATCACGAATTTCCTTACTGAGTCTGGTCTTTGTCACAGCAAGCTCCTCATCTAGTCCTTTCTTTTGCTCCTTTAACTACGTGATAGTGACACTGAGTTTTCCATTCATCTTCACAACTAGCTTCCACTTGGCGTACATATCTCTCAGATTTCTCCTCATGGTCTCCTCGTTGATCTTCTCACCATCACTAGAGTCAGTGTCGCTGTCAGGGTCTGTTTCCTCAGCACCTTCCTTAGCAGTTAGTGCGAAAGCTCTGTGACATCCTCAGCATCAAGGTAAGCATTTGCTTCAGTTATTAGTGCAACAAAGTTACTATGATCTTCTCCAATATCACTGCTCTCAGACTCATCATCACTGTATGTGGTTACCATGGCTTTCTTCTTCATCAATGTTTAGCACAGTGCCTTTGTATGTGATCGTATCCTTGACAAGCTCTGCACTGAATCTCTTCATTTTGATTTTGATCAATATCCCTACGCTTGCCTTTTTGAAATTTGTCATCTTTCCTGATAGGATATCTTTGGTCACTATGCTCCTCCTTCTTCCCTTGGTTTCCATGATCACCACGAGCCTTGTAATTTGATCTTCTCTTGTCCATCTTTTTCATGAACCTTCCAAACTGTTTGGCCATCATAGTTACTTAACCATCCTCCATCTCATCATTAGACTTTGTGTCAGAGTTTGTTACAGCGACTTTAGAGCAATTCTTCTAGTCTTCTTCTCTGCTGTCTTTCTATTGTTCATCTTCATCTCATAGACTCTGAGAGATCCTATGAGAAAGTCCATCTTCATGTTCTCCAGATCAGCAGTTTCCTCAATGGTTGTCATCTTGACATCAAACTTCTGAGGAAATGACCTGACAACCTTTCAACCTGCTCAGCCTCTGACACATGCTTCCCAAGTATTCCCATTTCATTCACTATATCCATCAGACGCGTGTTGAAGTTAGCTATGGTCTCATCATCCTTCATCATCAGCTGCTTATAGCTAAGCCTCAAAATCTGCATTCTGGTCTTCCTTACCTTAGCATCTCCTTCAAAATTTGTTTCCAGAATGGTCCACGCGACCTTTGCTATCTCAACACTTGCTATCAACTTATAGTTCCGCTTATCCACGGTAGAGATAATAGCATACAAAGCTCGACTGTTCCTGTGGAATAGTTTCTTCTCCTCCTAAGTCTAGTCTTTTTCTGGCTTTGATGCTTTTTACTCTAATAGCATCTGCAGTACTTAATGGTACAGCCCAACCTTCAACAATAGGCTTCCACGCATACTCATTTACCGACTAAATGTAAGCTTTCATCTTTGACTTCCTGTAGCCAAACTCATCTTCCTCCAAATTGGGAGGTCTCCTCATATCTCTTCCACTCATTCTGAGTTTCCTCCGATCACACCCTGTGTGTCGGACGCCCGCTCTGTTACCACTTGTAGTTCTAGTACATATGATAGAACTTGTCTCAACAGTTGTTAGTACAACTCCTGAGAAACGTGTTAGGAATGTTTCAACTGTTTCGAGTGAAAGTAAAAACGAGACATGGAGATTTGGTAACCCACTTCGGAACAATGTGTCCGTAATGTGGGGGGGGGGGGGGGTCTCCTAACCCCGACAAGCAGCAATCCACTAGTACCGATCGAACAACGAAGTACAAACTTGCAAGACTCCCTCTTCAAGTCCTTCTACCACCGACTCGACTAGATGTGCACTGAGCTCCCCTCAGTGTAGATATCCCTCTATGGCTTGTCACAACAGCTTCGTTCTCCCGAACAACTGCTCGTCACTCAACGTCCTCCTGAATCGCTGGCTTCCTCCCGGATAGCTGGACAGATCTGTTTTGCAACAGGATTTGTGAAACATATAGCTTCAGCAAATACTCCTGCTTCTCGTGCTTGAATAATAACTTAACTCCAATCTCTGATGGGTGCACTCAATCACTTAACCTCAACTTCTCTTGTATATTTCTATAATGCAAGAGAGCTGCATAAACGCCCATCCTTTTCAACTTCGTTCCGCCTGCATTTTATGGCCAACGACAATCTCCTCAAAAACCTCAACCAATATTCAAAAGAATATATTTGAATATTTGTTGATCTTCATATTGTTGTCAAACTAAGAGATTGCGTTCTCAAAATATAGTTGAAGATATTCTGGGTCTTTATCCACCCAAGACCCTAGTAATCTCAGAGATATGCTCCACGCCCTAGATTCTCGGAATCTGCTGATTCCAGAGAATATACACCTTTGGTTTACAGCCAGTGCGAACTCCAGCACTTGCTATAACACCTTGCTTTCCATCTCCTGACTTTAGTGTTTCAGTTTTATCTTCTGGCTATTCTATGCATATTTCTAACTTACTTGAACAACTCTTTGCACAAAAGCATGCCATAAAAAAATCATGGGACTAACACACTAGTATAGCATCAAGGTTGCTAGACCCACTATTTAGCATCTTCCCCAACCTCTTGTGTTGACTCAGTTATTCTATCACGGCAACAGAGTCTACCTCATGTTATTTTGCTTGAGTCTTCAGGGAGGTGATGGACTGGTTTAAGTCATTCTTCTCAGTCGTCAGAGCATCGACAATTTCTTGCAAGTCTTCTTTTTCCTCTTCTAGACGAGTGACGGCAGGTCGTTGTGTGCGTCAAAGTTAAATTTATAATACCTACTTACTAGCTAGTGATAAGCAGGGTCGAACCCACGAGAGAGCCAATAGTCTAGAGTACTATTAATTAATTGTCGCACTATAAGGAGGGTTTGCATGAAGACTGTTTGTTGTTTATCAATCAGTTCAGGGATATGCATTGCAACTGGTAATCTTCGATTGAAACATACATCAATTTGTAAAACTATTGTTCTTAGTCTAACAATCCTGCTAAGGTAATGTCGACTTCAAGTTCTATCTACTATTAACCGCTATGTTCTCAAGTCGATGTAATATTTATCCTCTTAGTTACCACTATTAGTTCCACCGCTAGGCTTATGCTAATGTTGGACTAATCGAATATCATGCACTGCTAGTCTAACTAGATCACCGCTAAATTCCTCCAATCAAACATACAAGCATGTCATTAAGTTCAAGAACAGAAATTCACCAAATCGAATTATGAAACATAAATAATATCAAACCGTTCGTTGCAACACAAATCTCCAAACTGAATTAGGGTTTAGCTAATACAATCCATCTAAAGCAATAATGAAAATAAACTGAATTCAGAAAAATACTAAAACTGTGAGCAGTACTTCCGGCGATGAACAATAAACAGAATCATAGTAAACGATGAATATTGCGTGATGAACAGTAATTTCAGTGATGAATAGTGCTTACATCTCTCCAATCTCTTGTTTTTCTTCCTTTGATTCAGTTCGAACTCTCTAGTCGTTCTGCAAAGACTGTCTCTAAAAACTAAGGCTTCTTCCTCCTTTTGCTCTTTTAAAATTGGGCGGGATGAACTCCTCTTGCACGAATCAAAAGTGATTCGTGCAAGGCTTCAAAAGTGATTCGGGCACCCTTGGGCAAGCTTGACGAGTCGAGTTTGATTCGGGAAAGCTCCAAGGTTGATTCGGGTGAGTCAAAGTGTCTTCATAAGCTTGGCAAATCAGTAGCGATTCGGGCTGGCTCCAAATTGATTCGGGCACCCTTGGGCGAGTCAATTACTTAATGTGCAATGGAGCTGGGCAGATCACTTTTGATCAAGCCGGATCAATGGCCTTGGGCGAGTCACTTGTGATTCGCCCACTGCTTGGGCGGATCACTTCTGCTGCGTTAGAATCTTGCTTGTTTGACCCTTTAAACCTTCGAAACGCGTCTTGATATAAACTAAAAGTCTTGAGTTAGCTTTCCAACAAGCTATAGTATACCTCAATCAAATAAGTAACATATACTCAGCAAGCCTTCGACTACAAAGAGGTCAATCTGCCCAGAATTGGCCTATATTCGTCGGAATGCGCAATAAAGCTCCAAGCGGTCTTGATACACCTGCGATGCGAAACACTACAAAGAAGTAATCTTTGACACACAAAATGCAATTAAAGAATGAGAATAAACAACTCAATGGAACGTATAAATACGCTCCATCAACGAGACACATTTGTATTTAGATCCTTATTGACTTTAATCACTTCCAGCCACTTCTGGAGCATCAGGGCGAAGTTTCTAGCGAAACATTCCTCAGTTGAGCTCTTTATCATCACTTCTTTCTGAGTTTGAAAGGTTGTGCACCAACTTTACTGTATCTTTCTTGACTCTAGTATCATAGTTGTGGTTTGCTACAGACGCCAGTCCCCGATTGTTCCTAGGTTCAGCTTCATGCTCACTATCTTCTAAGTCTACATCGCTCCATTTGATAGCATAGGACTTATTGTTCATTTTTTTTTGGTTGCTAGGGCATTTTGGTGTATATGGCCTAGACCTTCATATCCCAAGCAGCGGATTCCATTCTAAACGATTTTTGGAGCCAGATTGTTGCCCAGTATATGGGATTTTTTGGTCAAGTTTCTTCATGATCTTTCCAGAGGTTTTGGGCACCAGTGCAAGTTGCTACGACATCTCCTCGGGTGATCCTTGTCTAACCTTTGTTTCAACTTTCAACCCAACGCTCTTCATACGGGATGGTGGAGCTTCCTCTAGCAACTTCATCTCAAATTATTTCAGAGAACCAATCAGTGCTTCCAATCTCATATTCTTGACATCCTGAGCCTCTTCTATTGTAGTAACCTACATAGCAAACCTTGGCGGCAGTGGCTAGAGTACCTTGCGGACTAGCTTTTCTTCCTTCATAGGTTCTCCTAGTGCAAAGGCTTCATTGGACAGATCGCAAAGTCTTGCTTTAAAGTCTGTTATGGTCTCCTCTTCACGCATCTTCAGGTTCTCAAACTTTATGATGATCATCTAGATTCTTGACGACCCAACTCCGTCTTTGCCGTCATGAGCTGTCTCTAGAATATTCCAGACAGGTATATCAACTTCGGAGTTTGAGATCAGCCTAAATTTGTTAGCATCTACTGCAGCAAATATAGCATTGAGAGCCTTGGAGTGTCCAAATGCTTTAGCTTCTTCTTCAGAAGTCCATCGGTCATCGGGTTTCTTTTGTCCTACTCCCACATTGTCTATCCCTAGAGGATACGTCCACTTCGAGACTACAGCTCTCCAAGCCTTCTCATCTACGGCTTTCAAGAATTTTCTTCTTCAAGCAACGGAGGTCTGCTTGTGATTTGTCCTTCCTTCATATTCATTCCTTCGCCTCAACCCACCTCGCCGCCACGGTTCTGACCAGCTGGTTCACTCTCTCCACAACAAACTCCGTACTTAGAGATCTTCCTCTCCTCTATCCTCTAAGCTACCTCCTCTGACCCCAGCCACGTCCCTCCTCCCACTAAAGGAGAGACAATGGACATATCCACACAAAGATACCTACCTCCATCCCACGCAGGTACTAAAATGTTCGTTCGCTTTTCTCCCCCAGCGAGAAGACCAACCACCGCCAGCCTAGGCCCCAGATTAGCGTCCATAAAAAAAATTAAACAATTCATCTCTTACCGCATTATGCCTCCAAATTCCCCCCCCCCCCCAGGACAATGGAAGTCGTGAGCACCGGCCGCATTGGAAGTGTGTAACCCCGCTACAGGCCGTACAAGCTCGAGAAACAGTGAACATGTTGTGTTCAGTACAGTATTTGAGGGCCAAACGATCTGTCGCCAGGTTCATACGAAGCGCAGAGAAAAGCATAGGTATCTCCGTGATTCAAATACAGCTCCTCGACGCAGAAACTGCATTTACCAGGGTCTTTACTCGGCCCACTCCCCGCCTCTTGATCTCTTCCCTGATGAATTTTAAAAAGTTTTCTCGTCAAAATTTGTTTTTTCTTTGGTTTTTTTCATGCCTTATCCCGGGTACCTCCAACGATCTACTTCCTCCCTTAGTATTATCAGACTAGCTAAGACATAGCCAAGTGATGATTGTAATGTATGTATCAGCGATTGGGGAAATCAAATGTGGATGGGCATGTAGTACGTATTTGGTTATACCCAAGAAACTACTAAGGAATCAAACTGGTCTTAATGCCTTTTTTTTATTTAATATCTTTTTATTATCGTACATCCCTCATGTAGTCAAATTAAAATGAATAAGATCTTGTTAAAAACTTCTTGAGGGAGAGTTTTAAACTGAGAGACCGGCTCAGCACGAAGCTCATAGGATCAACACGGTGAGAGAAAGGCCAAGACCGCCACGGTGCTCGTCCATATGAACGTGGTGATTGAGATGGAGACGGTTGATGATCATAGCGACAAACTTCAACATCATCATCCTCTTTAGGACGATCTTCACAATTCGGCCAAAAGGAAGCTCCCTTCCTTTTGCTCTTTATAGTTGATAACACATCTGATTTGTTACATATTCCCCACACTGTCACCTTCTGCTGTCTCAAGTCCACATTCACCGAGTAAATACCTGATTTCTCTCATAAACATAAACATTATTAGCCAGGCCAATACCGACTATTAACATGTATATGCGTCGCGTAAGGTACCTTTGAGATGGGATAAGGCCTTCTTAACTTTCCTCTCGCAGCCATAGGAGTATAAGGGCACCATCATCTCCACATATTGTGCCTCAACGCCATCATCAATGTTACTAGCTGCAGATGACACAACAATTTGCATATCGGCCATTGAAACCTTCAATTCTCAACTCTCGATCAGTCACTAACTATTACCTATATGGTTGCATGGAACGAATTCCTCATTCAAGATTCTTGACTCAGCCTCGTCTTTTGTTGTAGGAGCTGCATAGACCGGACTGCATGCTTATTATATATACAAAAGCATCAAGGCTGATCACAAGTAGAATAGTTTAGAGTGCGGATCAGTGTCATCCATGTTACTCGCGTATGACTTATTAGCTAACTTTATCCGAGTTGATCGATATTCCTTTCAAAAGCGCGACAAACATTTATGGATTGGGGACGTCACAAAACATGTTTTCTTTTTTCTTTTCTATGTTCATCTTTTTATTCCTGACATATATAGATGTCGACAAGCCTGTTTTTTATTTATTTATGAAAAAGCAACCCTGCAACCACAAGCCAAGCAACAGCTATAGGAAATAATCCAAGGCTCTTGGAAATAAGGTGCACAGGATAGAAGTAATTAATAAAGCTCTTCTGGCAAGTCAGTCTGCAAGCTGAATTTGTTCATCTCGGGATATGGGGATACGTTCTAGTCATGAGTTTTTTTAATATGCCATTTTTACAAGTTTCATTTCCGAAATGCAATCTTTTTGAAGTTTATTTCGGACTTTTCATATTTTCAACAAAACGTCGTTAGCAAAGGTGATTTTCGGTTTGTTATACACAGTCAGCGATGACATGACATCGATCGGACCACTTCATGACTAAGCGCTTTTGGGAAAAGCCGTATGCGTATGGGTGGCGAATCGCCTTTGTTGTTGAATAATAGTTAAGTGAGCTTGTTCAATTTGTTTTTTAAAATACAAGAAGCTGCTTTTGTCAAAAACATCTTCTTTAAGAAACCACCTTTGTTGTTTGTATTAAATGCAACTTCGCATTATACCCATTTATATGAAACTTCATGTCCTGACGAACTAGAACCCCATACCCAATGTTAGTTTCCTAGTCCAGAAACAAAAATTACACAACCATACAAATATCAATCAAAATACATAAAACTTAAAACATTTATACGTGACAATGTGTGAAAGTTATAAATCTATCTCTGTACCACTGTTCTGTATTCGCTGTTTTAGAATCCTCAAACAGATCATGTTTCGATAGTTGTTAGTCACATCATAAATAGTACGATGTAATGCAAATGACACGGGATATGTTTACCCTGTTCAGCTCACCAAGCCTACTCAAGGGGGTTTCTCTGAACCCCAAGTGGAAAACACTTCACTATTCGAATGATCAAATACAATAGATCTTAAATAACACAACTCCCTTGTTTATCGCTATATAATTAAATTACTGTGAGTGCGTTTGACTCCCTCAGACGGAGATCCCCCTCTCGTCCACCTCGATCTACCTCCAGGACTATCTCTTCCCGAGACTACCAGTACTCTGACACAGTCTGTTCAACATTTATACTAAGCCCCTTGTGATCAGTTTCTTGTGCGCTCAAATTTTATCAATCTTTGATGATCGATGTTGTGATGTCTCCTACTTATTGTGTTCTCGGATCAAGTAATATGTGTATTCACAACTACCCTTTCCCGATCCCCTCAATCCTACATATATAAGTTTGTTATTGTGTCTTTTAGAAAACTAGTATAGTTCGATCATACTTTCATATTTTAGAAAACAATCTCCTGGATCCACAAGATCTTACGAATATCGTCAGCAGATATCGACCATATATTCTTTGCATAACTTTAGGAAACTTCAGCAAAGCAAAATTTGCGCCAATGTTGACGATCCAATTTCACGCGCCTATTTAAGCCGACTCTATCTTACCCTTTGTTACAGCGTTGTTGGTTTGTACCATTTGCCAAAAAACATGTCATACATATATCCATGGGGCACCAGGATTTACAATCTCCCCCTTGACGTTTTTGGCAAAACTTCTTCAACTCTCACAGGGCAATAATTCACTGTGATAATGTTACAAGGGTTCACTGTGCGCCTCCTTGTAACATTATTCCCCCTTTTTGTCAACAAAAGTGACAAGGATATGTATGACGGACCAAAATTTGACAGGAGTGTCTTTTCATCCTCTGCATAACATGTCTGAATCATCATTAGAGTTAGATCCTTTATGGCTTTGACAACCTCAGCGACTTCAAAACATTGTCCTGAACAACTCACTTCTCCTGAACAATCTTCCACTTCTTGTGAACTGTTGCATAATCATACTCCTTGATGATGCAGTATGGCAGTGTTTGACAAAATCAGCACAAGTGAACAAGGAGCAGCTATAGCAGGGGATGCTATAGCAGGAGCTTGTTCAAGTTGCTGCAGCATCTGTTCGAGTAGCAGCAGCAACCTGGGCGATTGGCTAGAAGGCCTGGCAGCTCTGCGGAGAGCATCAGAAGAATTTTTTAAAATGCTGCGGAGAATATTTCAGTGGGGAATTCCTAGCTAGAGAAAGAGATTTGTTTTGGAAATCAAAACAAATCTAATCTCCTAAAAATTAGGAGATAATTGTTTCTTTGTGGGATATTGCTAAATTCTGTTCTTGATTGAAGCGGGCGTTGCTACTTAAGGGAGAACAGGTCAGAGCAGAAAGTTTGATCGAAGCTGAGGGATACACGAGTGCATACGCAGAATTCAGAGAGAGTAATTTTGGTGTGCGACGAGTTCTTTGATCATCACCATAAAGCAGAGCGTGAGCGCAGAGCTGTGGTGACAGAAGCAAAAGGAGATCAGGACTTGTGTAGTCTGATCCGAGCTTGATCTGGAAGCCAATTCAGAGCAGTGGTGCTTGTTGGTTGATCAAGGAAGGCCGCGGAAGAACTGACGGGTGTGTGGCTCGGTCGAGTGTCTAAGCGGCAGTTCTCGCTAGTGGCAGGAGGTCACTGAGCAAGGGGGAGTATTCCAGAGTGTGCAGCGCTCGTGGAATCGTTCGATCGGCTCGGTAGAAGGCCTTGGAGTGACGCAGACAATTTTGCATCAGCTGTGTGCTACAGCAGATGCTGCAGCAATCCTGCAGAGTTGAGTGTAGTTTAGAATAGGCTGAGTTTTGAGGAGACAGTAGCTATTCTAGATTGACATTTGTAGAGGGTGTGCAGACACAAGTCAGAGCGTGTTCTGATTGTGTCTAGTGATCCACAGAAGGTTGAGTAGCATAAGTTGCGTGGAGTTGTAACCGAGTGTGCTTGGAGACCTCTTTGTTTAGTGGATTGAGAACTGGAGAATAGTCCTCCCCAGACGTAGGCAGTTGGCCGAACTGAGTGAACAAACTTCTGTCTTGTTCATTGTTTGCTGAGACAATTTCCGAGTGAACAAGAGCGTGCTGCAGCAACTGCTTGTTCACAAATCTGTCTGTCAGAGACGCTGCGAATTTCAATTGGTATCAGAGCAGGAGCTCAACACACAGAGTAAAAGATCCTACAGTGTCTCTGAAGAAGCCAAGACACAATGAAGGAAGGACAGAGCACAAGCAGACCTCCATTGTTGGAAGAAAGCAACTATGGATATTGGAAGGCTAGGATGAAAGCCTTTCTCAAGGCCATTGATGAGAAGACCTGGAGAGCTATCGTGGTCCAGTGGTCTCCCCCAATCACCATGGATGAACAGGGTGTCACACGGATAAAGCCTGAAGAACAATGGACTGCTGAAGAGGGAGCTACAGCAACTGGTAATTCAAAGGCTCTGAATGCGATTTTTGCTGCAGTTGATGCTAACAATTTCAGGTTGATATCAAATTGTGATATGGCCAAACAAACTTGGGAAATTCTGCAAACTGCACATGAAGGAACTGACAAGAGTAAAGCTATCAAGATTATAGATTATTGCCACACAGTTTGAGAATCTGAGAATGCTGGAAGAGGAGACTGTCACTGAGTTTAATGCAAAACTTTATGATCTGGCAAATGAAGCCCATGCTCTTGGTGAACCTATTCCTGAAGAGAAGCTGATCAGGAAGGTCCTCAAATCGTTGCCCACAAGATTTGACATGAAAGTGACGGCCATTGAAGAAGCCCAAAATGTCAGACTCATGAGGCTGGAAGAGTTGATGGGATCCCTCAAACAATTTGAGATGAAACTAGTTAAAGAAGATCTCACTCCTAAGGACAAGAGTATTGGACTGAAGGCTGAAACAGAAGCTAAGAAGCCAGCTCCAGATGATCAACTGAGTATGCTAGTCAAGAACCTTGGAAAGCTCCTGAAGAACATGGACTCAAGAACTGGGCAAAGCTCATCCTCACGAAAACAATTCAGAAGAGGTGGAGAAAATAAAACGAGAGGGAAGGAACCTGCTCAGAATGAAGATGAGAAGAAAGAAATGAGAAAGAACGTGCAATGTTGGAACTGTGCCGGGTATGACCATCGACAAATCAACTGCACCAGCAAACTGATGAAAAAGAGGGCTCTCTCTGCCAGCGAAAGTGAAGACGAGACAGATCTGAGTGAGGATGAATGCAACTTGGCCAGATACAGATCAGCCAGGAGAGGCAGAAAAACACAAGGAAGAGTGAACCAGCTCCTGCTACAGCAACCTCTGTATCACCGTTACAAGAAAGTCTCGAAGTATAAAAGATGTTATAGCTGCGGGCACAAAGGTCACATAAAGAGGAATTATTCTTCAGCATACACCGGAAAAGGTTCAGCTAGGAAACCAATCAAGCAGAAATATGCGCGGACTCAGCTTCTCGCATTTGTCAGCACAGCAAGTGAAATTTCACAGTGTCCTAGTTCAACAGATTTTGTGAACAAGCAGTTGCTGCAGCACACTCTTGTTCACTTAAATATTGTCACAGCAAGCAATGAACAAGGCAAAGGTTTGTTCACCCAGTTCGGCCAATCTGCCTACGTCTGGGGAGGACTATTCTCCAGTCCTCAATCCACTCAACCAAAGGTTCCAAGTACACACGGTTACAACTCACGCAACCTATGCTACTCAACCTCGTGTGGACCACTCAACACAATCAGAACAAGCTCTGATTTGTGTCTGCACACCCTCTACAATATGTCAATCTAGAATAGCTACAATCCTCTCAAAGAACTCAGCCTATTCTAAATTACACTACTCAGCAGGGTTGCTGCAGCAACAGCTGTAACACACAGCTGAAGCACAATGTCCGCGTCGCTCCAAGGCCTTCTGCCGAGCCGATCGAACCTCTCCAAGAGCGCTGCACACTCTGGACAACTCCCCCTCACTCAGTGACCACCTGCCACTAGCGAGTACTGCCGCACGACACTCGACCGAGCCTTCCACCCGTCAGTTCTTCCGCGGCTGCCCCTTGATCAACCAACAAGCTCCCCAGCTCTGAATTGGCTTCCAGATCAAGCACGAATCAGACTCTGCAAGTCCTGATTCTCTTTTGCAATACTCACCACAGCTCTGCGCTCAACGCTCTGCTCACGGGTGATGATCGAAGAAATCTCTCGTCACACTCCAAGGATCCTGACTCTGAAATCTGTGTGTGCTCCCGTGTATCACTCAGCTTCGATCAACCTCTTCAGCCCTGAACACCTTCTGCTTAAATAGCCGCACCACTTTAAGCAATTTCCAGGTTTAGGCAATTGACCCACAAGATCAATTATCTCCTAAAATCTAGGAGATTAGATTTGATTATTCTCTCCAATGCAAATCTCCTTCTCTGACTAGTAAACCTAGCTGGAAAATACTCCATAGCATTTTAGAAATTCTTCTAAGAGCCTCCGCAGAGCAGCCAGACCTTCAAACCGAGCCCAGCAGACAGCTGCTACTCAGACAGTTGAAACAACCACTCGAACAAGCACCTGCTGCAGCATCCCCTGCTGAAGCTGCTTCTAGTTCACTTCTGCTGCCTGCTTGTTTATTTGAGCTGCAGCAACTCCTTGTTCACTTGTGCTGGTGTTGTTTGCTTCTGCTGGAATTTCCTAAATGCTTTAGGAAACAATCCCATCAATTTTAAGGAAGATCCTCCAAGATCTCTACAAGATTAGGAGTTTTTGATTTTCCAATCAAATCTTCACTCAACAAATCTGCCCTTGTTCTTGAGAGACACTCTAGAAATATTCTCCTGAATATTCAGCTCTTTCCGGAAGCCCTTCGGTCCACTGATTTGTTGTTTGAATGCAATCTCCGAGAAAGCTTTGAATTTCTGCTACAGCATTTTAGCTCCAGCATCTGCTGTAGCACAAGCTGTCTGAAGGTGTGCAATACTTCTGCTACTGAACTTCTGCTCCAGAGGTTGCTATACCACTTGCTTACTCCACTGCTTGAGCACTGAGAAAGATCTCTACCCAAATTGCACAAGCTGATGTCTTCATGACCTCTTCCAGAATTCCGAGCGCCCCAAGGCAACATTAGGTCGCGCTCCTCGTGAAGACATTAGCCACTTAATGTCTTCATATGGAGCGCCACTTAATGTCTTCATCTGGAGCGCCACTTACTGAGTTTGCTCACTCTGGAAAGCTCTTCATCAGCTGTTTTCTTTCCATACTTGCTGTAGCAAGCTCTAGTGCACTTTGTAGGAGTTTGTCAATGATGCCACATACCTTAACAGCAAGCACCTCGGATAAGATAAGCTGGTATTTTGACAGTGGTTGTTCAGGGCACATGACAGGAGAAAGATCCTTTTTGAAAAACATAACCCCTTGCCTGGAACAACGGGTGAAGTTTGGAAACGGCTTGAGAGGAAGAGTTCTAGGAAAGGGAACTTTAGCAGTTGAAGGAATGCCCAACCTGAGCAATGTCTTGCTAGTGGAAGGACTAAAGGCGAACCGCATAAGCATCAGTCAGCTGTGTGATGGAACTAAACAGGTGAAATTTACGAAAGACTCGTGCAAAGTTTTCGACAAAATTGGAGAATGTATAGTGGAAGGAGCCAGATCAAAAAGCAACTGTTATCTTCTCAATGTGAGTTAAAACTCACTGTCTCCGAAATGTATGCTGACAAAGGCTGAGGAAATGATTCTATGGCACAGAAGGATGGGTCATGTTAGCCTGAGGACTCTGAAGAGAATTGCAACAGAAGGGCTAGTCAGAGGAATACCGCTGATGAAAGGGGAGACAAACTCTATCTGTGGAGATTGTCAGATTGGGAAACAAAAGAAGGCTTCACACACAAGAGTCAAAGATGCAAGTACTACCAGACCTCTACAGTTGATACACATGGACTGATGGGTCCGATGGAAGTTGAGAGTCTGGGCAGAAAAAGGTATGCTTTCGTCTGTGTTGATGACTACTCTAGATTCACCTGGATTGATTTTATCAGAGAAAAATCAGATACTGTGAAAGTTATAGTGGCACTGGTGTCCCGTCTAGAGCAAGAGAAAAATCTCAGAATCATCAGCATTCGCAGTGATCATGGTAGGGAATTTGAAAACGAAGTTGTGGATGATTTCTGTCGTCAAAGGGGTATCTCACATCAGTATTCTTCTCCCATCACCCCTCAGCAGAATGGAGTAGTGGAACGAAAGAATCGGACAATTCAAGAAATGGCCAGAGTCATGATTCATGCTAAGAGGGTTCCCCTGAGATTTTGGGCAGAGGCCATGAACACCGCATGTTACATCATTAACAGAGTCACCTTACGGAGAGGAACCAACCAGACTTGCTATGAGCTCTAGAATCAGAAGAAGCCCACAATTAATTATTTCCACATCTTTGGAAGTGACTGCTTCATTCTGAGAGATCGGGAGTATAAGAAGAAGCTTGACCCAAAGAGTGATCCTGGAGTGTTCTTGGGTTATTCGATGAACAGCAGGGCTTATCGAGTCTATAACCAGCGGACAAATACAGTAATGGAATCCATAAATGTAGTAGTCAATGATGCTGAAGAAGTCCCTGCCACTGATACTGATGATGAAGACTCTGACTCTGAAGAGGTGCCTGCCAGTCAGAACAGAAGTGAACAAGCTGTGGCTCCAGAAGATGCTACAGCAAGTGCTGAAGCAGAAAATCCAGATGAACATTTAGAAAGCCTGTCTGAAGATCTGAATAATGAGGCTCCTGATCCACCATCAAGGCAGCCTCCGAAGAAGATTCAGAAGAATCATCCCCTGACCAATGTGATTGGAGACCCGTCAGATAGAAGAAGAACCAGAAGCGATGCTTATCTCAATACCTACTTTCTATCCAGTATGGAACCTAAGAGCTTCAAGGAAGCCATGAGTGATGAATTCTGGATGATAGCTATGCAGGAAGAACTTGCAGAGTTCGAAAGACACGATGTTTTGGACCTGGTGGACAGACCCAATGGAGTGACTATTATAGGCACCAAGTGGATCTTCAAAAACAAAATTGATGAAAAGGGAAACATCACAAGAAATAAAGCTAGTCTGGTTGCTCAAGGATACTCTCAAATTGAGGGCCTAGATTTCGAAGAAACGTTGCTCCAGTTGCTCGTCTGGAGGCCATCAGACTCCTTCTAGCTATGTCTTGTTTCCTAGGGTTCTAACTGTATCAAATGGATGTCAAAAGTGCGTTCCTGAACGGAGACCTCTCTGAAGAAGTATATGTTACTCAGCCAAAAGGTTTTGAAGATCCTCATCACCCAGAGCATGTATACAAGTTGAAGAAAGCCCTATACGGACTTAAACAGGCTCCTCGGGCATGGTATGAGAGGCTGACAGTATTTCTGGAAAAACATGGCTACAAAACGAGGGGGAGCTGACAAAACTCTATTTGTAAAAAGAACCAAGTCAGATGTGATCATTGCACATATTTATGTGGATGACATTGTCTTCGGATCGAAGTCTCAGCACCTGGTGAAGCAGTTTGTGGACCACATGCAGCAGGAATTCCAAATGAGCATGGTTGGAGAACTGTCCTATTTCCTTGGTCTGGAGATTACCCAGAAAGAAGATGGCACCTTTATTGCACAAAGCAAATACAGCAAGAATCTTGTGCAGAAATTTCAGCTAGATAAGGCCAGTCACAAACGAACCCCTGCTGCCACTCATGTCAAAGCCATCAAAGACGAACATGGAGTGGAAGTGAGTCAGACAATCTAGAGAAGCATGATTGGGAGCTTACTGTACCTGACTGCCAGCCGCCCCGACATTTCCTTTGCAGTAGGAGTCTTACCAGATTTCAAGCCTGTCCCAAACATAGTCACATCAGCATCTCTAAGAATCCGGTTCAGCACAGCAGAACCAAGCACATTGACATTCGTCATCACTTCATCCATGATCTAGTGGAAAAGAATATCATTGCGCTACAGCATGTGGTGTCGGCCAAACAGCTTGCTGATATCTTCACAAAAGCTCTAGATGCAGTCCGGTTCGAAGACCTGAGAGCCTCTCTGGGGCTCTGTGTATTGCCTCCCTAGGGCAGCCAGAAGCACCCCCTTGTCATTTATTCCAAAAAGAGGGAGGAGAAGAAGGGGAGGTTACCGAAAAAATTATTCTGTATTGAAATCCTTCCTAGGGTTTTCTCAAAATGCCAAGGGGGAGATTGATGATGCAGTATGGCAGTGTTTGACAAAATCAGCACAAGTGAACAAGGAGCAGCTACAGCAGGGGATGCTCTAGCAGGAGCTTGTTCAAGTTGCTGCAGCATCTGTCCGAGTAGCAGCAGCAACCTGGGCGATTGGCTAGAAGGCCTAGCAGCTCTGCGGAGAGCATCAGAAGAATTTTTTAAAATGCTGCAGAGAATATTCCAGTGGGGAATTCATAGCTAGAGAAAGAGATTTGTTTTGGAAATCAAAACAAATCTAATCTCCTAAAAATTAGGAGATAATTGTTTCTTTGTGGGATATTGCTAAATTCTGTTCTTGATTGAAGCGGGCGTTGCTACTTAAGGGAGAACAGGTCAGAGCAGAAAGTTTGATCAAAGCTGAGGGATACACGAGTGCATACGCAGAATTCAGAGAGAGTAATTTTGGTGTGCGACGAGTTTTTCGATCATCACCCGAAGCAGAGCGTGAGCGCAGAGTTGTGGTGACAGAAGCAGAAGGAGATCAGGACTTGCGTAGTCTGATCCGAGCTTGATCTGGAAGCCAATTCAGAGCAGTGGTGCTTGTTGGTTGATCAAGGAAGGCCGCGGAAGAACTGACGGGTGTGTGGCTCGGTCGAGTGTCTAAGCGGCAGTTCTCGCTAGTGGCAGGAGGTCATTGAGCAAGGGGGAGTATTCCAGAGTGTGCAGCGCTCATGAAATCGTTCGATCGGCTCGGTAAAAGGCCTTGGAGTGACGCGGACAATTGTGCATCAGCTGTGTGCTACAGCAGATGCTGCAGCAACCCTGCAGAGTTGAGTGTAGTTTAGAATAGGCTGAGTTTCGAGGAGACAGTAGCTATTCTAGATTGGCATTTGTAGAGGGTGTGCAGACACAAGTCAGAGCCTGTTCTGATTGTGTCCAGTGATCCACACAAGGTTGAGTAGCATAGGTTGCGTGGAGTTGTAACCGAGTGTACTTGGAGACCTCTGTGTTTAGTGGATTGAGAACTGGAGAATAGTCCTCCCCAGACGTAGGCAGTTGGCCGAACTGGGTGAACAAACTTCTGTCTTGTTCATTGTTTGCTGAGACAATTTCCGAGTGAACAAGTGCGTGCTGCAGCAACTGCTTGTTGACAAATCTGTCTGTCAGAGACTCTGCGAATTTCACTCCTGATACCGTGACAGCCTTTGTCAGAGATTCTCCACTTCGAGTAGATCTAGATTTCTAATAGAGTGGTCCCTTCATAGACTTCCTGGCATAGTCTTACCCTTCTTCTTGACACTGCTCTCCCTGTCTCAGTGGCTGCACTCTTCCTTCGTCTTGTTCTACTGTCCCATTTAACTTAGATAGTCGTGTTGCAACATAGAACTCCATCACTTCCTCCTTCTGTTCAACTGTCTCAGCAACTGACTGAGTTTCAGTGATCTTTGGAGGAAAGCTGACTGGAACGGCCTCAGCGTCACCCATCTGCCTCTCTGTCTGGTCCACCAGAGACTGTCTCAACAACCAAATCCTTGCTCTCTCGTGACAATGCATGGTTTGAACCCAAATTCTGCTTCCTTTGCCTTCTTCTTAGTCTTCTGGGCAAATAGCTTGGCTGATCTTAAGGCCTGGCTCTGTTTCTGACCAACAGACTTCACACATTTTCTTCTTTAAAATAGGTCTATTTCAAACTTGTCTGCCAGAGACATTTTGACCGACTTCGCCTTCTGTCTCTCAGTTGTCTCAGTCCTCTTGGCAAGAACCTCCCCCTGACTGCCAAAACCAGCAGCAGACTTATCCGAGAGCTTCTTCTTTTCTCCGGCCCTTTTTGGTAATTGGAGCTTTCACCTGGATGCTCTGCGAATATATAGGAGCAAATAAGAAATTCAAAACTCAGATTTCAAAACATTAGAAACCTCAATCTGACTCTCGGAACTTGCTGATTTCTTCTTTTAAAGGATCTAGAACATAGCTGCCTCTTCATTCATGACCTGTCACACATGCTCTGCCTTAGACTCTGCTTCACCCAATATGAGATACAGACATTAGAATCTCTGCCTCTAGATGCTTAACCAGTTTATTAGTTCCTTAAGCATTGTTCCAGAATAGGTCAAGCATTTCTGAACCTGACTAAGTGTCAACAACACATAGACCCAAGGCGATTCTAAGTGTTTCAAACTGAGCATTGTTCAAGGCTTCAGTGAAAATATCTGCTTGTTGTCCATTGGTGGATACATGTTTCAGAGTGATGATCTTATGTTCAACCAACTCACAAATATTCCATCTGGTTTCTGAGATACTTGCAGGCCAATAAAGTAGATCATCTCACCCATGATACTCATCTGTATTTCACTCTGTTCAACAAACTGATCCACCAACTTCTGTGATCAAGATTCAAATACTATGTCGTCCACATAGATTTGTGCAGTCATAAATTCCTGTTGGGCGTGCTTCAGAAATAAAGTCTTGTCTTCTCCCCCTCGCACATAGCCATGTCTTCATACCATGCTCTGGGCGCCTGTTCTAGTCCGTATAGGGCCTTGAGATTCAAGTCTCCCAACCGTTTGTGCTACAGATTTAGTTCATCCGGCTTAGACAAAAAACATTGAGCTTTAACAGACTCTTTGTTAGAACTCAGTAGATAGCAGTTATTTTGATGAACGATTTCCTCTCATAACACACTTCCCTTCATCGTTGATGAATTGACATGAATCCTTTGTAAATCGGACATTAAGCTTTCCATCACATAGTAGGCTTATGCTTAACAGATTAGCTTGAAGACCTTCCATAAGAAGCACCTTTTTGATTATAGGCATCCCTCGAACTGATAACGTACCTTGACCAATGACCTTTCCTTTTCCTCCATCACCAAACGTAACAAATTGTCCATCTAGGTTCTGTACATTAGTCAGATAGCTGGGTTGTCCAGTCATGTGGGCTGAACAGCCACTGTCAAAGTACCACCGGTCCTTCTCATGGTGAGAAGAAGAACTATAAGCGACATAGCAATTGTTGGTCACCGGTTTGTAAGTTTTTGAAAAGAGCAAGGATCTTTGTTTAGGATACTTTGCAAGGAATGTATGGCACTTCTTCTAGATATGACCTTGAATGTTGCAGAAATAGCAGATACATTTATCTTTTTTCCACAACAAGTTAGACCTACGACTGGGATGAGCATTGTTAGCATAATTAAGGTTTTTAGCTTGAACAAGCACATGCTTACCATTAGTCTTCTGATGCTCATAGACAAACCCAGGGCTCCCATGATTCATGCGTTGAGCAGCCAAGATGGTGTCAAGTTTCTTTTTCCCATTATTCATCATGTTGACATACTTTCTTATTCTCAACAGTTCTGTCACAGCCTCTGAGTGTTCAAGTTTCTCCTTTTCAAGTTCTATCTGTATCTGTTTGACTGATTTTGGCAGTTCATATTTCTCAGCTTGGTTCACATCTTGCTTGCTCAATTTGGAGTTTGCCATAACTGCCTCTCCCCATTGTTCGTACAAGGCTTTTTATTTCTCTGCTATGGTTTCTTCGGTGATTTTTGTATCATTGTCGCTTTCACTGTAATTATCTATTTCAAGGTTCTCAAGTTCGGTCTTTAGAGTTTTTGCTACAGTGGTGAGTGCCATGTAGTTTGATTTTTCCTCTTCTATTTCGGACTCCTCCGACTCAGTATCGCCCCATCCAACCACAACAACCCTTTTCTATTTCTTGAGAGTATTGGCGCATTCTGCTTGGATCTGTCCAAAGCCTTCACATTCACGGCATTGAATCCCTTTACCTTTCTCTCCCTTTAGCTCCTTTTGACTTTCAACAGTTCTTATCTTCTGAATTTTCCATCTTGACGAATTTTGTTGTCTGTTCCAGATTTGTTTTTCTATTCAGACTGGCGCTGGTTTAGTTTCCTCATGAATCTGCCAAAATTCTTTGCCAGTAAGACCATTTGCTACGACATTTCTTCCTCATCTTCAGTTGATTCTGATATTTCATTTTTGAGTGCCATTCCACGAGATTTCTTTTCGACTGCATCAGATTTCAACTTCATCTCAAACGTCCTAAGAGATCCCATCAGTATGTCAAGCCTCATTGTCTTTATGTCCTGAGCTTCCTCAATGGCAGTTACTTTCATTTCATATTTCTGTGGAAGTGATCGCAAGACTTTTCTGACAAGTTTTTCATTACTGATCGGCTCTCCAAGTGCATGAGCTTCATTGGAAATGTCCATCAATTTGGCATTGAATTCAGTAATTGATTCTTCCTCCTTCATCTTCAGAATTTCAAATCTGGTTGTGATCATCTGCATCCGAGTCTCTTTCACCTTGTTAGTTTCTTCAAAGGCTATTTCGAGTGTGTCCCATGCATCTTTTGCTGCTTCACGGGTTGAGATCAATTTGAAGATGTCTTGTTCAACAATATTGAATGTAGCATTGAGTGTCTTGGTGTTTGTTGCAGCAGTTTGATCCTCATCCACCATCCATTGATTTTCTCGCTTAGGGTAAGCCACACCATCTGTATTCATGATTAATGGTGCATCATATTTGGAGATCACAGATTTGCATGCTCTATCATCGATGGACTTGATGAATGCCATCAGGCGCGTCTTCGAATAGGGATAGTTTGAACCATCTAGGAGTGGAGGTCGGGAGATGTTTTGTCCTTCTTTCGTACTCATTTTGAATAGCTTAGTTATAGCCCCTAAATCACACTCTGTACAGTGAGTGTCCTGCTCTGATACCAATTGAAAGTTATACGTCTTTCCCACAAGGACTCTTCCACTATTCTGAATTAGATGTTTCGAAATTCTCAAACAGATCGTGTTTCGATAGGTATTAGTCACAGCATAAATAGCATTATGTAATGCAAATGAAACATGATATGTTTACCCTGTTCCGCTCACCGAGCCTACTAAGGAGGGTTTCTTTGAACCCCAAGTGGAAAACACTTCACTATTCGAATGATCAAATACAATAGATATTAAATAACACAACTCCCTTGGTTACCACTATGTAAATGAACACGGCGAGTGCGTCTGAAAAACTAAATCCCTCTCTTGGCCACCTTGATCTGCCTCCCACAGATCGGACTATCTCTTCCGAAGACTACCAGTACTGTGACACAATCTGTTCAACGTTTATACTAAGCCCCTTGCGATCGGTTTCTTCTGCGCTCAACTTCTATCAATCTCTGATGATCGCTGCTGTGATGGCTTCTGCTTACTGCGTTCTTAGATCAAGTAATATTTGTACTCGCAGCTGCCCTTTCCCGATCTCCTCAATCCTATATATATAAGATTGAAACTAGGATAGTTTGATCATACTTTCCTAATTTAGAACACAATCTCCTGGATCCACAAGATCTTACGAATATCGTCAGCAGAATATCGACCGTATATTATTTGCATAACTTTAGGAAATTTCAGCAAAGCAATATTTGTGCCAATGTTGACGATCCAATTTCACGCGCCTATTTAAGCCGACTCTGTCTTCCCCTCTGTTACAGCCTTGTTGGTTTGTATCGTTTGCCAAAAAACATGGCATACATATATCCATGGGGCACCAGGATTTAACAATGTGGAATATAAAAGCTGAAAATATATTCGGGGAGACCCTAAATACGAGTGAACTCGAAGTCAAGGACTCTTTGTTTTCCCATGCCCTTACATTTCCATCCCTTTGAGTGAACTGGAAGTTCATGCGGATCAATCAAAACTGAAACATATTAAGGCACAACAAGATAACAAAGGCGATATGTTCACTCAAACTGGAACATATCCACACGATGACTTTGTTGAAGCATATTTAGATCACAACAAGACAACATTCTTACATACAAGTGAACATGCATTAAATAAAAACTTTAAAGGGTGGGCACCCGAGAAAGTAGCTAGAAGTTCTTACTATGCTGCCTATCAAATTAGAGGCTAGTAATGAAGATCCATATCTTACTATGCCGCCTCCGGTTGTAGTTTCCTTCTTTATTTTCAAAAACTAGCTAGAAGAAGCTTCCACATTCGTTTTTTATTTTTATTTTTGTCTAAAAGGAGCTGAACTAATGAAGAGATTATACTCTAAATGGAAAGTTCACATTTGGTTTAACAGGCGGGCATTTGATCGGTTGATTTACTTATCGATTATTCATCCACTCGATGAAGAATTTCCCTTCTCTCCCAAACTTTGCAATATGTTTTTACTAACTTACTCTCGTTTCAGGTCAAATCATATTAAACTACAACTTTGTAGTCTATTTGAAGCAAAGTAAAAAACATCACAAGATTCGGACGAATACAAACCAAATAATAGGCAGATTTACTTATTCGTCGTCAAAAGCTTTCCGAGCATATGATTCTTGTCTGATTGAGGAGTGCCATGTCTTGTTAAAACGCTAACTCGATGGGCTACGATTCTTTAGTTTACACCAAGAACAACTTTGAAGTTGTTTAGAGGGCCAAACAAATGGTCAAAGTCAGAACCACCGTGCTGAGTGAACATTTGCCCGGTTCGGGACTAACCGCCGGTTCATAGACCAAACCACGTGTTCAGGTTGGAACCAGCCAAAAAAATGATTTTTCGAGATGTTATGAGATGGTCGGGTTCATTACCGATCTGACGTTTCATCAAGATAACCGGAGAATGGATCTGAACCGGCCCGGAACCTGATTTTTAAAACTCAACCCAATTGATTTGATGTATAGATACAAAACCAGAGCTTATTCAAACACGATGGAACTTTTGGAAGACCAAGATTTCGAGCAGAAGAGTAGAAACAGAGAGTTGAAGAAAGAAGCGCATCAATCAACAATACAGTTTCCTCGTTCTCTCTTTTCTCTAATCTTGTATTCGTGGTAATACCAAGAGTAGCGAGTAGTAAATTAATTTTGGAATCCTACGGATCTCATGTCTGTACTTAAAAATTCATGTTATCTTAGTAAGACCTTTCAATTATGTTTGAAATTTACAACGCCTCTGAGTTACTAAAGGTGTACAAGAAGTTGCTATAGCAACGTCTTGTACAGTTTGATCTTGTGCAGCAAGGTAAAACAATGAACAGAGATTTGTTCACCTAGTTCGGCCAACTGCCTCTGGGGAGGACTATGCTCCAGTCCTCAATCCACAAGTTTCCCAGGTGCTCCGTACAACACATATTCAACACACGGCCAACCTATGCTACCCGACCTCAACTAGTAGATCACACAAATTAAGAATATCCTCTGATTTGTGTCACACACACTTACACAATTGATTTAACTCAAAATAGCTACAACTCTGTTCTTTAGACTTAGCCTATTCTAATTAAATAATCTCACTATAGGTTGCTATAGCACACGCTTGTGCAACTAGCTTGTGCAGGTTCTATCTGCGTCTCTCCAAAGCCTTCCGTGGAGCCATTCGAACTCTATCATGAATGATCCTCACTCTGGGATGCTTCGCCTCACTCAATGACCGCCTGTCACTAGCGAGAACAAGCCTTCTATAGATTGTCCGAGTTCCTCCACTAGACAACTCTCCCGCCGCCTACCTTGATCAGCCAACAAGCAAGTCCTGCTCTGAATTGGCCTTCTCCGATCTACAAGTCTTCGATCCGCCTCTGATTTAACCACTCAGCTCTGAGCTCACGCTCTGCTCTCGGTGGTGATCCAATCTCTCCGCTCGAAACTCTGAATCTCTCTCAGTGTTTGCTCGATCTCTTGATTCTTGGATTCTGTATTGGATGGATACTTTGCCGCTCTGCCAGCCTTCTTTAAATAGGAACTCCATGCTCCATCAATATCAAATTTAAGAAGTCTTATAAAAGCTCTCCTAGATTCTTGTAAGTTTTTTGCGATTTGATTTCCTAAAACTAATTTTAGAAATCTTATCTTTACCTTGAGCTTGCTGAGTTGTTTGTTGTCGCTGGAATTTCCTAAGTCCATTAGAAACAATCCCACGTGCTAATTCTTCAAATTTGCAATTTCTCAACTCACGTGAGTGCTGGCCGATAGGATGCTCCAGCTCTTGTCTTTACATGATGCTATAGCATCCTCTTGTGCTACTGGCTTGTTCACCTTATCAGTGCTTCACTGTGCTTCAGCTGCCATCTCTACATGTTGTTGTAGATCTTTTCCTATTTGTAGGACTCTTGATAAGGACACTTACTTTCCAAAAATCAATATCCTCGGGCTGACTTGTTCCGGCAAGCTATTGACTCTGGGAGTCTTCTAAAATGCATTTAGAAAGCTTCTGTTGCTCTTCTCTTCAATTCTGGGCAGCTTGTTCTTCACATGGAAATCTGCTATTTAGGATGCTACAGCTCTCAGCTACACAGGTTGTTTTAGCAACCCCTTGTGCACTCTGCTTGTTCCCTCTGGAACGCTCTGAACCAGTTGATGTCTTCACATGCTTTCTGTAGCAGACTCTTGTGCACCTTGGCTTGTTCAATCAGGAGCGCTTTGTAATCTGACCTATTATGACACCAGCAGCTTGCTCTCCGTATGCTCTCTGGCCTGCTCCAAGATGATTGGCATGGTGCTAGCTGCTCCTAGGTTATTGGCATGCTGCTCTAGCTCTAAGTCTTCATGATATGCTATAACATCTTCTGGTGTCTTCCGAAAGCTTACTCCAGCATGCTGCAATGGAATGCTATAGCATCTTGCTCGATCATCTTCAACTGAGTTTGTCAATGATGTCACATACCTTAACAATCTCCCCCTTGGCATTGTTGACAAAATCCAAGGACCCTTCTGATCTTAGACGACCCTCATCTCGTCTTCAGACTCCTTCTCTAGTAGCTTCCTTAGCTTCTTGAGGCTTCATCTCAATTCAAGGACTCTGTGGATCTCAAGCTATCCCTAGCTTGTCTTCTGCCTTCTTCTCAAGTGGTCTTAAGATAGCTTCTGCTGTCATCAGATGGTGTACCAACTTCTTGCTCTTTATTATTGTTTTGTCAGTTTTGGAAGAAGCATCAGCTTCAATCTTCGCGGGATGCTGTAGCAACTTCTTGCGCTGGTTTTGTCAAGGATGTTATTACCTTAACAATCTCCCCCTTGGCATTTTTGACAAAACATGAGCATCTTCTGTAGGGTCTCCTCTTCTCCCTCCGCCGTCGACTGGCAAAACCTGCCACACAATACAAACAGCAGAACACATCTTCTCCCCCTTTTTATCACAAATGATGGGGGGGGGGGGTTGAAGCTAAACTCAGCGAATAGGCCAACGCGTCTTCTCCATCCATCGAAGAAGGGGAACTCTTGGTGTCTTAGCATGTGTCTCTTCTGATGATTTTGGGGGACTATCTAGTGGCTGCTTCACCTTTGAAACAAGCTCTGGCTTCCGAATACAATGCTTTTGAGTTCTGCAGCTTTCAGCAAATCTTTCTATCCTTCTGGCATTGTTTCGTTGTCTCACCCATTCTGCACCAGCATCCTTTGCGATCCTCATTCTCCAGCTTGTTGTCCCTCTAGTGCATCTGAGATTTCTGTGCACAACAGGGCAGTGATGTTCCTTAATCGGCTTTGATGAGCCAAAGGTCACCTGCGTGCCACGTCCAATCGTTGGCATCATCCGGCATTGTCCTTCTGTGGGTGGTCTCTGAGGTCTCCAATACTTGTTCCGGATCGGGCATCTCCTCTGAATGTGTCCCTTCTGATCACAAAAGTAGCATTTGTGGCCATCGCTTCTGGGCTTCTTCTCAGCTACAGGTTGTTGACACAGAGGTTTCTGTAGCATCCTCTTGTTCATCCTTTTAGGTACCTTCTTCTAAACTGGTTTCTGGGACACAACCGGTTTCTCCACGGCATTCCCAGCATCTACTGGCTCCGTAGCTTTGACAAATACCATTATCCCAGTATTTTCTTCACCCATGTATCCAAGACCAGAGTAGCCTCCTCCATATCTTTGGCATGCTAGAATATCTTCAAGAGTGCTTGAGCCAATGTTAAGCATCTTTGCAGTCTTCCTGTAGAGGTTGAGCTCTTCCTTCTCTATAGCAAACTTTTCCTCTTGCTGGGCAGCCTGATCCGTAAAAGAAGTGATCGTCTTCAGCAACTCCTCTCGTTCTTCTTCCAGCCCCGATACCTTGACAGTCAATCCTTTGTTGATCTCGATGACTTGTAGCCACTCTTCGTGCAACAGGGCAAAGTTTCTTGCAATGGATTCCTCACTGATTTCTTCATCATCAATACCGTCTGACACCTCAACACCATAAACGGCTTTGTTGAAACAGTGTTCTTTAGATTAGTTTCATTTGTCAAAGCAACATTGCTTGTTTGTTCAAAGTCTTCTTCATGTCTTCGTCTCGTCATTTTGCAGCAGGAGTCTTGTTCCTTCCATGGACCATCTGAAGGATCTCCCATTCTTGCTTGGCCACTTCACAGTTGGAGATCAGCCTAAAATCATTTGCGTCAATAGCAGCAAATATCGCGTTCAAGGCTTTGGAGTTACTGGTTGCTACAGCTTCCTCTACTGATGTCCATGTCTCCTAGGGTTTATCCAGTGCAACTTTTTTGTCGTCGATGGTCAATGGGTGTGACCACCCAGAGACTACTGCTCTCCAAGTCTTCTCATCCATCGCCTTTAGGAAGGCCTTCATTCTCGACTTCCAATAACTATAATTTCCTTCTTCTAGTAGGGGGGCCGACTTGTGCTTTGTCTCTCTTTCATCTTCGCTTGATGAACTAAGCAAGGCGCTAAGGATCACCACTCCGTGTGTCGAGTTACCGCTCTGATACCAGTTGAAATTTGCAGTGCCACTGAGTTATTGAGGGTGTACAAGCAGCTCCTATAGCAACCTCTTGTACAGTTTGATCTTGTGCAGCAAGGTAAAAAAATGAACACAGATTTGTTCACCCAGTTCGGCCAACTGCATACGTCTGGGGAGGACTATGATCCAGTTCTCAATCCACTAGTCTCCATGGTGCTCCGTACAACACAGATTCGACACACGGCAAGCCTATGCTACCTAACCTCAACTAGTAGATCATACAATCAGAGCACCCTCTTATTTGTGTCACACACACCTACACAATTGATTTAACTCAGAATAACTACAACTCTATTCTCTAGACTTAGCCTATTCTAATTAAATAATCTCACCGTATGATGCTATATCACACGCTTGTGCAACTAGCTTGTGCAGGTTTTGTCCGCGTCGTTCCAAAGCCTTCCGCCGAGCCGTTCAAACTCTATTGTGATTGATCCTCACTCTGAGATGCTCCCCCTCACTCAATGACCGCCTCTCACTAGCGAAAACAGGCCTTTTTAAGATTGTCCAAGTTCCTCCATTCGACAACTCTCCTGCCGCCTACCTTGATCGGCCAACAAGCAAATCCTGCTCTGAATTGGCCTTCTTTTGATCAAGCTCAGATGAGACTCTACAAGTCTTTGATCAGCCTCAACTTTAACCGCTCACGCTCTGCTCTCGGTGATCCAATCTCTCCTCTCGGAACTCTGAATCTCTCTCCGTGTTTGCTCGATCTCTTGATCCTTGGATTCTGTATTGGATGGATATTTTGCTGCTCTGCCAGCTTCCTTTAAATGGGAACTCCATGCTCCATCAATATCAATTTAGAAACCCTTCCAAAAAGCCCTCCTAGATTCTTGCAAGTTTGTTTGGAAATTTTATTCTTACCTTGAGCTTGTTGAGTTGTTTGTTGCTGCTGAAATTTCCTAAGTCCATTAGGAAAAAATCCCACGCGCCAATTCTTCGAATCTGCAATTCTCTTAACTCGCGCAGGTGCTGGCCGATAGGATGCTATAGCATCCGCTTGTGCAATTGGCTCGCTTCACTGTGCTTCAGCTGCCATCTCTACTTGTTGCTGTAGATCTTCTCCTCTTTGTAGGACTCTTGATAAGGACACTTACTTTCCAAAAATCAATATCCTCGGGCTGACTTGTTGCGGCAAGCTATTGACTCTGGGAGTCTTCTAAATTGTATTTAGAAAGCTTCTGTTGCTCTTCTCTTCCATTCTGCGTAGCTTGTTTTTCACACGAAAATCTTCTTTTTAGGATGCTACAGCTCTTTGCTGCACAGGTTACTTTAGCAACCCCTTGTGCACTCTACTTATTCCCTCTGGAATGCTCTGAACCAGTAGATGTCTTCACATGCTTCCTGTAGCAGACTCTTGTGCACCTTGGCTTGTTCACTCTGGAGTGCTTTGCAATCTGACCTATTATGACTTCAGCAGCTTGCTCTCCGTATGCTCTCTAGGCTGTTCCAAGATGATCGGCATGCTGCTGGCTGCTCCTAGTTGATTGGCACGCTGTTCTAACTCTAAGTCTTCATGGTATGCTATAGCATCTTCTGGTGTCTTCAGAAAGCTTACTCCAGCAAGCTGCAATGTAATGCTATACGATCTTGCTAGATCATCTTCAACTGAATTTGTCAACGATGCCACATACCTTAACAATCTCCCCCTTGGCATTTTTGACAAAATCCAAGGACCCTTCTGATCTTAGGTAATCCTCATCTCGTCTTCAGGATCCTTCTCTAGCAGCTTCTTCAGGCTTCATCTCAATTCAAGGACTTTGCTGATCTCAAGTTATCCCTAGCTTTCTTCTGGCTTCTTCTCAAGTGGTCTTAAGATAGCTTCTGCTGTCATCGGATGGTGTACCAACGTCTTGCTCAGTGACCACCTGCCACTAGTGAGTTCTTTCGCACGAACCTCGACCGAGCCTTCCACCCGTCAGTTCTCCCGCGGCTGCCTTTGATCAACCAACAAGCTCCACAGCTCTAAATTGGCTTCCAGATCAAAGCACGAATCAGTCTCTGCAAGACCTGATTCTCTTCTGCAATACGCACCACAGCTCTGCGCTCAACGCTCTGCCCGTGTGTGTTGATCGAAGAACAACTCTCGTAGCACACCCAAAAAAATCCTCACTCTGAATTCTGTGTCTACTCTCGTGTATCACTCAGCTTCGATCACCCTCTACAGCCCTCAAACCTTCTGCTTAAATACCCTCACCACTTTAAGCAATTTCCAGGTTTAGGCCATAGTCCCACAAGATCAATTATCTCCTAAAATCTAGGAGATTAGATTTGATTAATATCTTCAATGCAAATCTCCTTCTCTGACTAGCAAACCTTGCTGGAATGCTCAACGGTATTTTAGAAATTCTTCTAAGCACTTTCACAAAGCTGCTATACCTTCAAAATGCACCCAGCACAAAACTGCTACTCGGACAGTTGAACCAGCACTTGAACCAGCACCTGCTGCAGCATCCCCTGCTGCATCTGCTGCTGGTTTACTTCTGCTGGTCTGCTTGATTGTTTGAGCTGCAGCAGCCCCTTGTTCACATATGCTGGTTTTGTCAAATCTGCCACACTTGCATTATCATACTTTATTTCGCTTTGGGACTAGCTCATTTTTAAGTGTGGAGTGGGAACACACATAGTCATTTTAGCCACGTCATCGCATGCCGCGCATTTTCACTACACTTTAGTTAGACATCACATATTTGTTGTTTAGGATCAGTCATATTGCTCATGTTTTCGCCTCACATTGCATCTTGCTCATTTCTCTATCAGTCTTGCTTTTCACCAAGTTGCTTGATGAAAAATTTAGAACCTGAAATAGTTTTTGTGAATGTGTACTCTTAATAATTCAGTACCACCCCTATCATATTTCTATCACGCACTCTAAATGGCTTTACAAGCATGCTATGGCAGGATTTTAGTAGGCACTAGCTCATATTGTTCAAAAACTTAGACTGACTTCTTGATTCAAGGTGACTTTAGCAGTCTTACTTGGATTTCTTGTGCATGTTGTTACTTGCACACACACCTCCATTTTTATTACTGTTGAGGAATGGCATCCTTGACAAAACTTATAAAGAGACTGTTGAAGCACCCATGATGATTGGTGGCTAGAGCACAATCTTCAGACTGACAAAAAAGCAACAAGCGACCACAACAAAGATTCAGAGTTTGCTTCACCACTCCCTAATGACCCAGAGCTAGAGCAGTATGCCCGATCAACCTAGAGACTCACGGAGAGGTTCCGACTTGGTGCGGCTGGCATAGGGGAGGCCCAAAGAGCTCTGCAGACATTATAATAAGCTCAGCAATCGTCAGCACATGGTCGTAGAAGATAAAGATCCTAAAGTCCAAATTACGCAACATAATCTTCAACAAATCTTGCTAGAATCCAAGAGAAGATTCTGATAATGATGGCAACGAGGTTTTCGTCCCTGGAAATCTTGCGAGCTTGAAAAGGAAGGCGGGAAGCAGCTTCTGAACAACACACACACATGAGCGTTATAGAGAAAGAGAGAAAACACTCATAGATCAACCTACAGTAGCAAGGTATACACAATGGGTTGAAGACTGATGGAATCAGAACTCATGGAGTTTGATTTAGCATTGATCTCCGGAGTTCAACTGGAGCGCTCCTCATTGAAGGATCAATCAGAGCTCGGAGAACAGCTATGGACAGGGCTGTCGCAGGCTGAGTGAGAGCTGATCGAGGATGCCCAATATTGACAGAGTGTGTCATTGATTGAGGGGGAGCAGAAACTTAGTTTATAGAACTCAGAGTGTCCGACTAATTAGCCGGAGAGCTAGACGAGTCGTTGACTGAAGATACAACAACTCTGGGCAAGAGTGTGCTTAAGCATTCCGTGAGCTACACATTGTAATAGAATAGGCTAAGTCTGAGAGTCAAGTCTGTAGCTATTTAATACTAAGAGTGTGTAGGTTAAACAAAGAGAGTCTATGTGGTCAGATTGCTAGCTAGTCTAGGTGATTAGACTGAGCATAATATTTTAGCTAGGTAAGAAGTAGAGGTGTGAATCCTTTGCATGTCAAACTGAGATAGTGGAATCTTGAGGATTAGATTATCCTCCCTAGACGTAGGCAAGTTGCTGAACTAGGTGAACGAATACTGTGTTTCTTATTCTTCCAGTAGAGTAATTCCGCGGAAAGATACAGAGAGTGCTTAAGCAGAAGCTATAACTAGTCTATAAATCCGCATCATTAACGCTGGACAATTTCAATTGGTATCAGAGCAGATCACTCATTATACAGAGTGTGATCCGGGAGAGCGTTGCTGTTAGCTATGGCCAACATGAAAAAAGGACAAAGCACCAGCAGAGCGCTACTGCTTGAGGGAGTAAACTATGGCTACTGGAAGGCGCGAATGAAGGCGTTTATTAAAGCCATTAATGAAAGGGCTTGGAGGACAGTCATATCAGAATGGTCTCACCAATGACCGTAGACAGATCAGGAGTTACACACAAACAACCTGAAAACAAGTGGACTGTCCATGAGGTAGCCTCAGCATCAGGAAATTCTAAGATTTTGAATGCTATATTTGCTGCTGTGGATGCTAATAATTTCAGGTTGATCTCTAACTGTGACACGACCAAACAAGCATAGGAGATCCTTGAAACTACTCATGAGGGAATAGACAAAGTGAAGATCTCTAAAATGCGAATGATCACCTCAAGATTTGAAAGCCTGAAGATGCTGGAAGAATAGATCATCTCTGAGTTTAATGCCAGATTTTGTGATATATCAAACAAGGCCCATGCACTTGGAGAACCAATTCAGGAGGAGAAGATGGTAAGAAAAGTCCTCAGATCCCTTACCTCAAAGTTTGATATGAAGGTGAGGCAGTTCGAGATGAAAATTATAGAGACTACTTCACTATCTTCTGGGAAAGACCTCAGGCTGAAAGCTAAGACAAAGGAGAAGGAGGCTGTTCTAGATGATGTCAACCAACAACTATATCTGCTCGTCAAAAACATTGTAAAATTCATGAAAAGAATGGACTAGAAATCTTCATACTCAGGTCAGACATCCAGGGGAAGAAACGGAAGAGGTGACAATTCCCAGAGAAGAAGCAAGGAGGCTGATAAAGAAAATGATGAAGGGAATGATAAGCAAAAAGGGATCCAGTGCTGGGAGTGCGAGGGGTATGGCCACAGAAAGACTGCATGCCCAAGTTATCAGAAGAAAAACAACAAGTCTCTAGCAGAATATTGGCGTGATGAAGACAATGAAGAGGAAGCTGATCACCGGGCTCTGATTGTTCCTTCAACGAGCAGCTCTCCAGTTGATATTCGGATCAATCCTGAATCAAACTCCACCAGTCTTTAACTCAATGTATCTACCTTGCTCCCTTTGATTGATCTCTGAGTGCTCGATCGTTCTATTCATCGCTCTGTGCTCTCGTGTTACTCTCTGATCATGTATTCTCCGTGCTACTTTCAGCCTTCCTTTTCAAGCACACCACCACATCAAAACGCCAAGGATCATTATCAGAATCTTCTCCTAGATTCTAGCAAGTTTGTTGGAGATTCCTTTGCCAAATTTGGACTCTTGGATCTTTATCTTCTTTGATCACTTGCTGGTCATTTGCTGAGCTCTTTATGATGTCTGCATAATTCTTTGAGCTTCTCTGATGCCAGACGAATCACTCCGGAACCTCACCGTGCAACTCCAGGTTGATCGGACATTCTACTCTAGCTCTGGATCATTACGGAGTGCTGAAGCAAACTCTGTCTCTTCATAGTTGTCTCTCGCCCATTCTTCAGATAGTGTCTCAGCTTTAAATCTTTAGAGATTGCTGAAGTAGACTCCTCTAGTTCATTGTTTGTTGTTGTTTTGTCGATGTTCAGATTGTGCTCCCACCACCAATATTCAGTGAGTGCTTCAGTAGTTTCTTGACCAGTTTTGTCAAGGAATGTCATATCCTCAACAATCTCCCCCTTGGCATTTTGACAAAACTAACACACAACTACAGCTAGACTATTGATCCAGATACTCTGGTAAAAACTAGAACTAGACTAGATAACTACACTACTTATTACATTTGAGTTTAGAATCCCTGAAGTGTGCTAAACATCAAAAGTCATGACAGTTCTACGAGCAAGTCAAGTAAGTGTCTAGGCTTATTACAACCTTCTCCCTCTTTTGGCACAAATGACGAGGGCTTCATTCATTCACTGGGCGGAGCCGGGGCTGGGTTGTTGGCTGCTGGGTACTCCAAGTCATGGAGGAGGCGGTTGATCCCGGTTCTTCGCATTGAGTTCTTCTTTGCCTCCACTGTCTGGTATGCACACTCTGACTTGAGGTGACTGATCACCCTTTCACGCATAGCAGCATCTATGGCAAATGCTGGAGCATCAGATAGTGCTTCAGCACTCTCTGGGTCTCCAAAAGCTGGTTCCCTTTCAGAAATGTCCTTCACATGTCTCCCTTCTGGGTCCAGTAAGAATACTTTAGAGGCACCAGACATGCCTTCTTGTGCAGCTTCCAGCTCTCTGTGCTGACTGATAAGAATCTCATATATGAGCAAAGGAAATTCAATGCACAGATTGGTCTTTTGCTTGACAGCATGTGCGGCAATCTGCTCGAATTTTATCTGCCCGAGATTTACCTCCTTGCTCTCCCCAATATTGAATAGTAGCTGTTCAACTTGCCCCTGTATGAACTACGCATCCAGCTTTTCACCGAGAAGGAATAGAGAATGGCATACTTTGTGGTTAAATCTGCAGCTCCCAAATTATGGGATACCCAACCTTTGCACAGTCCACCCGTGAGCACAACAGCCAGCCTGTTAGATCTCACCTCAGCGGAGGACTGGCACTCTCATCAACCCTTAAAAATTTATTTATCACAGCGATGTAATCACCACCCTCAGCCTTCTAACAAAACTTGTCCCATATAGCAAATTGTTTACTACTTCAAAGTCTCTATCAATATTTACTAGAAACCTTTAACTATATGCAACTTGTAACGTAAAAGTCTGGTGCAAGAAACCTGCCAACCTCCAACAATGAGATCACCTCGGGTGCGCGAAACCTGCCAACCTCCAGCACTTTTTCAACCACCATAGTTTTACGGTTGATCACCTCCCAGGAACAGGCAGCCTTTTGAGAAACAAAGGAAACTCCTTGTCAGTCATGGCCGGTCTCAGCTGATATTGTTGGAGAAGGTGCAGCTCTTCTAGTGGATGGCTCTGGTCAGGGTCTAGGAGCTAGTCTGTAATCATCTAAGTATGTAGATTCTGCTTCAGCAGTCTCTTCTTTTGAAGAGATAGCTACCATTGGCTCTTTCCCTTTGCTCACTGGTTTCCTTGAACGAGGGCGTTCCACTGCCTCCGCCCCCACTTCTTCACTATTTACAGCAACAGCAGGTTCAGGCTCAGACGGAGGAGTAGGAACTACAGCCACCTGTCTTTCCTGAGCCTTCTTCATTCATAACTCATGGGAGGCATCATCTGCGTCAGTGTTGGACCCAGAAGATGCTGAAGCAGTCTCTTCGCCACTCTGGTTGTGGCTTTTGCTTGCGAAACTCAGGGCTTCACCCTTCTCTATGGTCACAATGTTTGCTGTGGTGGACAGGCCAGCTTCTGCTCGGTCGGTGGACAGGATCCAATTCAATCGAGGAGCATTTGTTGGTTCGTTGATCTGCAACGAAGAACTTCTTTTTGCTGCTGGGGGATCACTCACTGGAACATCACTGCCTTTTCGCTTGGCATAACCTCCCGTGCGTTTGTATACTTTAGCTCCTCTCGTTTTCACCATTGTGGATGCTTATCAGAGTGCTGGATAACTTGATCGCTGAAATCGCTGGATTTTCTCGAAGCCCTAGGTTTGAAACGGATAAACAGTGTTCAACCCTTTTTTTGCCTTTTTCTCCTTTTTTCAAAAAAACTGGACACGTGTTGACTTCTCCTTAATCGTCTATTTCTAAAGACACCGTTCAAAAGTTACAACTCCAATATTCTAGGAGTGCTTCGGCACTCTATTCACCTGTCCTGTCTGGATCCAAAATAACTTTTGCTGCAAGCTTGCGTTCCTTAGTTCCTGCTTTAGTGGGGATATTTGCTGGATTTTTCTCAACCCAACGCTTTTGGCACTTTTTCTTCTCAGATGTACTTCTAATTTTTGCGACTGTTGAAGAAAGATATTGCTTCGTTTCATTCTTTGGCTCCTCTGAGTGAATGCCTCTTCACCACTCATGCAAGTTTCCTGCACAGTACCACGATAACCTCGGTTTACCTGCAACTGTGTACTGTAGTATTCATACGTGCTCGGAGGATTCCTTGTTCTGACTTATCTGTCATTTGATCTTCTTTGATTCTCCTTGTATACGGTTGACCGCGCGTCGTTGTACGCGTCAAATTAATCCTTCCTTCTCCACTTAGTATAGCGGCTAAGTCAGGGTCGATCCCACAAGGAGCAAGCAGACTCGTTCTAGCTAGTAACCTACAACTTACGAAAATTGGGTTGTGAGTGATTGGGTTGCGCAGGTGCGCGAATGAACAGTAGTAAAAGCAGAATTTGCACTAGACGTGCGCAGGCAGTAGAGATTAAGTACTATGACTATGAAAAGTATCGGTGCAGACAATCCTCTATGAATGTATTCCTTATCATCGACTCTAAACGTCTATAGTTCGTTTTACTGAAGTTAGTGTCCGATCAAGGCTTCCTAACATGTGCGCATGTTCCGATCAAAGTTCATGAGCTATTAATTCTTGAAACTAGTCTAAGTAGCTACGAATCCTGTCACAGTAGCAGCTGATTATCCTAGCGCGTTACTCCTAGTTGTCACCGTCAAGCTACCAACTAGTTTAACATATAACAGACAAGTAGTAAGAGTAAGATTGCGGTTCAAGGCTTCCCCTACTCATGCAACTAGCTGTCAACCGTGTGCACAAAATTAATACAAGCAAACAAACTATGCATTAAGCACAAGTCTCAAAGGAAATACTCATAGAATCATGCCCAACCGATACAAAGCGTTTAGCTAGACATGCTAGTAGTAAACATCATAGAAATAGTAAATAAAAGCTAAAGTGTCCAAGGAAACAGTAACAAGCAGGTGCGTGCAGGTTGCTGTGTCTCGGCTCGCGCAGTCGGCTAGCGCAAGTCCTCGCAGCAGCTCGTGTGTTTTTCAGTTCTGGCTCTCTCTCCTCGATGTCTGATATATCTTTCAAACCCTAGCCTTCCTCTCTTTATATACTGCTCATGAGGACAATCTTGGCAACTTCCAAATCCTATGGTGTTCAAGATTTGGAAACACCAACATCCTGCGCATGGCTCACTGCGCACATACAGTCGGTCTGCACACCGCAATCTGAATTTGCCACTTTCTATCTTGTTTGCCCTGCTAGCTCCGCAGGCTGTGTGTTGCGCTTCTTAAACGTGCCTATTAGCACGTATCCGACTTAGGCCCTCGTTTTGCCTTGGAATACAAAAACACCGGAAACCAGTAATCTTGTACACAAAATAATGCAAACAAGCACAGTGTTAAGATCTAAATAGTGCGTATAAATATGCTCTATCAACGGTCAATGTTGGACACTTTCTATGAAGATGTCCAGTTTGATCACAAGCGTAGCATCTCTTTTGCTTTGATCTGTGTTTCCGATAATGTGACTGCTCTTGAGAATGCTTCAGCACTCTCTTGTCCTTCTTTTCCAGGATTCTCTCCAGATCAACTGTGACTGAACCCTTCTGCACACTTGCACTTTCATAAATCATCGAAGCTTTGAAAAATGTAGTTATACATGTTCCTTCATCCCCAATGTATCCAAAAATTTCAGTCCCACCTCCATACCTTTAGTAAGTGATCGGTTGATTTCTCACCGATTATTCGCTTCTCCCCGAACATTTTCTTTGTGCTTTGTAGCCCAGTCAAAGCAGAGTGAAGGAAATCGCAAGATTCAGACGAATATGATCAAGGAATGCGGGGATTTACCTATCCGAAGTCTTGGGCGTGCCGAGTACTCATCTCTTATCTAAATGAGGCGTGCTATATATTGTTGGAAAGCTGACTTGAAGGGCTACAACTTTGTAGTTTGCACTGAGATGTGATTCGAAGGTTTTGGAAGTCAAAAATGCAAGCAAAGTCAGAATAGAACCCCGAGTGGACAAGCAGCCCGGTTCTGTGTCGAACCAGCGGTCCATGATATGTACCGCCGGTTTGGAAATAAAACCACCGATTTTGGCCCTGAACTGGCCCCGAAGGCAAAATATCGAGATTCTCTGAAAGGGGCCGGTTCCAAAGAAAACCGGCGATTTTGTAAGTTGAATCGACGATTCTCACAATGGAACCGCCGGTTTATAACCAAACCGGGCCGCAAATCAATTTTGAAAATCAGCCCAACTGACTTTCAGTATAAATTGGAATCGAGGGCTCGTTCACAAGGGTTGGACGATTTTGGAGAACGAATGCAAGAGAGAAGAGGATAGCTGGGAGTGAAGATCGTCGTCATGGGTTCTTCGTTCTTTATTTCTCTTCATTCTTGTATTGGTAGTAATCCCCATGAGTAGCGAGTAGTTTATTTAGTTCTGGGATCCTACGGATCCCATGCCTGTAACCTGATTTCATGTGATTTGTACAAACATCAGTTTTAGTCTAATGCAAGTTTATGTTTTCAATTCTATTATGCTTCATTCTTTCGTTTTACCATTGTTGAGTATTAATTGGGATGACTGCATGTTAGAACGAAACTAGGTTAGATGCCAAAAAGATGAATGGGTTTGAGGGAGTTAACTGGAACAAATAGGATTGATGTCGAAACATGGTAGCTATATTGTTAGTTGACGTTGGCGTTTTAGGCAAGCAAAATGAAGTGCTACTCTAGTCACGCAAATATCAAACAATATTTATAACCGAGTGACCTCGGATCGAACCCAAGGGAAAAGCTTAGACTAATTGACACCTAATCAATGCTACTAATGTAAGTCTACGGTTTTTGGGGGGGAATATGTCCTCCTATAGAGGTATCTCTAGCAAGCACTAAAGATAAATGATATTCTTGAGTTCTACTTAATGAATAAAAAGGGTGACTAGGGATTCAACTTCTCTCCTAAGATATGAGGAAATGAAATAACACACTAATACATGCATGAACTACATTTGGTTGATAAAAGCAAGGCTAATGCATCATCCACTCTAGGTTCAACTCTCGCCCCTTCCCTAGAATGGAGAGGATACATAAATGACAAGGTTCTCAAACTCTCATTCTATTGAACCGTGTAGAATATGAGTTCCATAACCGCACCCTCTCGGTCTATTGGCCGGTTACTCAAATCCGCTCAAAACTTAGCCTAATGTCAAGAATGCATGTCGCTCTCACGCACAAACACTCCATCTATGATCATACAATAGCTATGAAACATCCTAAGTTCAACTCTCGCTCCTTCCTTAGGGGTTCTAACCAAGCATACTCACTTAAGTATTTCGTCAAACACTTGGTGTGCATACAATGAATACATAGCTAGGGCACAATATAATCAAACCAAACTTCATTCAATGCAACAACAATAGTGTTCTACATCATATCCAATCCTAGGGGATCCATTTAATCCCCAACCACAAAAGTAACTACTCACTCATAATGAGTGTGTACAAAAATATGACAACTAAAGGAAGCATAAATGTAAATACAAAGCTAGGGTTTAGAAGAGGATGATGTGGAATCTTCAATCCAAGCTTCAATCTTCCATCAAGCTTGATCTTCCTTGAGTTTTGTCGTCTAGGGTTGCAAAAAGTGGAAACTTGTCGTCTAGGGTTGAGAGAAAAAGCAAGCTCTATTTCTTCACTTCTATCTCCTTCTATTTATACTCTTTGAAGTTTCCCACAAAATGACCGAAGTGACCGAATCACTTGATTCGGTCAATGTCCATGTGATTCGCTCGAACCTTTTGTTCAGTGCAGTTTTGAGTTTGGGCGAATCAATTATCCTGGCCGAATCACTTTTGATTCGGTCAAATGTCTTTGTTTTGATACGGTCAAACGCCTTGTGGAGCTGAACTGATTCGGGCACCTCTGGGCGAATCAACTCTGATTCGGCCGAATCATCTGTTCAGTAGCTTCTTGACTGGGCGAATCACTTCTCTTGGCCGAATCACTTTTGATTCGGTCACACCCATTATGTGATTCGGTCAAACCTTCAAGACTTCCCCGGATCAGGTCAATTCGTGCAGCTGAGGGTGATTCGGTCAAGCTGGTGGGCGAATCACTAGTGATTCGGCCGAATCACTTCTGCAGTTTGCTCAGCTTTGCTTCTTTTGATCTCCATCGACCGGAATTCGTCTAGATTTTCTTTGGGCCACTTCGTATTGCGAGATACATAATTTTAACCTGAAATACACGAAGAAATCATCAAATGGCTTTATAGAATTGCGGAACAAACAAGAAGTAAGAGAAAAATGTGGACAAATACAAGGTTATTTGCCCGCTCATCATTAGTACATGAATCGATAGAAGAGTTGACATATTTTGTCTGGAACCCTTTGTGTCTAATAAATCAAAACTGTTGATAATTCCGTGATTGGGCGGCGTTCAATAGTGTAGATTAATTCAGGTGGTGATCCGTGAATGGGCGGCTCATCTGATGTCAGTTTAGGTTATTTCCAAAGCTATTTTGCATAACTATATGGTGTGACTGATTGCATGAATCGTGTTGCGAGCATGGGTGAAGTTCGATCTTGGAATTGTTTTCTCTGATCGAATTAACCGTTAGTATTTAGGATAATTAGGACAATTAGGAATATTTAGAACTAAACTCAGAATTTCCATTAGGAGTAGCTGAACATATTGTTTGCTATCTAGTATATACACGCGCTTGTTCCTAGGATCGACCCTTGGCTTACAAGGGTCTATAAATTGTTTTTGACTACAATTTGATCCCTGAAACTTATATCTAACATATATATAAAGGGTTAAAAATACGCATTGTCAGAATGGCGCCGTTGCCGGGGAACAGCGTCGAAGTGTGTTATTAGTTTTTAGCATACATAGTTTAGGACTGTTCTATTACTCTATTGCAATTTCCCTAGTACTCAGCACTTATTTTCCCGGACATTGCAGGAGCATCCTAGTACATGCCACGGAAAAAGCCGAGGAACAAGAAGAAGCAGCAAGAACTAGTGTTTAGCACAGAGGAGGAAGACTTGCCGCTTCACAAACTCAGAAGTAGAGTAGTTCAGAGGTTGCAATTACCGGAAGCTTCAATGGATCCCGGACAGATTATAGGGAACCACCAGGATGGTAACGAAACCTTCCCGGGAATAATAACAACAATGCTCAGCAACCAGCCCGGAGAACACTAAAGGACTATATCTGCCGACTGCAGCAGGATATCAATCGGCTATTGCTACCCCCATTGTTGAAGCCAACACCTTCGAGATCAAGACTGGGCTAATTCAGATGGTGACCGCGAATCCTTACACGGGAAGGATGAAAGAAGACCCTCACCAGCACCTGTAGCGCTTCATCGAAGTCTGCAATACTACAAAGATGAACGGAGTCTCACAGGAAGCATTCTATTTGTGGCTGTTTTCATTCTCGTTGACTGATAAGGCTTGTCGATGGTTAGTCAGTCAGCTCAAAGGAAAATTTCATTCTTTCAACGAGCTGGCCAACGCTTTCTTGAACCAGTATTTCCCACCATCCAAGACAGCTCATTACAAGAACAAGATCGTAACATTTAGGTCTATGGATGGAGAGGGAGCTGATGCTTTTGTGTACAGCGCCTCTGATAAACAGATTTGCGAACAAGCTGTTGCTACAGCACACTCTTGTTCACCAGAAAACTGTTTCAACAGGAAAGAACAAGGACAAGGGTTTGTTCACCCAGTTCAGCCAAATTGCCTACGTCTGGGGAGGACTCTTCTCAGTCCTCAATCCACTAATCTCAAGGTTTCCAAGTACACACGGTTATAACCCACGCAACCTATGCTACTCAACCATAAGTGGATCCTTGTACACAATCAGAACAGACTCTGACTTGTGTCTGCACACCCTCTACTGATATCTATCTAGAATAGCTACCGTCTCCTCGAAACTCAGCCTATTCTAAACAATACTCAGATTCTCCAGGGTTGCTATAGCATCTGCTATAGCACACAGCTGATGCGCAAACTATCCGCGTCGCTCCAAGCCTTCCGCTGAGCCGTTCGAACGATTCCAAGAGCGCTGCACACTCTGGAATACTCCCCCTTACTCAGTGACCTCCTGTCACTAGCAAGAGCTGGCCTTCAGTCAATTGCTCGAGTCCCTCCACTAGACAATCCCTTCGCGGCCTTCCTTGATCCACCAACAAGCACTGCTGCTCTGAATTGGTCTCCAGATCAAGCTGTAATCAGACTCTGCAAGTCCTGATCACACACTGCAATAACCACTCAGCTCTGCGCCCGCGCTCTGCTCTCGGTGGTGATCGAATCTTCGCACGCACTCAAATCTCTCACTCGATCTTCTGCGTATGCTCTGTGTATTCACTCTGTCATTCGATCAACCTTCATTGCTCTGAAGAGACTGTATTATATAGGCACGTCCACTGCCATCATTATCAGGATTTAGCAATATCAATATCTCCTAAACTTTAGGAGATTAGATTTGATTTGAGATTCAAATCTCCCACAATCAAATCTCCTACTTCAGCTAGGAAACTCCACTGGAATATTCTCTGCAGCAACTTAGAAACTCCTCTGATGCTCTTAGAAGGACTGCCACGCCCTCTTTCCAAAGATCCAGAAAGCTGCTACTCGGACAGACGCTACAGCCTTTCTGAACAAGCTCCTGCTACAGCTGCTCTTTGTTCACTGGACTTTTTCACAAATACTGGACACGAGCTATAGCAGCAACTTGTTCCCTTTCTAGTCCACTTGTGCTGATTTTGTCAAACAGTGCCATACTGCAACATCAATCTCCCCCTTGGCATTTTGACAAAACCCCTTTGAAAGCTTCAATTCAAAACCTCCTATAACCAACTCCCTTCCCTTTTTCTCCCCCTTTTTGGCACAATTGACAAGGGGAAGTTCCTTGCTGTCTCAAGAGGGCGAGACACAGAGCCCCAGAGAGGATCTCAGGTCTTCGAACCTTACTGCGTCCAAAGGTTTTGTGAAGATGTCAGCAAGCTGTTTGGCCGACACAACATGCTGAAGTGCAATGATTTTCTTTTCCACCAGATCACGGATGAAGTGATGTCGAATGTCAATGTGTTTGGTTCTGCTGTGCTGAACAGGGTTCTTGGAGATGCTGATAGCACTCATGTTGTCACAGTAGAGAGTCATTTCACCTTGATCGAGTCCATACTCGCCCAGCATTTGCTTCATCCGCAACATCTGTGCACAGCAGCTTCCAGCAGCTATGTGTTCTGCCTCAGCTGTAGATAGAAAAATGCTATTTTGTTTTCTACTGAACCATGACACCAGGTTGTTACCCAGGAAGAAATAGCCTCCAGAAGTGCTCTTCCTATCCTCATCACAACCTGCCAGTCTGCATCATTATATCCCACTAGGTTTGCATTTGTATCCTTAGTATACCATAAGCCATAGTGCACCGTACCACCAACAGACCGAAGGATTCGCTTGACCAGCTGCAAGTGACTGTCTTTGGGGCAGGCTTGAAATCTAGCACAAACTCCTACTGCAAAGGAGATGTCAGGACGACTGGCAGTCAGGTACAATAAGCTCCCAATCATACTTCTGTAGGTAGTCTGACTCACTTCCATTCCATGTTCATCTTTGATGGCTTTGACATGAGTGGCAGCGGGCGTTCGTTTATGACTGGCTTTATCTAGCTGAAATTTATGCACAAGATTCTTGCTGTATTTGCTTTGTGCAATAAAGATGCCATCTGTTTTTTGGGTGATCTCCAGACCAAGGAAATATGATAATTCTCCGACCATGCTCATTTTGAATTCCTTCTGCATATGATCCACAAACTGCTTCACCAGATGTTGAGACTTCGATCCAAAAATAATGTCATCCACATATATCTGCGCAATGATCATATTCGATTTGGTGTGTTTCACAAATAAAGTTTGTCAGCTCCCCCTCTTCTGTAGCCATGGTTTTCAAGAAAAACTGTCAGCCGCTCGTACCATGCTCGAGGAGCCTGCTTAAGCCCATACAGAGCTTTCTTAAGTTTGTACACGTGCTCCGGATGATGAGGATCTTCAAAACCTTTTGGCTGGGCAACATACACTTCTTCAGAGAGGTCTCCGTTTAGAAACGCACTTTTGACATCCATTTGATATAGTTTAAAACCCAAAAAGCAGGACATAGCTAGAAGCAGTTTGATGGCCTCCAGACGAGCGACTGGAGCGAAAATTTCTTCGAAGTCTATCCTCTCAATTTGAGTGTATCCTTGAGCAACAAGCCTGGCTTTATTTCTTGTGATGTTCCCCTTTTCATCAGTTTTATTTTTGAAGATCCATTTGGTACCTATAATGTTTACTCCTTTAGGTCTGTCCACCAAGTCCCAAACCTCGTGTCTTTCGAATTCTGCCAGTTCTTCCTACATAGCTATCATCCAGAATTCGTCATTCAAAGCTTCCTTGAACGTCTTCGGTTCTACTGGATAGGAAGCAAGTATTGAGGTAAGCATTGCTTCTGGTTCTCCTTCTTTCTGTCGGATCTCCAATCACATTGGTCAGTGGATGGTTCTTCTGAATCCTCTTTGGAGGCTGCCTTGACGGTGGATCATGAGTCTCATCATTATGTTCTTCATGCAGGCTCTCTTGGAGTTCGTCTGTATTTTCTGCTTTAGCACTTGCTATAGCATCATCTGGAGCCGAAGTCTGTTCAATTCTCTTCTGATTGGCAGGGGCATCTTCAATGTCAGTGTCTTCGTCATCAAGGACAGTGGAAGAACCTTCTTCAATATCTTTGACTACAACATTTATGGATTCCATCACTGTTCTTGTCCTCTGGTTGTACACTCGATATGCTCTACTATTCGTTGAATATCCCAGGAAGAAACCAGCATCGCTCTTTGGGTCAAGCTTCTTCCTGTACTCCCGATCTCTCAGAATGTAGCAGTCACTTCTAAAGATGTGAAAGTATTTAACAGTGGGCTTCTTCTGATTCCAGAGCTCATAGCAAGTCTGGTTGGTTCCTTTCCGTATGGTGACTCCGTTGATGATGTAGCAAGCGGTGTTCATTGCCTCAGCCCAGAACTTTAGGGAGATCCTCTTGGCATGAATCATGACTCTAGCCATTTCTTGAATTGTCCGATTCCTTCGTTCCACTACACCATTCTGCTGAGGAGTGATGGGAGAGGAAAACTGATGTGAGATACCCTTTTGGGGACAGAACTCATCCACTGCTTCGTTTTCAAACTCTCTGCCATGATCACTGCGGATGTTGGAGAATCTGAGATTTTTCTGTTTCTCCAGTCGGGACACCTACGAGACTATACTTTTACAGTGTCTGATTTCTCTCTGATAAAATCAATCCAAGTGAACCGGGTATAGTCATCAACGCAGACGAAGGCATATCTTTTCTTGCCCACACTCTCTACTTCCATAGGACCCATCAGGTCCATGTGTATCAACTGGAGAGGTCTGATTGTGTTTGTATCTTTAACTTTTGGATGTGAAGCCTTTTTTTGTTTCCCAATCTGACAATCTCCGTAGATGGAACTTGATGGAGGTCTGCTCGTGCTTTGTCCTTCCCTCATTGTTCCTTGACTTCTTCAGAGGCGATGTAGGATCTTTTACTCTGTGTGTTAAGCTCCGGCTCTGATACCAATTGAAATTCATAGCGCTTCTGATAAACAGATTTGTGAACAAGCTGTTGCTACAGCACACTCTTGTTCACCAGAAAACTGTTTTAGCAGGAAAGAACAAGGACAAGGGTTGTTCACCCAGTTCAGCCAAATTGCCTACGTCTGGGAAGGACTCTTCTCAATCCTCAATCCACTAATCTCAAGGTTTCCAAGTACACTCGATTACAACCCACGCAACCTATGCTACTCAACCACAAGTGGATCCACGTACACAATCAGAACAGGCTCTGACTTGTGTCTGCACACCCTCTACTGATATCTATCTAGAATAGCTACTGTCTCCTCGAAACTCAGCCTATTCTAAACAATACTCAGATTCTGCAAGGTTGCTATAACATCTGCTGTAGCACACAGCTGATTCACAAACTGTCCGCGTCGCTCCAAGCCTTCCGTTGAGCCGTTCGAACGATTCCAAGAGCGCTGCACACTCTGGAATACTCCCCCTCACTCAGTGACCTCCTGTCACTAGCAAGAGCTAGTCTTCAGTCAATTGCCCGAGTCCCTCCACTTGACAATCCCTTAGCGGCCTTCCTTGATCCACCAACAAGCACTGCTGTTCTGAATTGGTCTCCAGATCAAGCTGTAATCAGACTCTGCAAGTCCTGATCACACACTGTAATAACCACTCAGCTCTGCGCTCGCGCTCTGCTCTCGGTGGTGATCGAATCTTCGCACGCACTCAAATCTCTCACTTGATCTTTTGCGTATGCTCTGTGCATTCACTCTGTCATTCGATCAACCTTCATTGCTCTTAAGAGACTCCATTATATAGGCGCGTCAACTGCCATCATTATCAGGATTTTGCAATTCCGTTAGCAATATCAATATCTCCTAAATTTTAGGAGATTAGATATGATTTGAGATTCAAATCTCCCACAATCAAATCTCCTACTTCAGCTAGAAAACTCCACTGGAATATTCTCTGCAGCAACTTGTTCACTTGCTAGTCCACTTGTGCAAAATTTTTTGTTTAGTTCAGCCAAATTGCCTACGTCTGGGGAGGACAAAATCACACACATTCTATGTTGGAGTTGATCAATCCATCAGGAGTCAGCTAGATCAAGCAGCTGGAGGCGCGTTCGTCGAGCTAGATATTGATGAAGCCTATGACTTAATTGAGAAGACCGCGCAGGAAACGCACTTATGGGCAAGTGAACGTGCTGTCCCACGGGATAGGAAGGGGGCTCATGACCTCTATTCTGCGGAGTCTTCTGATGTGATAAGCAAATTAACGCAGAAGATAGATGGTATATCAGCTCAGTTGGGAGCCATGGGAGTTGGCTCTTCAATGGCAAATGTTTCGCACACGCCCAGCCGGCCTGTTTAATGCGAGATCTGCGGATCACCAGCACACAACTCTGAAGTCTGTCCAGTAATGGTCTCCGAAAGCAGCAACATGGTTGAGGATGCGAACTTCGTGGGTAGAAATCAGGGAACCAACTTCGTACCCCGTTCGACTTCAAATCCAGCATATAATCCGAACAACCGGTTCCACCTGAATTGCTCCTACAAGAAAAACAACCCTACTCCCCATGGTTTTCAGCAAAAGCAGCAGCAGAACCTCCCGTATCAACCGAGGAGTCAATATCAGTCGCCAAACCAGCAGCAGCCATTTCACTCATAGAGCACTGGGAGCTCGAACATGGAGTCGATGCTAGCAGAATTCTTGGCCCAACAAGCCAAACAAAATCTAGCAACAAACGGAAGGATTGACGATTTAGCTAAGACGATTGACCAGCTAGCATCTCAGAACAGAATGTTGGAAAATCAGGTGGCTCAACAAGCAAGGAGTGTCGCAAGGGAATCGGGCAAGCTACCATGAAAACCAGATCCCAACCCAAAAGATGTCCATGCTATTACCCTTAGAGGTGGGAAACATGAGAGATGCTGCCAGAAGCGCCTAAGAAATCAGTAGACACTCTCTCGCACACACCAGTCGATGGAGAAAAGGGGAAGGAACCTCGAGAGGCTGATATTTCTGAAAAATCAGCAACCCCTACGCCATATACACCACGTGTTTCGTTCCCTCAGCGGCTGAAAGCTAGCAGGACAGACAAGGCCTTCAACCAATTCGTTGATCGAGTGGGGACTCTTTATATCACGCTGCCACTCACCGATGCCATCACCCAGATTCCCACCTACGCCAAATTCATGAAGGACATACTCAGTGGGAGGAGGAAGATAGACGAAGAGGAAACTGTGGCACTGAGCAAGGAGTGCAGCGCTGCCATCTAACAAGCCTTGCCACCCAAACTTCAAGATCCAGGGAGTTTTTCTATCCCTTGTGACATTGGTGGCATTACTATTTAGCGTGCTTTATGTGATTTGGGTGCTAGTGTGTCTATCATGCCGTATTCTCTATATGCTAAAATGAATTTAGGTGATCTTAATCCTACCAGCATCACTATTAGATTGGCTGATCGTTCTTCAAGACTTCCGAGAGGAATCTTGATGGACGTTCCTGTCAAAGTAGGAAACATTTATGTTCCTGTTAATTTTATAGTTCTAGAGATTGCTGAGGACAAAGATATACCTATTATTCTTGGTAGACCTTTCTTGCGTACTGCTGGGGTTGTTACTGATGCTTTTGATTTTATAGTTCTAGAGATTGCTGAGGACAAAGATATACCTATTATTCTTGGTAGACCTTTCTTGCGTACTGCTGGGGTTGTTATTGATGTTAAGAGGGGTTCCCTAGCTCTAAACGTCGGCAGTGAACGTGTGGTGTTTTACATGCCCGATATATGTAAAGGCCCTAGCTTGTCTTCTGATTGCAGTTTTTTGGATTTACATGAGTCGAAGTTTTCTGCTACATTAACCGATCTTAGTTCATATAGTACTAGTGCAGGTTGTCACATCCCTATGGACCTATACACAGTCGATGTAGAGGGGAAAGCAGCTAAAAATGCTGAACCGAAGGAAGGAGAGTCAGGTAAGGAATCTTGTAAGGTAGAATTAAAACCTCTACCCGCAAGTCTCAGGTATGAATTTATCGGCTCCGACTCTACCTTTCCAGTAATCGTAAACGCTGCATTGACTGATGTAGAAACTAGGAAACTGCTTATTGTGCTGAGATGGTTTCGAAAGGCTTTAGAGTATTCGATCGATGATTTGACTGGTATTAGCCCTGACATTTGCATGCACAGAATTCATTTAGAGGATGATATGAAACCCACTAGGGAAGCATTGAGACGCCTAAATCCTAAGTTGAATGATGTAGTGAAGAAAGAAATTCTGAAATTACTAGATGCTGACATCAATTACTCTATTGCTGATAGCGAATGGGTTAGCCCCGTTCATGTAGTGCCTAAGAAGGGTGGATTGACTGTGGTGCGCAATGAGAAAAATGATTTGATTCCTACTCGTACTGTAACTGGTTGGCGCATGTGCATTGACTACCGAAAGTTAAATAAGGCAACTCGCAAGGATCACTTCCCCTTGCCCTTCATTGATCAGATGTTAGAACGTCTTGCAAAACATAATTTTATCTGTTATCTTGATGGTTATAGTGATTTTTTTCAAATACCTATACACCCGCAAGACCAGGAGAAAACTACGTTCACCTGCCCGTTCGGGACATTTGCTTATAGACGTATGCCTTTCGGTTTATGTAATGCACCTGCCACTTTTTAGCGTTGCATGATGGCTATTTTTTCTGATTTTATTGAGCAAACCATGGAGGTCTTCATGGATGATTTTTCTGTCTATGGTTGCTCGTTCGATGCATGCTTGAAAAACTTGGCTGATATTCTCCAACGTTGTGTTGACACTAAGCTGGTTTTGAATTGGGAGAAGTGTCATTTTATGGTGCAGGAAGGAATCGTCCTAGGACATCTCATCTCCAACAAGGGGACCGAAGTGGATAGAGCCAAGGTTGAGGTGATAGAGAAGCTGCCACCACCCAGAGACGAGAAAGGCATCAGGAGTTTCCTAGGGCATGCCGGCTTCTACAGACGCTTCATCAAAGACTTTTCAAAGATTGCAAAACCACTCACTGACCTCTTATGTCAGAACGTTAAGTTCAACTTTGACGAAGCTTGTTTTCATGCGTTTCATACCCTTAAGCAAGCTTTGATTTCAGCTCCTATTGTGCAGCCCCCTGATTGGGAGCTGCCATTTGAACTTATGTGTGACGCTATTGACTTTGCAGTGGGAGCAGTTTTAGGACAAAGAATCGACAAGAAGCTGCATGTGATTCACTATGCGAGCAAGGTCCTTACCGGCGCGCCAGCAAATTACATTACGACCGAAAAAGAGATGCTGGCTATAGTGTACGCATTTGAAAAATTCAGGCAATACTTGATTGGCTCGAAGACTATAGTCTGCACTGATCATACCGCCATCAAGTATCTTCTGGCAAAGAAGGACAACCAAGGTTAATACGCTGGGTACTTTTCATACAGTTCGACATAGAAATCAAGGACAAATCTGGTGCGGAGAATTCAATAGCAGACCATTTATCGCGTCTTGAGTTAGGAAAACTCCGGCATGAAGATGACGAGATCCCGATCACCGACTCTTTCATGGGCGAGCAGCTGCTAGCTGTAGAATCTGACGCGGCTCCATGGTATGCTGACTATGTCAACTATTTAGCGTGTGGCATCCTCCCACCCGATTTATCGTATCATCAGAAGAAGAAGTTCTTATCAGATGTGAAGAGGTATTTCTGGGACGATCCATTTCTATATCGTTTATGTGTTGATGGCCTATACAGGACTTGTGTCGACGAGAACCAGATACGATGGATCTTGAAACATTGCCATTCCTCTCGATACGGCGGACACGAGGCTGGATCGAAAACTGCAGCCAAGGTACTCCAATCTGGATTTTTCTGGCCCTCTTTATTCCGAGACACATATGAATTCGTGAAAACTTGCGACGAGTGCCAGCGAATCGGAAACATATCAAAATAGCAAGAGATGCCTCAGCAAGGAATTCTCGCGGTCGAACTATTCGATATATGGGAGATTGACTTCATGGGACCGTTTCCATCCTCCTTCGGGAATCAGTACATTCTAGTGGCGGTTGATTATATGTCCAAGTGGGTCGAAGCAGTGGCTACCCCCACATGTCACGCCAAGGTGGTTATTAAACTCTTCCAAAGAGTTATTTTCCCTCGCTTTGGAGTTCCAAGAACAGTCATCAGTGATGGTGGCTCTCATTTTAAGGAAAGTAACTTCGAGACCCTCCTGAAGAAGTATGGTGTGTATCACAAGACGGGAACCCCGTATCACCCCCAGACTAGTGGCCAGGTTAAAGTCTCCAATAGGGAGATAAAGATTATTCTTGAAAAGACTGTGTCTACTTCTCGAAAGGAGTGGGCCTCCCAGCTTAATGAGCACTGTGGGCATACCGGACTGCGTACAAGACCCCTATTGGTATGAGTCCGTTCAGACTTGTATACGGAAAGCCCTGCCACCTGCCAGTAGAGCTCGAACGCAAAGCGATGTGAGCGGTCAAGGCATTGAACTTCGATATGAAAACCGCCGGGGAGAAAAGAGTGTTGCAGCTACATGAGCTCGATGAAATCAGGCTTGATTCTTATAAGAATGCCCGCATCTACAAAGAAAGGACTAAGAAGTGGCATGACAAGAGGATAGTGCGCAGAGAATTCGATGAGGGAGAGCGAGTTCTTCTTTATAATTCTCGTATGAGATTATTTCCTGGGAAACTGAAGACCAAATGGAGTGGACCGTATACTGTCGCCCGTGCCTATCCTGACAGCCATGTGGAAATCACTGTCGAGGATGGCAAATCCTTAGTCGTAAATGGCCAACGCCTGAAGCACTACCACGTCCTCAAGGGACTTGCTCCACCGGACGGAATTCCAGACGATCCACCTCTCGCGAAGGGATCCCAGCAAGGGACTTCACGAGAGTGTTTCTGATTTTTGTGCTTCAACCTTGTCTCGCCAAGACGTTAAATTAGGCCTCTTCGGGGAGTGCATCATTTTGAGTGCACTTAGATTATTCATCATTTAGGTTTATTTAGCTTGCAAGGTACGTGACATGACGTGATGATTTGGTTGCGGTACACTTAGTCTATTTGCCTGGTTTTATATGTGTGGTAGGCCGGTTCCACTTAGAACCTGCGGTTTGTTATGTGAAACCGGCGGTTGGAAGGAAACACCGCCGGTTTTGGAATAGAACCAGCCTCCCATGCAAATTTCTAATTTCTCTGAAAAGGGACAGTTCTGAGCGGAACCGGCGGCTTGGTTAATGGAACCGGCGGTTTTAGAGAGAACCGCCGGTTTGTGGAGCGAACCGGCCCCCCTTTGCAAATTTCATTTTTCTCTGAAAGGGGCTGGTTCCAAAAAAAACCGGCGGTTCTAATAATATAACCGGCGGTTTGGTAAGCGCAACCGCCGGTTTAAAGAGCGAACCGGCCTCCCTTTGCAAATTTCTAATTTCTCTGAAAAGGGCCGGTTCTGATGAGAACCGGAGGTTGGTTTTTTGAAACCAGCGGTTCGTATCTGAAACCACCGATTTGGTTTGAAACCGGAAACACAGACTCTTAGTTGCACTCTTGTCTGTTTTACTTCTTTATTTTGGATGTTGTTCTGTCACTGATCATTGTCCATGTACTTTCGTCGACTATTTTGTGATCATGGATATTATTGCATGTCGTTCCTTACTTATGATATTTACTTTTGACATGATTCCATACATGTGATGTGCAATGTTCATGTTATTCCTTTCCCTTCGATTTTTATACAGATTCGAGCGCCTTCTATGTATGTCCCTTATTTTCGCAAATGGCGTTACCACTTATGCAATCCGTACGCTCCATCAGGGAAGTTCCTATGCACTATCATATTTTCTACTCCTCGTGTCGCTTAGGGACTAAGCTCAATTTTAAGTGTGGAGTGGGTTAGTGCATCATCATTTTCAACCATGTCATGAGATGTCACGTACTTGCACTTTTATTAGATATTGCATCTTAGCTGTAGTCGTTTAGAACCAGTCATGTTGTTCATGCCTTTGTCCCGCGTTGCATTATGCTCATTTCTCTATCAGTCTTGCCTGTCGGTATCTCAAGTCACTTGATGAAGAATTTAGAACCTAATGTTGTTTCCTTGAATGTGTATTCCTATGAACTCAGTGCTGCTTCTATCTTATGTCTGTCACGCATTCTAAATGACCTCACAAGCATGCTAGAGTAGGATTTTTAGTAGGCACTGGTTCATAATGTTCAAAAACCTAGACTAGCTTTGTGATTCAAGGTGACTTTTGCAATCTTACGGACTTCTCGTGCTTGTTGTTATTCACATACACCGGCCTCCACCATTAGTACACTTTGTCAAGTTTTAAGTGTGGAGTCCCTCAAATGAGAGGACAAAAAGAAAAGTCAAAAGAGGGCGCAAAATAGGGCCCTACAAAAAAAAAAAGGAAAATGAGATGCAAAGGAAAGGAAGAAAAGTTCCCCTTAAGCATGACAAGGCCGAAGGCCATCATATACTCAGGCTTAAGCTTGACATTGTGTATTATACACTTGTTTATTGTGTGTGATTGCATCTTGTATTAGAGGCCCTATAAGATGAGTTAAGGAACGACCCTTGTGCTTGCACCGAATCATTAAGAGAGTCTTCACATCTTTCAAAAAAATTCCCTAAGCCAGGCTCGTCTTCTCTTACAAGTCACTAGCTTAGACTTTGGCACTTGAGAACGAGCTTTGAGCCAAGAGCCCGTGGACTATCCCTAGATAGCATAGGTAAAAGGCGAGCATGTTTTGTGTAACTATAATCTTGGTTTTGATGCATTGCAGGAAGGTTAAGTAGAGTGAATGATTAGACATTTAATAGTCTTGTGTACTGATTTTCGTTTGAATGCATGATTCTTGTAAACTACGATGGCTCGAAGTGTTTTGAACTATAGACTACGCAAGCATGAGTTTGAGAATACGCAGAGTGGACACGCTTGAGCAGCGCTTAATTCATGCATTCATATAGATTTAGTTGCATTTGGGATTTGTAGGTACTCCCTCTTCTGAAAACCTTCACGAGAGTATAACTCGTCCACTAGGGTAGCCTAGGGGTTTAAAGGCTTGATGCATACGCTAAATGCATCCGTGATTCCTACGACAGTGAGTTAGGATTTTCATATTCTAGTTAGTGTACGTGCATGATCTTAAGGATTACTTACATTATGCTGCTCCGCTATTCATATGTGCTTTACGTTTGTTCGGGACGAACAAATTCTAGTGTGGAGTGTTTTGATCGGTTGATTTCTCACCGATTATTCGCTTCGTTCGATGATGAATTTCGCTTCTCTCCCGAACATTTTCTTTATGTTTTTACCACTTCACTCTCATTTCAGGAAATCGCAAGATTCAGACGAATATGATCAAGGAATGCTATATATTGTTGGAAAGCTGACTTGAAGGGCTACAACTTATCTAAATGAGGCATGCTATATATTGTTGGAAAGCTGACTTGAAGGCCTACAACTTTGTAGTTTGCACCGAGACATGATTCGAAGGTTTTGGATGTCAAAAAAGCAAGCAAAGTCAATCAAACCCCGAGTAAACAAGCAGCCCGGTTCTGTGTCGAACCGGCGGTCCATGATATGAACCGCCGGTTTGGAAATAAAACCACGGGTTTTGGTCCTGAACCGGCCCCGAAGGCAAAATATCGAGATTCTCTGAAAGGGGCCGGTTCCAAAAGAATTTGGCGGTTTTGTAAGTTGAACCGGCGGTTCTCACAATGGAATCGCCGGTTTATAACCAAACTGGACCGCAAATCAATTTTGAAAATCAGTCCAATTGACTTTCAGTATAAATCGAAATCGAGGGCTCGTTCACAAGGGTTGGACGATTTTGGAGAACGAACGCAAGAGAGAAGAGGATAGCTAGGAGTGAAGATCGTCGTCACGGGTTCTTCGTTCTTTATTTCTCTTCATTCTTGTATTAGTAGTAATCCCCATGAGTAGCGAGTAGTTTATTTAGTTTTGGGATCCTACTGATCCCATGCCTGTAACCTGATTTCATGTTATTTGTACAAACATCAGTTTTAGTCTAATGCAAGTTTATGTTTTCAATTCTATTATGTTTCATTCTATCGTTTTACCATTGTTGATCATTGATTGGGATGACTGCATGTTCGAACGAAACTAGGTTAGATGCCAAAAAGATGAATGGGTCTGAGGCAGTTAACTGGAACAAATAGGATTGATGTCGAGACAATGGTAACTATATTGTTAGTACATGAATCGATAGGAGAGTTGACATATTTTGTCTGAAACCCTTTATGTCTCATAAATCGAAACTATTGATAATCCGTGATTGGGCGGCATTCAATAGCGTAGATTAATTCAGGTGATAATCCGTGAATGGGCGGCTCATCTGATATCAGTTTAGGTTATTTCCAAAGCTATTTTGCATAACTATATGGTGTGACTGATTGCTTGAATTGTGTTGCGAGCATGGGTGAAGTTCGATCTTGGAATTATTTTCTCTGATCGAATTAATCGTTAGTATTTAGGATAATTAGGACAATTAGGAATATTTAGAACTAAACTCAGAATTTCCATTAGGAGTAGCTGAATATATTGTTTGCTAGCTAGTATATACACGCGCCTGTTCTTAGGATCGACCCTTGGCTTACCAAGGTCTATAAATTGTTTTTGACTACAATTTGACCCTTGAAACTTATATCTGACATCTATATAAAGGGTTAAAAATACGCATTGTCAGTAAGCTAGAATCTCATCCAGAATGGATGACTCTCCACTGTTTGCTTTAGGTGTGATTTTCAGTTCACATAACTCTCCAACTGTCTCAGCATCTTCTAATGGTTGTTTCTTGGTCAGAGAGGTGGTCATGCTTTGAAGGTTATCTCGTTCATCTTCTAATCCCGAAACCTTTTATAATAATTATTTGTTGGCTTCTATAACTTACAGACACTTCTCTTGTATCAGTCTGAACTGATCAGCAATAGTCTCTTCTGAGAATTCTTCATCATCACTATTATATGATTCAACTATCCCATAAATAAAGTCTGTCTTTATTTTATCTGAATCATCTTAATGAAATGTAGTAGTCAGTACTAGATTCCCTTTGTGATCAGTCTTCTGTTCACTGTCTTCATAACTCCAATTTGCCGTGAGAGACTTGTTGTTTCTCTTCTGGTTTGTAGAGCATTCAATTTGCCATTGACCATATCCCTCGCACTCCCAGAACTGGATTTCTTTATGTTTATCTTTTCCTTCATCATTGTCTTTGTCAACATCCTTGTTCTTTCTCTAAGAATTTTCTCCTCTTCGATTTCTCCCCTAGATGACTGACCTGAGTACGAGGGTTTCTGGTCCATTCTCTTCATGAACTTTCCAAGGTTTTTGACCAGCAGAGACAGTTGTTGGTTGACATCATCTGGGACAGCCTCTTTCTCCTTTGTCTCAGCTTTCAGTCCGAGGTCTTTCCCAGAGAGTGGTGAAGTAGTCTCTGTAACTTTCATCTCAAATTGTCTCAGTGAGCCAATGAGTACCTCCAGCTTATGCTTGCATCCTAGGCTTCTTCAATGGCAATGACTTTCATATAAAACTTTGAGGTGAGTGCTCTAAGGACTTTCCTTACTAACTTCTCCTCATACATTAGTTCACCAAGAGCATGTGCCTCATTTGATATGTCACATAATTTGGCATTGAACTCAGCAATGGTCTCTCCATCGTGTATCTTCATGCTCTCAAATCTAGAGGTGACAATCTGCATTCTGGATGTTCTCACCATGTCTGTTCCCTCATGGGGTGTTTGAAGAATCTCCCAAGCTGGTTTGGCCATATCACAGTTGGATATTAACTTGAAATTGTTAGCATCCACAGCAGCAAATATAGCATTTAAAACTTTGGAATTTCCAGCTGCTATGGCTACCTCATTAGCAGTTCATTTCTCTTTTGCTTTCTTGTGTGAGACTCTTGCCTCATCAAGTATCTGAGGGTGAGCCCATCCTGTGATGACTGCAATCCAGGCTTTTTCATCAATTGCTTTGATAAAAGCCTTCATTCGAGCCTTCTAGCAGCCATAGTTTCCTCCCTCTAGCAGTGGCGGTCGGCTGGTGCTTTGTCCTTCTTTCATAGTGGCCATTGTTGACATCAATGCTTTCCCAGATCACACTCTATATGTTGATTGAACGGCTCTGATACCAATTGAAATTTTATTGCGCTGCTAATGCCAAGTTACAGCCTTTGGAGTTACAGTTTCTACTGAAGCACTTTCTGTATCTTTCTGTGAAATTTACTCTACTAACAGAATAAGAAAGACACAAAAGTTTGTTCACCCAGTTCTATAACTCGCCTATGTCTGGGAAGGATACACCGATACTCAAGATTCCACTATATCAGTTCGAAGTACAAAAGACTCACACCTCTACTCCTCACCTAGCCGAAATCTTATACACAAACTAACCTTCTAGACTAGCTAGAAATCTGATCACACAGACTGTCTTCGCGCTACCTATGCACTCTCAGTAACAAATAGCTATGAACCTAACTTACAGACCTAGCCTATTCTATTAAAATGTGTGGTACACGGAATGCTTAAGCACTCTGTTCACCAGAGTCGGTGTATCTCTAGTCTACAACTATTCTAGCTCTCCCGCCAAACAGTCGGACACTCTGAGATCTTCAAACTTAGTCTCTGCTCCCCCTCAATCAATGACACACTTTGTCACTCTTGGGTAGCCTCAATCAATGCTACACAGCCCGCGACAATGTCTGTCCACGGCTGATCACCGAGCTCATATGTTCCTTCAGCAAGCAGCACTCCAGTTGAACTGCGGATCAATCCTGAATCAAACTCCAAGAGTTCTGATTCCTTCTGCACGCCACACTAGTCTTTAACTCAATGTGTTACCCTGCTACCTTTGGTTGATCTCTGAGTGCTCGATCGTTCTTTTGATCGCTCTGTGCTCTCGTTTTGCTCTCTGATCGTGTATTCTCTGTGCTGCATTTAACCTTCCTTTTCAAGCACACCAAAAACGCCAAGAATCATTAGTAGAATCTTCTCATAGATTCTAGCAAGTTTGTTGGAGATTACGTTGCCAAATTTTGACTCCTGGATCTTTATCTTCTTTGACCATGTGCTGGTCTTTTGCTGAGCTCTTGATGACGTCTTCATAACTCTCGGTGCTTCCTTGATACCAGATGGATCACTCCGGAACCTCACCGTGTCACTCCAGGTTGATTAGGCATTCTGCTTTAGCTTTGGATCATTAAGTAGTGCTGAAGCACACTCTGTCTCTTCATAGCTATCTCTCGCCCATTCTTTAGATAGTGTCTCAGCTTCAAACCTTCAAGGATTGCTAAAGCAGACTCCTCCAGTTCTTTGTTTGTTGTTGTTTTGTCAATCTTCAAATTATGCTCTAGCCACCAATCTTCACGGAGTGCTTCAGCAGTCTCTTGAGCAGTTTTGTCAAAGAATGTCATATTCTCAACGCAATGGTTTCCAACAACTCAGCCAAGCTAGTCTAACCACTACTCCTAACCCAATTGAAGTCTTCGCTCAATCTGTCAACACGGACTACATACACTATCAACACAATTCTTGTAATAGATAGCTATCGACCTGAACTCTCAGACACAGCCTATTCCTTTACAATGTGTTACAGTGGATGCTGCAGCAACTTCTTCCGCCAAGTTGCTGGTGCTTTTGTCGACGACTTCTCCAAGCTTTTCCTGTTGAGTAGTCGGACACACGGCCTTGCCCCTCCTTAATCAATGACCTCCAGTTATTATCAAGGAGCACGCTTGGTCAGTCCGCAAAAGCTCCACTCCGCAACTGTCTACCGTTCAGGCTGTCAACTGAGACTCCGCTCTAGTCGATTGCCTCGAATCAATATAATAATAAGACTACTCTAGTCCATATTACCCCTTTGCTCTCATATAACTCGCGCTTCAGCACTCTCTGCTTTGATTCCGCCTTTGCTCTTATAGCTCTGCACCTTAGCAACTTGATCCAGCAGATAATCCAACCTTCCGAATTCTCCTGAATTCCCACACAATAATGTTGTCTTCCAAAACCTTCCTAGATTTCTGGAAGTTGTTGAGATTCGGTTTCCTAATTTGGAACCTTATCTTATCTCTGCCAGCTGCACCTCTGCTGAAGATCACTATCATATGGGCTCTTTCTGGCCTGTGCTACGCCGGCAGCAATCCTCCGAGCACCTCCAGTTAGATCTGTTATAGGGATACTTTCTTTACCTTTAGCCTTGAATCTCTAAGGGTTGCTATAGCCTTTTCTGGTCCTTTTCTTTATTTCTTCTGATTATCTGTGATGATGTAGTATGGCAGTGTTTGACAAAACCAGCACAAGTGAACAAGGAGCAGCTACAGCACAAGTGAACAAGGAGCAGCTACAACACAAGTGAACAAGGAGCTGCTACAGCAGGGGATGCTATAGCAGGAGCGTGTTCAAGTGGCTGCAACATCTGTCCATGAAGCAGCAGCAACCTGGGCTTGGCTAGAAGGCCTGGCAGCTTTGCGGAGAACACCAGAAGAATATTTTAAAGTGCTGTGGAGAATATTCCAGTGGGGTTTCCTAGCTAGAAAAGGAGATTTGTGTTGAAGATCAAAATCAAATCTAATCTCCTAAATTTTAGGAGATAATTGTTCTTTTTGGGACATTGCTAAATTCTGGTCGTGCTTAAAGCTGGTGCTGCTATTTAAGAGAGAGGAGTTCAAAGCAGAGAGGTTGATCGAAGCTGAGGGATACACGAGTGCATACACAGAATTCAGAGAGGGCTATTTTGGTGTGCGACGGACGAGTTCTTCGATCATCACCCGAGAGTAGAGCGTGAGCGCAGAGCTGTGGTGACAGAAGCAGAAGGAGATCAGGACTTGCGTAGTCTGATCCAAGCTTGATCAGGGAAGCCAATTCAGAGCAGTGGTGCTTGTTGGTTGATCAAGGGTAGCCGCGGAAGAACTGACGAGTGAGTGGCTCGGTCGAGTGTCTAAGCGGCAGTTCTCGCTAGTGGCAGGAGGTCACTGAGTGAGGGGGAGTATTCCAGAGTGTGCAGCGCTCGTGGAATCGCTCGATCGGCTCGGCAGAAGGCCTTGGAGCGACGCGGACAATTGTGCATCAGCTGTGTGCTACAGCAACCCTGCAGAGTTGAGTGTAGTTTAGAATAGGCTGAGTTTCGGGGAGACAGTAGCTATTCTAGATTGACATTTGTAGAGGGTGTGCAGACACAAGTCAGAGCCTGTTCTGATTGTGTCGAGTGATCAACACAAGGTTGAGTAGCATAGGTTGCGTGGAGTTGTAACCGAGTGTACTTGGAGACCTTTGTGTTTAGTGGATTGAGGACTGAAGAATAGTCCTCCCCAGACGTAGGCAGTTGGCCGAACTAGGTGAACAAACTTCTGTCTTGTTCATTGTTTGCTGAGACAATTTCCGAGTGAAGAAGAGTATGCTGCAGCAACTGCTTGTTCACAAATCTGTCTGACTGAGACGCTGCGAATTTCAATTGGTATCAGAGCGGGAGCTCAACACACAGAGTAAAAGATCCTACAGTGTCTCTGAAGAAGCCACGACAATGAAGGAAGGACAGAGCACAAGCAGACCTCCGTTGTTGGAAGAAAGCAACTATGGATATTGGAAGGCCAGGATGAAAGCCTTTCTCAAGGCCATCGATGAGAAGACCTGGAGAGCTATCGTGGTCCAGTGGTCTCCCCCAATCACCATGGATGAACAGGGAGTCACACGGATAAAGCCTGAAGAACAATGGACTGTTGAAGAGGGAGCTGCAGCAACTGGTAATTCAAAGGCTCTGAATGCGATTTTTGTTGTAGTTGATGCTAACAATTTCAGGCTGATATCAAATTGTGACATGGCCAAACAAGCTTGGGAAATTCTGCAAACTGCACATGAAGGAACTGATAGAGTAAAGCTGTCAAGATTACAGATCATTGCCACACAGTTTGAGAATCTCAGAATGCTAGAAGAGGAGACTGTCACTGAGTTTAATGCTAAACTCTGTGATCTTGCAAATGAAGCCCATGCTCTTGCTGAACCTATCCCTGAAGAGAAGCTGATCAGGAAGGTACTCAGATCGCTGCCCACAAGATTTGACATGAAAGTGACGGCCATTGAAGAAGCTCAAAATGTCAGATTCATGAGGCTGGAAGAGTTGATGGGGTCCCTCAAACAATTTGAGATGAAACTGGTTAAAGAAGATCACACTCCTAAGAACAAGAATGTTGGTCTAAAGGCTGAAACAGAAGCCAAGAAGCCAGTTCCAGATGATCAGCTGAGTATGCTAGTCAAGAACCTTGGAAAGCTCCTGAAGAACATGGACTCAAGAACTGGGCAAAGCTCATCCTCACGAAAACAATTCAGAAGAGGTGGAGAAAATAAAAGGAAAGGGAAGGAACCGGCTCATAATGAAGATGAGAAGAAAGAAATGAAAAAGGGAGTCCAATGCTGGAACTGTGAAGGGTATGGACATATTGAGGCTGACTGTCCGAGCAAACCCCTCAAAAACTCAGAGAAAAAGAACAACAAGTCCATGACAGCAAAATGGAGTGACTCTGAGGAAAGTGATGAAGAAAACTGTGTTGTGCTAACCACTGTGTCAGATTTCAACCTCAAAGAGCTAAAGAACGATGAATTTCACTATGGGATTGAAGTATCCGAAAGTGAAGATGAAGAGGACTCATCTGGCAGCCTCATTGGCTATCTGGGGAAGATACTCATATAGTGTGAGGCAGCCCTTCAGACGAATCAAGCATTGACTGACAGAGTCAAGCTTTTGGAAGAAGAACGAAGGAAATTTCTCTCCTCATCCAACAGTCAAGTTACCATTCTGAAAAGGGAAGACACAGAAAGTCAGGTTACTGACATTGGTTTCTCACCAGAAACAGCCAAGGCAGCTGATTCTCAGAAAAATATCTTGGATGAAATTTTGTCTTATCAAAGACTTGGAAAAGGGAGAACGGGGCTTGGATATACTAGTGAAGAAAGCTCTAGAGGAACATTTTTCATTAAAGCCTCGAATGCTATGATATATGAAAAGAATAATACAGATGATGTTCCAAAACCTGCAGGGAAAGATGGAACTAGTCACGTGAACAAGAGGATGCTGCAGCACCTGGCGCATCATCCTTCTAAATCAAAGCCAAAGCCTCAGAATAAAAGGAGCTCTTGCACAAGTATTGGGAATCAGAAGATATCCTCCAACCTGAAGCGGCAGCAGAGAACCTCCTCAGCTGGAAAAGGGGGAACGAAATCAAGAGCCAACACATGCTGCATAAAGAGTCCTTGCCCAGTAGTTTCGGGAAATGCTTATTACTGGAAAGAATCACAGAGGAAGATCTCTAAGATTGCTGCACCAGGGCACTGGAAAGCTAAAGACAGGAGAAAGCCACAGGTAATACAGGTGTGGAAACCCAAATATGACTGATAGAGCCTATTTATACGTGCTATTTAGATCTTAACACTGTGCTTGTTTGCATCATTTTGTGTACAAGATTACTGGTTTCGGTGTTTTTGTATTCCAGGACAAAACAAGGGCCTAAGTCCGATACGCGCTAATAGGCAGCGTTTAAGGAGCGCAACACACAGCCTGCGGAGCTAGCAGCGCAAACAGGATAGATTCAGACCGCGGTGCGCAGACCAACTGCGCTAACCAGTGTGCGCAGTGAGCCATGCGCAGGATGTTGGTGTTTCCAAATCTTGAACACCATAGGATTTGGAAGTTGCCAAGATTGGGCCTCATGAGCAGTATATAAATAGGGGAAGGCTAGGGTTTGAAAGAGAGAGAAACAATATCGAGGAGAGAGAGCCAGAGCTGAAAAACACACGAGCTGCTGCGAGGACCTGCGCTAACCGAGTGCACGAGCCGAGACACTGCAACCTGCACGCACCTGCTTGTTACTGTTTTCTTGGATACTTTAGCTTTTATTTACTATTTCTATGATGTTTACTACTAGCATGTCTAGCTAAACGCTTTGTATCGGTTGGGCATGATTCTATGAGTATTTTCTTTGAGACTTGTGCTTAATGCATAGTTTGTTTGCTTGTATTAATTCTGTGCACACGGTTGACAGCTAGTTGCATGAGTAGGGGAAGCCTTGAACCGCAATCTTACTCTTACTACTTGTTTGTTATATGTTAAATTAGTTGGTAGCTTGACGGTGACAACTAGGAGTAACGCGCTAGGATAATCAGTTGCTACTGTGACAGGATTCGTAGCTGCTTAGACTAGTTTTAAGAATTAATAGCTCATGAACTTTGATCGGAACATGCGCACATGTTAGGAAGCCTTGATCGGACACTAACTTCAGTAAACCGAAATATAGACGTTTATTGTCGATGATAAGGAATACATTCATAGAGGATTGTCTGCACCGATACTTTTCATAGTCATAGTACTTAATCTCTACTGCCTGCGCACGTCTAGTGCAAATTCTGCTTTCACTATTGTTATTCGCGCACCTGCGCAACCCAATCACTCACACCTTGTAAGTGTAGGTTACTAGTTAGAACGAGTCTGCTTGCTCCTTGTGGGATCGACCCTGACTTAGCCGCTGTACTAAGTGGAGAAGGAAGGATTAATTTGACGCGTACAAGGACGCGCGATCAAATTTTGGCGCCGTTGCCGTGGAGCAACACAGATAAGCTTTAACTAGCTTAAGTTTTCTTTTACAGTAGTTAGTTATTTCTGTTTGCTTTATTTTTCTCGTTGTTGTTTCTGACAGTGCGCAATCAAACATCAGCCTGCGCAACCTTGAAACAGTTGCGCTGCGCAGATTCTAGTTGCGCACTGACAGACGCAACAGCTTAGTTGTCTTTTAATTTCGTTTTCTTTGAGATTTAGAACAGGTCATGGAGGATAACAGTGTCGTTGGAGATAACTTAGGGGACAGAACCCCAGAGAATGCGAGGGCGGACAACCGCGCAGTTCGGTTCAGAGAGGAAGTGCAGCGCGAAGTTGAAGCAAGGATGGCCGCTGAAGTGTATAATGCGCCACCCGCGCGACAGGCCGCGCGACGCAGAACAGTGCCCGAGATGTCAGCCCCAATCACGGTTAACCAACCATGGTGCATAGTGCTTCCACCAGACGGTCATTTTGAGCTAAGGAGCTCGCTCATTCATCACATGCCCAAGTTCCACGGGATGAACAACGAGAACCCAGTCAAGCATGTGCGAGACTTCCTAGTCATTTGCGAGAACATGAAGGCCGAAGGGGAAAGCGACGAAGCGCTGAAGATGAAGGCGTTCCCTTTTTCATTGTGTGACACGGCCAGGCATTGGCTGATGAGCTTACCAGCAGGATCTATTCACACATGGGAGCAGCTACAGAAGAAGTTCTTGGACAAGTTCTATCCCGCAGCCAAGATCGCGCTACTCAGGAGAGAGTTGGCCGCACCTAGGCAGGGCGCAGGAGAATCACTATCGGAGTATTATGAGCGTTTCAGGGAGTTGGAGACCAGCTGCTACAATCACGGCCTGCCCCAGAATGTGATGATAGAGAATTTCCTGAATGGATTGCTACCCATGGAGCTGAGATTATTGAATGCATGCGCAGGAGGCGACATTTGCAACATGTACCCAGAGGACGCGTGGCAGCTGATAGAAGACTCTGCTGGACAGGTAAGACATCATCTAACACTTGAAAATAGTCGTGCTCGTTCTGTGCATCAGGTAGAAACAAGCGCTGAGATAAAGGAGATGAAGGCCATGCTGCAGAAGTTGATGAATGCGTAGGGGGCGCAACCAGCTGCGCCAAAGGCATGCGAATTCTGTACGTCCACTGAGCACAAAACCGATGCTTGTCCCACACTTTTCGAGGAATCAGGAGATGTCAATGCTCTAGGAGGATGGGATAATAGAGGGCCGCAGAGGCAGAATCAGCCGCGTTTTGGACTAGCCGCAAATGGGTTCAGATGGAAGGAGGACAACAATTTCCAGAGGCAGTCCGCGGATCAGTGCGCACCACAGCAGACGCAACAAGCTGCGCCCTACAATCCACCGCATCGCCGCACTGACGCGCCACCGCAAAACAACCAGCAGCCGAGGCGATCCTTAGAAGATATCGTGGGGCAGCTAGCAGAGACAGTGCGCAAGAATGATGAGAAGTATGACAAGAGGTTCGAGTCCATTGAAAAGCAGCTGTCACAGATCGCTACCACGGTGTATGAGCTGAAAAAGAGCGATGGCAACCTGCCTTCGCAAGTGATCCAGAATCCCAAGGGAGGAGTCAACGTAGTGACACTGAGGACTGGGCGCACGGTAGGAACAGAGCAGACCGCAAAGGCGCCCGCGCAACTAGTTGCGCAAGCTCCAGATCCAGCAGAGCAAGATGCACAACCAGAAGCGCAAGCCACAAGCCAGCAGGGCGAGGCGCCAGGTATGGCGCAATCGAAAGACAAAGGCATGAATCGTACTAACATACCTGCACCTTTTCCTATACAGGCACCATCGGCTAGGAAAGAAGCGCTTGATAAGGAGCTCTACGAGTTATTCAGTAAGGTGGAAATAAACATTCCCCTTATTGAGGCAGTTCGGCAGATCCCTAGGTACGCCAAATTCTTGAAGGAGTTGTGCACAAACAAGAGGAGGAAAGGCGAGTGCGCACAGGTAATGCTAAATGAGCAGGCCTCAGCAATCGTGCAACATAAGGTACCACCTAAATGCAGGGATCCAGGTACGTTCACCATCCCATGCACTTTAGGTAAGACCACAGTAAGCAACTACATGATTGACTTAGGCACATCTATAAATGTGCTTCCATATTCCTTGTATGCATCATTGCGCCTTGGACCACTAAAACCTGCAGATCTCACCATTCAGCTAGCGGATCGGTCGTGCAAGCAACCGACGGGCATGATAGAGGACGTCCTCGTCCGAGTAGGAGAGCTGGTGTTCCCAGCAGATTTCTACGTCCTAGAGATGGAGGGTGAGTCGAGCAAAGGAAGTGCGCAGATCCTATTGGGCAGACCATTTCTGATGACAGCGCGCACAAAGATAGACATGTGGAGGGGTACGCTCTCAATGGAGGTTGATGGCGAGGAAATTCACTTTAACATATTTAAAGGGATGCAGCACCCTCATGAGGACGCCACAGTGCACGCATTGGACAGCATAGATGACTTGATTGCAGATGCGCAATGTGCGAGCGCAGCGGAAGGACCTGAGCCACTGACACAGGTAGAGTTGGAGGCGCATGAGGATGTGCTGAGCAGTGCTGAACCAGTATCCAGATAGGTACACGATATAGTTAATGTCTGCACTGCTAATAAAATCTTGCCCTCTATTGAACAGGCACCCTGGGTCGAGCTGAAGCAACTCCCAGAGCACCTTAAGTACATATTCTTGGCAAATGAGGACACCCTGCCGGTAATCATAAAGAAAGGACTAGAAGAGGAGCAGGAGGCGCTATTACAGGAGGTGCTGCGCAAGAACCAGCGCGCTATAGGATGGACACTTACTGACCTGCACAGAGTGAGCCCGGACGTATGCATGCATAGGATCCTATTGGAAGATGGTGCCAAACCATCCAGGGAGCCTCAGCGCAGATTGAACCCGAATATGATGGAGGTGGTGCAGAAGGAGATCCTGAAGCTGCTTGACGCAGGAGTCATTTACCCAATCTCAGACAGCAAATGGGTGAATCCAGTGCACGTTGTGCCGAAGAAAGGAGGAATCACAGTATAGGAGAATGCGCAGGGCGAGCTAGTTCCCAAGCGCATGCAAACTGGATGGCGCATGTGCATCGACTACAGAAAGCTTAACGCAGTCACGCGCAAGGATCATTTTCCGCTGCCCTTCATGGACCAGATGCTAGATCGATTAGCGGGGAAGCCCTACTTTTGCTTCTTGGACGGGTACTCAGGGTACAATCAGATACCCATAGCTGTGGAAGATCAGGAGAAAACTACGTTTACCTGCCCATTCGGTACGTTTGCGTTTCGGCGCATGTCATTTGGGCTGTGTAACGCACTAGGTCCATTCCAATGTCTAGTCATGAGCATCTTTTCTGATATGATTAGTATATGCATAGAAGTGTTCATGGATGATTTTACTGTGTACGGAGGTACCTTTGACGCATCCTTAACTCATCTTGATAAGGTCTTAGCGCGCTGCATTTCAAAAAACCTAGTGCTCAATTATGAAAAATGTCATTTCATGGTGTCGCATGGAGTAGTACTAGGACATATCATCTCGCAGGAGGGAATCAAGGTAGATAAGGCCAAAATATACCAATTGAAATTTCACAGTGTCCCAATTAGGCAGATTTGTGAACAAGCAGTTGTTGCAGCACACTCTTATTCACTCGGAAATTGCCTCAGCAAACAATGAACAAGACAAAGTTTGTTCACCCAGTTCGGCCAACTGCCTACGTCTGGGGAGGACTATTCTACAGTCCTCAATCCACTAACCACGAAGGTCTCCAAGTACACTCGGTTACAACTCACGCAACCTATGCTACTCAACCTTGTGTGGATCACTCAACACAATCAGAACAAGCTCTGACTTGTGACTGTACACCCTCTACAAATGTCAATCTAAAATAGCTACAGTCTTCTCAAAACTCAGCCTATTCTAAACTACACTCAGTCAGCAGGGTTGCTGTAGCAACTGCTGTAACACACAGCTGAAGCACAATTTGTCCGCGTCGCTCCAAGGCCTTCTGCAGAGCCGATGAACGATTCCACAAGCGCTGCACATTCTGGAATACTCCCCCTCACTCAGTGACCACCTGCCACTAGCGAGTACTGCCGTACGACACTTGACCGAGCCAACCACCCGTCAGTTCTTCCGTGGCTGTCCTTGATCAACCAACAAGCACCCAGCTCTGAATTGGCTTCCAGATCAAGCTTGGATCAGACTCTGCAAGTCCTGACCACCTTCTGCTTCTATCAGCACAGCTCTGCGTTCACGCTCTGCTCTTGGGTGATGATCGAAGATTTCGTCCGTCGCACACCAAGAATTGCTCTCTCTGAATTCTGTGTATGCACTCGTGTATCCCTCAGCTTCGATCGACCTCTCAGCTCTGAACATCTCTCGCTTAAATAGGAGCACCAGCTTTAAGCAATGTCCAGGATTAGGCAATGTCCCAAAAGGAACAATTATCTCCTAAAATCTAGGAGATTAGATTTGATCTTTATCTTCAATGCAAATCTCCTTCTCTGACTAGTAAACTTCACTGGAAAATTCTTCAGATGCTCTCTGTAGAGATTCCAGCCCTTCGATACAAGCCCCAGGTAGCTGCTGCTTCTCGAACAGATGCACTAGCCAGTTGAACAAGCTCCTGCTATAGCATCCCCTGCTGCAGCTGCTGCTAGTTCACTTCTGCTGGTCTGCTTGTTCACTTGTGCTGTAGCAGCTCCTTGTTCACTTGTCCTGGTTTTGTCAAACACTGCCATACTACATTATCAGATCTTATTTCTAATCTGCCTTAATTCACTAATGTGCGCGATGTGAAATCATTCCTTGGGCATGCTGGGTTTTACAGGCGTTTCATAAAAGATTTTTCTCAGATTTGTATACCCCTGTCTAACCTCTTGCAAAAGGATGTGTGTTTCGAATTCACTGATGAGTGCAGGGCTGCGTTTGACAAGCTGAAGGAGGCACTGACGAGTGCGCCAGTGATGCGCGCACCAGACTGGAGCCTGCCGTTTGAACTGATGTGCGACGCAAGTGACTATGCAGTGGGTGCAGTCCTGGGACAGTGCGTGGACAAGAAGCCGCACGCCATCTATTATGCATCTCGCACACCGGACGCTGCGCAGAGGAACTACACCACCACGGAAAAGGAACTTCTGGCAATCGTGTTTGCACTGGAGAAGTTCTGCGCATATGTTCTGGGCGCCAGAGTCATCGTCTACACAGACCACGCAGCAATCCGTTACCTAATGTCCAAGAAGGAGACTAAGCCGCGCCTGATGCGCTGGGTGCTCCTACTTCAGGAGTTCGACTTGGAAATCAAGGATAAGAAGGGCACGGAGAACACAGTCGCTGACCACCTGAGCAGGATCGTGAAAAAGGAGGAGCCAGGGCGGATCACGGAGACGTTCCCTGATGAGCATCTGATGGCGCTGACAGGTAAGGTACCATGGTATGCGCACATTGCGAATTACCTGGTCACAGATATGTTTCCTCCTCATTTCACTAAAACCCAATGCATGAGACTAAAGCATGAGTCCAGGTATTACATTTGGGATGATCCGTATATGCTCAGAATAGGACCTGATCAGATTTTGAGGCGATGCGTGCCTGACCACGAAATTAACTCTGTTTTGTTGTTTTGTCATGCGCACGCATGTGGAGGACACTTTGGTCCAAAGCGCACGAGCAGAAAGATCCTGGATTGCGGATTTTATTGGCCACACTTGTTTAGTGACTCGTATAACCACTGCAGCAACTGTGACAGGTGCCAGCGCACAGGGGGCATATCAGCGCGCAATCAGATGCCGCAGACGCCGATACTAGTGGATGAAGTATTCGATATTTGGGGGATTGACTTCATGGAGCCGTTTCCTCCATCTTCCAGATATGAGTATATATTGGTCGCGGTGGATTATGTCTCCAAATGGGTTGAGGCTAAGGCCACCCGGAAGGATGATGGTAAGACGGTCGCTGACTTTTTGAGAACTAACATTTTTTGCAGGTACGGGGTGCCTAAGGCAATCATAAGCGACCAGGGGATGCATTTCTACAATAGGATAGTGGCGCAGGTATTCAACCATTATGGTGTGCTCCACAAGACGTCCACCGCTTACCACCCTCAGACGAATGGACAGGCCGAGGTTTCCAACCGAGAGATCAAGCGCATCCTGGAGAAAACTGTGAGACCGTCGCGCAAAGACTGGAGCCAGCGCCTTGACGATGCGCTATAGGCATACAGAACTGCACATAAGACACCAATTGGGACTTCACCGTTTTGGTTGGTTTACGGAAAAGCGTGCCACCTGCCAGTGGAGTTGGAGCACAAGGCATACTGGGCATTGCGCGTTTGCAACCTGAACCTAGACGAGGCTGGTAAGGAGCGCGCATTTGAGCTAAGCGAGTTAGAGGAGCTGCGCCTGGATGCATATGAGGGGCTGCGCGACTACAAGGCGCGCACAAAGGCATTTCACGACAGAAACATCCTCAGACGCACCTTTGAGCCAGGAGACCAGGTACTATTGTTCTCCTCGCGCCTAAAGCTCATGCCTGGGAAGCTGCGCAGCAAATGGACGGGACTATACACGGTTACCAAGGTTTTTCCTTACGGAACAATTGAGTTAGAAAACGAGCACCAGCATCGTTTTCAGGTTAATGGGCAGAGAGTCAAAAAGTATTTGGGAGAACCTTGGGATGGTACAGCGCGCGAAGTTGACCTGGCAGAGCCAGAAATAGAAGATGCGCAAATTGCTGCGCCAGAGTCGCCATCAGATGCACCAGAGGGAGAACTGGGAACTATTGCTCATATTTCTTCTCCCTCTTTAACTAACCTCGTTACTTATGATTTATCACATACTATTAACCTTGCTGACCACCCTTCCGATCCTTTGCACAGGACCAAGAAGAACGCAACGCACACACGAGCACGGGGTCACTCAGGAGCAAGAGTGGGGGAGGTCGTTGGCACACTTTTAAGCAAGTAACGAGGTACGGTCGAGCCAACGACCTTAAACAAAGGCACTTGTCGGGAGGTAACCCGACACGTTTTACTTTTACCCATTTTTTATAGTTTTTCTAGTGTAGGACTTGTAGTTTTTAGTCGCGCAGCAGTACACAGGTCAGTGCGCAAATGTCAGTGCTCCAGACAGGGGGTATAAAAGGCCAGGACTTAGAAAAATTTCAGCATTTTCACATTTAACCGTTGCAAGAAAGCTCCTGCCCTCAGCCTCCACTCACCGTCCGATGATCAACCAGCCCTCTGTTTAGAAAGATTCGAAGAGCTTCCCGTCGCACACACACCAGGTAACCCTTCCCCTCAGTTTGAGCAGATTCAGTTAGGGTTTGTGCGGTATAAGAGTTGCCCTAGTTTTGAAATCGCCCCTAGTTCGTCCGCACCATTTGGAGTTCTGGGTAGTGGGTTTTGTAGGCGGAGGATAGGCGACCTGTGGGTGACAGTTTCAGGGCGTTTGTCGGAGTTTGGATTTTTGGGCATTTGTTGAGCCTTGACCATAGTTGACCGGAGGAACCCCACCGCACCATGAGGCCTGCCGAAGATCAAGAGACCCCAGCGTCATTCGCCAGCAAATTTGAAGCCTTCATGAGGCTGGAGATGTACGGGACCCCGTACATCAGTAGGGACATCCTGCGTGAAGTCGGGTTGGAGGAACTCATTGTGGAGAAGCTCGTGCTGGCGGGCTGGGAGGCACTGTTGGTGATCAACAGCGCTGCTGATAAGGAGGATACATGTGAATTCTTGGCGCCGCTGGAGACTGCCGATTTGGAGATCAGGTACCGGCACAAGGCTGAAGCGCACGCTGAGATGCGCCAAGGTGCGTGAGGAGGATATAGACACGCACACGAATCAGGAGGCGTGGCGTGAGATGGCGACTGGCCAAGTTTTTGCCGCGGGGCGCAGCCAAGGACGCGAGCTGCGCGACCCGTGGATGTTCTACCTCTGGCGCATGGTCGCCTATGCAATCATCGGGCGCTTTAATGGTGCGCCAAAGATCAACCTGCTGGACATGGACATATTGAAGGGATTCTACTATGGGAAGAAGGTGTTGTTTGTCTCGGACATGGTCGTGCATTGGAGTCGGGTCAGCACGAAGGGGCCGCTGACTTGTGGAGGAATGATCACGCACCTGCTGCGTGCGCCGCATGGAGAGCCGGAAGTGCCCTAGCACACGGTATTGCCGGCCATTCCCTTGGACCGTGCCCATATGTTGTAGCTCAGAGCGGTGGCCGTGAGAGAGGACGGCTCCTTGGAATGGTGCTACCAGCTACAGCCGGCCAGAGCGCCACGGCACAGAGCAGAGAGCAGCGCGCAGCCAGAAGAAGCCGCTGAGGAAAGGGAGATGGAAGAGGCCCCAGAGCCAGTTGCGCCTCCAGTCAGGCGCATGAGGACTCGTGCGCAGACTGGAGCGTGCCGGAGGGCGAGTGTGCCGCAGGGGGACCAGTAACCATAGCCATTGATGATTCTCCCCCGCGTGCACAGGGAAAGCCCCAGAACAGAGGCAGAGGAGGCGCCTGAGGAGGTACCAGAGGAGCAGCGCATGATGTTCAACGTCATGCGCGTGCTAGAGTATTTAGCGCCAGAGGGGGCAGACCTGAGCGTAAGTCCACCATCAGGGTGGAGATTTGGAGATTCTATCCCCCCCTCTCCTCAGTCTGCGTAGGCCGCCTCCAAGATCCCCCAGCGAGCAGCGCAAGCCAGCCAGCCCTCCTGCCCAATCACCGATCCATGCAGCAGAGCCCACCCCAGCAGTACACCCGGTCCCAGCACCAGCCGCACCCCCTGCGCAACCCTCCGTACAGAGGTCCCCTGAGGCCGATCCCATCATAAGTTCCAGCTCAGATTCGATATGGGACCCTATCTCAGAGGACGACCTCTTGACTCAGCCCGCCGCAGTTTCTGTCATGCCGCCAGCCTCCAGTACCGAATATGAGACATATTCTTCAGATGAGGAGGCGCACGGATCCGCGGCTTAGTCCAGCTCCGAGGATATCTAGGGATGCAGGGAGGGCGCTCATTTCTTTCGGGTGGTTTCTTATCTTTTGAAAACTATTGCTCGATGTTGCTATTTTACTATCTTGTGCTAAATATTTTGTGAACCCCTGACCTTGTCTTTGCTGCGATGACTATATGTTTTTTTTTTCTTATGTTCTTTGTTTTGATTGCATGCATGTGTGCGCTCTCCGTTGCGCTTGAGCGTGAGTCGTGGGGACACTTCTCTGTTTAAGTGTGGGGGGGAGCGTTACATTTACATTTCATGTTTTTTTGAGCTTTGTAGTGTAGCTTAGTTTAGTTGAAGGGAATAGTAGCAGTGGTGCGCTTGTGTGCGGGTTGCGCACACTTTTCAGCTTGTATTGCCTTATTCATCTTGCATGCGCTGCTATCAACTGTTTTAGTATATTTTTTTAGTTTTTCTGCTCCTTTTAGTTGGGATATACAGGGGATGTGGAGTTGACAGAAACGCTCTAGAGAGGCGGTTAGTCGGTTGAGCTTCAAAGGTGAGGTATATGGTCGAGAGCGCTAGTGGAGGCCGGTGGTTCGCGACCTTCGGAACAATAGAACGCGCTCAGCCATGCAGATGCCGAAGGCAAATACCCAAAGCGTGGCGTGGTGGAAAACAGACCACCTTTCCTCTGGAAGTCAGGCTAGGGAAGGCGGGCGCGGGTGTAAACGCGTGCGCTGACCTGCACAAATAGACCGAGGAGGGAGAGCTGCTATCTAGAGGCCGAGACTGGAACCGTTCTGGGAACATAGGAACCGTAGATAAAGCTGTACAAAAAGAAAAACACCAGCAGATGATGTGCGCTAAAGAAACCAGCATGCGCTCAACTCTGTACCAGCGTGCGCCAGTTCACAAGAAAATCATCAAGAAGGCTAGAGTTCCCAGGAAGTGCGCGGAAGAATCACGCACCGGAAGAAGCTTGCGCTATTAACCATATACCCGTACTCGAAGTAAAGACTGACAACCCGGAGCCTATGAAGAGTTATCTCCCAGCCATCCAAAATGATCTTCATCCCAGCTGAGAGGTAACGAATTTCGAAATTGTTATATTAAACTGTTGAAGGCAGATGCGCGCAGGTGATAGAGCAGCGCAAGGTGAGCGGTAGTGCAGATCGCGCCAGAGTGCAAGACTGTGCGCTAGACTCCAAAGAGGTAATTGTATCCGTGCTTGAGTGCTTGTTCGGGATGAACAAGGGCAAGTGTGAGGGGTTTGATAGAGCCTATTTATACGCGCTATTTAGATCTTAACACTGTGCCTGTTTGCATCATTTTGTGTACAAGATTACTGGTTTCCGGTGTTTTTGAATTCCAGGACAAAACAAGGGCCTAAGTCGGATACGCGCTAATAGGCAGCGTTTAAGGAGCGCAACACACAACCTACGGAGCTAGCAGTGCAAACAGGATAGATTCAGACCGCGGTGCGCAGACCAACTGCGCTAACCAGTGTGCGCAGTGAGCCATGCGCAGGATGTTGGTGTTTCCAAATCTTGAACACCATAGGATTTGGAAGTTGCCAAGATTGGGCCTCATGAGCAGTATATAAAGAGAGGAAGGCTAGGGTTTGAAAGAGAGAGACAATATCGAGGAGAGAGAGCCAGGCTGAAACCGACTGCGCGAGCCGAGACACTGCAACCTGTACGCACCTGCTTGTTACTGTTTTCTTGGATACTTTAGCTTTTATTTACTATTTCTATGATGTTTACTACTAGCATGTCTAGCTAAACGCTTTGTATCGGTTGGGCATGATTCTATGAGTATTTCCTTTGAGACTTGTGCTTAATGCATAGTTTGTTTGCTTGTATTAATTCTGTGCACACGGTTGACAGCTAGTTGCATGAGTAGGGGAAGCCTTGAACCGCAATCTTACTCTTGTTGCTTGTTTGTTATATGTTAAACTAGTTGAATAGCCTGACGGTGACGACTAGGAGTAACGCGCTAGGATAATCAGTTGCTACTGTGACACGATTCGTAGCTACTTAGACTAGTTTTAAGAATTAATAGCTCATGAACTTTGATCGGAACATGCGCACATGTTAGGAAGCCTTGATCGGACACTAACTTCAGTAAACCGAACTATAGACGTTTAGAGTCGATGATAAGGAATACATTCATAGAGGATTGTCTGCACCGATACTTTTCATAGTCATAGTACTTAATCTCTACTGCCTGCGCACGTCTAGTGCAAATTCTGCTTTCACTACTGTTATTCGCGCACCTGCGCAACCCAATCACTCACACCCCAATTTTTGTAAGTGTAGGTTACTAGTTAGAACGAGTCTGCTTGCTCCTTGTGGGATCGACCCTGACTTAGCCGCTGTACTAAGTGGAGAAGGAAGGATTAATTTGACGCGTACAACGACGTGATCAATGACAAACGAAGAGACAGGAGTCTTGAGGGTCGGAAGAGGAGGAACTCTAGACAAACCAAGGTATGGGTGAAGAAATCATCATCAGAACCTCACAAGGATCCGCCAAACAAAGCAGTCATCCAGAATGAGCAGGAGAACTAGCTCGCGTCTGCTATAGCACAGAATAAGCTTGTTCACATGTTTTGGTTGCTAAAGCTGGGAGAAGGCACATGTGGGGCACGTGATCCAGAAGCTTCAAATTGAAAAAGAAAAATAACGGGTAAATCAACTTCTAGGGCAAAGGCAAGTTGAAGGCGTTTCCCCAAAATCGTTGCTGATCATCCTCACTGTGTGTTCCTCCAATCCTCTACAAACCCGCAACAATGGTGAAGACTCGCAGTTTGAAGAAGAATCTGGCAGTAGATTGTCAAGGCAGGTCTGAAAGGAGGTCTAAGTCGCGTAATGAAGAGCCTGCTCAGCGTCTGGACGTGGTGGTGTGGGAACCCGCACCTCTCCCTATGTCGCACAGCGATCCTTCTCCACAAGAAGGAACTTCGCAGAAAAGGAGGCGCTTGGTACGTGACGGGGAACCTGTATCCAGTTCAGCAGTATTGACTGAAGAGGCTGTGCTTGAAGAAGTCTCGGGAGAAGAACAAGCTACAGAGGATGCTGTAGCACCTTCTGCTGAAGAGAGGTGCAGAACTCTTGTTATGACTCCTGACATTGTGGGTGAAGGGGAGGAGATAAAAGGTGAGTCTCCTGAACAAGAACCTGCTGCAGCACATCCTCCTCCACCCTCAGACAAAGGAAAAGCCCCTATCCTAATTCCTGTCTTCAGCAGTGAAGAAGAATCTAGTGAAGAAGAAGAAGGTACTTCTGGTGAACCATCTGAGAGAGGACCTGCAGTGGCAGACTCAACTGCAATCACAGTAGGGGATATCTGGTTCAGAAATAGGAGTGCCTCCCAATCCTGGAGTGCTGTTGAGACGAAGCACATTGTGATTGAAAAGAGACTGGACCTAGACAAGTACAAATCAGCCGCCATTATCCAGCTTCTCACTGAGGTAAACCTTCTCAAGTCCCTGACTTACCCATTCAGATTCAATATAGCCCTTGTTAGGGAATTTATTATGAATATGGAAGAGAAATTTGGTGAGGAAGGAGGAGTTGAGTTTGGAAAGAGTTGGGTGCGGGGTAAGACAGTTTTTATTACCCCTGAAAAAATCGATGAGTTTCTTGAGATCCATGAAAATGCCAGAGCACCCACGGATGTCCAGCCAGAGTTGCTGGCTAAGGTTCTGACAGGAGGGGTCTGTCTGTCTTGGGGTGGCCCAAATCTTAGTGCTACTGAACTCACCTCCAAAAATGCCCTGCTGTATCATTTGGGCATTAGAAACTGGATCCCCAGCTCTCACAGGGGGAAGGTTAGCAGAGCCTTTGCTAACCTTCTCTACTCTATTGGGAAAAGGAGGAAAATCAGTCTGGGCAGTGTGATGTTTCCCCAGCTGGCTACTCATGCTGGCAGCGCTTCCTCCAGCAAGCCCATCGTGCTACCCTCCCTCATCTATGGGATGATGGTCTCACAACATCTGGAGCTTGGTGAGATTTCTGAAGGTTTATCCGAGGAGCTGCAGGTGTTTACAGTAGACCACAAATTGTTTAAAGGGAAACATGCAGTGGACATTGCTTATGAAGATCCACTCCTGGTTGGTACTTCCCCCTGCCGCAACAATTCAATCAGCTCTCCGTGCCAGAATTGTGAGCCATCTCAGGTCTGAGCTTCTCACTCTTGAAGCCGAAGCCAAATGGAGGGATGCTAGGCGCGGCCAGATCGGAAGTCTGCTCAGAGACTTGGAGTTCCCGACGGATGAGGAGCAGGCCCCTTGAGCATCTGTGACAAAAAGGGGGAGAGTAAAATGCTGCTACTGATGAACTGATGGTTTTTTTTTTGGTTGACCCTGCGTGGTCGTGCTATGGCCGAGTGTGGCCACCTCTTACTCTCTTGTTGAATTCCTTTTTTTTCAGTTAGAGTATTTACTGGTTCATGGAAGTGTGCATAAGTGTTCTAGGGTTTTGTCAAAATGCCAAGGGGGAGATTGATGATGTAGTATGGCAGTGTTTGATAAAACCAGCACAAGTGAACAAGGAGCAGCTACAGCACAAGTGAACAAGGAGCAGCTACAGCATAAGTGAACAAGGAGCTGCTACAGTAGGGGATGCTATAACAGGAGCTTGTTCAAGTGGCTGCAACATCTGTCCATGAAGCAGCAGCAACCTGGGCTTGGCTAGAAGGCCTGGCAGCTTTGCGGAGAACACCACAAGAATATTTTAAAGTGCTGTGGAGAATATTCCAGTGGGGTTTCCTAGCTAGAAAAGGAGATTTGTGTTGAAGATCAAAATCAAATCTAATCTCCTAAATTTTAGGAGATAATTGTTTTTTTTGGGACATTGCTAAATTTTGGTCGTGCTTAAAGCTGGTGCGGCTATTTAAGAGAGAGGAATTCAGAGCAGAGAGGTTGATCGAAGCTAAGGGATACACGAGTGCATACACAGAATTCAGAGAGGGCTATTTTGGTGTGCGACGGACGAGTTCTTCGATCATCAACCGAGAGCAGAGCGTGAGCGCAGAGCTGTGGTGACAGAAGCAGAAGGAGATCAGGACTTGCGTAGTCTGGTCCAAGCTTGATCAGGGAAGCCAATTCAGAGCAGTGGTGCTTGTTGGTTGATCAAGGGTAGCCGCGGAAGAACTGACGAGTGAGTGGCTCGGTCGAGTGTCTAAGCGGCAATTCTCGCTAGTGGCAGGAGGTCACTGAGTGAGGGGGAGTATTCCAGAGTGTGCAGCGCTCGTGGAATCGTTCGATCGGCTCGGCAGAAGGCCTTGGAGCGACGCGGACAATTGTGCACCAGCTGTCTGCTACAGCAACCCTGCAGAGTTGAGTGTAGTTTAGAATAAGCTCAGTTTCGGGGAGACAGTAGCTATTCTAGATTGACATTTGTAGAGGGTGTGCAGACGCAAGTCAGAGCCTGTTTTGATTGTGTCGAGTGATCCACACAAGGTTGAGTAGCATAGGTTGCGTGGAGTTGTAACCGAGTGTACTTAGAGACCTTTGTGTTTAGTGGATTGAGGACTGAAGAATAGTCCTCCCCAGACGTAGGCAGTTGGCCGAACTGGGTGAACAAACTTCTGTCTTGTTCATTGTTTGCTGAGACAATTTCCGAGTGAACAAGAGTGTGCTGCAGCAACTGCTTGTTCACAAATCTGTCTGACTGAGACGCTGCGAATTTCAATCTGTACCAGCTCCATTCGTCAGGGGATGCTATAGCAGCTTCTGCCTCTTTTATTTTTTCGGTCTTCTTTTGTAAGTATCAGCTCCTGATGCCAGAGTTTGTTTTAGCGTCTTCTTCCGCTCGAGAGCTTCCGCTTTTTCATAGATGCCATATCCGTAACACATTTGTCCAGCATAAGTTGATAAGTCTAGTGTTTTCTAGGTTTGGCAAGAGAAACAGTTTCCGCAAAGTTACTCAGAGAGTTCTACGGCAATCGCTATAACTCATCACCAGTAGCGCAGTAAATTTCAATTGATATCCGAGCCGATCACTCGATACACTGAGTGTGAACCGGAAGTGCGTTGCTGACAAATAAGGCCACCATGAAAGAAGGATAGATCACGAGCCAACCACCATTATTAGAGGGAGGAAATTATGGCTACTAAAAAGCTCGGATGAAGGCTTTTCTTAAGGCTATTGATGAAAAAGCATGGAGGGCAGTCATATCAGAGTGGTCTCACCCACTGACCTTCGACAGCACAGGAGTTGCCCGGAAGAAATCTGAAGACAAGTTGACTATTGAAGAGGAAGTTGTAGCATCTCGCAACTCCAAAGCTTTAAATGCTATATTTGAAGTTGTTGATGCTAAAAAGTTTAGGCTGATATGAAATTGTGATGTGGCCAAACAAGTTTGGGAGATTCTTGAAATAGCTCATGAGGGAATAGTCAAACGAGGTTGAAGATGCTGGAAGAAGAGACCATCTCAAAGTTCAATGCAAGATTATGTGATTTATCAAACTAGGCCTATGCTCTCTGAAAACCAATTCAAGAGGAGAAGCTGGTAAGGAAAGTTCTGAGATCTCTCACCAAGAAGCCCAAGATGTCAAGAACATGAGGTTAGAGGCGCTGATTAGCTCGCTGAGACAGTTTGAGATGACAGTTTGCTTAGTGGAATATGTATGTCACTCCCGCGCACACATGCAACCTAAAATAATCATGCTTGATCTCCTAAACAACCTAGGTTCAACTCTCATTCCATCCCTAGGTGTTTTATCAATTCATACTCACTTAGGTATTTCGTCAAACACTTGGTGTGCACAAAATTGATATGAAGGACAAGCATAAGAATTTTTAACCAAACTTCACTCATATAGATAAAAAGACAAGTCTTGCATTACAATCAAACCTAAGGGATCCATAAGGACCCCAACTGCTGAAACTACTCACTCATGGTGAGTTTGAAACAAAACATAATTTTTAATTGAAATTGTTCACCAATTGGATGCAAAGAGGTAGTGGTTGAGTAGAGGGTTGATGTAGATTCTCCAATTGGGTAAGTCTACCTCCAATCCTTGACAATTCTTTAAGTTCTCCAAGAGAATTCGCATAGGGTTTTCATTTTCGGAAGGAAGAGTTCTAATTTTACATCTCATTCTATTTATACCCTTTGAAGATTTCAAAAATTTACCCGTAGTGCCCGAATCACTTGATTCGGACAGGCCTTAATAAAACTGATTCGGACAGAGTGTCCGAATCATTTAATCAGAGCTGTTTCGAGCTGGCCGAATCACTTTTCCCTGGCCGAATCACTTTCTAATTCGGTCAACCCTTATTTGATTCGGTCAAACATCCTTATGGAGCTAAGATGATTCGGGTACCTGGGCGAATCATATACTCAGTGGGGTTTCTGCTTGGACGAATAGATTTCTTTTGGCCGAATTACTTTCTGATTCGGTCAAACTCAATTTGATTCAATCAAGATCCTTGTAGAGCTAAACTGATTCGGGCAGCTTGCTTCCTCTGTGGCCGAATCACTTTTTGATTCGGTCAACCTCATATGTGATTTGGTCAAACCAGTCAAGTTCTCCCCGAGTCAAGTTGATTCGTGTAGCTGAGGGTGATTCGGTCAAGCTGGTGGGCGAATCACTTTTTGATTCGGCCGAATCACTTTTGCAGCTTCCCCAATCTTACTGTTTTCGATCTTGTTCGTCCGTAAATCATCCAGATTGATGATGCGATATGGCAGTGTTTGACAAAACCAGCACAAGTGAACAAGCAGCTGAACAAGATGCTGCTATAGCAGTTCTAGCTTACGTGAATAAGGTCAGTGAACAAGGAGAAGCTATAGCAGGAGGAAGCTTTAGCAGGAGCTTGTTCAGAAGAGCTGTAGCATCTGTCCAAGCAGCAGCAATCTGGGTTTGGGAAAGAAGGTGTGGCAGATTATCTAAGAGCATCAGGAGAGTTCACTGATGATCACTCCAGTTGCAACTGCTTGTTCACAAATCTGTTTATAGCAACTGCTTGTTCACTGACCTTGTTCACAAATCTGTTTATCAGAGGCGTTGCGAATTTCATAAATTTTCTTCGGGCCACTTCATATCGCGTAATACATATTTTAAACCTGAAATTGAAAAAGAAATCATCAAGTTACTTTATAAAAGAGCGGAACAAACAAGAAGTAATGGGGAAAATATGGACAAATATAAGGTCATTTGTCCGCTTATCAATGCCCGAGCTTCCAGAAGAAAAACAACAAGTTCCTAACTGCCAATTGGAGTGATGAAGATAGTGAGAAGGATACAGACCACAAAGGGAATATAGCCTTGACTACTGTACTTCATTATGAGAACTCATATCCAATAAACTCAGATATTGTTTATGGGATTGTTGAATCTGACACTGTGATGACGAAGACTTCTTAGAAGACCAACTGCAGGACAGTTCAAATTGATATAAGAGAAATGTCTCCAAGTCATCGATGTTAACAAAGAATTGCAGTCAAAGATTTCAGGATTAGAAAGTGAACAAGATAAGCTTCAAAATCTCATTACCTTACTAACCAAGGGACAACAATCAGATGATGTTGATTTAATGGGAAAGGGATGTCAACAAAATGCTGCATGAGAAAAATCGACAGAGAGTCATTCATTCTGGATGAGATTCTGCTTACGAAAGATATGGAGGAGGAACTGAAGGTCTTGGATACATAGGCGAAGAAAGTACTGGTGTGATCATATTTGTTAAAACCACGGATCCTGAACAAACTGCAAGAGTTGCAAGTGTCCCGAAGAGCCCAGTCACAGTTGTTCAACATGTTTATAAAAAGGTGCCAAAGAAAAAGAACAAGAGAATGCTACAACAACCCCTTGATCATTCTCCTACTCAAAAGCCTAAAACAAAGAAGAGGAGATGCTACTTCTATGATCAGGCACCAGAGACGCTGTCCAATCCTAACCAAGTTTTGGAGCCTCTAAGAATAACAAAAGCCAGTCAAGTCAGAGTGAACACAAGGAACCCACTGCCCACCTATGAATTCCACAGCACGCAGATGCCAGTAACCAAGGGATATCATTTCACTGTGCAGGAAACCTTCAGAAGTATTAGAGGGAAAACTAACACGAGGAGGAGGCATAGAAGGAAAAGAAATCTGAACGTCTCATCCACAGCCAAAAATAGAAGCGTAGCATTAAAAAATAGAGCTATGGATGAACAACCGCCCGATATCCCCACAGAAGCACAGGACGAGGGCCAGGCTTGTGCTCCAAAGTCGACGCTGGATTCAAGAGAGGCAGCTGAATAGAGTGTTATAGAACTCTTTGGCAAGTTGAGGCTGTAACTTGTGAAATTATGGTTGGCGCCATGCACGGACGTGTCCAGGTTTTTTTGAAAAAGAAAAAGGAAAAAAGGGGAAAGTTTCGAGTTAACAGCTTTCGACCTAGGGCTTGTAACTTCTCTGGCCCAGTCAACCTCCAGCAAACCCCGTCCTCAGAAAATCAGCAACAATGGTCCGAACAAGGGGAGGCAAGAGGAACAGTCTCAAGGAAGGGTCTAGAAAGCGGAAGCGCAGTGAGGTTCCTCTGAGCCAACCTCCTACAACGGAAACCCCAAAGAGAAGCTCCGCCCTTCAAACCAAAGGACCGGAAGAGCTCCCGCACCTGACCTGGAACCCATCAGCAAGTCAATCCGAGGCAGGACCTTCGGCGTCAAAAAGGACAGTCAACATCAATGAGTATATGTCTGTAGAAGTAGATGAGGAGCTATCCACCAGCAAGAGCAATAGCTAATCTACTCAAGAGAATGCTGAAGCATCTGGTGAAGACTATGACATGGAGAACACCTTCCATGAGACCAAAACAAAGAAGGCCGCAGACAAGCAAGTTGTTGTGGTGCCCACTCTTCCATCAGAAGAGGATCCCTCAGCAACATTCAGCAGCGAAGAAAAAGTGTCTCAGGAGGAGGAACCAGCTCCCTCAGGGAAACCAATAGACAATGTGAGGGAACCAATTGATATTGACTCATCTAGTAATGAAGATAGAGATGACGACACTGAGTCAGAAGACTTCAGGGTTGCTCCAACCCCTCAGAACCCTCGACCAGAGTCTTCCATGGCTAAGTCTACACCACCTCCGCCCACCAAATCAGCTATTTCTGGAATTGAACAAAGGGGAATTTGGTTCAAAAACAAGAATGACACCAGGACATGGGAGATTGTTAACAGCTGAATGGTCATCCCTGAGAAGCTGCTGGAGCCTGGGAGGTTCAGAGTCCCGGAGGTGATAACCCTGCTAAGAGAGGTAAACCTACTACTTTCCTCGACTGCTGTCAAATATTACGATCTACATTTTGTTAAGGAATTTCTGGTAAATATTATTGCGGACTACGGAAGAGTAGGGAGTTTGTTATATGGGGTAAGCTTTGTGAGGAAGCTAAGAGTTGTGATCACTCCGTCGGTGATCCACAAATTTCTGGGGATCAATGAGGACGCCAGCCCACCTGTAGAAGTGAGCTCTGCTACACTGGCTGCGATGCTCACTGGTGGATTGTGCAAAAGTTAGGTCTCTCACAATCCTCTACTCCTTTGCTGGATCTAACTGCCAAGGACTCAATCATCTACTCCTTTGCTGCTTTACAGGGGAAAGATGGTAATCCTGCTACTAGCGCTGTAAGGAATTGGATGCCCAACTCATACAAGGGAAAGGTGAGCAAAGCACTGGGCCAGTTGCTTTACAGCATTGGGCAAAAGAAAGAAGTCAACCTTGGTCAGATTATCTTCCATTAAATCTCTGCTCATGCTAACAATCCAAAATCCAACTTGAGCATTAGAGTCCCCTCCCTGATATACGAGATCAAGATCAGCCAGCACAAGGAGTTGGAAGTTATCTTTGAAGGCTTATCTGAAGCTCCTCAATTATTCCTACTGATCACAAGGTGTTCAAAGGCAGACATATAGTGGATGTGACAAAGGGAGAACCATCCCTTGAACCAGCTTAGAAAGATCCAGAGGATGCTGAAGCACTCCCTAATGCTCAAGCCCTGGCTCTGGATGGTGCTCTGCGAGCCAGGATGATCTGCCACCTCAAGAGTAAGCTCGCCTATCTGACAATGGAGTCCAAGAAGAACATCATGCGGAGAAAGCGGATCAGAAGCCTCCTCCGTGACTTGGAGTATCTAGAAGCTAGCAGTTCTGCCCCAGCAGCTCGGGATTCATAGAAGCCACTATCATTTGTGACAAAAAAGAGGAGAAGATTGTAATAGTTGAACACTGACATGCTCCTAAAACTTTTTAGACTTCTGAGGTTTAGTTTTGAGGAACTCTAAACTCAATTGTAATATTTAGAAGCAGTTGCCTAGAATAGATAGCAATTTATTATGTCAGATAGTTATTATTAGTGTTGCTGTAGTTTTGTCAAAATACCAAGGGGGAGATTGTTGAGGTATGACATCCATGAAAGAACAACACGAGAAGATGCTACAGCACTCCCTGAAGGTTGAAGCTAGAGCACAATCTGAAGACTGACAAAACTCAAAGTTCACGAAAAGTGCACGGAGAGTGTCCGGAGAGGTGCTGCCAGTGTCGCAGAGGTTCAATGAACTTTACAAACATCATCAAGTGATTAGCAGACATCATCACGCGGCCGCAAGAATCTGGGCGAAGATTCCAAAAGATGATGTGCTGCACTATGAATCCTAAGGCATCTAGGGTTTTTGTCACTGATCATTGATGAAGCTATAAGAGCGATGCAGCTGCAGAAGATTGAATAAATAATGGAAGCAGAGAATACACACAACGAGAGTTAATAGGAGAAGGCTGAAGTAACAGAGTTGTGTTGAGCACAGAGGAGATCATAACTCATAGAGTTTGATCTAGTATTAATCCACAGAACTCAACTGCATCACGGCTCGTTGAAGGATCAATCAGTTGCGTCGGAGAACGGCTGTGGATAAGAGGTGTCGCATGCTGTTGGAGAGCTGAATGCCTCTCCTTGATAGTGACTAATGGGCATTGATTAAGGGGGAGCAATATCTGAGTTGGAAGAATTCAAAGAGAGTCAGTCGGCTTGGCAGAAGGTGCTAGAGAAGCTGTCGTTTGAAGTTACAGTAATTAGGATATAGAGATTGCTATAGCACACCGTCTACTACACATTATAATAGGATAGACTAAGTCTGTGTGTAAGGTCTGTAGTTGTTCTTTACTGGAAGTGTGTAGGTAGTACGAAGCGAGTCTGTGGTATAAGACTGCGAGCTAATCTGTGTGATCAACTTGAGCTGAGGTGAAGCTAGGTTAGAAGTAGTGGTTAAACTAGAGCGTGGCTTTATTTTCGAAACTGTTGTACTCTAATAGATATAGTGAAACATTAAGGACCAGGAGTATCCTCCCTAGATGTAGGCATTGGCCGAACTGGGTAACCAAAGCCTTATGTGTTTCCAGTTTGGCTAGAGAAACAGTTTCCACAAAGTGACTTAAAGAGTGCTACAGCAATCGCTAACTCGTCACCAGCAGCGTAGTAAATTTCAGAAATGTCATCATCGTCACTAGCTGTGTCATAGTCAGCAGATACATCTCTGGAGTTACTGGAGCTACCAACCACTTTGAACTCACATTACTAGTGAGAGCAACAAAATTGCTAGTTCTTCTTCTTCTTGTATCCGAATCACTGACACTTCAGTTAACTGCAAATACTTGCTTTTTCTTCCTCAGAATATTGGCACAATGTGATTGAATATGTTCAAATCCACCACATTCCTGATACTGAATTCCTTATTCCTTTTCTTCAGGTTCCAACGTGTTCCACTGATAGAGCCTATTTATATGCGCTATTTAGATCTTAACACTGTGCTTGTTGTTTCTAGCATGTCTAGCTAAACACATTGTGTCGGTTGGGCATGATTCTATGAAGTATTTCCTTTGAGACTTGTTCTTAATGCTTGGTACATCCACTTATATCAATTCTATGCATATGGGTGATAATTAGTTGTGCGAATAAGGGAAGCCTTGAACCGCAATCTTATTCTAATTGCTAGTTATTGTATGTTAAACTAGTCGATAGCTTGACGGTGACAACTAGGAGTAACACATTAGGATACTCAGCTGCTACTGTGATAGGATTCGTGGCTGTGTAGACTAGTTTTAGGAATTGATAGCTCATGAACTTTGATCGGAACATGCGCGCAAGTTAGGAATCCTTGACCGGACACTAACTTAAGTAGAACTGCACTATAGATGTTTAGAGTCGATGATAAGGGATACATTCATAGAGGATTGTCTGTACCGATACTCTTCATAGTCATAGTACTTAAAATCTACTGCCTGCGCACGTATCGTGCAATTCTGCCTTACACTACTGTTCATTCGCGCACCTGCGCAACCCAACCACTCACAACCCCAATTTCGTAAGTTGTAGGTCGCTAGCTAAGACGAGTCTGCTTGCACCTTGTGGGATCGGCCCTGACTTAGCCGCTATACTAAGTGGAGAAGGAAGGATTAATTTGATGCGTACAACGACGCGCAATCAAATTTTGGCACCGTTGCCGGGGAACAACACAGATAAGTTTTAACTGGTTCAAGTTTTCTTTTATAGTAGCTAGTTATTTTTTTTTCGTTGGTGTTTCTGCCCGTACGCAAAAAACACTTGAAACAGTTGTGCTGCGCAGATCATAGTTGCGCGCAGACAGGGGCAGCAATCTAGTTTCTTTTAATTCCGTTGGCTTGAAGTCTAGAACAGGGCATGGAGGACAACAGTGTCATTGGCGATAACTTAGGGGACAGAACCCCAGAGGGACCTAACAATGCAAGGGCAGACAACCGCGCAGCTCGGTTCAGAGAGGAAGTGCAGCGCGAAGTCGAAGCAAGGATGGCCGCTGAAGTATATAATGCGCAACCCGCGCAACAGATCGTGCGACGCAGAACAGTGCGCGAGATGTCGGCTCCAATCACAGTCAACCAACCGTGGTGCATAGTGCTTCCACCCGATGGGCATTTTGAACTACGGAGCTCATTCATTCATCATATGCCGAAGTTCCATGGGATGAACAACGAAAACCCAGTCAAGCAAGTGCGCGAATTCCTAGTTATCTGCGAGAACATGAAGGCCGACGGGGAGAGTGAAGAAGCGCTGAAGCTGAAGGCGTTCCCTTTTTCATTGTGTGATACAGCCAGGCATTGGCTGATGAGCTTACCAGCAGGATCTATTCGCACATGGGAGCAGCTCCAGAAGAAGTTCTTGGATAAGTTCTACCCCGCAGCAAAGATCGCGCTACTGAGGAGGGAATTGGCCGCACCTAGACAGGGCGTAGGAGAGTCACTATTAGAGTACTGTGAGCGTTTCAGGGAACTGGAGGCTAACTGCTACAATCATGGCCTGCCCCAACATGTGCTGATAGAGAATTTCCTGAACGGGCTACAACCGATGGAACTTAGACTGCTGAACGCATGCGCAGGAGGTGATATATGCAACATGTACCCGGAGGATGTATGGCAGATGATCGAGGACTCTCTTGGACAGGTAAGGCATCAATTGACGCTTGAGAACATTCGTGGATTCCAGCGCCGAAATTAAGGAAATGAAAGCCATGCTGCAGAAACTGATGAGTGCGCAAGGCGCGCAACCAGTTGCGCCAAAGGTATGCGAGTTCTGTATGTCTACTGAGCACAAAATCGACGCATGTCCCACACTTTTCGAGGAATCAGGAGATGTCAATGCTCTAGGAAGATGGGACAATAGAGGATCGTAGAGTTAGAATCAACCGCGCTTTGGATTGGCCGCAAATGGATTCAGATGGAGGGAGGACAGGACAGCAATCCCCAAAGGCAGCCAGCGGAATATCGCGCACCTCAGTAGGCGCAGCAAGCATACAACCCACCGCACCGCCGCAATGACGCACCAGCACAGAATCACCAGCAACCGCGGTGCTCCTTAGAAGACATAGTGGGTTAGTTGGCAGACACCGTGAGCAAGAACGATGAAAAATATGACAAGAGGTTCGAGTCAATTGAGAAGCAGCTATCGCAGATTGCTACCACGGTCTATGAGCTGAAAAAGAGCGATGGCAACTTGCCTTCGCAAGTGATCCAAAACCCTAAGGGAGGAGTTAACGCCGTAACACTAAGGACTGGGCGCACAGTGGGGACAGCTCCAACCGCAAAGGAGCCAGCGCCGCCAGTTGCGCAACCTCCAGAGCTAGAACAGCCGGATGCGCAACTAGTCGCGCCAGCTACAAACCAGCAGGGGGTGGCGCCAGGTATGATACAATCAGAAAAAAAGAGTACTAATGCACCTGCACCTTTTCCTGTGCAGGCACCTTTAGCGAGGAAGGAGGCGCTGGACAAGAAGTTATACGAGTTATTCAGCAAGGTGGAAATAAACATTCCCCTGATTGAGGCAGTTCAGCAGATTCCCAGATATGCCAAGTTCTTGAAGGAGCTGTGCACAAACAAGAGGAGGAAAGGCGAGTGCGCACAAGTAATGCTTAACGCACACACATCAGCAATTGTGCAACACAAGGTACCACCTAAATGCCGGGATCCAGGTACGTTCACCATACCGTGCACCCTAGGTAAGACCACGGTAAGCAATTGCATGATTGATCTCGGTGCATCTATAAATGTGCTTCCTTACTCCTTGTATGTGTCATTGCACCTTGGTCCACTAAAGCCTGCAGGTCTCACCATCCAATTAGCAGATCGGTCGTGCAAACAACCAACGGGCATGATAGAGGACGTTCTGGTTCGAGTAGGAGAGTTGGTGTTCCCAGAAGATTTCTACGTCTTGGAGATGGAGGGTGAGCCGAGCAAGGGAAGTGCGCAAATCCTACTGGGCAGACCATTTCTGATGACAGCGCGCATAAAGATAGACGTATGGAAAGGCACGCTCTCAATGGAGGTAGATGGCGAGGAGATTCACTTCAACATTTTCAAGGGGATGCAGCACCCTCATGAGGACGCCACAGTGCACGCATTAGATAGTATGGACGACTTGGTTGCGCATGCGCAGTGTGCGAGCGCAACAGGGGAGCCTGCGCCATTGGCACAGACAGAGTTGGAGGAACAAGATGATAAGCTGAGCAGCACAGAACCAGTGTCCCGACAGGTATGTGATCTGGTTAATGTTTGCGCTACTAATAGAGTCCTACCTTCTATTGAACAGGCACCCAAGGTTGAGCTAAAGCAATTGCCCGAGCACTTGAAGTAAATCTTCCTGGGCAACGAAGACACCCTGCCTGTCATTATAAAGAAAGGACTAAAGGAGGAGCAGGAGGCGCGATTACAGGAGGTGCTGTGCAAGAACCAGCGCGCCATAGGAAGCCCTGATGTGTGCATGCACAGAATTCTGCTGGAAAAGGATGCCAAACCATCCAGGGAACCTCACCGCAGACTGAATCCGATTATGATGGAGGTAGTACAGAAGGAGATCCTGAAGCTGCTTGACACAGGTGTAATATACCCGATTTCAGATAGCAAGAGGGTGAGTCCAGTGCACGTTGTGCCTAAGAAAGGAGGCATCACAGTAGAGGAGAATGCGCAGGGCGAGCTAGTTCCCAAGCGCATACAGACTGGATGGCGCATGTGCATTACTACAGGAAGTTAAACGCAGTCACGCGCCACGATCATTTCCCGCTACCATTCATGGACCAGATGCTCGACCGGTTGGCAGGAAAGCCACACTTTTGCTTCTTGGACGGTTACTCAGGGTACAATCAGATCCCTATTGCTGCGGAGGATCAGGAGAAGACAACCTTTACCTGCCCATTCGGTACCTTTGCGTTCCGGCGCATGTCGTTTGGGCTGTGTAATGCGCCAGGTACGTTCCAACGCTTAGTCATGAGCATTTTCTCTGATATGATTGGTTTATGTATTGAGGTATTGATGGATGACTTCACTGTGCACGATGAGACGTTTGATGCATGTTTGGATAATCTTGATAAGATCTTAGCGCGCTGCATTACCAAGAACTTAGTTCTCAACTATGAAAAATGTCACTTTATGGTGTCACATGGAGTAGTCTTAGGACATATCGTCTCGCAGGAAGGAATTAAGGTCGATAAAGAGAAAATTGATCTTATCTCAAATCTGCCTTATTCCACTAATGTGCGCGACGTTAAGTCGTTTCTTGGGCATGCAGGGTTCTATAGGCGCTTTATTAAAGATTTTTCTAAAATATGTATCACATTGTCTAACCTCCTTCAAAAGGACGTGTGCTTTGAGTTCACTGATGAGTGCAGGAATGCTTTTGACAAGTTAAAGGATGCGCTGATCAGTGCGCCAGTAATGCGCGCACCAGACTGGAACCTACCATTTGAGCTGATGTGCGATGCCAGTGACTACGCTGTAGGTGCAGTACTTGGCCAGCGTGTGGATAAGAGGCCGCATGCCATCCATTATGCGTCGCGCACACTGGACACTGCGCAGAGGAACTACACCACAACCGAGAAGGAACTTCTGGCAATCGTATTTGCGCTGGAGAAGTTCCGCGCATATGTTCTGGGCGCCAAAGTCACTGTCTACACTGACCACGCTCCTATCCGCTACCTGATGTCCAAGAAAGAGACTAAGCCGCGCCTGATGCGCTGGTTGCTGCTGCTCCAAGAGTTCGATCTAGAAATCAAGGATAAGAAGGGAACGGAAAACACTGTTGCTGATCACCTAAGCAGGATAGTGAAGGAAGAGGAGCCAGGGCAGATCACGGAGACATTCCCTGACGAACACCTGATGGCGCTGAACGGTAAGGTACCATGGTATGCGCATATTGCAAATTACCTGGACACAGGTGCGTTTCCTCCTCATTTCACTAAAACTCAATGCATGAGGTTAAAACATGAGTCTAAATGTTACGTTTGGGATGATCCATACATGCTTAGAATAGGCCCTGATCAGATCTTGAGGCGATGTGTGCCTGATCATGAGATGAGCTCTGTTTTGAGATTTTGTCATGCGCACGCGTGCGGAGGACACTTTGGTCCAAAGCGCACGAGCAGGAAAATCCTAGATTGCGGTTTTTATTGGCCGCACTTATTTCGTGACTCATATGACCATTGCAGGGCTTGTGACAGGTGCCAGCGCACACGAAATATCTCAGCGCGCAATGAGATGCCACAAACACCTATACTGGTAGACGAAGTGTTCGAGTTGTGGGGAACTGATTTCATGGGACCATTTCCGCCATCTTGTGGATACGAGTACGTACTAGTTGCGGTGGACTATGTCTCGAAATGGGTCGAAGCTAAGGCCACGCACAAGGATGATGGTAAAACGGTAGTTGACTTCTTAAGAACTAAACTTTCTGCAGGTACGGAGTACCTAAGGCAATAATCAGCGACCAGGGGACGCACTTCTGCAACAGAATAGTGGCGCAAGTACTAAAGCATTATGGGGTGCGCCACAAGACGTCCACTACCTACCATCCTCAAACGAATGGCCAGGCCGAGGTTTCCAACAGAGAGATCAAGCGCATTCTGGAGAAAACCGTGAGACCTTAGCGCAAAGGCTGGAGCCGGTGACTGGACGATGCACTCTGGGCATACAGGACTGCGCACAAGACACCGATTGGGACTTCACCATTTCGGTTGGTGTACGGAACGGCGTGCCACCTACCGGTTGAGTTGGAGCACAAGGCATACTGGGCAATGCGCACTTGAAATCTGAACCTTGATGAGGCTGGTAAAGAGCGCGCATTTGAGTTAAGCGAGCTAGAAGAGCTGCGCTTGGATGCAAATGAGGGGTTGCGCGACTACAAAGCCCGCACGAAAGCATTTCACGATAAGAACATCCTCAGACGCACCTTCGAGCCAGGAGACCGAGTGCTGTTGTTCTCCTCGCGCCTAAAACTAATGCCTGGGAAGCTACGCAGCAAGTGGACGGGGCCTTACACGGTCACAAAGGTTTTCCCGTATGGAACTATCGAGTTAGAGAACGAGTGCAAGCATCGCTTTCAGGTTAATGGGCAAAGAGTGAAGAAATACTTGGGAGAACCATGGGATGAGGCCACACGCAAAGTTGATTTGGCGGAACCCGAAATAGAAGATGCGCAAGCTGCTGCGCCAGAGATACAACCTGTTGCACTGGAGGGAGAACTAGGAGCTACTGATTATATATCTTCTCCCTCACTGATTAACCTCGTTACTTATGATGTGCCACACAATTTTGGCCACACTGACCACCTATCTGTTCCTTTGCGCAGGACTAAGGAGGACATAGCACACAATGACGCACCAGAGCGCACAGGAGCAAGAGTAGGGGTGGTCCGGAGCACGAACTTGAACAAGTAACGAGGTACTATCGAGCCAACGACGTTAAACAAAGGCACTTGTCGGGAGGTAATCCGACACGTTTCCATGTTTTATTTTTTTTTACACTGTTTAGGATTTGCATTTTAGCTAGTTCATCACTTGCATTTTTTTGAGTCGTGTGGCAATGCGTGAGTCAGTGCGCAGTTCAGTGCGCAGGACAGATGCGCAGGTCAGGGGGTATATAAGAGCAGATACTTAGAAAAATCCGGACATTCTGCAATTTCGACCGTTAACCACTCCGCACTGCTGCCCGTCGATTTCTGCAGTCCGCCCACCGTTTCCAGTGTTCTCTAGAGAGATTTGAGGCGCACAACACCACCAGCACACTAGGTAACCTCTCCTTCCTCGTTTTCAGACATTTTAGTGAGGGTTTGGTGAAGGTACCCGACTGAGGACGTAACCCTAGGATCAAAACCGCACCTAGGTAGCCAGCTCCGTTTGGTGATTTCTTTGCTGGGGTTTGTTGACACGAGTGAGGTGCCCTTCTGGTAGGAATTTGAGGGTTTGATTTGAAGTTCTGATTTTGGGTACAGCATTGATTACAGTTGACCGTTGCAACTATGAGGCCGGCAGAGGACCAGGACACCCCAGCCTCGTTAACTCGGAAGTATGATGCCTTCTGCAGGCTAGACATGTATGGCACACCGAGCATCAACAGGGACTTCCTGCGCGAGATGGGCTTAGAGAAATTGGTCACAGAAAAGCTCGCGCAGGCTGGCTGGGAAGCGCTAATGGACGTAGAAAGCGCAGCCGACAAGGAGGACACCTGTGAGTTCCAGGCGTCCCTGCAGATCCAAGACTTAGAGATCTGGTACCGACACCGAGGGGTGTGGTACATTGCATCGGCCAAGAGGTTGAAGAGCATCCTGCGCTATGACAAGGTGCGCGAGCACGAGGTGGATACGCACACCAATCAGGAGGCGTGGCGCGAGATGGCGCCGGGCAAACCGTTTGCTGCTGGGCGCAGCCAAGGGCGTGAGCTGCGCGACCCCTGGATGTATTACCTATGGCGCATGGTCGCGTACACAGTTATTGGGCGCTATAACGGTGCGCCGAAGGTTAGCCTGCTTGATATGGATGTGCTGAAGGGGTTGTATTATGGGAAGAAAGTGAGGTTCGTGTCGGACATGGTAGTGCACTGGGAGCGGCTCAGCACCAAGGGCCCGCTCACTTGTGGATGTGTGATTACGCATTTGCTGCGTGGGCTGCACGGAGAGCCAGAGGTGCCTGAGCACACAGTTGTTCCAGCCGTTCCTCTTGACCGTGCTCAGATGCTGCAGTACCCAGCGGTCACTGCGAAGGGAGACGGGTCCCTGGAATGGTGTTACCGGCTGCAGGCTGCTAGGGCACCGAGGCACGCGGCAATCAGAGGAGCGCCCGCAGAGAGTAGTGCGCGGCAAGAGGAAGCTGCTGCTGAGGAGGAACTGGAGAATGTGGAGGCACCAGTCGTGCCGCCGGCTCGGCGCATGAGGACGCGCGCTCAGACTGGAGAGCGCGCCGGGCGAGTGGACAGGATTCTAAGGAGGCGCCAGCAGAGCAGCGCATGTTGTTCAATGTCATGCGCATGCTAGAGTACTTGGCGCCTGAGGGGGCAGATTTAAGCATCAATCCACCAGCAGGGTGGCAATTTGGAGACCCCATTCCCCCTCTCCTCAGTCTGCGCAGGCCACATCCAGGGTCACCTTCAGAGCAGCGCCAGCCAGCCAGTTCTCCCGCGCAGTCACCAGCCCAATCCTCAGTGCGCACCCCAGTCATGGACCCACAGCCAATGCCATCAGAGCCCCCTCTGCCCAGATAATCCGATCGCCCTCTGAGGTCTCCCCCGCCAAAGAATTAAGTTCAGATTCAATATGGGAGACCGACTCGGACGAGGAGCCCGCAGCCCAGCCCAGCCCAACGTCCAGCTCAGAATATGAGACAGAGACTGAGTCCATGGACGAGGAGGCACAAGGGTCTGCGTAAGACTCCAGCTCAGAAGACGTTTAGGGCGCAGCAGGGGGCTAGGGGCAAATCATCTCGGGTTGGCATTGTTGCTATCATTGGATATTCTGTTCTTATTTTTTGTGGATATTTTGTGAACCCCTGACCGTGTTTCAATTGCTGCATTGACTCTGTTTTTTCATTTTCATGATGCATTTCATTTTTTCGTTCTTAGTTGTCCTAGTAGTTTCCATATGTGCGCTCTCCGTGCGCTTGAGCTTGAGTCGTGGAGACACGTCTCTGTTTAAGTGTGGGGGGGGGGGGCGTACATTACATTTACATTCATATTTATCATTGTAGTTTAGCTTAGTTAGTGCAGTTTAGGAAATAGTAGCGGTTGTTCGCTTGTGTGCGGATTGCGCACGCCTTTCGCCTTGTTTTGCCTTATTCATCCTACATGCATTGCCTTTAACCAATTTAGTATATTTTTTTCATCTTTGTTGTCTTTTTAATCGGGATATTCAGGGGATGTGGAGTTGAAAGAAAAAGCTCTAGAGAGGCGGTTAGTCATTTTTCCTTCGAAAGTAAGGTACATGGCTAAAAGCTCTAGTGGAGGCCGGTGCTTCGCAACCTTCGGAACAATAGAGCACGCTCAGCCACGCAGATGCCAAAGGCAAATACCCATAGCGTGGTGAGGTGGGAAAACAAACCACCTTTCCTCTGGAAGTCAAGTGTAGGAAAGTGGGCGCGGGTGTAAACGCGTGCGCTGACCTGTGCAAGTAGACCAAGGAGGGAGAGCGGGGCGTTGTTCCATAGCTGCTATCCGAAGGCCGAGATTGGGACCGTTCTGGGAAAATCAGAAGAGTGGACGAAGCCGTATGAGAAAAAAAAAGTAATTATTTGACGATATGCGCAAGGAAGGGAAATCGGCGTGCGCACACAACTCCATGCCAGCGCATGCGCAAGTCCAATAAAAAATTGTCAAAGGCGAGAGGCTTGAGTTCCCAGAAGCGCGCGAATGAATCACGCACCTGAAGATACCTGCGCAATTATCCATGTACCAGAAATCGGAGTAGAGACCGACAACCAGGGGCCTATGAAGAGCTATCTCCAAATCATCCGAATTAAATTGCATCCTGGCTGAGAGGTAACAAATTTCGAAATTATTATATTAGAATTGTTAAGGGTTTGTGCGCGTAGGTGATAAAGCAGCGCAGGGTGAATCGCTGTGCGGATCACGCATAAGTATGAGGCTATGCGCTAGACTTCAAAGAGGTAGAAAGTATATGTGCTTCAGTACTTGTTCGGGACGAACAAGGCCAAGTGTGGGGGATTTGATAGAGCCTATTTATATGCACTATTTAGATCTTAACACTGTGCTTGTTTGCATTATTTTGTGTACAAGATTACTGGTTTTCGATATTTTTGTATTTCAGGATAAAACAGAAGCATAAGTCAGATGTGCGCTAACGGACATTTTAGAGCGCAATGCACGACTGCGCGAAGCTAGCAGCGCAAACGGAGATAGCTGTTTCGGACTGCAGTGCGCAACCCGACTGCGCAAAGTAAGTGGAGCAATCAGCATGCGCAGAAGGGCAGAGTTTCTAAATATTGATCTCCTAGATTTGGGAAGTTGCTAAAAGTCTCTCGGGCCAAATCTAAGCGATCCTTGGGCTTCAAGACCACTATATAAGAGGAGGGAAGCTAGGGTTAGAGAGAGAGAGAGCAGATAGAGAGAAGGACACTCAGCAGAAAAACACACGAGCTACTTCAGCCAGACTCTGCGCGAACCACCTGCGCCAGCCGAGAACAGCAACGCGCAACTGCGCCAACCTGCTACGTTTCTCTTGCTGCTTTAGTTTTACTTATTATTGCTATGATGTTTGTTTCTAGCATGTCTAGCTAAACACACTGTGTCGGTTGGGCATGATTCTATGAAGTATTTCCTTTGAGACTTGTTCTTAATGCTTGGTACATCTACTTATATCAATTCTATGCAGATGGGTGATAATTAGTTGTGCAAATAAGGGAAGCCTTAAACCGCAATCTTATTCTAATTGCTAGTTATTGTATGTTAAACTAGTTGATAGCTTGACGGTGACAACTAGGAGTAACATACTAGGATACTCAGCTGCTACTGTGATAGGATTCGTGGCTGTGTAGACTAGTTTCAGGAATTGATAGCTCATGAACTTTGATCGGAACATGCGCGCACGTTAGGAAGCCTTAACCGGATACTAACTTAAGAAGAACTGCACTATAGATGTTTAGAGTCGATGATAAGGGATACATTCATAGGGGATTGTCTTTACCGAACTGCCTGATAGCGCGTCGTTGTGCGCGTCAAATTAATTCCTTCCTTCTCCACTTAGTATTACGGTTAAGTCAGGGTCGATTCCACAGGGAGCAAGCAGATTAGCTTTAACTAGTAACCTGCACTTACGAAAACTGGGGGGTGTGAGTGATTGGGTTGCGCAAGTGCGCGAGTGACAATAGTTAACGCAGGAATTGCACTAGACGTGCGCAGACAGTAGAGATTAAGTACTATGACTATGAAAAGTATCGGCGCAGACAATCCTCTATGAGTGTATTCCTTATCATCGACTCTAAACGTCTATAGTTCAGTTTACTGATATTAGTGTCCGATCAAGGCTTCCTAACATGTGCGCATGTTCCGATCAAAGTTCATGAGCTATTAATTCTTGAGACTAGTCTAAGCAGCTACGAATCCTGTCACAATAGCAACTGATTATCCTAGCGCGTTACTCCTAGTTGTCACCGTCAAGCTATTTGATGATGTAAGTATGGCAGTGTTTGACAAAACCAGCATAAGTGAACAAGGAGCTGCTACAGCTCAAACGAACAAGCAAGCCAAGCAGAAGTAAACTAGCAGCAGCTGCAGCAGGGGATGCTGCAGCAGGAGCTTGTTCAACAGGCTGTTTCAACTATCCAAGAAGTAGCAGCTGTCTGGACTTGTTCGGAAGGGCTGGAAACCTTATGCAGAGCATCTGGAGATTTTCTAAAATGCTATGGAGTATTTTCCAGCTAGGTTTACTAGTCAGAGAAGGAGATTTGCATTGAAGAGAATAATCAAATCTAATCTCCTAGATTTTAGGAGATAATTGATCTTGTGGGTCAATTGCCTAAACCTGGAAATTGCTTAAAGTGGTGCGGCTATTTAAGCAGAAGGGGTTCAGGGCTGAAGAGGTTGATCGAAGCTGAGGGATACACGAGAGCACACACAGATTTCAGAGTGAGGATCCTTGGTGTGTGACAGGAGTTTTCTTCGATCATCACCCGTGAGCAGAGCGTTGAGCGCAGAGCTGTGGTGAGTATTGCAGAAGAGAATCAGGATTGCAGAGTCTGATTCGTGCTTGATCTGGAAGCCAATTCAGAGCTGGGGAGCTTGTTGGTTGATCAAGGGCAGCCGCGGAAGAACTGACGGGTGGAAGGCTCAGTCGAGTGTCGTGCGGCAGTACTCGCTAGTGGCAGGTGGTCACTGAGTGAGAGGGAGTTGTCCAGAGTGTGCAGCGCTCTTGGAGAGGTTCGATCGGCTCGGCAGAAGGCCTTGGAGCGACGCGGACATTGTGCTTCAGCTGTGTGTTACAGCTGTTGCTGCAGCAACCCTGCTGAGTAGTGTAATTTAGAATAGGCTGAGTTCTTTGAGAGGATTGTAGCTATTCTAGATTGACATATTGTAAAGGGTGTGCAGACACAAATCAGAGCTTGTTCTGATTGTGTTGAGTGGTCCACACGAGGTTGAGTAGCATAGGTTGCGTGGGTTGTAACCGTGTGTACTTAGAACCTTTGGTTGAGTGGATTGAGGACTGGAGAATAGTCCTCCCCAGACGTAGGCAGATTGGCCGAACTGGGTGAACAAACCTGTGCCTTGTTCATTACTTGCTGTGACAATATTTAAGTGAACAAGAGTGTGCTGCAGCAACTACTTGTTCACAGAATCTGTCGAATTAAGACACTACGAATTTCAATTGGTATCAGAGCGGGAGCTCGACACACAGAGTTAAAGATCCTACAGTGTCTCTGGAAGCAAAGACAATGAAGGAAGGACAGAGCACAAGCAGACCTCCATTATTGGAAGAGAGCAATTATGGATATTGGAAAGCTAGAATGAAAGCCTTTCTCAGGGCTATTGACGAGAAGACTTGGAGAGCTGTTGTGGTTCAGTGGTCTCCCCCAATCACCATGGATGAGCAAGGAGTGACGAGAATAAAACCTGAAGAGCAATGGACTGCTGAAGAAGGTGCTGCAGCAACTGGTAATTCAAAGGCTTTGAATGCAATTTTTGCTGCAGTGGATGCTAACAATTTCAGGTTGATATCAAATTGTGACATGGCCAAGCAAGCATGGGAAATTCTACAAACTGCCCATGAAGGAACTGATAGAGTGAAGCTGTCAGGACTCCTGATAATTGCCACACAATTTGAGAATCTGAGGATGCTGGATGAGGAAACAGTCACTGAGTTTAATGCTAAACTCTGTGATCTTGCAAATGAAGCTCATGCCCTTGGTGAACCCATTCCTGAAGAAAAGCTTATCAGAAAGGTTCTCAGATCATTGCCCACAAAATTTGACATGAAAGTGACAGCCATTGAAGAAGCTCAAAATGTCAGATTCATGAAGTTGGAAGAGCTGATGGGGTCTCTCAAACAATTCGAGATGAAGCTGGTTAAAGGAGACACCACTCCTAAGGATAAGGATGTTGGATTGAAAGCTGAAACAGAAATCAAGCAGACAGTTCCAGATGATCAGATAAGTATGCTTGTTAAGAATCTTGGGAAGTTTCTGAAAAACATGGAATCCAGAACTGAGAGAAGCTCGTCTTCGCAAAGACAATTCAGAAGGGGCGATGAAAGTAAAAGGAAAGGAAAGGAACCTGCTCAGAGTAAAGACAGAAAGAAAGAAATGAAGAAGGGAGTCCAATGCTGGAATTGTGCAGGCTACGGACATCGACAAATTAACTGCACCAGCAAACGGATGAAAAAGAAAGCTCTCTCCGCTAGTGGAAGTGAAGATGAGAAAGAGCTTAGTGAAGATGAATGCAACATGGCTAGATACAGGTCTGCAAGAAGAGGCATAAAATCACAAAATCGTTTGAACCAGAACTTGCTGCAGCAATCTCTATATCACCGTAACAAGAGAGCTTTAAAATATAAAAAATGTTACAGCTGTGGTCACAAAGGTCATGTTCAAAGAAACTGTTTCTCAGCTTGTGCCATAATTGCATCACCCAGGAAATCTGTCAGGCAGAATCATGCGCAGACTCAGCTCCTTGCTCTTGTCAGCACAGCTAGCACCTCGGACAAGATAAGCTGGTACTTTGATAGTGGTTGTTCAGGGCATATGACAGGAGAAAGATCCTTTCTGAAAAACATTACTCCCTGTTTGGAACAACGTGTGAAGTTTGGAAATGGTCTGAAAGGAAGAGTTCTGGGAAGAGGAACTTTGGTTGTGGAAGGAATGCCGAGTCTGAGCAATGTTCTGCTAGTGGAAGGGTTAAAGGCTAATCTCATTAGCATCAGCCAGCTGTGTGATGGGACTAAACAGGTAAAGTTCACAAAAGACTCATGCAAAGTCCTCGATAAATCTGGAAAGTGTATAATGGAAGGAGCCAGATCAAAGAGCAACTGTTATCTTCTCTATGTGAGACCAAACTCACGGATTCAGAATTGTATGCTGACAAAGGCCGAGGAAATGACTTTATGGCACAAAAGGATGGGACATGTCAACCTGAGAACTCTGAAGAGAATTGCCACAGAAGGTCTAGTCCGAGGATTACCATTGCTAAAAGGAGAGACAGACTCCATCTGTGAAGACTGTCAGATTGGGAAACAGAAGAAGGCCTCACATCCAAGAGTCAAAGATATTGGTACCACCAGGCCTTTACAGCTGATTCACATGGATCTGATGGGACCAATGGAAGTCGAGAGCCTAGGCAAGAAAAGGTATGCATTTGTTTGTGTTGATGACTATTCCAGATTCACATGGATTGACTTTATCAGGGAAAAATCAGATACTGTAAGTGTCATTGTGTCACTGGTGTCTCGGTTAGAGCAAGAGAAGAATCTCAGAATTAGCAGCATTCGCAGTGATCATGGCAGAGAATTTGAAAACAAAGACATGGATGAATTCTGTCAACAAAGGGGAATAACACATCAAAACTCCTCTCCCATTACCCCTCAGCAGAATGGTGTGGTGGAACGGAAGAACCGAACAATCCAAGAAATGGCCAGAGTGATGATCCATGCTAAGAGGATTCCACTGAAATTATGGGCAGAGGCCATGAATACCGCATGCTATATCATCAATAGAGTCACCTTGCGAAGAGGAACCCAGCAGACCTGCTATGAGCTCTGGAATCAAAAAAAGCCCACGGTTAAATACTTTCATATCTTTGGAAGTTACTGTTTCATTCTGAGAGACCGGGAGTATAGAAAGAAACTCGACCCTAAGAGTGATCCGGGAGTGTTCTTGGGATATTCAACAAACAGCAGGGCCTATCGAGTTTTCAACCAGCGAACAAAGACTGTCATGGAGTCCATAAATGTTGTTGTCAATGATGCAGAAGAAGCCTCTACACCAGATTCTGACTCTGGTGAAGAAGACTCTGATCTTGAAGAAGTGCCTGATGGACATACCAGAAGTGAACAAGCTGCGGCTCCAGAAGATGCTACAGCAAGTGCTGAAGCAAAAATTCCAGATGATCAATTGGAAAGCTTATCTGATGATCCTCACACTGAGGCTCCTGATCCACCTTCAAGGCAGCCCCCAAAGAAGATTCAGAAGAATCATCCCTTGACAAATGTGATTGGGGATCCCTCAGACAGAAGAAGAACCAGAAGTCATGCCTACCTCAATACATGTTTTATGTCCAGCATTGAACCAAAGAATTTCAAGGAGGCCATGAGTGATGAATTCTGGATAATGGCTACGCAGGAGGAATTGGCAGAGTTTGAAAGACATGATGTTTGGGATCTGGTTGACAGACCACATGGGGTAAACATTATAGGCACAAAATGGGTGTTTAAAAACAAAACTGATGAAAAGGGCAACATTACACGAAATAAAGCCAGACTGGTTGCCCAGGGATATTCTCAGATTGAAGGTCTAGACTTTGATGAGACATTTGCTCCAGTGGCTCGTCTGGAGGCCATCAGACTTCTTCTAGCAATGTCATGCTTTCTGGGGTTCAAATTATATCAAATGGATGTTAAAAGTGCGTTCTTGAATGGAGATCTCTCTGAGGAAGTCTATGTCTCTCAACCAAAAGGTTTTGAAGATCCTCATCATCCAGAACATGTGTATAAATTGAAGAAAGCTTTATATGGACTGAAACAGGCTCCTCGAGCTTGGTATGAACGGTTGACAGTTTTTCTGGAAAAACATGGCTACAACCGAGGGGGAGTTGACAAAACCTTGTTTGTCAAAAGAACTCAGTCAGATGTGATCATTGCTCAAATATATGTGGATGATATTGTCTTCGGATCAAAGTCCCAGCACCTGGTGAAGCAATTTGTGAATCACATGCAGCAAGAATTTCAAATGAGCATGGTAGGAGAACTTTCATACTTTCTTGGTTTGGAGATTACTCAGAACAAGGATGGTATCTTTATTGCTCAAAGTAAATACAGCAAGTCTCTTGTGAAGAAATTCCAGCTAGATTCAGCAAGTCACAAGCGAACCCCTGCTGCCACTCATGTGAAAGCCATCAAAGATGAGCAGTGTATGGAAGTATGTCAGACTGTCTACAGAAGCATGATTGGGAGCTTACTTTACCTAACTGCCAGCCGCCCTGACATTTCCTATGCAGTCGGAGTCTGTGCCAGATTTCAAGCTTGTCCCAGAGACAGTCATTTGCAGTTGGTCAAGCGGATCATTCGGTATGTCGGAGGAACTGTGGACTATGGCTTATGGTACACTAGAGACACAAATGCCAATCTTGTCGGATACAGTGATGCAGACTGGGCAGGTTGCTCAGAGGACAGGAAGAGCACTTCGGGAGGATGTTTCTTCTTAGGGAATAACCTGATCTCTTGGTTCAGCAGAAAATAGAACAACATTTCTCTATCCACTGCTGAGGCTGAATATATCGCTGCTGGGAGCTGCTGTGCACAAATGTTGTGGATGAAACAAATGCTGAGTGAGTATGGGATTGCTCAAGATGAAATGACTGTTTACTGTGACCATATGAGTGCCATCAGCATCTCTAAGAATCCGGTTCAGCACAGCAGAACCAAGCACATTGACATTCGTCACCACTTCATCCGTGATCTTGTTGAAAAGAAAGTCATTTCGCTCCGACATGTGGTGTCTGCCAAACAACTCGCTGATATCTTCACCAAAGCTCTAGATGCAGCCCGGTTTGAAGACCTGAGAGCCTCTCTAGGGCTCTGTGTGGTGTCTCCATAGGTTCTCCCAGACCCACCCCCTTGTCATTTATTCCAAAAAGGGGGAGGAGAAGATCAGGCTAAGGCTAAGAAGTGGAGGAGAATTTCTCAAGAAAATTCTCTGGTGGGTTTTGTCAAAATGCCAAGGGGGAGATTGATGATGCAAGTATGGCAGTGTTTGACAAAACCAGCATAAGTGAACAAGGAGCTGCTACAGCTCAAACGAACAAGCAAGCCAAGCAGAAGTAAACTAGCAGCAGCTGCAGCAGGGGATGCTGCAGCAGGAGCTTGTTCAACAGGCTGTTTCAACTGTCCAAGAAGTAGCAGCTGTCTGGACTTGTTCGGAAGGGCTGGAAACCTTATGCAGAGCATCTGGAGATTTTCTAAAATGCTATGGAGTATTTTCCAGCTAGGTTTACTAGTCAGAGAAGGAGATTTGCATTGAAGAGAATAATCAAATCTAATCTCCTAGATTTTAGGAGATAATTGATCTTGTGGGTCAATTGCCTAAACCTGGAAATTGCTTAAAGTGGTGCGGATATTTAAGCAGAAGGGGTTCAGGGCTGAAGAGGTTGATCAAAGCTGAGGGATACACGAGAGCACACACAGATTTCAGAGTGAGGATCCTTGGTATGTGATGGGAGTTTTCTTCGATCATCACCCGTGAGCAGAGCGCAGAGCTGTGGTGAGTATTGCAGAAGAGAATCAGGATTGCAGAGTCTGATTCGTGCTTGATCTGGAAGCCAATTCAGAGCTGGGGAGCTTGTTGGTTGATCAAGGGCAGCCGCGGAAGAACTGACGGGTGGAAGGCTCGGTCGAGTGTCGTGCGGCAGTACTCGCTAGTGGCAGGTGGTCACTGAGTGAGAGGGAGTTGTCCAGAGTGTGCAGCGCTCTTGGAGAGGTTCGATCGGCTCGGCAGAAGGCCTTGGAGCGACGCGGACATTGTGCTTCAGCTGTGTGTTACAGCTGTTGCTGCAGCAACCCTGCTGAGTAGTGTAATTTAGAATAGGCTGAGTTCTTTGAGAGGATTGTAGCTATTCTAGATTGACATATTGTAGAGGGTGTGCAGACACAAATCAGAGCTTGTTCTGATTGTGTTGAGTGGTCCACACGAGGTTGAGTAGCATAGGTTGCGTGGGTTGTAACCGTGTGTACTTAGAACCTTTGGTTGAGTGGATTGAGGACTGGAGAATAGTCCTCCCCAGACGTAGGCAGATTGGCCGAACTGGGTGAACAAACCTGTGCCTTGTTCATTGCTTGCTGTGACAATATTTAAGTGAACAAGAGTGTGCTGCAGCAACTGCTTGTTCACAGAATCGGTCGAATTAAGACACTACGAATTTCACTATTCAACTAGTTTAACATATAACAAACAAGTAGCAAGAGTAAGACTGCGGTTCAAGGCTTCCCCTACTCGTGCAACTAGCTGTCAACAGTGTGCACATAATTAATATAAGCAAACAAACTATGCATTAAGCTCAAGTCTCAAAGGAAATACTCCTAGAATCATGCCCAACCGATACCAAGCGTTTAGCTATACATGCTAGTAGTAAACATCATAGAAATAGTAAATAATATCTAAAGTATCTAAGAAAACAGTAACAAGTAGGTGCGTGTAGGTTGCAGTGTCTCGGCTAGCGCAGGTCCTCTCAGTAGGCTCGTGTGTTTTTCTGTTCTGCCGCTCTCTCGTGTGCCGTGGTCCTCTCTTGGTGTTATGGTGTGTCTTGATGTGTGTGTCTTCAAACCCTAGCCTTCCTTTCTTTATATTCTGCTCAAGAGGCCCAACCTTGGTAACTTCCAAATCTGATGGTGTCAAGATTTGGAAACACCACTATTCTGCGCATGGCGCACTGCACATTGGTTAGCGCAATCGGTCTGCGCACCGTAAGTGACTTTGCCACTTTCTGTCCTGTTTGCGCTGCTAGCTCCGCAGGCTGTGTGTTGCGCTCCTTAAACGCTGCCTGTTAGCGTGTATCTGACTTAGGCCCTCGTCTCGCCCTGAAATACAAAAACACTGGAAACCAGTAATCTTGTACACAAAATAATGCAAACAAGCATAGGGTTAGGATCTAAATAGTGTGTATAAATAGGCTCTATCACTGCCTTACACTACTGTTCATTCGCGCACCTGCGCAACCCAACCACTCACAACCCCAATTTCGTAAGTTGTAGGTTGCTAGCTAAGACGAGTCTGCTTGCTCCTTGTGGGATCGACCCTGACTTAGCCGCTATACTAAGTGGAGAAGGAAGGATTAATTTGACGCGTACAATGACGCGCGATCATCCACCACTGACTATTTCTTGCTAATTTGACTAGATAACTGGATCATGTCGACTTATATTTGTCTCAGTTCCTTCTGGTCAACTTCCTGGATAAACTACCAAAAAACTTTGTCAGTATGGCAAGTTGTTCAGCAATGTTGTTGATCTAATATGTTTTGTTAGCACCCTCAACCCTTAATCCAATAGTTTTTCCAACTTCCTCTTTGTCAGTCTCTATCATACTTAATTCGCTGGTGACAAGTATTCCCATCAGGTCATCCAATTTCATAGTTTTAATAGCATGCGCCTCCTCAATAGCTATTACTCTCATTGCAAACTTTGGGGAAAGAGACCTCAAGACTCTTTAAACAAGTTTTTCTTCAGGGATCGGCTCTCCAGTGAAAATGCCTCATTTGATAAATCCAGGACGCGAGCATAACAATCCCCAACCTTCTCATCTGCTCTCATTTTGAGATTTTCAAACTTTATCTTGTCAGCTCCTTCATATGCCTTCTGCAAGATGTTCCAAGCATATTTGGCAACATCACATTATGAAATCAACAGGAACACTTTTTCATCCACTGTAGAGAAAATAACATTCAATGCTTTGAGTTACTAGAAGCTAAGGTGATTTTAGTATTAGTCCAAGTCTCTTCGACCTTCATTTTGGGTACTCCTTCTGATATCTCAGTGGGTAGACTCCATCCCTTCAATAAAGCGATCCAGGATTTCTCATCTATGGATCTAGTGAATGCTTACATTCGAGTCTTCCTATCTCCATATTTGTTCCTTCCAGCAATGGTGGGTGGCCCAAATTTTGTCCCTCCTTTATACTCATTCTGACCACACTTTGTATGTCGAGTGTCCCACTCGGCTACCAATTGAAATCATGTGTGTGTGTGATTGATCTTGTTCCAGTTAATCTGCAAGGTTACTTTGTATAACAAGTTTCGACGGAATAAAGTTAGTGCGGAATGTAAAAACAGAACACATAATATTGTTACCCACTTCAAGGATAGCAACACCCTACGTCTGGGGGACTTGTCCAAGTCCAAGGATAGCAATTCACTATGATAGTTTAGTTTACAAAGTACAGTGCTTATCGAGACACCCAAGCTCAAGCGATGTTCCTTTTACACCTCTAGTGAGCACAAACTAACCACCGAGTTTGTTATTGCCTCTCCTCTACCACCAACGATCTTTCTCAAGAAGATCTGAGCTTTCCACCTGAAAGCTTACTAATGACTACTGCAGCAATGGTGGTGTGTACCTCTAGAACGTTGGACAACTTTGGCTGATGCAACCTTCCAATGAGAATTGTGCTTCGACGAAAACCGGAGTTGGATGATCAAGTTCTTTGGTTGACGGCACTATATAAATCAGCTCAGTGTATATTATGGTCGAAGTGCTTGTCGATTACAAACCCTAGGCCCTCAATTTATAGCCTAGGTTGCTTATCCACATTGAGCAATCAAATCTCACCACCAAGATTTGATTATATCTTTTCAAATATTTGATCTTCTTTTTTTTTTGCCAAACAATCCCTAGAAGATCTCTAGTAACAAACTTGAATATTCCTTCAATATCTTATCAATATTCATCTAATATCTCGATCTAGATGCAGCGCCATATATGAAAAGTCAATTTTACGTCTGCCAGCGCATCATGTTCTAGCCATCTTATTCCACTCGACGATAGCTACAACAACATATAGTAGTTTTGCAAAAAACATATGCCACACATAATCTACCTACAACATTATAGTATATCAGATATCATGAAGTCATTGAGGGATTTCGCTGACGCAAGTTGGATATCTGATTTGCAAGACTTTAAAGTTGATATATATTCACATTGGGAGATGCGGCTGTGTCGTGTAAATCCTCCAAACAAATTTTAATACCATTATGGAGGCTAAGGTCGTTGCATTAGATAAATGTGGTGAAGAAGCTGAGTGGCTAATGAATTTTATGGAAGATATTCTGAATTGGAAAAAACCTATGCCAATTGTTACGGATATGGCATTTGTGACAAAGTTTAGGGGAAGAAACCAAGCAGAAGAAGATGCTATAGCATCCTGTGGTACCAGGAGCTGGTACATGCAAATGAAGACTGACAAAACAAAAGAGCTAGAAGAAGTTATAGCATCCTGTGACAAATAAAGCTGGTACATATGATCAGAAGGGATCAAAATAAGAACCAGAAGAGGCTATAGCATCCCTTGAAATTTCAAGGCTAAAGCATCAAGAGAGTATCTATGTAGCCGTTTAATTTGGAGGAGCTCAGAGAATGTCCGGGTGATTGCTGCTGGCGTAACAACGGTTAGAGAGAGTCCCAGTTGATCAGATATCTTCAACAGAGGCTCGGACGAAGGCAAACAAGATGTGTTTCAGAATTCCGATTTAAGAAATAGAATCTCAACAACTTCCAGGAATCCAAGGGAGGATTCGGAGGGTAATATCGTTTGGGACTGAAGTTTCCAAGTTCCTGAGGTGCTGAAGCTATATATGCAGGCAGAGATAGAAGCAACAAGCATCGAATCAAACGTACACACATAGAGTTGAGATCAGAGTTCGCGAAAGTAGAGAGTGCTGGAGCATTGGTTGTGTGAGAGCTAAAGAGTTATCAGGACTGAAAAAGTCTGATCCTACATTGATTTGAGGGAGTCGACTTGGACAGAGCCTCGCTAACAGAACGAAGGTTGATATTTACGGAGTGTGTCTCATGTAGTCTGTCCCAGAGTGCTCGAGGAGGAGCATGATAGAGCCTATTTATACGCATTATTTAGATCATAACCCTATGCTTGTTTGCATTATTTTATGTACAAGATTACTGGTTTCCAGTATTTTTGTATTTCAGGGTAAAACGAGGGCCTAAGTCGGATACGCGCTAACAGGCAGCGTTTAGGATGCGCATCACACAGCTTGCGGAGCTAGCGGTGCAAACAGAAGAATTGGCAGAGTCGACCACGGTGCGCTAACCGATTGCGCCAAGCAGATGCCGTGCGCCATGCGCAGATGATGGTGTTTCCAAATCCTGACACAACCAGATTTGGAAGTTGCCAAGAATGGGCCTCTTGAGCAGTATATAAAGGAGAGGAAGGTCTAGGGTTTGAAGAGCATCATATAACGACACATCAGAAGAGCATCATATAACGACACATCAGAGGATCATCATATCATAATTCAGCGAGAGAGCGGCAGAACTGGAAAACACACGAGCTTGCTGAGAGGATCTGCGCTGGCCGACTGCTCCAGCCAAGAGTGCAACCTGCACGCACTGTTTGCTATTGTTTTCTTGGACACCTTAGTTATTATTTACTGTTTCTATGATGTTTACCACTAGCATGTCTAGCTAAACGCTTAGTATCGGTTGGGCATGAATCTATGAGTATTTCCTTTGAGACTTGCGCTTAATGCATAGCTTGCTTGCTTATATTAATTCTGTGCACATTGTTGGCAGCTTGTTACATGAGTAGGGGAAGCCTTGAACCGCAATCTTACTCTTGTTGCTTGTTGTTGTATGTTAAACTAGTTGAATAGCCTGACGGTGCCAACTAGGAGTAACGCGCTAGGATAAGCAATTGCTACCTTGATCGGATTCGTAGTTGTTTAGTCTAGTTCAAGAATTAATAGCTCATGAACTTTGATCGGAACATGCGCACATGTTAGGAAGCCTTGATCGGACACTAACATTAGCAAACCAAACTATAGACATTTAGAGTCGATGATAAGGAATACACTCATAGAGGATTGTCTGCGCCGATACTTCTCATAGTCATAGTACTTAATCTCTACTGCCTGCGCACGTCTAGTGCAATTCCTACGTTTACGACTGTTTACTCGCGCATTGCGCAACCCCAATCGCTCACACCCCCAGCTTTCGTAAGTCTAGGTCACTGGTTAAAACTGAACTGCTTGCTCCCTGTGGAGATCGACCCTGACTTAACCGCTGTACTAGTGGAAGAGGAAGGATTAATTTGACGCGTACAACGACGCGCGATCAAATTTTGGCGTCGTTGCCGGGGAGCAACACAGCTAACTTTTAGCTAGTTTACGTTTTTCCTTTTTAGTAACTAGCTATTTTCAGTTTGTTTTGTTTTTCGTTGTTGTTCCTGACAGCGCGCAATCACCATTAGCCTGCGCAACCTTGAAACAGTTGCGCGGCGCAGATTCTAGTTGCGCACTGACAGACACAACAGCTTTGTTATCTTTTAATTTCGTTTTCTTTGAGATTTAGAACAGGTCATGGAGGATAATAGTGTCGTTGGGGATAACTTAGGGGACAGAACCCCGGAAGAAGCAAGAGCACACAACCGCGCAACCCTGTTCAGAGAGGAAGTGCAGCGCGAGGTTGAAGCACGGATGGCCGCTGAATTGTATAATGCGCCACCCGCGCGACAAGCTGCGCGACGCAGAACAGTGCGCGAGATGTCAGCCCCAATCACAGTTAACCAACCATGGTGCATCGTGCTTCCGCCAGACGGTCATTTTGAACTAAGGAGCTCGCTCATTCATCACATGCCCAAGTTCCACGGAATGAACAACGAAAATCCAGTCAAGCATGTGCGAGAGTTCCTAGTCATCTGTGAGAACATGAAGACCGAAGGGGAGAGCGATGAGGCGCTGAAAATGAAGGCATTCCCATTTTCACTGTGTGATACAGCCAGACATTGGTTGATGAACTTACCAGCAGGATCAATTCACACATGGGAGCAGCTGCAAAAGAAGTTCCTGGACAAATTTTATCCCGCAGCAAAGATTGCGCTACTCAGGAGGGAGCTGGCCGCACCTAGGCAGAGCGCAGGAGAGTCGCTGTCAGAGTATTACGAGCGTTTCAGGGAGCTGGAGGCCAACTGCTACAATCATGGCCTGCCCCAAAATGTGCTGATAGAGAACTTCCTGAATGGACTGCTGCCCATGGAGCTGAGGTTATTGAACGCATGCGCAGGAGGCGACATTTGCAACATGTATCCAGAAGACGCGTGGCAGCTGATAGAAGACTCTGCTCGGCAGGTAAGACATCAGCTAACACTTGAAAATAGTCGTGCTCGTCCTGTGCATCAGGTAGAAACAATCGCTGAGATCAAGGAAATGAAGGCCATGCTGCAGAAGTTGATGAGTGCGCAAAGCGCACAACCAGTTGCGCCAAAGGTATGTGAATTCTGCAATTCCACCGAACACAAAAAAGATGCATGTCCCACACTTTTTGAGGAATCAGGAGATCTCAATGCTCTTGGAGGATGGGGTAACAAAGGGCCACAGAGACAGAATCAACCGCGCTTTGGACTAGCCGCAAATGGATTCAGATGGAAGGAGGAAAATAATTTCCAGAGGCAGTCTGCGGATCAGCGCGCGCCACAGCAGACGCAACAAGCTGCGCCCTACAATCCACCGCATCGCCGCACTGACGCACCAGCGCATAACAACCAGCAACCGAGGCGATCTTTGGAAGATATCGTGGGGCAGCTAGCAGACACAGTGCGCAAAAATGACGAGAAGTATGACAAAAGGTTCGAGTCCATTAAAAAGCAGCTATCACAGATTGCTACCACGGTGTATGAGCTAAAGAAGAGCGATGGCAACCTGCCTTCGCAAGTGATTCAGAACCCCAAAGGAGGAGTCCATGCAGTAACACTGAGGACTGGGCGCACGATAGGAATAGAGCAGACCGCGCAGGCGCCCGCGCAACCAGCTGCGCAAGTCCCGGATCCAGTGGAGCAGAATGCGCAACCAGAGCAAGACGCGCAACCAGAAGTGCCAGCCACAAGCCAGCAGGGCGAAGCGCCAGGTATAACACAATTGAAAGACAAGGGCACGAAGCGTACTAACATACCTGCGCCTTTCCCTGTGCAGGCACCATCGGCTAGGAAGGAAGCGCTGGATAAGGACCTATACGAGTTATTCAGTAAGGTGGAAATAAACATTCCCCTTATTGAAGCAGTTCGGCAGATCCCTAGGTATGCCAAGTATTTGAAGGAGCTGTGCACAAACAAGCGAAGGAAAGGCGAGTGCGCACAGGTAATGCTAAATGCGCAGGCCTCAGCGATCGTGCAACATAAGGTACCACCTAAGTGCAGAGATCCAGGTACGTTCACTATCCCATGCACTCTAGGTAAGACCATAGTGAGCAATTGTATGATTGATTTAGGCGCATCCATAAATTTGCTACCCTATTCCCTATATGCGACATTGCGCCTTGGACCACTAAAGCCTGCAGGTCTCACCATTCAGCTAGGAGATCGGTCGTGCAAACAACCTGCAGGCATGATGGGATGTTCTTGTGCGAGTAGGAGAGCTGGTGTTCCCAGCAGATTTTTATGTGCTAGAAATGGAGGGTGAATCAAGCACCAGCAGTGTGCAGATCCTACTGGGCAGACCTTTTATGATGACCGCGCGCACAAAGATAGACGTGTGGAGGGGCACACTCTCCATGGAGGTTGATAGAGCCTAGTTATACACATTATTTAGGTCATAACCCTATGCTTGTTTGCAATATTTTATGAGCAAGATTACTCGTTTCCAATGTTTTTGTGTATCGGGTCAAAACGAGTCCTTAAGTCGGATACGTGCTAACAGGCAGCGTTCTAGGAGTGAAAGATCAGCCTGCGGAGCTAGCGGCGCAAACAGAAGAAGAAATGGCGAAAGGCAGCAGAGGTGCGCTACCCGATTGCGCCAATCAATGCCGTGCGCCAGGCGCAAAGTCCCAGTGACCAGATTTGGAAGTTGCCAAAAGATGAACTTCCTGGGCACTATTTAAACAAAGAAAGTCTAGGGTTTCAGGAGATCGGAACATCATCACTCAGTGGCATTCCAGAGGCACTGCGCGGCAGAACTGGAAAACACACGGACCTGTCAAGGAGAGTTGCGCCAGCCGACTGCGCCAGCCAAGAGAAGACACTGCACGCACTATTTGCTACCGTTTTCTCTGATACAGTAGTTGTTATTTACTATTTTATGATGTTTACCACTAGCATGTCTAGCTAAACACTTAGTGTTGGTCGGGCATGAACCTATGATGTATTACCTTTGAGACTTGAGCTTAATGCATAGTTTATTTACTTGTATTAATTCTGTGCGTACTGAGACAGTTAGTTGCATGAGTAGGGGAAGCCTTGAACCGCAATCTTACTTGTGTTGCTTGCTTGTCACCTGTTAAACTAGTTGCATGCGTAGGGGAAGCCTTGAACCGCAAACTTACCGTGACAATTAGGAGTAACGAGTTAGGGTAGGCAGTTGCTACTGTGACAGGATTCGCAGCTGTTTAGTCTAGTTCTAGGATTAATAGCACATGAACTTTGAACGGAACATGCGCGTGTGTTAGGAAGCCTTTACCGGACACTAACCCAAGTAGGACACAAACTATAGACATTTAGAGTCGATGATAAGGAATGCATTCATAGAGGATTGTCTGCCCAGCACTTCTCATAAACATAGTATCTCATCTATACTGCTTGCGCACGTCTAGTGCAATTTCCTGCGTTACGATATTCACTGCTACTCGCGCATCGCGCAAAACCCCCAATCACTCATACAACCCCCCGTCTTCGTAAGTGTAGGTTACTAGCTAAAGACTCACTGCTTGCTCCCTGTGGAGATCGACCCTTACTTAACCGCTGTACTAGTGGGAGAGGAAGGATTATATTTGACGCGCACGACGACGCGCGATCAAATTTTGGCGCCGTTGCCGGGGAGCAACACAGCTAAGTTTTAGCTAGCTTACATTTCTCATTTTAGTAACTAGTTATTTCATTTTGTTTTGTTTTCTCGTTGTTGTTTCTGACAGCGCACAATCACATCAGCCTGCGCAACCTTGAAACAGTTGCGCTGCGCAGATTCTAGTTGCGCACTGACAGACGCAACAACTTCGTTGCCATTTAATTTCGTTTCTTGAGTTTGGATCAGGACATGGAGGATAACAGTGTGGTTGGAGATAACCTGGGAGACAGAACCCCAGAGGAAGCAAGGGCACATAACCGCGCAGCCCTATTCAGAGAGGAAGTGCAGCGTGAGGTTGACGCACGGACGGCCGCTGAACCATACATTGCGCCACCCGTTCGTCCAGTCGCGAGGCGCAGGACAGTGCGCGAAATGTCAGCCCCACTCACTGTTAACCAGCCATGGTGCATAGTGCTTCCGCCCGACGGACAGTTCGAACTGAGGAGCTCACTCATCCATCACATGCCCAAGTTTCACGGAATGAACAACGAAAATCCAGTCAAGCATGTGCGGGAGTTCCTAATCATTTGCGAGAACATGAAGACCTTGGGGGAGAACGATGAAGCGCTGAAGATGAAGGCGTTCCCATTTTCATTGAGCGATGCAGCCAAACACTGGCTGATGAGCCTACCCGCAGGATCAATCCACACATGGGAGCAGCTGCAGAAGAAATTCTTAGACAAATTTTATCCAGCAGCGAAGATTGCGCTGCTCAGAAGGGAATTGGCCGCGCCAAGGCAAGGCGCAGGGGAGTCTCTGTCAGAATACTACGAGCGTTTCAGGGAGCTAGAAGCCAACTGCTACAATCACGGGCTTCCCCAGAATGTGCTGATAGAGAACTTTCTGAATGGACTGCTGCCCATGGAGCTGCGACTACTGAATGCATGCGCAGGAGGGGACATTTGCAACATGTACCCGGAGGATGCATGGCAGCTGATAGAAGATTCTGCTGGGCAGGTAAGACATCAATTGACACTTGAAAGTAGTCGTAATCGTTCTATGCATCAGGTAGAGGCAAGCGCTGAGATCAAAGAAATGAAGGCCATGCTACAGAAGCTGATGAGTGCACAGAGCGCACAACCAGTTGCGCCAAAGGTATGTGAATTCTGCAGGTCCACTGAGCACAAGACAGACGAATGCCCAACACTTTTTGAAGAAACTGGAGATGTAAATGCCCTTGGAGGATGGGACAACAGAGGACCGCAGAGGCAGAATCATCCGCGCTTTGGGCTTGCTACAAATGGATTCAGATGGAGAGAAGAGAACAATTTCCAGAGGCAGCCCACTGATCAGCGCGCGCCACAGCAGACGCAACAAGCTGCACCCTACAATCCACCGCATCGCCGCACAGACGCACCAGCGCAGAACAATCAGCAACCAAAGCGATCCTTGGAAGATATCATGGGGCAGCTAGCAGACACAGTGCGCAAGAATGACGAAAAGTATGACAAGAGGTTCGAATCCATAGAAAAGCATCTATCACAAATTGCAACCACGGTGTATGAGCTGAAAAAGAGCGATGGCAACCTGCCTTCGCAAGTGATTCAGAACCCTAAGGGAGGAGTTAATGCAGTAACACTGAGGACTGGGCGCACAGTGGGAACAGAGCAGACCGCGCAGGCGCCCGCGCAACCAGTTGCGCAAGTCCCAGATCCAGCAGCTCAGAGTGCGCAACCAGAGCCAGAGGCGCAATCAGAAGCGCCAACCACGAACCAGCAGGGCAAAGCGCCAGGTATGTCTCACTCGACAAACAAGGACAAAAATTGTACTAACATACCTGCTCCTTTCCTTGTGCAGGCACCACTGGCGAGAAAAGAAGCACTGGACAAGGAACTATATGAGCTGTTCAGCAAGGTGGAAATCAACATACCTCTCATAGAAGCTATTCGACAGATTCCCAGGTATGCGAAGTTTTTAAAAGAGCTGTGCACAAATAAAAGGAGGACAGGCGAATGCGCACAGGTAATGCTAAATGCGCAGGCCTCAGCAATCGTGCAACAAAAGGTACCACCTAAGTGCCGAGATCCAGGTACATTCACTATCCCTTGCACCTTAGGTAAAACCACGGTAAGCAATTGCATGATCGATTTAGGCGCATCAATCAATTTATTACCATATTCTCTCTATGCGACCTTGCGCCTTGGACCACTAAAACCTGCAGGTCTCACAATTCAGCTAGCAGATAGATCGTGCAAACAACCTGCAGGCATGATAGAAGATGTCCTAGTTCGAGTGGGAGAGCTGGTGTTCCCAGCAGACTTTTATGTGCTCAAAATGGAGGGTGAATCAAGCGCCAGCGGTGCGCAGATCCTCCTAGGCAGACCGTTTCTGATGACTGCGCGCACGAAGATAGACGTGTGGAGGGGCACGCTCTCCATGGAGGTAGATGGCGAAGAAATCCATTTCAACATCTTCGAAGGGATGCAGCACCCACATGAGGACGCTACTGTGCACGCAATGGACAGCTTTGACGATTTAGTCACAGAAGCGCAGTGTGCGAGCGCAACCATAGGACCAGAGCTACTGACATAGGCAGAGCTGGAGGAGCAAGAGGAGGAGCTAAGCAGTGCTGAACCAGCACCCACACAGGCACTAGATATAGTTCATATTTGCACCGCTAACAAAATCTTGCCCTCTATTGAACAGGCACCCAAGATTGAACTGAAGCAACTCCCGGAGCACCTCAAGTACATTTTCTTGGGAGATGAGGACACCCTGCCAGTGATCATCAAGAAGGGATTGGAAAAAGAGCAGGAGGCGCGCTTACAACAGGTGCTGCGCAGGAACCAGCGCGCTATTGGATGGACTCTTGCTGATCTGCGGGGAGTGAGCCCAGACGTGTGCATGCACCGAATTTTGTTGGAAGATGGTGCCAAACCATCCAGGGAGGCTCAGCGCAGGTTAAACCCAAATATGATGGAGGTAGTGCAAAAGGAAGTCCTGAAGTTGCTTGACGCAGGGGTCATTTACCCAATCTCAGACAGCAAATGGGTCAGCCCGGTGCACGTTGTGCCAAAGAAAGGAGGAATCACGGTGGAGGAGAATGCGCAGGGCGAGCTAGTTCCCAAGCGCATACAAACTGGCTGGCGCATGTGCATCGACTACAGGAAGCTGAACGCTGTAACGCGCAAGGACCACTTCCCGCTACCCTTCATGGACCAGATGCTGGATCGCTTGGCAGGTAAGCCTTACTTTTGTTTTTTGGACGGATATTCAGGTTACAATCAGATACCCATAGCTGCGGAGGATCAAGAGAAGACCACGTTCACATGCCCCTTCGAAACATTTGCGTTTCGGCGTATGTCTTTTGGGCTGTGCAACGCGCCAGGTACGTTCCAACGCCTCCTCATGAGCATTTTCTCTGATATGATTGGTATATGCATAGAAGTGTTCATGGATGATTTCACTGTATATGGGAGTACCTTTGATGCATGCTTAACACATCTAGATAAAGTCTTAGCGCGCTGCATCTCTAAGAACTTAGTGCTAAATTACGAAAAATGTCATTTCATGGTAACGCACGGAGTAGTACTAGGTCATATCATTTCAGAGGAGGGTATTAAATTAGACAAAGCTAAGATAGATATTATTTCTAATCTGCCTCATGCCACCAACGTGCGCGACGTGAAATCGTTCTTAGGGCATGCTGGGTTTTACAGGCGTTTTATTAAGGATTTCTCTAAAATTTGCATACCCCTGTCTAACCTGTTGCAAAAAGACGTGTGCTTCGATTTTACTGATGAGTGCAGGGCGGCGTTCGATAAGCTGAAAGAAGCGCTGACCAGTGCGCCAGTGATGCGCGCACCAGACTGGAACCTGCCATTCGAGCTGATGTGTGACGCAAGTGACTACGCAGTGGGAGCAGTCTTGGGGCAGCGCGAGGACAAGAAGCCGCATGCCATCTACTATGCATCGCGCACACTGGACTCCGCGCAGAAGAACTACACCACCACGGAGAAGGAGCTTCTGGCAATGCTGGAGAAGTTCCGAGCATATGTTCTAGGCGCCAGAGTCATCATCTACACGGACCACGCAGCTATCCGCTACCTCATGTCCAAAAAGGAGACCAAGCCGCGCCTGATGCGCTGGGTACTTCTGCTTCAGGAATTCGACTTAGAGATCAAAGATAAGAAGGGCACGGAAAATACCGTCGCTGATCACCTGAGCAGGATTGTAAAGGATGAGGAGCCAGGGCAGATCAAGGAGACATTCCCTGACGAGCATCTGATGGCGCTAACAGGTAAGGTACCATGGTATGCGCATATCGCAAATTACCTGGTCATAGGTGCGTTCCCTCCTCATTTCAATAAAACTCAGTGCATGCGATTGAAACATGAGTCCAAGCATTACCTTTGGGATGATCCTTACATGCTTAGAATAGGTCCAGATCGGATATTAAGACGTTGCGTGCCTGACCATGAGATTAACTCTGTGTTGATGTTTTGTCATGCGCACGCCTGTGGAGGACATTTCGGTCCCAAGCGCACGAGCAGGAAGATCTTGGACTGCGGATTCTACTGGCCGCACCTATTCAGAGATGCCTATGACCACTGCAGGAAGTGTGACAGGTGCCAGCGCACTGGAGGAATCTCCGCGAGCAACGAGATGCCGCAGACCCCGATTTTGGTGGATGAAGTGTTCGATGTTTGGGGAATCGACTTCATGGGTCCATTTCCCCCATCTGCCGGCTACGAGTACATACTGGTGGCCGTGGATTACGTATCCAAATGGGTCGAAGCTAAGGCCACGCGCAAGGATGATGGTAAGACTGTCGCTGATTATCTCAGAACTAACATATTTTGCAGGTACGGAGTGCCTAAGGCAGTTATCAGCGACCAGGGGACGCACTTCTGCAACAGGGTTGTGGCGGAAGTTTTCAAGCACTATGGTTTGCGCCACAAGACGTCCACCGCTTACCATCCGCAGACAAATGGACAGGCCGAAGTTTCTAACAGAGAGATCAAGCGCATCTTGGAAAAGACTGTGAGGCCGTCGCGCAAGGATTGGAGCCAGCGCCTGGATGATGCGCTATGGGCATACCGCACTGCACACAAAACACCCATTGGAACCTCACCATTCCGGCTGGTCTATGGGAAGGCATGCCACCTGCCAGTAGAGCTCGAGCACAAGGCATATTGGGCCTTACGTATTTGCAACTTGAACTTGGATGAGGCAGGAAAAGAACGCGCATTTGAGCTGAGCGAACTAGAAGAACTGCGCCTGGACGCCTATGAGGGACTGCGCGATTACAAGGAGCGCACCAAAGCATTTCACGACAAGCATATCCTCCGGCGCACGTTTGAACCAGGAGATCAGGTATTATTGTTTTCATCCCGCCTGAAGCTCATGCCTGGGAAGTTGCGCAGCAAGTGGACGGGACCATACACTGTCACCAAGGTTTTCCCCTACGGCACAATTGAATTAGAAGACGGGCACCAGCATCGTTTTCAGGTTAACGGGCAGAGAGTCAAACGGTACTTGGGCGAACCTTGGGATGGCGCAGCACGCAACATTGACTTGGCCGAGCCAGAGATTGTGGACGCGCAAGCTACTGCGCCAGACGCACCACCAGATGCTTCAGAGGGAGAACTAGCACCCATCGCCTATATCTCCTCTTCCTCTGCATCTACCCTCATTACGAATAATGTATCACATGCTGACCTTCCCTTTTATCCTTTGCGCAGGACCAATGAGATCGTAACACAAGCACTGGCGCAAGGACACTCAGGAGCAAGAGTGGGGGAGGCTGCAGACGCACTTCTTGGCACGTAACGAGGTACCGTCGAGCCAACGACGTTAAACAAAGGCACTTGTCGGGAGGTAACCCGACACATTTTATTTTGGCACATTTTATTCTGCTTGTTTTGCTTTTTTTGAGTGTTTTTAGCTAGTTTAGGGTTTGGTAGTTTTTTTTAGTCACACAAGTGCGCAGGACCGTGCGCCTATCAATGCGCAGGTCAGTTGCGCTAGCCAGATGGGGGTATATAAGGCCAGACTTAGAAAAATTCCCAGCACTTTTCACTCGACCGTTGCACACGAGCTCCCGCCTTCAGACCTCTGCTGTCAATCCGCCCAACCCACTGTCCGTCTAGAGGGATTCAAGGACAACACGACCGCACAGCACCCAGGTAACCCCCCGATTCCTCTTTGAGCCGCTTCTGTTAGGGTTTGCGCGGAGGAGATAGTTTTTAGGGTTTTGAAATCGCACCAAGCTAGAGTGCGCGGCTTGGAGTGCTGTTTTGTGCGTTGAGTAGGCGACCAGTAGGCGCTCGTTCGGTGCAAGTTTCAGAGGATTCTGGGCAGTTTCGATTCTTAGGGTTTTGGGGAGCATTGACCGGAGCCCAGCGCAAGATGAGACCCGCCACAGACCAGGAGACCCCAGCAGCTTTCGCTAACAAGTATGCAGCGTTCATCAGCCTGGACATGTACGGGACACCGTACATCTGCCGAGATTTCCTGCGCGAGGTAGGATTAGAGGACCTCGTGGCGCAGAGGCTAGCGATTGCCGGCTGGGAGGCGCTAATGGACCTCCGCAGCGCATCAGACCAGGAAGATACGTGTGAGTTCCTGGCGTCTCTGGAGGCAGGGGACAGGGAGATCAGATATAGACACAGGGGTGTCTGGTTCATAGCCTCGGAAAGGAGGCGGAGGCGCGCATTCGGGTGCGCCAAGGTGCGTGAGGAGGAGTTAGACACGCACAATAACCAGGAGGCTTGGCGGGACATGGCAACAGGGCCAGCATTCGCCGCGGGGCGCAGCAGGGGCCGAGAGCTGCGCGACCCATGGCTGTTCTACTTATGGCGCATCGTGGCCTACACAGTCATTGGCCGTTTCAACGGCGCACCAAAGATCAGCCTCCTGGATATGGAGATTTTGAAGGGGCTTTATTATGGGCGGAAGGTGCTGTTCATCCTGAACATGGTGCATCATTGGAGCCGAGTCAGCATGAGGGGGCCGCTGACGTGTGGAGGCCTTATCACGTACTTGCTGCGGGCCTTACATGGAGAGCCCGAGGTGCCAGAACACACCTTGGTGCAGGCTATACCTCTGGACCGCGCCTACATGCTGCAAATCAGGGCGGTAGCTGTACGGGACGATGGCACACTAGGGTGGTGCTACCGCCTGCAGCCGGCCAGAACACCGCGGCCCAGAGCAGAGAGCAGTGCGCAGGGCGCAGCAACCGCAGCCGCAGCCGCCGCAGATGAAGATATGGAGGAGGCCTTAGAACCAGAGGTGCCTCTAGTCAGGCGCGCAAGGACCCGCGCGCAGACTGGAGCGCAGAGAAGGGCGAGGGCACCACCGGGGGAGCCAGTGACCATTTCCATCGAGGACTCTCCCCCGTGTGCCCCTGGAAAGCGCCCAAGGACTGAGCCCGAGGAGGGGGCGCCCGAAGCGGCATCAGCAGAGCAGCGCATGATGTTCAACGTCATGCGCGTGCTTGAATACTTGGCACCCGAGGGGGCGGATTTAAACATGAGCCCACCATCAGGGTGGAAATTTGGAGACCCCATTCCCCCTCTCCTCAGCCTCCACCACCCTCCTCCTACCAGAACCCCAGCCCAGCCAGCCAGCCCTCCTCAGTCTCCAGTGCGCCCACCCGCACCAGCGCCAGCACCAGCGCCAGCAGCAGACCCCACCCCTGAACCCGAACCAGTACAACCACCAGCAGCTTCCCCTGCCCGGCCTTCTGTTCCGGAGTCCCCCATTAACTTTCCCAGCGTAGACTCCGATTCCATATGGGAGTCACTTTCCGAGGATGACCTCGCAACACAGCCTCCTGCCCTTTCAGTGGTACCGCCCTCCCCCAGCACTGAGTACGTGACGGATACTTCTGAGGAGGAGGCGCATGATTCAGAGGCTGATTCTAGCTCGGAGGACTTCTAAGGCTGAGGGCAGGCGCAGTGATTTTCTTTAGGGTGGTGTCTTTTATTTTGCTGCGTCTAGTTGACTATTATGTGTGCTGAATATTTGTGCCCTACATTCTGTGACTCCCTTGCTATATTTTGTGTGACTATTTGTGTTCGCTCTTATGTTCTTTATTTTCGTTGCATTGCATGCATGTGCGCCGCCTCCGTGCGCTTGAGCTTGAGTCGTGGGGACACGTCTCTGTTCAAGTGTGGGGGGGGGGGCGTTACTCTTACATTTCATGTTTTGAGCATTTTTAGTATAGCTTAGTTTAAGTTGAAGAGAATTAGTAGCAGTAGTGCGCTAAGGTGCAGGATGCGCATGCGCTCCAGCTTGTTTTGCGCTATCCGTATTGCGTGCGCCGTTCTCTACTGTTTTAGCATAATTTTTTTCGTTTTTTTCTGCTCCTGTTAGTTGGGATATACAGGGGATGTGGAGTTGATAGAAATGCTCCAGAGAGGCGGTTAGTCGCTTGTGCTTCGAAGGCGAGGTATATGGTCGAGTGCGCTAGTGGAGGCCGGTGCTTCGCAACCTTCGGAACAAAAGAGCGCGCTCAGTCACGCAGATGCCAAAGACGAAATACCCAAAGCGTGGCGAGGTGGGAAAACAGACCACCTTCTCTCTGGAAGCCGAGCTAAGGAAAGCGGGCGCGGTTGCAAACGCGTGCGCCGACCGGCGCAGACAGACCAAGGAGGGAGAGCGGAACGAGTTCCATAGCTGCTATCCGAAGGCTGAGATTGGAACTGTTCTGGGAATGAAACAAATTGGAAAGGAAGCTGTACAAAAGAAAAAATACCAGCAGAAGCAGATGATTTGCGTTACAAAGAATCAGCATGCGCACTACTTAGTACCTGCGTGCGCAAGACCACAAGGATATCATCAAAGGCTCAGGTTCCCAGGAAGTGTGCGAACGAATCACGCACTGGAAGAAGCTCGCGCAAGAAACCATATACCTATCTTCGGAGCGGGAGCTGACAACCAGGAGCCTAAGAAGAGCTATCTCCCAGTCATCCAAAGATCTTCATCCCGGCTGAGAGGTAATGAAATTTCGGGATTATTATATTAGAACTATTGAGTGCAGTTGTGCGCAGGTGATAGAGCAGCACAAGTTGAGCAACTGTGCATTTTGCGCTAGAATGCAAGGCTGTGCGCTAGTCTCCAGAAAAGGTAATTGTATCCGCGTTTCAGTACTTGTTCGGGACGAACAAGGGGCAAGTGTGGGGGGTTTGATAGAGCCTAGTTATACACATTATTTAGGTCATAACCCTATGCTTGTTTGCAATATTTTATGAGCAAGATTACTCGTTTCCAATGTTTTTGTGTATCAGGTCAAAACGAGTCCTTAAGTCGGATACGCGCTAACAGGTAGCGTTCTAGGAGTGAAAGATCAGCCTGCGGAGCTAGCGGCGCAAACAGAAGAAGAAATGGCGAAAGGCAGCAGAGGTGCGCTACCCGATTGCGCCAATCAATGCCGTGCGCCAGGCGCAAAGTCCCAGTGACCAGATTTGGAAGTTGCCAAAAGATGAACTTCCTGGGCACTATTTAAACAAAGAAAGTCTAGGGTTTCAGGAGATCGGAACATCATCACTCAGTGGCATTCCAGAGGCACTGCGCGGCAGAACTGGAAAACACACGGACCTGTCAAGGAGAGTTGCGCCAGCCGACTGCGCCAGCCAAGAGAAGACACTGCACGCACTATTTGCTACCGTTTTCTCTGATACAGTAGTTGTTATTTACTATTTTATGATGTTTACCACTAGCATGTCTAGCTAAACACTTAGTGTTGGTCGGGCATGAACCTATGATGTATTACCTTTGAGACTTGAGCTTAATGCATAGTTTATTTACTTGTATTAATTCTGTGCGTACTGAGACAGTTAGTTGCATGAGTAGGGGAAGCCTTGAACCGCAATCTTACTTGTGTTGCTTGCTTGTCACCTGTTAAACTAGTTGCATGCGTAGGGGAAGCCTTGAACCGCAAACTTACCGTGACAATTAGGAGTAACGAGTTAGGGTAGGCAGTTGCTACTGTGACAGGATTCGCAGCTGTTTAGTCTAGTTCTAGGATTAATAGCACATGAACTTTGAACGGAACATGCGCGTGTGTTAGGAAGCCTTTACCGGACACTAACCCAAGTAGGACACAAACTATAGACATTTAGAGTCGATGATAAGGAATGCATTCATAGAGGATTGTCTGCCCAGCACTTCTCATAAACATAGTATCTCATCTATACTGCTTGCGCACGTCTAGTGCAATTTCCTGCGTTACGATATTCACTGCTACTCGCGCATCGCGCAAAACCCCCAATCACTCATACAACCCCCCCTCTTCGTAAGTGTAGGTTACTAGCTAAAGACTCACTGCTTGCTCCCTGTGGAGATCGACCCTTACTTAACCGCTGTACTAGTGGGAGAGGAAGGATTATATTTGACGCGCACGACGACGCGCGATCAGAGGTTGATGGCGAAGAAATCCACTTCAACATATTTAAAGGGATGCAGCACCCACATGAGAACGCCACAGTACACGCAATGGACAGCATTGATGATTTAGTCACAGATGCGCAATGTGCAAGCGCAACGGTAGGACCAGAGCCACTAGCACAGGCAGAGTTGGAGGAGCAGGAAGCCGAGCTGAGCAGTGCTAAACCAGAATCCAAACAGGTACATGATATAGTTCATATCTGCACTGCTAATAAAATCTTGCCCTCTATTGAACAGGCACCCAAGATCGAGCTGAAGCAACTTCCAGAGCACCTCAAATACATTTTCTTAGGAAATGAGGACACCCTACCAGTGATCACAAAGAAAGGATTGGAAGAGGAGCAGGAAGCGCGCTTACAGCAGGTGCTGCGCAAGAACCAGCGCGCCATAGGATGGACACTTTGATAGAGGCTATTTGTACGCATTATTTAGATCATAACCCTATGCTTGTTTGCAACATTTTATGAGCAGGACTACTCGTTTCTAGTGTTTTTGTATTACAGGGCAAAACGAGTCCTTGAGTCGGATACGCGCTAACAGGCAGCGTCCTAGGAGTGAGAGATCCGCCTGCGGAGATAGCAGCACAAGCAGAAGAGAAGTTGGTGAGAGTCGGTAGCGGTGCGCTAGCCGATGCGCTAGCCGAATGCCATGCGCCAGGCGTAAAAATCCAGTGACCAGATTTGGAAGTTGCCAAAGGAGAACTTCCTGGGCAATATATAAACAAAGTAAGTCTAGGGTTTCAAGGGAGAGACATCACAGCCGTCATTGGACAACGCACATCAGAGAGAGCGGCAACACTGGAAAACACACGGACTTGTTGAGAGGATTTGCGCCAGCCAACTGCGCCAGCCGAGAAGACAATCTGCACGCACTGTTGCTACTGTGTTTCTCAGACATATTAGACCTTATTTACTATTCTATGATGTTTATTACTAGCATGTCTAGCTAAACTCTTAGTGTTGGTCGGGCATGAATCTATGAAGTATTACCTTTGAGACTTGAGCTTAATGCATAGTTTATTTACTTGTATTAATTCTGTGCACACTGAGACAGTTAGTTGCATAAGTAGGGGAAGCCTTGAACCGCAATCTTACTTGTGTTGCTTGCTTGTCGTATGTTAAACTAGTTGCATGAGTAAGGGAAGCCTTGAACCGCAATCTTACGGTGACGACTAGGAGTAACGAGCTAGGGTAAGCAGTTGCTACTGTGACAGGATTCACAGCTGTTTTAGTCTAGTTCTAGGATTAATAGCACATGAACTTTGAACGGAACATGCGCACGTGTTAGGAAGCCTTTACCGGACACTAACCCGAGTAAAACACAAACTATAGACGTTTAGAGTCGATGATAAGGAATGCACGCATAGAGGATTGTCTGCCCAATACTTCTCATAGTCATAGTATCTAATCTCCACTGCTTGCGCACGTCTAGTGCAATTTCCTGCGTTACGCTAGCTACTGTTCATTTGCGCATCGCGCATCCCAATCTCACACAACCCCCATTTTTAGTGTAGACGACAGGATTGAAGACTGAACTACTTGCTCCCTGTGGAGATCGACCCTTACTTAACCGCTGTACTGGTGGAAGAGGAAGGATTATATTTGACGCGCACAACGACGCGCGATCAAATTTTGGCGCCGTTGCCGGGGAGCAACACAGCTAAGTCTTTAGTCTGAGTTTTTTTTATATATAGTAATTCTTTCAGTTTGTTTTGTTTTCGTTGTTGTTTCTGACAGCGCGCATTCACATCAGCCTGCGCAACCTTGAAACAGTTGCGCTGCGGAGATTCTAGTTGCGCACTGACAGCCGCAACAACATTAGTTATCTTTTAATTTCATTTTTCTTGAGATTCGGAACAGGTTATGGAGGATAACAGTGTCGTAGGAGACAACTTGGGGGACAGAACCCTAGAGGAAGCAAGGGCACATAACCGCGCAGCCCTGTTCAAAGAGGAAGTGCAGCGCGAGGTTGAAGCAAGGAGGGCCGCTGAAGTGTATCATGCGCCACCCGTGCAACAAGCCACGCAACGCAGAACAGTGCGCGAGATGTCGGCCCCTATCACTGTTAACCAGCTATGGTGCATCGTGCTTCCACCAGGCGGTCATTTTGAGCTAAGGAGCTCGCTCATCCATCACATGCCCAAGTTCCACGGGATGAACAATGAAAATCCAGTCAAGCATGTGCGAGAGTTCCTAGTCATTTGCGAGAACATGAAGACCGAAGGGGAGAGTGATGAGGCGCTGAAAATGAATGCATTCCCATTTTCATTATGTGATACAGCTAAACACTGGCTAATGAATTTACCTGCAGGATCTATTCACACATGGGAGCAGCTGCAGAAGAAATTCCTAGATAAATTCTATCCAGCAGCAAAGATTGCGCTGCTCAGAAGGGAACTGGCCGCGCCAAGGCAGAGCGCAGGGGAGTCTCTGTCAGAATACTATGAACGTTTCAGGGAGCTAGAAGCCAACTGCTACAATCACGGGCTTCCCCAGAATGTGCTGATAGAGAACTTTCTAAATGGACTGCTGCCCATGGAGCTGCGACTACTGAATGCATGCGCAGGAGGGGACATTTGCAACATGTACCCAGAAGATGCGTGGCAGCTGATAGAAGATTCTGCTGGGCAGGTAAGACATCAATTGACGCTTGAAAGTAGCCGTAATCGTTCTGTGCATCAGGTAGAAACAAGCGCTGAGATCAAGGAAATGAAGGCCATGCTACAGAAGCTGATTAATGCGCAGAGCGCACAACCAGTTGCACCAAAGGTATGTGAATTCTGCAGGTCCACTGAGCACAAGACAGACGAATGCCCAACACTTTTCGAAGAGACTGGAGATGTCAATGCTCTTGGAGGATGGGACAGCAGAGGACCGCAGAGGCAGAATCATTCGCGCTTTGGGCTTGCCGCAAATGGATTCAGATGGAAGGAGGAGAACAATTTCCAGAGGCAGCCCACAGATCAGCGCGCACCACAGCAGACGCAACAAGCTGCGCCCTACAATCCGCCGCACCGCCGAAATGACGCACCAGCGCAGAACAACCAACAGCCGCGGCGTTCCTTGGAAGACATCATGGGGCAGCTAGCAGATACAGTGCGCAAAAATGACGAAAAATATGACAAAAGGTTCGAGTCCATAGAAAAGCAGCTATCACAAATAGCAACCACGGTGTATGAGCTGAAAAAGAGCGATGGCAACCTGCCTTCGCAAGTGATTCAGAACCCTAAAGGAGGAGTCAATGCAGTGACACTGAGGACTGGGCGCACAGAAGGAACAGAGCAGACCGCACAGGCGCCCGCCCAACCAGTTGCGCAAATCCCGGATCCAGCAGATCAGAATGCGCAACCAGAGCAAGATGCGCAACCGGAAGCGCCAGCCACAGACCAGCAGGGCAAAGCGCAAGGTATGTCTCACTCGAAAAACAGGGACAAAAATTGTACTAACATACCTGCTCCGTTCCCTATGCAGGCACCACTGGCGAGAAAAGAAGCGCTGGACAAGGAATTATATGAGCTATTCAGCAAGGTAGAAATCAACATACCTCTCATAGAAGCTATTCGACAGATCCCCAGGTATGCGAAGTTTTTAAAAGAGCTGTGCACAAACAAGCGAAGGAAAGGGGAATGCGCACAGGTAATGCTAAATGCGCAGGCCTCAGCGATAGTGCAACAAAAGGTACCACCCAAGTGCCGAGATCCAGGTACATTTACTATCCCATGCACGCTAGGTAAGACCACAGTGAGTAATTGCATGATCGATTTAGGCGCATCCATCAATTTGCTACCTTATTCTCTATATACGACATTGCGCCTTGGACCACTTAAGCCTGCAGGTCTCACCATTCAGCTAGCAGACAGATCGTGCAAACAACCTGCAGGCATGATAGAAGATGTCCTAGTTCGCGTAGGAGAGCTGGTCTTCCCAGCAGATTTTTATGTGCTCGAAATGGAGGGTGAATCAAGCGCCAGCAGTGCGCAAATCCTCCTAGGCAGACCATTTCTGATGACCGCGCGCACGAAGATAGACGTATGGAGGGGCACGCTCTCCATGGAGGTAGATGGCGAAGAAATCCATTTCAACATATTCAAGGGGATGCAGCACCCACATGAGGACGCTACCGTGCACGCGATGGACAGCATTGACGATATAGTCACAGAAGCGCAGTGTGCGAGCGCAACCATAGGACCAGAGCTACTGACACAGGCAGAGCTGGAGGAGCAAGAGGAGGAGCTAAGCAGTGCTGAACCAGCACCCACACAGGTACTTGATATAGTTCATATTTGCACCGCTAACAAAATCTTGCCCTCTATGGAACAGGCACCCAAGATCAAACTGAAGCAACTCCCAGAACACCTCAAGTACATTTTCTTGGGCGATGAGGACACCCTGCGCAGGGGTCATCTACCCAATTTCGGACAGCAAATGGGTCAGCCCGGTGCATGTTGTGCCAAAGAAAGGAGGAATCACAGTGGAAGAGAATGCGCAGGGCGAACTAGTTCCCAAGCGCATTCAAACTGGCTGGCGCATGTGCATCGACTACAGGAAGCTGAACGCTGTCACGCGCAAGGACGACTTCCCGTTACCCTTTATGGACCAGATGCTGGATCGCTTAGCAGGTAAGCCTTATTTTTGTTTTCTGGATGGATATTCAAGGTACAACCAGATACCCATAGCTGCGGAGGATCAAGAGAAGACCACATTCACATGCCCGTTCGGTACGTTTGCGTTTCGGCGCATGTCTTTTTGGCTGTGCAACGCGCCAGGTACATTCCAACGCTTAGTCATGAGCATTTTTTCTGATATGATTGGTATATGCATAGAAGTGTTCATGGATGATTTCACTGTATATGGGAGTACCTTTGATGCATGTTTAACTCATCTAGATAAAGTTTTAGCGCGCTGCATCTCTAAGAATTTAGTGCTCAATTACGAAAAATGTCATTTCATGGTCACGCACGGAGTAGTACTAGGACATATCATTTCAGAGGAGGGTATTAAGGTAGACAAGGCTAAAATAGATCTCATTTCTAATCTGCCTTATGCCACCAACGTGCGCGACGTGAAATCATTCTTAGGGCATGCTGGGTTTTACAGGCGTTTTATTAAGGATTTCTCTAAAATTTGTATACCCCTGTCTAACCTGTTGCAAAAAGATGTGTGTTTCGATTTTACTGATGAGTGCAGGGCGGCGTTCGATAAGCTGAAGGAAGCGCTGACCAGTGCGCCAGTGATGCGCGCACCAGACTGGAACCTGCCATTTGAGCTGATGTGTGACGCAAGTGATTACGCAGTGGGTGCAGTCTTGGGGCAGCGCGTGGACAAGAAGCCGCACGCCATTTACTATGCATCGCGCACGCTGGACTCTGCGCAGAGGAACTACACCACCACGGAAAAGGAGCTTCTGGCAATTGTATTTGCGCTGGAGAAGTTCCGAGCTTATGTCCTAGGCGCAAGAGTCATCATCTACACTGACCACGCAGCTATCCGCTACCTCATGTCCAAGAAGGAGACCAAGCCGCGCCTGATGCGCTGGGTGCTCCTGCTTCAGGAATTCGACTTGGAGATCAAAGATAAGAAGGGCACGGAGAATACAGTCGCTGATCACCTGAGCAGGATCGTCAAGGAGGAGGAGCCAGGTCAGATCAAGGAGACATTCCCTGACGAGCACCTGATGGCGCTGACAGGTAAGGTACCATGGTATGCGCATATCGCAAATTACCTGGTCACAGGTGCGTTTCCTCCGCATTTCAATAAAACTCAGTGCATGCGATTGAAACATGAGTCCAAGCATTACCTTTGGGAAGATCCTTACATGCTTAGAATAGCTCTAGATCAGATATTAAGGCGTTGCGTTCCTGACCATGAGATTAACTCTGTTTTGATGTTTTGTCATGCGCACGCATGTGGAGGGCACTTTGGTCCCAAGCGCACGAGCAGGAAAATCTTGGACTGCGGATTCTACTGGCCACACCTATTCAGAGACGCATATGACCATTGCAGAAATTGCGACAAATGCCAGCGCACAGGAGGAATATCCGCGCGCAACGAGATGCCGCAGACCCAGATTCTGGTGGATGAAGTGTTCGATGTTTGGGGAATCGACTTCATGGGTCCATTTCCCCCATCTGCCGGCTACGAGTACATACTGGTGGCCGTGGATTACGTATCCAAATGGATCGAAGCTAAGGCCACGCGCAAAGATGATGGTAAGACTGTCGCTGACTTTCTCCGAACTAACATATTTTGCAGGTATGGTGTACCTAAGGCAGTCATCAGCGACCAGGGGACGCACTTCTGCAACAGGATTGTGGCGCAAGTTTTCAAGCACTATGGGGTGCGCCACAAAACGTCCACCGCTTACCATCCACAAACGAATGGGCAGGCCGAAGTGTCTAACAGAGAAATCAAGCGCATCTTGGAAAAGACTGTGAGGCCATCGCGCAAAGATTGGAGCCAGCGCCTGGATGATGCGCTATGGGCATACCGCACTGCGCATAAGACGCCCATTGGGACTTCACCATTTCGGCTGGTCTATGGGAAGGCATGCCACCTGCCAGTAGAGCTCGAGCACAAGGCATATTGGGCCTTGCGTATTTGCAACCTGAACTTGGATGAGGCAGGAAAAGAACGCGCATTTGAGCTGAGCGAACTAGAAGAGCTGCGCCTGGACGCCTATGAGGGACTGCGCGATTACAAGGCGCGCACCAAAGCGTATCATGACAAGCATATCCTCCGGCGCACATTTGAACCAGGAGACCAGGTATTGTTATTTTCATCACGGCTGAAGCTCATGCCTGAAAAGTTGCGCAGCAAGTGGACGGGACCATACACCGTCACCAAGGTTTTCCCCTACGGAACAATCGAGTTAGAAGACGGGCACCGGCATCGTTTTCAGGTTAATGGGCAGAGAGTCAAACGGTACTTAGGAGAACCTTGGGATAACACAGCGCGCGACATTGAGCTGGCAGAACCAGAGATAATCGATGCGCCAGCTGACGCGCCAGAGGCACCACCAGATGCACCAGAGGGAGAACCAAAGATCATAGCTAACATTTCTTCTCCCTCTGCATCTACCTTCGTTACGCATAATTTATCACATACTGACCTTCCATTTTACCCTTTGCGCAGGACCAATGAGATCGCGACACACACGCTGGCGCAGGAACACTCAGGAGCAAGAGTGGGGGAGGTTGCAGACACACATTTTGGCACGTAACGAGGTACAGTCGAGCCAACGACGTTAAACAAAGGCACTTGTCGGGAGGTAACCCGACACGTTTTATTTCCGCCTATTTTATTTTTCTGTTTGTTTTGTGTTTTTTTTGAGTTTTTGGCTAGTTTAGGACTTGGTAGTTTTTTGAGTCACACAGTAGTGCGCGGGACCGTGCGCCTAATGCGCAGGTCAGAAGCGCTAGCCAGGGGGGTATATAAGGCAGGACTTAAAAAAAAATTCCAACACTTTTTCACTCGACCGTTGCACACGAGCTCCCGCCGTCAGACTTCTGCCGTCGATCAGCGCCCAACCCAGCGTCCGTTTGGAGTGATTCACGGACCGCACAACCGCACAACACCCAGGTAACCTTCCCTCCCCGATTTGAGCAGTTCCGGTTAGGGTTTGCGCTGTGGAGGCAGTTTTTAGGGTTTTGCAATCGCACGAGGGTAGAGTGCGCGGATCAGAGCGGTGTTTAGTGCGTTGTGTCGGCGCGTAGTAGGCGTTCGTTCGGTACAAGTTTCGGAGATTTCTGGGCAATTTCGATTTTGAAAGTTTCTAAGGAGCGTTGACCACAGTTGACCAGACAACCAGCACAAGATGAGACCTGCCACAGACCAGGAGACCCCAGCTGCGTTCAGCAACAAATATGCCGCGTTTATAAGCCTGGAGATGTATGGGACCCCGTACATCAGCAGAGAGTTCCTGCGCAAGGTAGGACTGGAGGACCTTGTGGCGCAGAGGCTGGCGATCGCAGGCTGGGAGGCGCTGTTGGACCTCAACAGCGCATCTGACCAGGAAGATACGTGTGAGTTTTTGGCATCTCTGGAGGCAGGAGACAGGGAGATCAAGTACAGACACAGGGGCGTCTGGTTCATAGCTTCGGAGAGGAGGCTGAGGCGCGCATTCGGGTGCGCCAAGGTGCGTGAAGAGGAGTTAGACACGCACACTAACCAGGAGGCCTGGAGCGAGATGGCGACTGGGCCAGCATTTGCCGCGGGGCGCAGCAGGGGTCGAGAGCTGCGCGACCCGTGGCTGTTCTACTTGTGGCGCATAGTCGCCTATGCAGTCATTGGCCGTTTCAACGGCGCACCAAAGATCAGCCTCCTGGATTTGGACATTCTGAAGGGGCTGTACTATGGACGGAAGGTGCTATTTATCCTGAACATGGTGCACCACTGGAGCCGCGTCAGCATGAAGGGGCCGCTGACTTGCGGAGGAGTCATAACGCACCTGCTGCGGGCATTACATGGAGAGCCCGAGGTGCCAGAGCACACTTTGGTACAGGCTGTCCCTCTAGACCGCGCCCACATGCTGCAGATTAGGGCGGTAGCTCTGAAGGAAGATGGCACACTAGAGTGGTGCTACCGCCTGCAGCCGGCCAGAGCGCCGCGCCCCAGAGCAGAGAGCAGTGCACAGGGCGCAGCAGCAGTCGCGCAAGCCATGGAGGAGGATGAAGAACCAGAAGTGCCTCTGGTCAGGCGCCCAAGGACCCGGGCGCAGACTGGAGCGCACCAGAGGGCCCGTGCACCACAAGGGGAGCCAGTGACCATTTCTATCGAGGATTCTCCCCCTCGTGCACGTGCCAAGCGCCCAAGGACTGAGACTGAGGAGGCGCCCGAGGAAGCAACCGCAGAGCAGCGCATGTTGTTCAACGTCATGCGCGTGCTTGAGTACTTGGCACCCGAGGGGGCAGATTTGAATATGAGCCCACCATCAGGGTGGAAATTTGGAGACCCTATTCCCCCTCTCCTCAGCCTGCACCATCCACCTCCTACCCGAACCCCAGCAGCCTCGGCAACCCCAGTCCATCCAACAGCACCTTCTCCCGCGCCAGCACCAGAACCAGCAGCCCCCGCAGCATAGCCCACCCCTGCACCAGCACCGATACCACCACCAGTAGCTTCCCCTGCCCGGCCTTCTGTTCCGGAGTCCCCCATAGCCTATCCCAGCGTAGACTCCGATTCCATTTGGGATTCTCTTTCCGAGGACGAGCAGCCTGACCCCCTCGCCATAGTGCCACCAGCATCCAGCAACGACTACGTGACTGATTCTTCAGAGGATGAGGCGCTTGGCTCAGCAGCTGCGTCTAGCTCGGGGACCTTCTAAGGCCGCGGGGCAGCCGCATTAGTTTTCTTTAGGGTGGTGTCTTTTATTTTTGCTGCGTCTTATTGGATATTATGTGCTGAATATTTGTGCCGCATATTTTTGTGACCCTGTGCTAATGTTTGTGCTGTGTGACTATTTTTTTTTGTTCTCATGTTCTTTATTTTTTGCATTACCTGCATGTGTGCGCTCTCCGTGCGCTTGCGCTTGAGTCGTGGGGACACGTCTCTGTTCAATTGTGGGGGGGGGGGGGGCGTTACGCTTACATTTCACGTTTTTGAGCATTTTTAGTAGACCTTAGTTTAAACTGAAGAGAATAGTAGCAGCAGTGCGCTAGAGTGCAGGATGCGCATGCGCTCCAGCTTGTTTTGCGCTATCCATATTGCGTGCGCTGCTATCTACTGTTTTAGTATAATTTTTTCATTTTTTGCTCCTGTTAGTTGGGATATGCAGGGGATGTGGAGTTGACAGAAATGCTCCAGAGAGGCAGTTAGTCGCTTTTGCTTCGAAGGCAAGGTATATGGTCGAGAAAGTTAGTGGAGGCCGGTGCCTCGCAGCCTTCGGGACAAAAGAGTGCGCTCAGTCACGCAGATGCCAAAGGCGAAACACCCAATGCGTGGCGAGGTGGGAAAACAGACCACCTTCTCTCTGGAAATCAAGCTAAGGAAGGCAGGCGCGGATGTAAACGCGTGCGCTAACCGGCGCAGACAGACCAAAGGAGAGAGAGCGGGGCGAGTTCCATAGCTGCTATCCGAAGGCTGAGACTGGAACTGCTCTGGGAATGTAAGAAATTAAAGATGAAGCTGCACAAAAGAAAAATACCAGCAGATGATACACGCTACAAAAGAAGTAGCATGCGCACAAACATCAAAATGCGCAAGGACCATAAGGAAATCATCAGAGAGCTCAGGTTCCCAGGAAGTGCGCGGGCAAATCACGCACTGGAAGAAGCTGCGTTATCCACCATATACCTATCTTCGGAGTAGGAGCTGGCAGCCAGGAGCCTAAGAAGAGCTATCTCCCAGCCATCCAAAAATCTTCATCCCGGCTGAGAGGTAATGAATTTCGAAATTATTATATTAGAACTGTTGAAAGTAGTTGTGCGCAGGTGATAGAGCAGTGCGAGTTGAGCAAATTGCGCATTCGCATCAGAGTGCAAGACTGTGCGCTAGACTCCAGAAGAGGTAATTGTATCCGCGCTTCAGTGCTTGTTCGGGACGAACAAGGGGCAAGTGTGGGGGGTTTGATTGAGGCTATTTGTACGCATTATTTAGATCATAACCCTATGCTTGTTTGCAATATTTTATGAGCAGGACTACTCGTTTCTAGTGTTTTTGTATTACAGGGCAAAACGAGTCCTTGAGTCGGATACGCGCTAACAGGCACCACTTAACCGCTGTACTGGTGGAAGAGGAAGGATTATATTTGACGCGCACAACGACGCGCGATCACACTTGCTGATCTGCGCGGAGTGAGCCCGGACGTATGCATGCATAGGATTCTATTGGAAGATGGTGCCAAACCATCCAGGGAGGCTCAGCGCAGATTGAATCCAAATATGATGGAGGTAGTGCAAAAGGAGATCCTGAAGTTGCTTGACGCGGGAGTCATTTACCCGATCTCAGATAGCAAATGGGTCAGTCCGGTGCATGTTGTGCCGAAAAAGGGAGGAATCATAGTGGAAGAGAATGCGCAGGGCGAGCTAGTTCCCAAGCGCATTCAGACTGGATGGCGCATGTGTATCGACTACAGGAAGCTTAACGCAGTCACGCGCAAGGACCATTTCCCGCTACCCTTCATGGACCAAATGCTGGACAGATTAGCAGGAAAGCCCTATTTTTGCTTCTTGGACGGATATTCAAGGTACAACCAGATACCCATAGCTGCGGAGGATCAAGAGAAGACCACGTTCACCTGCCCATTTAGTGCGTTTGCATTTCGGCGCATGTCATTCGGGCTATGTAACGTGCCAGGTACGTTCCAACGTCTAGTCATGAGCATTTTTTCTGATATGATTGGTATATGCATAGAAGTGTTCATGGATGATTTTACTGGGTATGGAGGTACCTTTGATGCATGCCTAACTCATCTTTATAAGGTCTTAGCGCGCTTGATAGAGGCTATTTGTACGCATTATTTAAATCATAACTCTATGCTTGTTTGCAATATTTTATGAGCAAGATTACTCGTTTCTAGTGTTTTCGTATTACAGGGAAAAACGAGTCCTTGAGTCGGATACGCGCTAACAGGCAGCGTTCTAGGAGTGAAAGATCCGCCTGCGGAGCTAGCTGCACAAACAGAAGAGAAGTTGGCAAGAGTCAGTAGCGGTGCGCTAGCCGATGCGCTGGCCGAATGCCGTGCGCCAGGCGCAAAGTCCAGTGACCAGATTTGGAAGTTGCCAAAGGTGAACTTCCTGGGCAATATATAAACAAAGAAAGTCTAGGGTTTTAAGGGAGAGATATCATCCACCATTGGACGACACACATCAGAGATAGCGGCAAAACTGGAAAACACACGGACTTGTTGAGAGGATTTGCGCTAGCCGACTGCGCCAGCCGAGAAGACAAGCTGCACGCACTATTTGCTACAGTTTTCTCAGACACATTAGTCATTATTTACTATTCTGTGATGTTTATCACTAGCATGTCTAGCTAAACTCTTAGTGTTGGTCGGGCATGAATCTATGATGTATTATCTTTGAGACTTGAGCTTAATGGATAGTTTACTTACTTGTATTAATCCTGTGCATACGGAGACAGCTAGTTGCATAAGTAGGGGAAGCCTTGAACCGCAATCTTACTTGTGTTGCTTGCTTGTCATATGTTAAACTAGTTGATAGCTTTACGGTGACAACTAGGAGTAACGAGCTAGGGCAAGCAGTTGCTACTGTGACAGGATTCGCAGCTGTTTTAGTCTATGTTCTAAGGATTAATAGCACATGAACTTTGAACGGAACATGCGCATGTGTTAGAAAGCCTTGACCGGACACTAACCCAAGTGAAATTAAGCTATAGACGTTTAGAGTCGATGATAAGGAATGCACTCATAGAGGACTGTCTGCCCAATACTTCTCACAATCATAGTATTTAATCTCTATTGCTTGCGCACGTCTAGTGCAAATTCCCTGCGTTACACTAGTTACTGTTCATTTGGGCATCGCGCATTTCAATCATTCACACACCCCCATTTTCGTAAGTGTAGGTTGCTGGCTAGAACTGAACTTTTGCTCCCTGTGGAGATCGACCCTTACTTAACCGCTGTACTGAGTGGAAGAGGAAGGATTATATTTGACGCGCACAACGACGCGCGATCAGCGCTGCATTTCTAAGAACCTAGTGCTCAATTATGAAAAATGTCATTTCATGGTATCACATGGTGTAGTACTAGGACATATCATCTCAGAGGAGGGGATCAAGGTAGATAAAGCTAAGATAGATCTTATTTCTAATCTACCTTATGCCACTAACGTGCGCGACATGAAGTCATTCCTTGGGCATGCCGGGTTTTATAGGCGTTTTATAAAAGACTTCTCTAAAATTTGTATACCCCTGTCTAACCTCTTGCAAAAGGATGTGTGCTTCGACTTTACTGATGAGTGCAGGGCCGCATTTGATAAGCTGAAGGAGGCGCTAACCAGTGCGCCAGTGATGCGCGCGCCAGAGTGGAACCTGCCATTAGAACTGATGTGCGACGCAAGCGACTATGCAGTAGGTGCAGTCCTAGGGCAGCGAGTGGACAAGAAGCCGCACGCCATTTACTATGCATCGCGCACGCTGGACGCTGCGCAGAGGAACTATACCACCACGGAGAAGGAGCTTCTGGCAATTGTGTTTGCGCTGGAGAAGTTCCGTGCATATGTTCTAGGCGCTAGGGTCATCATATACACAGACCACGCAGCCATCCGCTACCTAATGTCCAAGAAAGAAACTAAGCCGCGCCTGATGCGCTAGGTGCTCCTACTTCAGGAATTTGACTTGAAGATCAAAGACAAGAAGGGCACGGAGAACACAGTTGCGGACCACCTGAGCAGGATCGTGAAAGAGGAGGAGCCAGGGCAGATCACAGAGACATTTCCTGACGAGCATCTGATGGCGCTAACAGGTAAGGTACCATGGTATGCGCACATTGCGAATTACCTGGTCACAGGTACGTTTCCTCTGCATTTCAATAAAACCCAGTGCATGAGATTGAAACATGAGTCCAAGCATTACCTTTGGGATTATCCATATATGCTCATAATAGGACCAGATCAGATATTGAGGCGCTGCGTGCCTGACCATGAAATTAACTCTGTTTTGATGTTTTGTCATGCGCACGCATGTGGAGGACACTTTGGTCCCAAGCGCACGAGCAGAAAGGTCCTGGACTGCGGATTTTATTGGTCGCACCTGTTTAAAGACTCATATGACTACTGCCGGAATTGTGACAGGTGCCAGTGCACAGGAGGCATATCAGCGCGCAACGAGATGCCACAGACGCCGATTCTAGTGGATGAAGTATTTGATATATGGGGAATTGACTTCATGGGGCCATTTCCTCCATCTGCCGGCTACGAGTACATATTAGTGGCAGTGGATTATGTATCCGAATGGGTCGAAGCTAAGGCCACACGGATGGATGATGGTAAGACAGTCGCTGATTTTTTGAGAACTAACATCTTTTGCAGGTACAGGGTACCTAAGGCGATCATTAGCGACCAGGGGATGCACTTTTGCAAAAGGATTGTGGCGCAAGTTTTCAAGCATTATGGAGTGCGCCACAAGACGTCCACTGCTTATCATCCTCAGACAAATGGACAGGCCGAGGTTTCCAACAGAGAGATCAAGCGCATCCTGGAGAAGACTGTGAGACCATCGCGCAAAGATTGAAGCCAGCGCCTGGACGACGCGCTGTGGGCATACCGCACTGCGCATAAGACGCCAATCGGGACTTCACCGTTCCGGTTGGTTTACGGAAAAGCATGCCACCTGCCAGTGGAATTAGAACATAAAGCATATTGGGCCTTACGCATTTGCAACCTGAACCTAGACGAGGCTGGAAAGGAACGCGCATTTGAGCTCAGCGAATTAGAAGAGCTGCGCCTGGATGCCTATGAGGGACTGCGCGACTACAAGGAGCGGACAAAGGCGTTTCATGACAAGCATATCCTCCGACGCACTTTTGAACCAGGAGACCAGGTATTATTATTCTCATCACGCCTGAAGCTCGTGCCTGGAAAGCTGCGCAGCAAATGGATAGGACCGTACACAGTCACCAAGGTTTTCCCCTACGGAACAATCGAGTTAGAAAACGAGCACCGGCATCGTTTTCAAGTTAATGGGCAGAGAGTCAAATGGTATCTAGGAGAACCTTTGGATGGCACGGCGCGCGACATTGACTTGGCAGAGCCTGAGATAGTAGATGCGCAAGTTGCTGCGCCAGAGTCATCACCAGGCGCGCCAGAGGGGGAACAGGGGACTATTGCTCATATTTCTTCTCCCTCTTTACCTACTCACGTTACTTATAATATCCATGCTGACTACCCTTTTGATCCCTTGCGCAGGACCAAGAAGAACACAACACATGCACAAGCGCAGGATCACTCAGGAACAAGAGTGGGGGAGGTCGCTGGCACACATTTGGGCACGTAACGAGGTACAGTCGAGCCAACGACGTTAAACAAAGGCACTTGTCGGGAGGTAACCCGACACGTTTTACTTTTACATGTCTTTCTTTTAGTTTTTCTAGTGTCTTTTAGTTAGTTTAGGGCTTGTAGTTTTTTTTAGTCGAGAAGCAGTGCGCACTTCAGTGCGCAGGACAGTTGTGCCAGTCAGGGGGTATATAAGGGCAGCACTTCTCCGTGCGCTTGAGCTTGAGTCGTGGGGACACGTCTCTGTTTGAGTGTGGGGGGGAGCGTTACATTTACATTTCACGTTTTTTTTAGCTTTATAGTGTAGCTTAGTTTAATTGAAGGGAACAGTAGCAGTAGTGCGCTTGTGTGCGGGTTGCGCGCACTGTTCAGCTTGTTTTGCGCTACCCATATTGCGTGCGCTGCTATCGCCTGTTTTAGTATTTTTTTCATTTTTTTGCTCCTGTTAGTTGGGATATACAGGGGATGTGGAGTTGACAGAAATGCTCTAAAGAGGCGGTTAGTCGTTCGAGCTTCAGAGGAGAGATATATGGTCGAGAGCGCGAGTGGAGGCCTGTGCTTCGCGACCTTCGGAACAAGAGAGTGCGCTCAGTCACGCAGATGCCGAAGGCGAATACCCAAAGCGTGGCAAGGTGGGAAAACAGACCACCTTCCCTCTGGAAGTCAAGCTAAGGAAGGCGGGCGCGGGTGTAAACGCGTGCGCCGACCTGCGCAGATAGACCAAGGAGGGAGAGCGGGGCGGTGTTCCATAGCTGTTATCCGGAGGCCGAGATTGGAACCGTTCTGGGAAAGATAGGAACCATAGATAAAGCTGTACAAAAGAAAAAATACCAGCAGACGATATGCGCTACAAAAGAATCAGCATGCGCACTATTAAGCACCAGCGTGCGCAAAGTCCACAAAGAAAATCATCAAAAGGCTTGAGTTCCCAGGAAGTGCGCGGAAGAATCACGCACCGGAAGAAGCTTGCGATGTTAACCATATACCCATCCTCGGAGTGAGAGCTGACAACCTGGAGCCTATGAAGAGCTATCTCCCAGCCATCCGAAATGATCTTCATCCCAGCTGAGAGGTAATGAATTTTGAAATCACTATACTTAAACTGTTGAGAGCAGATGTGCGCAGGTGGTAGAGCAGCGCAGGGTGTTCAGTAATGCAGATCGCGCCAGAGTGCAAGACTGTGCGCTAGACTCCAGAGAGGTAATGGTATCCGTGCTTGAGTGCTTGTTCGAGGAAGAACAAGGGGCAAGTGTGGGGGGTTTGATAGAGCCTATTTATATGCATTATTTAGATCATAACCCTATGCTTGTTTGTATTATTTTATGTACAAGATTACTGGTTTCCAGTGTTTTTGTATTTCAGGGCAAAACGAGGGCCTAAGTCGGATACGCGCTAACAGGCAGCGTTTAGGATGCGCATCACACAGCCTGCGGAGCTAGCGGCGCAAACAGAAGAATTGGCAGAGTCGACCACGGTGCGCTAATCGATTGCGCCAAGCAGATGTCGTGCGCCATGCGCAGATGATGGTGTTTCCAAATCCTGACACAACCAGATTTGGAAGTTGCCAAAAATGGGCCTCTTGAGCAGTATATAAAGGAGAGGAAGGTTGATAGAGCCTATTTATACGCATTATTTAGATCATAACCCTATGCTTGTTTGCATTATTTTATGTACAAGATTACTGGTTTCCAGTGTTTTTGTATTTCAGGGCAAAACGAGGGCCTAAGTCGGATACGCGCTAACAGGCAGCGTTTAGGACGCGCATCACACAGCCTGTGGAGCTAGCGGCGCAAACAGAAGAATTGGCAGAGTCGACCACGGTGCGCTAACCGATTGCGCTAAGCAGATGCCGTGCGCCAGGCGCAGATGTTGGTGTTTCCAAATCCTGACATGACCAGATTTGGAAGTTGCCAAGAGTGAGCCTCTGAGCAGTATATAAAGAAGAGAAGGAGGCTAGGGTTAAGAGACACACAGACGATTCTCAGGACTCACAATTCGTAGACCAGGGAGGCACTGCGCAGCAGGACTGGAAAACACACGAGCTTGTTGAGAGGATTTGCGCCAGCCGACTGCGCCAGCCAAGACAGCAACCTGCACGCACTGTTTGCTATTGTTTTCTTGGACACTTTAGTTATTATTTACTATTTCTATGATGTTTATCACTAGCATGTCTAGCTAAACGCTTAGTATCGGTTGGACATGAATCTATGAGTATTTCCTTTTGAGACTTGCGCTTAATGCATAGCTTGCTTGCTGATATTAATTCTGTGCACATTACTGGCAGCTTGTTACATGAGTAGGGGAAGCCTTGAACCGCAATCTTACTCTTGTTGCTTGTTGTTGTCTGTTAAACTAGTTGAATAGCCTGACGGTGCAAACTAGGAGTAACGCGCTAGGTTAGGCAATTACTACCTTGATCGGATTCGTAGTTGTTTAGTCTAGTGTAAGAATTAATAGCACATGAACTTTGAACGGAACATGCGCACATGTTAGGAAGCCTTGATCGGACACTAACATTAGCAAATCGAGCTATAGACATTTAGAGTCGATGATAAGGAATACACTCATAGAGGATTGTCTACACCGATACTTCTCATAAGTCATAGTACTTAATCTCTATTGCCTGCGCACGTCTAGTGCAATTTCCTGCGTTACGATACCACTGTTTACTTGCGCATCGCGCAACCCCGATCACTCACCCCCCAATCTTCGTAAGTGTAGGTTACTGGCTAAAACTGAACTGCTTGCTCCTTGTGGAGATCGACCCTTACTTAACCGCTATACTAGTGGAAGAGGAAGGAATTAATTTGACGTGCACAACGACGCGCGATCAAAGGTCTAGGGTTTGAAGAGCATCATATAACGACACATCAGAAGAGCATCATAAAACGACACATCAGAGGATCATCATATCATAATTCAGCGAGAGAGCGGCAGAATTGGAAAACACACGAGCTTGCTGAGAGGATCTGCGCTAGCCGACTGCGCCAGCCAAGACTGCAACCTGCAAGCACTGTTTGCTATTGTTTTCTTGGACACCTTAGTTATTATTTACTGTTTCTATGATGTTTACCACTAGCATGTCTAGCTAAACGCTTAGTATCGGTTGGGCATGAATCTATGAGTATTTCCTTTGAGACTTGCGCTTAATGCATAGCTTGCTTGCTTATATTAATTCTATGCACATTGTTGGCAGCTTGTTACATGAGTAGGGGAAGCCTTGAACCACAATCTTACTCTTGTTGCTTGTTGTTGTATGTTAAACTAGTTGAATAGCCTGACGGTGCCAACTAGGAGTAACGCGCTAGGATAAGCAATTGCTACCTTGATCGGATTCGTAGTTGTTTAGTCTAGTTCAAGAATTAATAGCTCATGAACTTTGATCGGAACATGCGCACATGTTAGGAAGCCTTGATCGGACACTAACATTAGCAAACCAAATTATAGACATTTAGAGTCGATGATAAGGAATACACTCATAGAGGATTGTCTGCGCCGATACTTCTCATAGTCATAGTACTTAATCTCTACTGCCTACGCACGTCTAGTGCAATTCTCGCGTTTACGACTGTTTACTCGCGCATTGTGCAACCCCAATCGCTCACACCCCCAGCTTTCGTAAGTGTACGTCACTAGTTAAAATTGAACTGCTTGCTCCCTGTGGAGATCGACCCTGACTTAACCGCTGTACTAGTGGAAGAGGAAGGATTAATTTGACGCATACAACGACGCGTGATCAGAGCAGCGCAGAGTGTCCAACTTAATCAGCAGAAGGTTGATAGAAGAGTCGTCGAAAGAAGCGTCAGCAACTTGTCGAAAGAAGTTGCTACAGCATCATCTGGGTATACTTTGTAAAGGATAGGCTGAGAGTTATAGAACTGCGAGCTATCTATCAATGAAAGTAGATTATCCTGTGTAGCTAATTTTTGTGATCAGATTGAGCGCAGATTCCAGCTAGGTTAGAAGTAGAGGTTGTTCTAGCGTAGGCTGAGAATGGGATCCTTTGTACTTTAACCCTAATGTAATGGAATCTCAGGACCGAGAGATGTCCTCTCCAGACGTAGCTATTGCAAAACAAGGTGAACAAATTTGGTTGTGTATTTCAGAATTGGCCAAATCGCCAGCAACTTAGCGAAAGAAGTAGCTGAAGCAACTTGTGTTTTCTCGTCAAGAATAATGCAGTGCCAATTTCACCAGCAATAAGTTATATTGTAATAACCAAGCTGCAACTGATAGGGCACAAAGTGTAATGTATAATGGAAAGCTTAGATATATACGTCGATGAAATAATCCATTAGACAACTTCTCTCCAAGGGGGAGATTGTGAAGGTATGTGGCATCATTGACAAACTCCTACAAAGTGAACTAGAGCTTGCTACAGCAAGTATGGAGAGAGAACAGCTGATGAAGAGCATTCCAGAGTGAGCAAACTCAGTAAGTGGCGCTCCAGATGAAGACATTAAGTAGCGCTCCAGATGAAGACATTAAGTGGCTAATGTCTTCACGAGGCGCGCGACTTAATGTTGCCTTGGGGCGCTCGAAAATCTGAAAGAGATCATGAAGACATCAGCTTGTGCAATCTGGGCAGAGTGACTATCTCAGTACTCAAGTGGAGTAAGCAAGTGCAATAGCAACCTCTGGAGCAGAAGTATTGCACACCTTCAGACAGCTTGTGCTACAGCAGATGCTGCAGCACAAATGCTGTAGCAGAAATTTAGCTTTCTCGTAGATTGCATTCAAACAACAAATCAGTGGACCGAAGGGCTTCCGGAAAGAGCTGAATATTCAGGAGAATATTTCTGGAGTGTCTCTCAAGAACAAGGGCAGATTTGTTGAAGTGAAGATATGAGCTTGTAGAGATCTTGGAGGATCTTCCTTAGAATTGATGGGATTGGTTCCTAATGCATTTAGGAAATTCCAGCAGCAGCAAACAGCTACAACACAAGTGAACAAGGAGTTGTTGCAGCTCAAACAGTCAAGCTGGCAGCAGAGGTGAACTAGCAGCAGATGCAGCAGGGGATGCTGCAGCAGGTGCTGGTTCAAGTGCTGGTTCAACTGTCCGAGTAGCAGTTTTGTGCTGGGTGCGATTTTAAGGTATGGCAGCTTTGTGAAAGCTCTTAGAAGAATTTCTAAAATACTAAAGAGCATATTCCAGCAAGGTTTACTTGTCAGAGAAGGAGATTTGCATTGAAGATATTAATCAAATCTAATCTCCTAGATTTTAGGAGATAATTGATCTTGTGAGACTATGGCCTAAACCTGGAAATTGCTTAAAGTGGTGAGGGTATTTAAGCAGAAGGTTTGAGGGCTGTAGAGTGTGATCGAAGCTGAGGGATACACGAGAGTAGACACAGATTTCAGAGTGAGGATTCTTTGGTGTGCTACGGACGTTGTTCTTCGATCAACACACACGGGCAGAGCGTTGAGCGCAGAGCTGTGGTGTGCATTGCAGAAGAGAATCAGGTCTTGCAAGGACTGATTCGTGCATTGATCTGGAAGCCAATTCAGAGCTGTGGAGCTTGTTGGTTGATCAAAGGCAGCCGCGGAAGAACTGACGGGTGGAAGGCTCGGTGGAGGTTCGTGCGGAAGAATTCACTAGTGACAGGTGGTCACTGAGTGAGGGGGAGTTACTCAGAGTGTGCAGCGCTCTTGGAGTGGTTCGATCGGCTCGGCAGAAGGCCTTGGAGCGACGCGGACAGTGTGCTTCAGCTGTGTGTTACAGCTGTTGCTGCAGCAACCCTGCTGAGTAGTGTAGGATAGAATAGGCTGAGTTCTTTGAGAGGATTGTAGCTATTCTAGACTGACATATTGTAGAGGGTGTGCTGGCACAAATCAGAGCTTGTTCTGATTGTGCTGAGTAGTCAACAAGAGGTTGAGTAGCATAGGTTGCGTGCGTTGTAACCTAGTGTACTTGGAACCTTTGGTTGAGTGGATTGAGGACTGGAGAATAGTCCTCCCCAGACGTAGGCAGATTGGCCGAACTGGGTGAACAAACTTGTGCATTGTTTGTTGCTTGCTGAGATTAATTCTTGTGAACAAGAGTGTGCTGCAGCAACTGCTTGTTCACAAATCTGCCGGATTGAGACACTGTGAAATTTCAGGAGTCATAAGTATTAACTACATGAGGTATTGGGGATTCATTAACCAAAGGGTTAAAAAGGGACCAAGTAGAGAAAAGTCCAAAGGGTGGGACAAAAGCCCTTGGAAAATAAAGTTAAAGCGACGGAAAACCGAATCATGTTGACTCAAGATCCCAAGATCTTTGTTCAAATGGACTATCTAACCGCTAAGACTATGTGCGGTCACTAAAGAGGTTAACTCTCTATCTCATTCCTTGATTAATTTAGTGACTCCTGCACAAGGTTAAGCTTGAAGCTTTTAATGATTTTGATTCAGATTTTGAGATTCTGACAAATAATGTGGGATTACTTGAATCTAAAAGAATCACCTATGTCAGAAAGGAAGTGTAGCCACTTTAAAGGAAAATTCAAGGGGCTTAATTCTATAAAAAGTCTCTCAAAACAAGGAAGTAGTGTCCTGGCCTTCAAAGGAGAATTCAAGAGGGTTAATTTTATAGAAAGTCTCGGAGAACAAAAAAGGGGTGTCCTAGCCTGAAACGAACCCAACCATGAGAACTGAGCTTGTGTCAAAAATATATTTGTGGCGAGGGGTGCAAATCATGAGCAGATTTGGGTTTGATACTAGGGTTCAATGGGTGCGCCCACAACGTATGGGATGCAAATGGTGGACCGATCGGGTTGCATGTGGACAGGCTCCTTCTTAAATTTTTTCTACTCAAACATTTAATTTTAAACATACTAGTTGATGCGACGCCTTAATATAACTTGGATGCAATGCCTGAAGGTTAAGGTGTTGCTAGAGTTTTGGCTAAAGTGAGGTGACGCCTGAGTGACCATTAATTATATTGAATTGCAATTAAAGTCTTGGCATCGCCTGACCATGATATAATGAGACTCCTGAAGCGAGGCCTCGCCTGGCTCAATGTTGAGGCAAGTCCTGGGTGTATTAATAAGCTTTAAGAGCCATTAACAAGCACTCAAGCAGCGCTTAAAACCCAAATGAGGTGATGCCTGAGCGAGGCGATGCTTGGGGCATTATTACTCTAAGTTTATAAAAAGAGAAGCTTTCTCTTCATTTGGATACTAAAGAAAAAACACAAACACAACTCCAATTCCAAAAGTCCTCCCTAAAATTCCAAAGTCGGCATTGTTGGAAAGCCAACTCTAAGGGTGCTAACTTTCTGGTTTACATCAAGAAGATATTTGAAGCTTTAAAGGGTCAAATTACCAAGGTGATCAAAACGAGGAGGGAAACCAATCTGAGGCAACCTTGATCCAAAAACGAAGCCTCGCCAAGCGAAATGGCACTCCAGTCAAAGTAAAATAGAGCGTCCAGAACTAAAGCGGCGCCTCACTTTTGCAAAGCGTCGTTTTCATGTCGAAAAGACCTAACCAAAGAATTTGTGACGACATGAGCAAGCCCGCTTTCCTAGTTGAAACGGCGCTTCCAGAACCAAAATGGCACCTCTCTTTTGCAAAGCGCCATTTCAGTATCAAAACGACCGAAATCCAAAATTTCTAAAATTGGACCAATTGATTTTGATATAAATAAAGACCTAAAACTGAGAGCATCCTAATTTTGAGAGAGATTACGGCCTAGAGCTAAAGAACGATTCAAGAGGAGGAGGATTGAAGATTTCGCTTCGTAGTGAAGAACCCTTCTCTACCAAGCGGCTCAACAGTGGATCAAGTGGCCTTGATGATTGACCGCGCGTCGTTGTACGTAACAAATTTTTTATTTTGAGTCCTTCTCGACACGTAGAACAGTGGCAAGCAGGGTCAATCCACAGGGAACTGAAATACTTTGGAAATGATTAGAACAATAGGGATTGTCATAGGAAAAGAGTCGTAGTCAGTAGAAATAATGATACTAGTAAAAGAATGAGAGTTTTCTTATAGATGATGAAGATCGATTCAGACATTAAGGTATGGCATCCATGACAAAACAGCACAACAAGATGCTATAGCACTCCCTGAATATCGTAGCTGGAGCACAATCTAAAGATTGACAAAACAGCAACAAAGTACAGCGACAAGCAAAAGAAAGTGCTAGTGCTATAGCACTCTGTGGACAAGAAAAGCTGAGGCAAGCTAGGCAGAAGACGAACAACAAAAACTGCTATAGCAACTCGTGATGATATGAAGCTAGAGCAGAGTGGCCGATAATCTTGAAGCTGCACGGAGAGAGTCCGGAGAGGTGCTGCCGGTGTCGACAGAGGTTCAAGAAGCATTGCAATCATCCTCAAGTGATTAGCAGCCGTCATCACGCAGCCGAAAGAAATCAAAACGATAAGATTTCAAAATTCTGATTTTAGGAAACCAAATCTCAACAACTCCGCAAGAATCTAAGAGAGGATTCAAAAGATTCTGTGATGCGCTACGAATCCTAAGGCATCTAGGGTCTATGAAGCTTATCATTGATGAAGCTATAAGAGCAATGCAGAGGCAGAGCAATTGAGATCAATCAAAGCAGAGAGAACATATAATGAGATATAAACCCACAGGCGAAGAGCAAAGACTACAAGGTAGTTTTGCTAAGTCGTGTAGAGGAGATCAAAACTCGCTGAGTTTGATCTAGCATTGATCCACATAACTCAACTGGAGTGTGGCTTGTTGAAGGATCAATTAGTTACTTCAGAGAACAGCTACAGACAAGTGGTGTTGCAGGTTGTTGGAGAGCTAAACGCTTGTACCTGATAGTGACAGGTGGTTACTGATCGAGGGGGAGTAAGTTCTGGGTTTGAAGAACTCAGCAAAAGTTCGACTGTTTGGCAGAGAGTGCTGGAACAGTTGTCGACTGAAGATACAACAATTCTGGTAGAGAGGTTGTTATAGCATTCCGTCTACTACACATTGTAATAGGATAGGCTAAGTTTGTGCTTCAGGTCTGTAGCTATTCTTTACTGGAAGTGTGTAGGTAGCACGAAGCGAGTCTGTGTGATCAGATTGCAAGCTAATTTGTGTGATCAGATTGAGCTAAAGGTTTCGACTAGGTTATAGGTAGAGGTTGAAACTAGTGTTGACTGAGTTTCTGGAATTCTTGTACTATAATCGTAAATTGTTGCCTTGTGTCTTTTAGGTTTGGCCAAAGAAACAAAATCCGGAAAGTGACTTAGAGAGTGCTACAGCAACTGTTGTAACTCGTCACCAGCAGCGCTTCTCAGATCAATCACCTGTGAATTATGTTTATCACTGACACTAATAATCAATCATGTATTCATGCATCCTATTCAGGCAAAGGCAATATTCATGCGCATATCCCGGCAAAAGTGATATGCTTACTGGCTCTCCTAGGTTTCAACACTCCGGCAAAAGTAGTGTTAAGACCTAGGTGTTACTATTTTTTATTACGGCAAAGTATCAAACAAGTGTTAACTAACGACAATGAATCACAAGAGAAAGATGTTGTTGGCAAAAACTCACTTAACCTAGCAATTTAATTTCGTAACTTGAAATAGAGAGCAAGTAAAAGAATACATCAAAGCAATATGAACAAGTCTTAAAATATTTCTTCACAATTTCATGATCCAAATCGAATGAATAGTTTAGCTAGACATTCTGGCTAGAGTCAACATCATAGATAGGAAATGAAGAAAAGGTATAGGTTGAATGCGAAACCAAAAACTTGTCACAGTCACTTCCCCCTTCTTCCTTGTGGTTGGATTATATGTGTCTATCCGTGTGTCTCTTTAAACCCTATACTGATCCCATGTATTTATACTTCTCAGTGGGGATCAGGTAAGGAAGGTTGCATCTTCTCAAAATTGGGCAAGGTGAATATTCGGTTGTGACGTCATGTTGATGTCACACTGACGTCAGCCGCAAGCGCTGCCTTAAGAATTCCCGCCATCGACTAAGGCGCTAGCGATTTGTAAAATAGGCCTTGCTCGCGGGATTGGTCAGAGCCCAATTCTTCTTCTAGCTTCGGCCAAGTCTGCTGTCTGACTCAATTTTGATGCTCTTCGGTTGCGAATTAGTGCTTGGCATAAACAGTTGAGTTGTAGCTTCTCGAGTTAGCTTCTCTATGTCATGTATCTCATTTTCATCGGACAAGTCTCGAGTGCGCAGAGAGTGCTGGAGTCGTCATATATTCATACTGCCCCTAGTTCTTTTCCGCATTTTCTTCCTAAGCATCTTCATTACAACTGAAATACAAAACCACACAAAGCGAGTAATCTTGGACATAATAGGATGTACAAGTGCATTCAGTTAGTTGATTCAATGGTCATATAAATATGATCCATCAATGATCTTCTATCCTACCAAATATATGGAGATTCGGGTCTTGGCTACACTGGCAAAGTAGGAATCAGAATGACAAAGTTTGTAAGAGCTTAGAAGGCAGAAGATCCGGATTGTGTAGAGCAGTAGGAGGAACTGCAAGCCAAACAGCTAGAACTGACTCAGAAGAAAACTACTAGAAGGAAGAGACAGGAGATGCTACAGTAACCTCTGCATCACTCATGTAGAACCCCACAGAACAAGTGTACGTGTTACTTCTGCGATCAGGTTCGTCACATCCAATAACTCTATCCTATCCTGAACAAGTATTGGAGGCCACAAAGATGAGCCCAGGATAGCCATCGGAGGTATAAGACAGGAAGAAAAAAAACTGCTTATGTGTCCTACAGCTTATCGGAGGTAAATGAAGGAAGGGAGCTGGTACTTCAATAGTGGATGTTCCAAACATATGAACTGGGAATAAAGCCTTCTTAATCGATGTTCAGCCTTGTAATGAACAGATTGTGACGTTTGGGAATGGACTAAAAGGGAAAGTTATCGGCAAAGGGACTCTAGATGTTCACGGTCTGCCCAAGCTGTGGAATGTGATGCTCATGGATGGACTAAAAGCAAACCTCGTCAGCATAAGCCAGCTATGTGACAGTACGCAGTTCATAAATTTTGCTCAAAGAACCTGTCAAGCATTTGGTGTAGATGGGAGATGCATAATGGAGTGTACGAGGTCTGCAAAGAATTGCTACCTACTAGAGGATGTTGCAGCAACCTCTAAATTCACATGTCTGATGACCAAGACAGAGGAGTCAAGCTTATGGCTTGAGCAGAATGGATCAGTGGATGTGGAGAGAAGTGGAAAGAAAAGGCACACTGGAGTTGCAGTCGCTATCCTGGACCAGTGCTTTGAAAAAGAAGTTGAAAGTAGCGAAGAAAGTCAACATGGAGATCAGACATCATCTTAGTCGAGGTCCAGTGGAGAAGGAAATCATTTTAATGAATCAGACTCCTATGGAGAAGCAGCCAACAGGCACATTCACAGAAGCTACTGGATGACCGTAGGCTTGGAAAAGTTAGAATGGAATCGGGACTATGTATGAAACCAGACTAGGATGCTATAGCAACCTCTAGCATCACAAGACTGATAATAGTGAAAAGAGTTTTGGCGCCGAACCTCGGATCTATTAGGGGGACACGTGTCCTCTTATGGATAAAGGAAATTTTGGTAACGGAAAAAGGTCTAGGGCTTCTTCAAACTTCGTCTTTGCCAATCCTTTGATTCTCTCAAATCCGTCCCAAAAGAAAGCCATGGTTAGAACGAGGGGAGGAAAGAGGTCCAAGACCAGCACCAGTGACAGATCCAAGAAACGGAAGAGCTCTACTAGTGCTGGGAATCAGTCCCCAGAAAAAGTTATGCAACAGTCCACCGAAATCCAAGTCGCAAAACCAACATCTTTGGCGTTGTTAACTTGGAAGCCATCCGGTCAAACTAAGGGACTGTCAGCAAAGGGCGAAGGTCCGTCGAAGAAAAAGAGAATAGTCTCCGTTGTCGGCTAAAGTTGATTAAGAAGAATCAAGCCATGAAGGCGAGAGCGAGCCCGAGATGGAGGATGCTGAAGCAACCCGTGAAATTTGGTCTAAGCAAGCTACTAAGCTGAAAGCAACAAAAGGGACAGAGGAATCCTAGTCCAATAATTGAAGAAGATGTACCAGAAGACAGCAATGAGGACTGTGAAGAAAGTGGAGAGTTGCCTAGTCCTACAACGAAAGCTATGAAAGGCAAGCGGCCAATATAATTGGTTATTCTTCTAGTGAAGAATCAAAGGATGATGACATCAGGGTTGCCCCAAATCCCACTAGACAGCTAAAAAGGATTGTTGAATCCTTACAGGGGGAACCGATAACCCAGTAGCCCAACCGCATATTGTCCGAATTCGAGCACAAAGGAATCTCCACGAAAAGCTGCTCGAAGTTGAGCGATACAAAGGGCCAGAGATCATCCATCTGCTCAATAAGGTAAACCTATTGAAATCAATTGATGTGTCTAAAACGTTTTGCGGACAGCTGATTAGGGAAGTATTAGTGAATTTTCCTGAGAAATTTGGAGAAGTAGAGAAGGCTGAGTATGGTAAATGTCTAGTAAGGGGGAAGCAGATAATGATCACTCCTGCGGTGATCAATGAAATCTTGGAGATTGGTGAAGATACAAGACCCCAGGCCGAGGTGAGCCCGAATGAATTGGCAATCATCGTCACTAGAGGATTGTCCACAGGATGGGTCACTCACAATCTCGCAGCCGTTGACCTTACGACCAAGTACGCCTTATTGTGACAATATTGCGGTGAAGAACTAGATTTCCAACTCCCATAAAGAAAAAGTGAGCAAGGAAATGGCTCAATTGCTCTATAACATTGGCAAGAAGTAAAAGGTAGACTTGGGAAAATCATCTTTCAGCAGATTGCTGCCCATGCTGGTTCAACAAGATCAAGATTAAGCATAGTTTTCCCCTCCCTCATATATGAAATAATGACCAAGCAGCACCCCGAACTCATAAGCCTGCGGAGGGACTGTCTAAGGCTCCACAAACGTTCTTGGTGGACCACAAATTATTCAAGGGTAGACACATTGTTGATGTGTTTGAAGGAGAACCCATCCTAGAGGCGGTTGGTCAAGTAAATGAAGAGGCTGAAGCAACATAGGACATACCATCATCAGCCCTTCATGCAGCTCTGCGGGTTGTGGGACACTTGAAGTCAGAGCTTGAGCACCTGATAGCTGAGGCAAAGAAGAATGCTGCAAGGCGGAACCAGATCCGAAGTCTGTGAGGGACTTTGAATATCTAGCACCTGCTAATGAGCCCCAGGTATGATGACCCCCCTTGTCATTTGTGACAAAAAGGGGGAGAAAGAAAAACATATATGTAATAGGTAGAAATATTACCTCATGTGAACGTTTTTGAAATTACCAGCGCTGTTGGTGACTTGTATCAACAGGTTGCTATAGCAACCTCTGTGTCACTTTGCGGAATTATCTTGCTATTGCCAAACCTGAAGGACACGAGCATTTGTTCACCCAGTTCGGTAATTGCCTACGTCTGAGGAGGACTTCTTCTGAGTCCTCAAGATTCCACTAAGCAGAGTTTCTAGTACAAGGATTCCAGAACTCATCCTACGTTAGTTCCACCTTCACTTCTAACCTGGCTCGAATCTATGCTAGTTAATGCAGACTGGGTTACACTGTCTACACACTCCAGTAATAGATAGCTACAGACCTGAACACCCAGGCTCAGCCTATACTATTACATTGTGCAATAGGAAGATGCTATAGCAACTTATACAGTCAAGTTGTGTCGAACTCTCTGCTTTTGTGTCGGACTTCCACGAGTACTCCAGACTCTGGTAATGCTCCCCCTCGATCAATGACCTCTAGTCAATATTAGGAACTCGACTTTGCTCTTCACCAATTCGCGGCAGCTCCTCTCCGCAACTATGCTCCAAAGCTATTACTTGATCCTTCAACGAGACAGCGCTCCAATTGAAGTTCCTCGATCAAGCGTAATCAAACTTCTCCAGTCCTGATCTCCTCTCATCCCACACATTCACAAATCTGCGCACTAGCCTTTAGCCTTCCGCTCTCAGCTTTTGCATCTCTCTTTCTCTCAGTGTGTCTCTCCGCTGATGTGCTGCCTTCGCATATATATGTATATACGGCAATCGAGCAAGCAAAGGAATCTTAATCCCTTTTGGATTCGCATATCTTTCCAACCAACTTTAGCACATAGGATCTTCTCCTAGATTCGTGCAAGTTAATTGAGAATTGATTTCCTAAATCAATTTGTAAACGTATCTTCTCAGGTCACCTGGCGAAGGCTTTTGATCAACTGTGTCTGTCCGAGCGACTCTCTACCGAGTTACGATGTCGGCAGCACTCCTCCGAATGCTTTCCGTTCTACTCCATGATGAACGGCTACTTTTGCTTTAGCTCTGTGTCTTCACCGAATGCTATAGCATCTTCTAGTAGATATTCATTTTCTACTTTCAAAACTTGCTCCAGCTTCTGTTGCAGAGGGCTGCTATAGCAACTTCTTGCTGTTGTTTTGATTTGTCAATTCCAGCGACATGCTTCAGCTTCTAACTCCAGCTGATGTTGTACCATCTTCTTGGTTGATTGTTTTGTCAATGATGTCATTACCTTAACACTTTTGGTTGATGCTAGTATGGCAGGTTCATATGTGTTGCCATTATCAGCCATAGTATACATACAGCAAGTGAGTGCGGTCTCAAAATAGCAAATAGAAGAGGAGCCCCTGCTGAAGTTTGTCAAAATGCCAAAGGGGAGATTGTTAAGGTATGGCGTCCTTGACAAAACAATCGCAAGAAGCGGAGTTAAAAGCTGAAGCATGTTCTGGAATTGACAAAACAACCGCAAGAAGCTGATATAGAATCCTGTCGCGACAGAAGTTGAAGCAAGCTGTCTAAAGTCAGCAATCAATCACTAGAAGATATTATAGCATACCGTGGTGACTTAGAGCTAGAGCAAAGTAGCCGTTTAACATGGAGCAGCACGGAGATCGTCTGGTGGGCTGCTGTCGGCGTCGTAACTCGTTAGGGAGTCGCCCGGACTGTCGCAGTTGATCAGAAGCCTTCACCAAGTGCTCAGAAGAAGATAAGCTTCCAAATTTATTTTAGAGAATCACTTCTCAACAAACTTGCAAGAATCTAGGAGAAGATCCAATGTGCAAAGTTGGTTGGAAAGATCTGTGAATCCTAAAAGAATTAGGATTCCTATGTTTGTTCGATTGCTGCGCCTATATAAGGGAGTGCAGCACATCACAGACACACACAACAAAGAGATATACGCATAAGAAAAGAGCGAAAGCCAAAAGCTAGAGGCATAGTTGTGGGTGAGCTAAGAGAGGATCACGACCAGAGGTGTCTGATCTAAGCTTAATCTAAGAACTTCAACTGGAGCGTTGACTCGTTGAAAGATCAAGTACTTTCTTTTTAACATAGTCACGGAGAGGAGTTGTCGCATACTGTCAGAGATCAAAGCAGAGTTCCCTGATATTGACAGAAGGTCATTGATCGAGGGGGAGCATCGCTAAAGTCTTGAGCACTCGTGGAACTCCGACTGCCAACAGAGAGTACGTGGGGAGTCGTGGACAGAAGCTATAGTAACCTGACCGAGTAAGTTGCAATAGCATCTTCCTGTTACACATTGTATTAGTATAGGCTAAGTCTGTGCGATCAGATCTTTTACTTGAGTGTAGACAGTGTAAGCTAGTCTGTGCGATCAAACTGAGTATAGATTCGAGCTAGGTTAGAAGTAAAGGATGGACTAGCATAGGCTGAGTTCTGATATCCTTGTACTAGAGAAACCGTGCTTAGTGGAATCTTGAGGATTCGAGAGAAGTCCTCCCCAGATGTAGGCTGTTGCCGAACTGGGTAACCAAAGCTTGTGCGTTTGTCAAGGTTCGGCCTAAGAACAGAAATTCCGCAAAATGACTCAGAGGTTGCTATAGCAACCTGTTGTTACAAGTCACCAGCAGCGCTCGTAATTTCAAAATCAATCAGTGACTTCCAACATTTCATGAGAATTCATGTATTTCTAGAGCGATTATCAAGAATAGTAAAAAAATCTAGCACCATTCAAACATTTGAGTTGATCTATAATGACTTGAAGGAAATGCTTACTTATTTGAGGTGAAGTTCATTCCACGAAAATAATTATGTAGGAGTTCATCCATCCAATCAAATGACATACACGATCCAAGCTCTCGTGCGATATTTCAATAGAGGTTTTTGTATGTGCTATTGCCGATGAAGTTGAGGCATGTGTAGCATCCTAATGAACCCCTATTTTCAAATTATAAGTAGTTATGGTAATAATGTGTGTGTGCAAGATCCTCAACAACACAAGAATTTTGTAAAGTGTTTTTATTTTGATATCAGCTTTCTAACTGATATATTAAGATTCTGTTTGGATTTTGAAAAATTTAGAGAAAAGAAAATTAAATGAAAAACAAGTTGAAAAATGAATCTCTCACAGAAAGTTATATGAAAAAGTTTGTAAAGTGTTCTTTCATTTTGTTTTCATTTTTCATGAAAACTAAACACAAAAAAATTAATTTCCCTCAAATTTTCTTTTCATCCCTTAAATTTTTAAAAACCAAACGAGGTTCACATTTGTTAAGAATATGCACTTGGGAATTGTCCACATCGCCTGAGAAATGAAAGAGATGTTAATATATCTTGGGTTACACAACCATGACTCATGAGCCAAGGCTTTTGAGCCATATAGGAGTGTAAAGCGGAATATCTAGCCATTTCCACAACATTAAACCGAAACTATAACTAGCCTGACCCCTCTGATAGACTCCCATTCGTCATCTATGGTCCTGCAATCATTTCTCGCAGAAAACAAGACAAGTATGTTGATATTAGTTTATGCATATGGGTTTAACTTGATCCTCACAGTCATCACAAAAAGGAGAGAAAAGGGGTTAAATGGCTGATTTTGGGCAAAATGGATCTGCTTTATTGGATCTAGTTTGGGGCAATACAAAAATAAAAACTTGAAATTTTCATGTGCATTACTGCAAATTTGGTGCAATCATAATCATACCTAAAAACAAATATGATGTATGTTGGCATCTCGAATCATTCATCTTCTTCAACCACTACGCCATTTTACATCTTATGTGACAATTTTGAAATGTCGTTTATGAATGGTTTATGTCGCATGCAGCTAATGTGACAATATATGTGTCATATATGTCACGTGGCGTAAGTGTTGTCGCATAACCCCTTAAGCAACATGATAGTTTTAGACATGTCGCATAGGCTTTAGGACTAAAATAACATAAGTTTGTGCGTCGGGTTAGTATATGTCAAACGTGTCACATAAGAAACCTGTCATCTCAAACTCCTCTTAGGAGATATGAGTATTTGTCACGAGAACCGTCTTATGTAACACATGGCTTGTGTCATTTCAGTTGTGGGTATCGATAACTTACTAATGTGACAGTCATTATATTAATAAGTTGTCATCTAAGCTATCTTATGTACAAACTTTTTAAAAAACAATTAGAAAGGATAATGTCACATAAGTCTCAGATGACAAAGCATCAAAAGTCACATAAGTTCCTAGGCCATAAGTAACAAAAGTCATAAAAGTCACATAAGTCCCAGATGACAAAGCATCAAAAGTCACATAAGTCCCAGATGACAAAGCATCAAAAGTCACATAAGTTCCTAGGCCATAAGTAACAAAAGTCATAAAAGTCACATAAGTCACGAACCAAGGTCACATAAGTAACAAAAGTCACATAGTTTTCCAATCCAAATCATCAAAAGTCACATAGCACCCATCAATTAAGGATAGCTTGCTCCATCGCTTGGGGATGCACCCATCGACCCATTCCTTACAAGCTGCTCTAATGCGCGAATCCGCTCCTCAAACTCGGCAGTTTTAGCCTTTGCTTCTTCCTTCGCTTTTATTAGCTCTTCACGCAATTGTATATTCTCTGCAGATTGATCAGCAACAGTTCTAGGGCATGGAGGCTTTTGAAATAAGCTGCGAACACCATCGACATTGGCTGCCTTGTGCTTTGAGATCACCTCACTAATAATGTTCGCTTGAGTTTGTTCCGGCAGAGCAGCAGCAGCATCATCAACACCACACAAGTCATTCTCAGCTTCCTCATCCAATACTTGTTGAAATTTTTGTTTCATCTCTTCCTACATAAAACAAGTACAATCAAATGATTTGCATATAAAATACACAATCAATTGCTGTAAACTACCAACAATATGTAAAATACCAGCAACATTATATCTATCAATTACCAACAGCAACCAGCACATCCACATCAACCAGCACATCCACATCAACTTCATATAAAATACAAGCATCATATAAAATACCAACATCATATAAAATACTAAGGTTGCTGTAAAATACCAACTGCATAATACACAAACTGCATATACAAAAACAGCATATACAAAAACAGCATATACACTTAAAGTACTTAAACTGCATATACACTTAAAGTACTTAAACTGCATATACAAAAACTGCATATACACTTAAAGTACTTAAACTTCATATACACAAACTGCATATACACTTAAAGTACTTAAACTTCATATACACAAATTGAATATACATATTGAAAAAAACAGTAAGATAGATTACCACTAATGGAGCACCAACAGGGTCGGCACCATATGCTACTTCATACGTCCCGACATATGGTGCCCTATGTCCTTCTTGCTGTAATTTTTGAGCTCTATGATAAAAGGACAGCTTTCCAGAATGATGGGTAGGTCGCGTGGCACTATTACGAGTGACCTTCATATTATCACATTTTTCCTAACCAAATCAAATTAAGTCAGTAAGTCAGTCAATATAATTCATTCAATACAACTGGTGATTAGATACTAACATAATACCTTATATGATTGTTCTTGGAAGTGGTCAACCAGCCAACGCCATTCATTCTCTCGATGCTCAAACTCAACCGGAACCGGCTCAGCACCAAACTCCAAAAAATGCTTCCTGCAGCTATGCTTCCATCCTCTGTATCTGGCGGTGGCAATCTTACAAATATAGTTCCACAGCCAATTGTTTGACACCTCAATTTCAAAATTATCCTAATATTGAAAAATTAATTAAAAGCAACACAAATAGAAAACCCACCCACTGTATTGAACATAAAAAACACAACTAGAATCATTGAAATACAGATTTTACTCTGTTAAATAAATTACTGCAGATACAATCATTGAAAAGACTACAACAGCTTCATCCCAAAAGAGCCTTGTATAATTCTGCTAAAAATAAATGCCAAGTACAAAGTTTAATCAACACAAGTTTAAAAGAGCCTTTTCCACCAAACTAAAGCACCTCAAATTAATTAAAAGCAACACAAGTTTAAAAGACAAATGAAAGCGTCAGTAGATAAATAAATGTATTACCATTAGGTGTGTGTAAACTATGTTCCAGTTCGCCTTTGGAAGTTCAGCGTATGACCTTGCTAACATAGGCACTTTTCCTCTGATGCAGCTGCCTATTTCATGGACAAGCAAAGATTTCACATTCGGATCAGCTGGGACAAGTCCACACACTCCTGGCTCTATTTTAATCTTTGTCTTCAGCAGTGTTTTCATAGAATACACCTTGGTACCATTGACCAATCCACGTTTATGCTTTTTAATTTGTTCCTCTCCTAAAATGAAATTTGAGTTATAACCAGATTCATAAACACTATGGAAATTGGAAATTATAATTAAGATACAATATGTTACCTATAACGGGTTGGTCTGGATCCGATTTGCACCTGATGCTTCTCCTTGGTAGTAGTGGCAGAGTTGTAGAATGAGAATTCGACTGAGACTGAGACTGAGATGTTGAAGGGTTAAGTGGTGGTGCGGCCAGAGGATTCAACGGAGACGAGGGAGGAGGATTTAATGGAGGTGAGGGCAGGGGATTCGATGGGGCTGAGGGCAGGGGATTCAATGGGGGTGAGGGCGGAGCATTCAGTGAGGAGGTGATGCACGTCGCGGATGTTGTCGCTCTGATGGTTTTCCTGTGATGGACATATTTTCCAAACGATTCTGGCGGAGCATTTGAAGGTTGCTGTGGTGGTTCAGAGGGTTGGGGTTGGGAGGGTTGAGGCGCCCTGTTTGGCTTCTGCGTTGGTGGAATAGCTTGCTGGGGTTGTGGATTTGCTTGAGAACTGATCACTTCATCGCTCACTATTTGGACTTCGTCCTCCAGGTTCGACCGAAGTCGCTTTCTCGAGGTTCCTTCCGGTGAAAGCTTCTTTAGGGGTTGTCTCAACTTGGGTGGGCGGAGCATCATACGCCGTGTAGTCTCTCCCTGAAAGCTCCTCAAACTTCTCAAACTCCTCTTCTTAGTCGGTGGCATTTCTGTGCTTTGCTGGGGACTGGGGACTGTGGATTGGGTTGCAGAAGTGGGGTTTACAGTAGCTGGCTGGAGGAGTGTGGCCGGAGACAGAGAGAGCCACAGACGCAGACGCAGAGGCAGAGACGAAGACGAGGAGTGGAAGAGTAAACCCTAAATCGTGCAATTGTTGTGCAATTGGAATTGTGCAATTGTGGTTTGGAGGGAAAAAAGCCCCCAAACCTAAAACTCAATAGATTAATTCAATAGTCACGAGCTAAACACAAACTCCCAACCCCAAACCCCAACCCTCCAAACCCCAACCCTCCAAACCCCAACCTCCAACCTCCAACCTAATCGTAAATCCCAAATCGTAAAACCCAAATCGTAAACCATAAACCTTAAATCATTTGCTCTTGTCGCTCCCTTCATTTGACACACTGATAAAAAAAATACAGTAAAAAAAAAAAAGATGAAAAAAAACTCGTAAAATACAAATAATTGAAAATAAAATAGTAAACGACCTCAGATTGCCTCAAAACACATTTAGTTACGAGCGATAGCTGGTGATTTCTGACCGTAGGCTCGTTCCGTTTAAAAAAACATATTACAATAGCCAATCGGACACCCGTAGCAAAAGTTACGCTATCTTGCACCGAAACACTGGTCAACATATGATTTGAATTAAATTTAACACAAACCTAAATTTCCTCTTCATCCTCATCTTCAGTGGTGCTTATATTTTCATCGGTTTCCAAGTCATCCTCATCAGATACGTACATTCGCATCAAATCTTACCTGTGAGGGCATTTGTGGTAGAGAGCCCAAATCTTTTGATGCTTTTCGCGTGCGTTTCAGGTTTATATCGAGTAGTTGGAGTCACGCAGCAGCTTAAAAGAGTTTCGGACAAAATCCAGTCGATTGCGGGCAAAAGCGCAAAAGAATCATGATAATGAAGATTCGCCCGAGTCACATTGTGACTCGCCCGAGTCAATGTGACTCGGCCTGGACTAGTTGACTCGCCCGGATCAAAGCACTCGGGCAAATTGGAACTCTCTGGAAAGTTGACTCGCCCGAGTCAACTATTTGACTCGCCCGAGTCAGTTCTGCCCGAGTCACGAAGCGCAAGACCGAGTCAAGAAGTGACTCGGCCAAATTCGAACCCTCTGGAAAGTTGACGCGCCCGAGTATTAACAATATTAACAATCTTCCAATTGTCTCCGGCCTTTGGATCTTCAAGATAAAACACTTGTCTTGTAGCAGAAGCTAAACAATATGGTGAATCCTCATACCAACTGGAAGACGTGTCAACGGAGAGAAGTCCATGGTCTGTCTTAGTACTCCCTATTTCTGAAGGATCAGTGTTGAACCATTTGCATTTGAAAATAACAACTGACATCTCAGTTGGATAACGTAACTCAATGATATTCTCAAGAATTCCATAGTATCTCATGTCTTCATCTTCAACCATTACCCCAGAATTTTGTGTCTTCAAGTTCTGATCTTGATCAACCACTACAAATTTCACTCCGTTCACATGACAACTAGAAAAACAGTTGTACATTTGTGGTTGATAGGATAAACGTGCAATTGATAATCATAGCCTTCGTGCTCTTCTTCTTGCAAATTATTCATCTGCATGCAACCACTAGAAACATTAAACTAAACAACTAGAAAATATCCAAACTTGTCCAAAAGAGAGATGTTATGTGTACCCAATTAGAAAAATATGTATGAAAGTGGTTGATGCGTTCTTCACGTGTGGCGTGAGGAAATTCCATCTCGAATTTAAGCTTGTGTCGAGTAATATAATAGCTTGCTTGGTCACAATGTTCCATGACACACCAGTGTGCAATTTTAATTTGTTCATGGGTCAACCTCACCCGCGGAAGTGATCCACATAGCTTGATAAGATCAGAAGATGCAAAAATGTTAAATCTGTTGTCACTATGTGAGCTCGCGTCATCCACACCTGCAGAATCTGAATGGGTCATGTATAATTTGCAAAAGTTCACACATTCTTGTGCTATATATTGCTCAGCAATACAGCCCTCGGGATACCGTGTGTTTCTAACAGACCTCTTATATTCACCCAATTGCCTGAAATGAAAACAAAAACTTTAATTTAATCAATAAACACCAATATAAATGAATTTAATTTAAATGTACCTTTCAATAGGAAACATCCAACTAAAATGGACTGGTCCCTTTAACAACACCTGGTCGGGGAGATGGATCAACAAGTGTACCATGATGGTGAAGAAAGCAGGCGGAAATATCATTTCAAATGTGCATAGTATCATAATTATATCTCCCTTCATTTCAACCAGATCGCTTGATCTTAGCTCCCTGCAACACAATTTTTGAAACCACTTCGATAAAGCAATAAGCGGGGTCACAATTTGGTTTGACAAGTAAGGCCGAATAAAAGCCGGAAGAAGACATTGTAGGATGACATGGCAATCATGAGTCTTCAAACCGTTGAACTTTTTATCGGTAAGATTAATCTTATTCTTTAAGCTTCCTGCATACCCATGAGGATACTTCACGTCTTTAATCCATTCAAATATCTCGTTTCTACTTTCGGTTGTCACAGTGTACGGTGCTCGTGGGAATTTATCTTTACTAACCCAAAGATGTTTACGCACGCCTAATTTCTTTAATCCCTCCCGGGCCTTAGTGTCATCTTTTGTTTTCCCCTCAAGTCCAAGAATTGTTCCAATAATGTTATCAAACACATTCTTTTCAATGTGCATGACATCCAATGAGTAGGGTTGCCTCAAAGATTTCCAATACGGCAACTCGTAAAAAATAGATCTATGGGTCCAACAACACTTCTCGCCTGTAACTCTCATTTTGAAATCAGGATGTAGACTCTGAACCGAATATGTGTGCTTATTTATTTCTGACAGAACTTCAATACCTGATAAAGAAGGCGGAGCACCACTAGTCTCATTTTTTCCATTAAATTTGTGAGCTGCCGACCGCCATGGATGACATTCATCAAGCCATCTACGATGCCCCTGATAAGCCATTCTGCCACAAATATGTTGAGCATCAACTTCGTTTAAGCACATTGGACACGCTTTGTACCCTTTTGTTTTCAAACCCCCTAACATTCTCAATCCTGGAAAATCACTTATAGTCCATATAACTGCTGCTCGCATTAGAAATGATGAACCATCATACCTATCAAATGTGACAACACCTTCATTCCATAATGTTTTCAACTCATCAACTAACGGTCTCATGAAGACATCCAAACATTTTCCGGGGGACTTTGGTCCTGAAATCAACATAGTGAGGAAGTTGAACTCTTTCTTCATACACATCGATGGTGGTAAGTTATAGGGCATCATAACAATTGGCCATGTACTATGAGAAAGACCGGATACTCCAAATGGGTTAAATCCATCTGTTGCAAGTCCAAGACGAACATTTCGGATCTCATGAGCAAAGTCTGAAAACTCTGTATCAAAATCTTGCCACGCTTTTCCATCGGCTGGATGTCGAATAATATCATCATCTCTGCTATGTCTATAACCATGCCATCGCATTTCTTTTGCTATATGGGATGACATGTAAAGTCGTTGTAATCTAGGAGTCAACGAAAAATATTTAACCACTTTTTTGGGGACTCTGCTTGTCCCTTCGTCTTGGATATATCTCGATTCGTTGCAAACTGGGCAGTTGTGTAGGTTCTTATTCTCCTTGTAGTATAAAATACAACCATACTCACTTGCGTGAATAGTCTCATATCCCAAACCCATATTTCTCAGAATTTTCTTCACATCACGATAGCAAGCAGGATGCTTATTTTCAACTGGAAGTAAATTTTTAGCATACTTTAGCATACCACTGAAACTCTTATCAGACCATCCATTATCAACCTTGAGCTGCATTGCTCTCAAAATTGTATCAAGCACAGTTTTGTCACTACCAGCATGAATTGGAGTTTGGGCTTCATATAGAAGCTTGTGATACTTCTCGGAAGCTTTCTTTCCAAAACGATCATGTTGAACATCCTCGTGCATAGTATGTGTGTCCATGTCATGTGCATCTCGGTAGGGGAATGCATTGTTAATGATCTCTATTGTTGGATTTGTAGCGTAAGTATCATCAATATGATTCATTTTTCCCCGCATAATCTGCTCTGAAACATATTGTTCTCTCATCATGTATACAGAAGGACCGCTAGCAACTTCCCCATGGGAAGTCCAAGTGATATAATCACGCATCATACCACTATGAATCAGATGCCCATACATTTCATCCAATGTAAGACGTCTTATGTTATGCAATTTGCATCGTCTACATGGGCATATATATGCATCCCCCAAACAATTATGTCTAACAAATTCAATAAATTCGAGAATTCCTTCAGTATATCGAACATCACATCTCTCAAGTTCCATCCATCTTTTATCCATTTCTTGCTGTAAAAATTTATAAAACTTATAAAGCTTATATGACACAATCTGTACGTCGCATAATGTTCGTGTCATATATGACAGTATAAGTTATAGCAATTAAACGTACTAAAATTATTCGTAGTTGATACAAACTAAATTAATGCTAACACATTAAAAGTTTAGAATTACCTGGAACTTAAATGAGAACGCTTGATGGTGGAACACAACTTCCCCAAAATTTGCAAACAACTTCAAACAACTTGAAAATGGAGGAAAGTGAAGATGGTGGTGGGATAAGCTACAAGTTTTGTAGTAGGATTTATATAGGTTGAAGTCATAGTTAGTTGGTGAAAATTTGTACTATGCATTTATTTTTAACTATTAGTTAATACAACATTATGTTCAAATTCAAATATAAATTGTACTTTTCTGACAGCTTATGTGACAATTTGCAGGTTGATGTGACAAGTTAAGTCTCCAACAAAGCTGCAAATAAAAATCTGCAGTAAAAAGTAAAAGCAGATTTCTGACATAGAAGTTGTGTCACTTCATGCCTCCTATATGACAAACACATGTGTGATGTATAAGCTGTGTCGCTTAATGCCTCCTATATGACAGCCACATGTGTGATGTATAAGTTGTGTCACTTCTTGCGTCCTATATGACAACCACATGTGTGATGTATAAGTTGTGTCACTTCATGAGTCCTATATGACAACCACATGTGTGATGTATAAGTTGTGTCACTTCACGTCTCTTATATGACAACCACATGTGTGATGTATAAGCTGTGTCACTTTATGTCTCCTATATGATAGTTGTTTCTCGCGACATAATATTCGTTGTTACGTTACACACTTGTGACATATGTTCATACTACACAATACAAAAACGTCACATAAGATGTAAAATGGCGTAGTGAACCTTCGTAATAGAATATACATTGGGATTTTAATAATCAGAGCATTGGCATAATGTGGAGGATTATATCAGCAAATGGAGCAAGCATTTGGATTTTCATCGCTGAACATTTGTGGCGCCGGCGGGAATCTCTCCACTACGTACAAAGGCTGCTGGGGCAGATACCAGTGATACATCTTCTTCCTAAGTTCTTCTTCCAAGCTCATTGTCTGATAATAATGCTCCACTCCTTCCTTGCTCATAATTTCCTCTTCTTTTTCATCCTCATTTGTCTTTTCTTCTGAGGCTGCTGGTTCCTCACTTTTCTGCTTCTCTTCTTTTGGCTTATTCTGATCATCCTCTGCTTCTTTCTTCTCCTCTGTTGCTGGAGCTGGCTCGGGCAGTGGCACGATCTTAGCTTGCTTCTTGGTCCGAAGGTAAACATAGTCCACTAGATTCTTGGGGTCCATTGTTCCAGTGACCGTCACTTTGCTGGATTTCAGTTCTGTTTCCACTTTTTGGACTCCTGAAAACAATTCAATGGATTAACTTTAAACCAAAAGAAATGTATTTTAAGTAAGAAAATAGTGAACCTTTCATTTTGAGTATCTTTTTCCTGAGTTGATCAGCACAAGCCTCGCAGTGCATATTGACATGGAGCTCGACAGTGATCGGTTCAGTAGATTGAGAAGCTACGATTGGAGGAATAGTGTGCTCCCCGGCGGCCGGCATTGGTGACAGAACCTTGGCAATTCTCTTGGTTTTTTTCATGATTTTGTTGCATATAGCTCGTGGCTCCACTAGTCCCTTTAGAGTCACCTGATTCTGAGCCATATCAATCACAACCTCTTCGATTCCTGCACTCATAACCATTTCTCAACAACCAAGGTCTTCGAAAGACAAGAGTCTGAGTGCATGTGGAAGCCATACCTCTCATCTTGGTAAGAATCTTTTGAATCTTCTTGGCACAACCCACACAGTGCAAATCTATGTACAGCACGAATGGCGGTGGGGGGGGAGACTCTGATTTCTCCTCCTCTGCTTTATTCTGCTCCTCCCGCTTAGGCTCTTCCTGTAATAAATCCATAAAATGATGCTAACAAAGCGAGATCAAGTGAAGCTTGAAGTTGGCAAGCAATTACCTTGTTTACTTGTTCACCCATTTTGGTCGGAGAGACTTGAAAATTGGGAGATTGATGAGGAGAAGGGATTGTAGTGTGATAATGGAACGGGGATCAGTAGATGCAGGATAAAAGACACTACGGGAATGAAAAAGGGAGCAGGGCGTGCAGATTTATAGTGGAACGTGTTGCATGTTGTTTTTTCTTCAACATTTTTCTTGTTAAAAACTCTCTATATATATTTCCTGTCTTCTCATCAAACCAAACTTTCAGTAGTATATTATCGTCATTGCAATAAGCAACACTACATTACTTCTAATGGCAGCTAGGTTTATAACTATCAATTAAATTACTAATTACTCATGCTCTTTACAATAATGCTCTTTAGAATCATTGAGTGGTTCCCATGTGGAATTTGAGTATGACATATTATCTCGCTTTGTATCATCATATATTTTTCTAATTCGAACTTTTTGTAGTAAATTACATTTACTTATTATGCAAAAAAACAAGGGCAAATCAAGTGCATTTTCAATTCCAACAGATCATAATCTAGACTTAATGTACGACCAAGAATCAAAGTATTACACATATTTAATTTCCACAAAATATTACGTTTTGGCTTTCAAAATATTGAAGAAAAAAAAATAGAAAAGCTTCATAAAACCTTTATGCCTTCCACTCCATTCATTTTTGACGGCCCTACTTTATTTACCTCAAAATTTTCTTATTAAAAAATAGTACTTTACTGATAAGAAAATTCCAACAGTGCGAAAGAAGTATTTTGTAGATAAACATGAGCATGTATATAAACAAGGGAGAAAAAAGTGATTAGGGTTTGGAAATTTTTTTTTTAAGAATCCAACAAATAGAAAATTTTGTATAAAAAATGACAATCAGCACAAGTTTTTTCAAATTTGTCACAAATTAAATAAATTGCCGTTTTCATAGGTGGTTTGTGGCAACTTTGTATAATATGTCAAATACGTGGCAAACAGCTTATGTTATAAAGCGGCTTGTTGAATAAAACATCTATAACCTGTGACTTGTTAAACAAATTGCGAATGACATGGGCTGTCTTTCATGAATTTCAATAATCAGAATCATTCTTCTCCCCCTCAGTCCTTACCCATTCTCTCCGCTCCTCCCTTTCTGTCCGCTATCAGACGATCGGCCCACACTCAGTGGCATCATCCACACGTTTCGCCTAGGCGATGCATGTTAGTTGTCCGCATATTGGTATATGTATTTTCATTTGTTATTTTGCCTCCGATATGTAGGAGTTAGGGTTTGTGGAACAACATGTTGCCACACCATTGTCGTATCAATGATGAATGTTAGAAATTGTCACAAACAGAAGGCAGTTTGTCCAATGTGTAACAAACTCGAAAGAATTTTAAATTTCATGGTATTTTTAGACAGTTTTATGTTTGTGGCATTCTTTAAAAAAATTTATAAGATTTGAAGATGAATTTTCCTTGCGGAAAGTCCTTATCATTCTACCTGGGTGTCATAATAGCTGTAAGAACCAAACACACCACTAATGTAACCCGACATATGACCTAACATTACTTTGCATTTCCCAACTTCCAATCTCTCTGGCTAGTAGCTTAATTTGTTTAACATCCTTGTACGATTAATTAATCGCCTTTGAGCTCATCAGAAGGAATTGGTTAGCATCCAAAATTCCAACCAAATACTATTTATTGTATGGAAGTAGTGTGAAATGTATATAAAAAGTATTAGAGAGCGCTGAAAGTGAATTCTATTAAAGCGAAAGTTATAAATTTGAATTAGGGTGGGGAAAGTGTTAGGAAGTGCGTGTAAAGGTGTAGAGTTTAATCAAGTTGTTAGCACATCATGTGCTTCAATGTCTCCCTCCGTCCCATGTTTCCTTAGCTTGCTTGTCTCGAGGGATGGAAACTTTGTTTGTTTGGCTGGCAAAAGTTGCAGTTAACTTTTCCTATAAACTTCTCATGATCTAACTAACCCTTATTGGCTATTCATCAAGAAACTCGAAGGCTCCATTTCTCTTGAAAATGATCCGATGCCATCCATTTACCAAACCCCGTGCCTGTCACCTACAAATTGATGTCAAACACAGACTTTAATATGTGGATCCACATTGACTCAACTAATTTGGTTTGTGAAACTACAAGTTCCACTCTTGCTACGATTATTGATTAAATTAGTAAGTTCGCAAGGAAATTAAACTTCGTTATGTGTATAATGATGAAACATGCATGAATTTTCCATAGCAGTCGTATAAATAAATTTCAGTGTATTGAATAAGGATCCTTCGTACGCAACTGAATCCTCTCAATTCATTTAACCATAGCAAATAAGTGTTGAAATTCGCTAGCTCAAATTTTGTGCCAAATGACTCCAACTCAACCCAATAGCTAGTCATAATATTTAATAGGATAAATTGAAGCAAAAAGCTTGCCATCCAAATCCCTCTTACCTATTACTGAGTTATGGATGATGAAATGACAACGTGAGTTGGAAGTTTGGTGTAAGACTAGAATAAGCTATTCCATCGACTCCATGGTACAAAGAAATTGAAAGAACATAAAATGGTGTAATTCCATCGACTCATTGAAAGAACATGTGGAAATGAGTCAGCGTGGGGCAGAGCAGTCACCGGCCTTTTGCATCCTACTTTTCTCTATATCATAACCACCTCACATATCGAGTCATAGATGACCACCAATAAGATATGTGTCGACATTGACGTCACAACAATGATTAACAAATTAAACAGGCGAGCTCTAACAATTGCATTCCATCACTACTCATGTATGTATATGATATGTGTGCACCGTGGCGTATTTAAATTACATGTCTATCAAAGTGGTCCTTAAGCGTTTATAGGCATTAGGTTTGGACAGGCGAAGTAGGAGGTAGCTAAGCTCTAGGTGGGGGGTTAGATATAATGATCGAAGAACAGTAATCCAAGAGTTTAATAATGGAAAGAAAGGAAGAAAACAAAAGGGTATTTATTGACATATGCTTTGCATAATCTACATGCTGGTCTGGAAGAATCTAAACATTTTACTTAGCGATACAATCAAAAACAATAATAATGCTCGATCACTCAACACATTGCAAGCACTAGAACATTATAAAGGTTTTCAACTAAAGCTCCCCAATGATTTGATTTTTCAGTGTCACCGAAGAGGGAAAAAAAAAAAAAAAACTGCCTGTCAAACTTTAGCTTTTTTACTAATTGAGTAAATGCATTAATGTTTTAACAAAACATTACAAAATGTTGAGCAATGCTCAAGAATGACCCATGATAGACTAAAGTGATCTGCATCCTTAGCACATAATAGACCTTCTTCCAAGGTAAGAGATTAATAATCTTGTTTTCACCTTAGATGACTTTGCAATCACTCCAATATGAATTGTACCTTAGCTTCTCCTTTTAAAAATACCACTTCTTAATTCTTGTTGGAAAATGTGTATTAATTGGTGAAGAAAATAATGGTTGTTAAGGATATGACATCCTTGACAAAACAAACCGCAAGAAGTTGCTATTGCATCTTACGAAATTAAAAGCTGGAGTATGTTTTGGAGTTGACAAAACAAGCCATAAGAAGATGCTAAACCAACCCGTTGCAACAGAAGCTAGAGCAAATTTTGAAAGCTGTATAATGACCGCTAAAAGTTGCTATAGCGTACCATGGAGACTCAAAGCTAGAGCAAAGTAGCCGATCGACATGGAGCAGCACGGAGAGTGTCCGGAGAGTTGCTGACTGCGTTGCAACAAGTTAGGAAGTCTCCCAGTCGATCACAGTTGATCAGAAGTCTTCATGAAGCGGCCGGAAGAGATTGAAGAAGATAAGGTTCCGAATTGGTTTTAAGAAATCAATTCTCAACAACTTGCAAGAATCTAGGAGAAGATCCAGTGTGCAATGTTGGTCAGAAAGATTTGTGAATCCTAAGGGAATTAGGATTCCTAAGTTTGTTCCCTGCTGCGGCTATATATGGGAGTGCAGCACACACACACATAGAGACAACCATAGAGAGATACACATAAGCAAAGAGCGGGAGCTAAAGGCTAGAGCGCAGAGTTGTCGGTGCAAGAGCGGAGAGAAGATCACGAGTAGAGGAGTATGATCTGAGCTTGATTTAAGAACTTCAACTGAAGCGCAGTTGATGGAGCGTATTTCTACGTTCCATCGAGTTATTTATTCCCATTAATTAGTTGAATTTTGCGTGTGACAGATTACCTTTTTGTAGTGTTTCGCATCGCAGGTGAATCGGGATCGCTTTTGAGTTTTATTGCGCAATTGGAGCATTCTAGGCCTCATTCAGTCATTCAGGAATTAAAGGAGCAAAGACTTTGTCGAGAGCAAGAGAGAAGGGAAATACTCAGGTGGTTTTGATTGAACTAAAGGGTTGCTTGTTTAAATTGTTAATGAGGGGCAGGTCGGGCCAGCCAATGGTGCAATTCATGGACCAAATGAAAGTGGGCTTGAAGAGTCAATGACCCTCAAAGCATAGAGAATTATCTTGACCAACATAGGTTTCCTTCCAAGCTGTTGCCTCAGGATGAAATGCAATACATCAACACTGAATACCCATATAAAGATGGGTTGTTACTCAAGGGGAGTCAAGGGGCTAAAGCCTTCAAGGTCTCCCTTAAGGTAAAGGGGCCGGACAACTACTATATAAAAGAGACAGGGGCAGCTTCTCTCTATCAATTGATCACCAGAGTGACAACGGAAGGAGGATCATTAGAAGAGCCCCGACAGAACTTGCCTCTCGACGCCTACAACCTTTGTGACATATTTCTCATTCTCTAAACTCAATATTTTAATTAAACTTGATGGATTGTAGTAACTAAAACTGCTTAGTTTAGGGATTTGCATTGAAACGCTCAGTTTGAGATCTATGGATTCATGATTTGGTTTAGTGAATTTCTGCTGTTCTTTTGAAACATATATTTTGATTGACGGTTTAGCATAGCCTAGCGGTGAAACTAGATTGATGTCAATTGCATGATACTGGATTGCTTTGCCATGGTAGTGAAGCCTATCGATTGAACTAGTTTGGTGTTGTTAGTCTACTCATTGTTAAATCTATTTGAGAACCTAGCGGTTAAGAGTAGGTGGAACTCGAGAACAGTCTTTCAGTAGTTGATGCATACTTGGTCGATGATACTAGTTGGAGTGCATTCCCTAAATTGATTTTTCTGAATTTGATAAACTCTAAAACACTTCTTGAGAACAACCCCCTTTTAGTTAAGAGTAGGATTCTAGACTAATTGCTCTCTCTTGGGTACGACTCTACTTACCACTTGCTAGTGTAGTAGGTCTTTATAAATTTAAGTTTGCAACACCCAACAAAGTGTTGTCAAATTTTGACATCGTTGATACTCTAACATAGATAGTGTGAAATTCACAGCGTCTCAGTTAGACAGATTTGTGAACAAGCAGTTGCTGCAGCACACTCTTGTTCACTCGAAAATTGTCTCAGCAAACAATGAACAAGACAGAAGTTTGTTCACCCAGTTCGGCCAACTGCCTACGTCTGGGGAGGACTATTCTCCAGTCCTCAATCCACTAAACACAAAGGTCTCCAAGTTCACTGATGAGGAGTATTTATACGACTCGCTAAACCATTTAAACCCAACTATTTCGACATGTTTTGATGTGAACAGTTACCTCTTAGTGTTGTTTGCATTTCAGGTGTTCGGAATACATGAGAAGAGATTTGCGGCTCAAAATGGTGTTTTTATGGAAGAAATCGGCATTGGCGGAAATGGGAGTGCACTGCAGTGAGTCGCGCGCCAGCAGGCAACATTAGTGTCGCGCGCCGAGAGTTAATGTATTCGTCGGGCGCGCGGAATAATGTCTTCATGGGGCGCGCTAGGCTTATGATGACGTCAGCAGTCGGGCCCACGGCCCGAAATCAATTTTACAGCCCGATCTCAATTAGGGTTTCGGAAGATTGGGACGGCAGTTGACGACGACACGGAAGAGTTTTGGACGATGGAGGTTTGACGGAGACGGCGGACGAAATTTTGCAGCTTGCGTGAACAGTACTTCCGGCGTGAACAGTGTTTCCGGCAGTGAACAGTGTTTCCGACGGTGAATAAGGATCGTGAACAGTATTTTTTATGTTTTTCAGTTTAATGTATTTTGCAATTATGAACATGAGTAGCTAAACTTTTATTTCAGTTTAGGGTTTTCAATTGGTGACGTTCATGTTTGAGACTTGGTTCAATGCATATTTCTATTCATTCGTAAGTTCTGGATCTTAATTTGCCTGAATTGTATTGCACGGTTAGCGTATACTTTGTCGTGAAACTATCCGTTTAACAATTCTGATTATTAACTCTTGTTGAAGCTTTGTCGTGGAAACAAGTAGTAGAATCCAGGCTCCGTACCACCTTTGTCGGGATACTCTAGATTATTACCTTTGTCGGGATGATCGCATGTTTGATTAGAATAGCTATCCTTAGAAGTCAATGATAACAGTCACTATTGAATTCCCTGAGCTGAATATTTCTCTCGATTGACATTCGCACTTTTATTACATTCGTTCTTGCGATCATTCACTCAAAACCCCCTTTAGTTCAGTATTTACAGGGAATCGCTTCACATTCAGTTCTCTTGGGTTCGACCCTTGCTTGCCGCTACACTAGCTGGAGCTTGGAAATATAAATACAAGTTTGGCGCGTACAACGACGCGCGTCATTCACTCGGTTACAACTCCACGCAACCTATGCTACTCAACCTTGTGTGGATCACTGGACACAATCAAAACAGGCTCTGACTTGTGTCTGCACACCCTCTACAAATGTCAATCTAGAATAGCTACAGTCTTCTCAAAACTCAGCCTATTCTAAACTACACTCACTCAGCAGGGTTGCTGTAGCAACTGCTGTAACACACAGCTGATGCACAATTGTCTGCGTCGTTCCAAAGCCTTCCGCCGAGCCGATCGAATGATTCCACGAGCGCTGCACACTCTGGAATACTCCCCCTCACTCAGTGACCTCCAGCCACCAGCAAGAACCACCGCTTAGACACTCGACCGAGCCACACACCCGTCAGTTCTTCCGCGGCTGCCCTTGATCAACCAACAAGCACCACTGCTCTGAATTGGCTTCCAGATCAAGCTCGAATCAGACTATGCAAGTCCTGATCACCTTCTGCTTCTGTCACCACAGCTCTGCGCTCACGCTCTGCTCTCGGGTGATGATCGAAGAATTCGTCCGTCACACACCAAAATTGCTCTCTCTGAATTCTGTGTATGCACTCGTGTATGCCTCAGCTTCGATCGATCTCTCAGCTCTGAACTCTTCTCTCTTAAATAGCAGCACCAGCTTTAAGCAAGACCAGGATTAAGCAATGTCCCAAAAAGAACAATTGTCTCCTAAAATTTAGGAGATTAGATTTGATTTTGATCTTCAACACAAATCTCCTTCTTTAGCTCGGAAACCCCACTGAATATTCTCCACGACACTTTAAAATATTCCTCTGGTGTTATCCGTAGAGCTGCCAGGTCTTCTAGCCAAGCCCAGGTTGCTGCTGCTTCATGGACAGATGTTGCAGCCACTTGAACAAGCTCTTGCTATAGCATCCCCTGCTGAAGCTGCTCCTTGTTCACTTGTGTTGTAGCTGCTCCTTGTTTACTTGTGCTGGTTTTGTCAAACATTGCCATACTACATCATGAATCTCCCCCTTGGCATTTTGACAAAACCCTAGAACACTTATGCACACTTCCATGAACCAGTAAATACTCTAAATGAAACTTAAAGAAATTCAACAAGAGAGTAAGATAGTAAGAGGTGGCCACACTCGGCCGTAGCACGACCACGCAGGGTAAAAAAAAATCATCAGTTCATCAGCATTTTACTCTCCCCTTTTTTGTCACAAATGCTCAAGGGGCCTGCTCCTCATCCGCCGGGAACTCCAGGTCTCTGAGCAGACTTCTGATCTGGCCGCGCCTAGCATCCCTCCTTTTGGCTTCGGCTTCAAGAGTGAGCAGCTCAGATCTGAGATGGCTCACAATTCTGGCACGGAGAGCTGATTGAATTGTTGCAGCAGGGGGAAGAGATTCCTCCAGAGGAGCTGGGGCTGAAGCACCAACCAAGAGTGGATCCTCATAGGCTATGTCCACTGCATGTTTCCCTTTGAACAACTTGTGGTCTACTGTAAAGACCTGCAGCTCCTCAGATAAACCTTCAAAAATCTCACCAAGCTCCGGATGCTGTGAGACCATCATCCCATAGATGAGGGAGGGTAGCATGATGGGCTTGCTGGAGGAAGCGCTGCCGGCATGAGTAGCCAGCTGGGGAAACATCACACTGCCCAGGCTGATTTTCCTCCTCTTCCCAATAGAGTAGAGAAGGTTAGCAAAGGCTCTGCTAACCTTCCCCCTGTGAGAGCTGGGGATCCAGTTTCGAATGCCCAGATGATACAGCAGGGCATTTTTGGAGGTGAGTTCAGCAGCACTAAGGTTTGGACCACCCCAAGACAGGCACACTCCCCCTGTCAGAACTTAGCCAACATCTCTGGCTGAACATCTGTGGGTGCTCTGGCATTTTCATGAATCTCAAGAAACTCATCGATTTTTTCAGGGGTAATAAGAACTGTCTTACCCCGCACCCAACTCTTTCCAAACTCCTCTCCTCCTTCCTCACCAAATTTCTCTTCCATATTCACAATAAATTCCCTAACCAGGTCTATATTGAATCTGAATGGGTAAGTCAGGGACTTGAGAAGGTTTACCTCAGTGAGAAGCTGGATAATGGCAGTTGATTTGTACTTGTCAAGGTCCAGTCTCTTTTCAGTCACGATGTGCTTCCCCTCAACAGCACTCCAGGATTGGGAGGCACTCCTATTCCTGAACCAGATATCCTGTACTGTGATTGCAGTTGAGTCTGCCACTGCAGGTTCTCTCTTAGATGGTCCACCAGTAGTACCTTCATCTTCTTCACTTGATTCCTCTTCTTCACTGCTGGAGACAGGAATTAGGATAGGGGCTTTTCCTTTGTCTGAGGGTGGAGGAGGATGTGCTGCAGCAGGTTCTTGTTCAGGGGACTCAGCTTCTATCTCCTCCCCTTCACCTACAATGCCAGGAGACATGACAAGTGTTCTGCATCTCTCTTCAGCAGAACCTGCTACAGCATCCTCTGTAGCTTGTTCTTCTCCCGAGACTTCTTCAGCCACAACCTCTTCAGTTAACATAGCTGCACTGGATATAGGTTCCCCGTCACGCACCAAGCGCCTCCTTTTCTGCGAAGTTCCTTCTTGTGGAGAAGGATCGCTGTGCGACCTAGGGAGAGGTGCTGGTTCCCATACCACCACGTCTAGACGCTGAGCAGGGGCTTCATTGCGCGACTTGGACCTCCTTTCAGACCTGCCTTGTCGATCTGCTGCCAGATTCTTCTTCAAACCTCAAGTCTTCACCATTGTTGCGGGATTGAAGAGGGTTTGAGGAACGCACCGTGAGGATGATCAGCAACGATTTTGGGAAGCGCCTTCAACTTGTCTTTGCCCTAGAAATTGATTTACCCGTTATTTTCTTTTCCAATTTGAAGCTTCTGGATCACGTGCCACACATGTGCCTTCTCCCAGCTTTAGCAACCAAAATACGTGAACAAGCTTATTTTGACCAGGTTGCTATAGCAGACGCGAGCTTGTTCACCTGCTCATTCCGGATGACTGCTTTGTTTGGCGGATCCTTGTGAGGTTCTGATGATGATTTCTTCACCCATACCTTGGTTTGTGAGTTCCTCCTCTTCCGATCCTCAAGACTCCTGTCTCTTTGTTTGTCATATTTGGGTTTCCACACTTGTATTACCTGTGGCTTTCTCCTGTCTTTAGCTTTCCAGTGCCCTGGTGCAGCGATCTTAGAGATCTTTCTCTGTGATTCTTTACAGTAATAAGCATTTCCCGAAACTACTGGGCAAGGAGTCTTTATGCAGCATGTGTTGGCTCTGGATTTCGTTCCCCCTTTCCCAGCTGAGGAGGTTTTCTGCTGCCGCTTCAGGTTGGAGAATATCTTCAGATTCCCAATACTTGTGCAAGAACTCCCTTTATTCCGAGGCTTTGGCTTTGTTTTAGAAGGATGATGCGCCAGGTGCTGCAGCATCCTCTTGTTCACGTGTCTAGTTCCATCTTTCCCTGCAGGTTTTGGAACATCATCTGTATTATTCTTTTCATATATCATAGCATCCGAGGCTTTAATGAAAACTGTTCCTCTAGAGCTTTCTTCACCAGTGTATCCAAGCCCCGTTCTCCCTTTTCCAAGTCTTTGATAAGACAAAATTTCATCCAAAATATTTTTCTGAGAATCAGCTGCCTTGGCCTTTGCTGGTGAGACACCCAAGTCAGTGATTTGGCTTCCCGTGTCTTCCCTTTTCAGAATGGTAACTTGACTGTTGGATGAGGGGAGAAATTTCCTTCGTTCTTCTTCCAGAAGATTGACTCTGTCAGTCAGTGCTTGATTCGTCTGAAGGACTGCCTCACACTGTTTGAGTATCTTCCTTAGATAGTCAATAAGGCTGCCAGATGAGTCCTCTTCATCTTCACTTTCGGATACTTCAATCCCATAGTGAAATTCATCCTTCTTTAGCTCTTTGAGGTTGAAATCTGATACACTGGTTAGCACAACACAGTTTTCTTCATCACTTTCCTCAGAGTCACTCCATTTTGCTGTCATGGACTTGCTGTTCTTTTTCTCTGAGTTTTTGAGGGGTTTGCTCGGACAGTCAGCCTCAATATGTCCATACCCTTCACAGTTCCAGCATTGGACTCCCTTTTTCATATCTTTCTTCTCATCTTCATTCTGAGCAGGTTCCTTACCTTTCCTTTTATTTTCACCACCCCTTCTGAATTGTTTTCGTGAGGATGAGCTTTGCCCAGTGCTTGAGTCCATGTTCTTCAGGAGCTTTCCAAGGTTCTTGACTAGCATACTCAGCTGATCATCTGGAACTGACTTCTTAGCTTCTGTTTCAGCCTTCAGACCAATATTCTTGTCCTTAGGAGTGAGATCTTCTTTAACCAGTTTTATCTCAAATTGTTTGAGGGATCCCATCAACTCTTCCAGCCTCATGAATCTGACATTTTGAGCTTCTTCAATGGCCGTCACTTTCATGTCAAATTTTGTGGGCAACGATCTGAGGACCTTCCTGATCAGCTTCTCTTCAGGGATAGGTTCACCAAGAGCATGGGCTTCATTTGCAAGATCACAAAGTTTAGCATTAAACTCATGACAGTCTCCTCTTCCAGCATTCTCAGATTCTCAAACTGTGTAGGAATGACCTGGAGCCTTGACAGCTTTACTCTATCAGTTCCTTCATGTGCAGTTTGCAGAATTTCCCACGCTTGTTTGGCCATGTCACAATTTGATATCAGCCTGAAATTGTTAGCATCAACTGCAGCAAAAATTGCATTCAGAGCCTTTGAATTACCAGTTGTTGCAGCTCCCTCTTCAGCAGTCCATTGTTCTTCAGGCTTTATCCGTGTGACTCCCTATTCATCCATGGTGATTGGGGGAGACCAATGGACCACGATAGCTCTCCAGGTATTCTCATCGATGGCCTTGAGAAAGGCTTTCATCCTAGCCTTCCAATATCCATAATTGCTTTCTTCCAACAATGGAGGTCTGCTTGTGCTCTGTCCTTCCTTCATTGTCGTGGCTTCTTCAAAGACACTGTAGGATCTTTTACTCTGTGTGTTGAGCTCCCGCTCTGATACCAATTGAAATTCGCAGCGTCTCAGTTAGACAGATTTGTGAACAAGCAGTTGCTGCAGCACACTCTTGTTCACTCGGAAATTGTCTCAGCAAACAATGAACAAGACAGAAGTTTGTTCACCTAGTTCGGCCAACTGCCTACGTCTGGGCAGGACTATTCTCCAGTCCTCAATCCACTAAACACAAAGGTCTCCAAGTTCACTTGGTTACAACTCCACGCAACCTATGCTACTCAACCTTGTGTGGATCACTGGACACAATCAGAACAGGCTCTGACTTGTGTCTGCACACCCTCTACAAATGTCAATCTAGAATAGCTACAGTCTTCTCAAAACTCAGCCTATTCTAAACTACACTCACTCAGCAGGGTTGCTGTAGCAACTGCTGTAACACACAGCTGATGCACAATTGTCCGCGTCGCTTCAAAGCCTTCCGCCGAGCCGATCGAACGATTCCACGAGCGCTGCACACTCTGGAACACTCCCCTCACTTAGTGACTTCCAGCCACCAGCGAGAACCACCGCTTAGACACTCGACCGAGCCACACCACTGCTCTGAATTGGCTTCCAGATCAAGCTCGAATCAGACTATGCAAGTCCTGATCACCTTCTGCTTCTGTCACCACAGCTCTGCGCTCACGCTCTGCTCTCGGGTGATGATCGAAGAATTCGTTCGTCACACACCAAAATTGCTCTCTCTGAATTCTGTGTATGCACTCGTGTATGCCTCAGCTTCGATCGATCTCTCAGCCCTGAACTCCTGTCTCTTAAATAGCAGCACCAGCTTTAAGCAAGACCAGGATTAAGCAATGTCCCAAAAAGAACAATTATCTCCTAAAATTTAGGAGATTAGATTTGATTTTGATCTTCAACACAAATCTCCTTCTCTAGCTAGGAAACCCCACTGGAATATTCTCCACAGCACTTTAAAATATTCCTCTGGTGTTATCCGTAGAGCTGCCAGGTCTTCTAGCCAAGCCCAGGTTGCTGCTGCTTCATGGACAGATGTTGCAGCCACTTGAACAAGCTCCTGCTATAGCATCCCCTGCTGAAGCTGCTCCTTGTTCACTTGTGTTGTAGCTGCTCCTTGTTCACTTGTGCTGGTTTTGTCAAACACTGCCATACTACATCATCATAGTGAAATCTTGAGAATCCAGAGTAGTCATCCCCAGACGTAGGCTGTTGCCGAACTGGTGAACAAACCTATTTGGGTTCTTCAGATTTGGCCGAACCAAAGCGTCAGCAACTTAGTGGAAGAAGTTGATTAAGCAACCTGTGGTATCTCGTCACCAGCAACGTAGTGCGCATTTCACACTTGCTGCTCTTTCAGTTTCATCGGGATCCGTGGCTTTAACAAATGTAGCTGCACCAGTACTTTCTTTCTCTGTGTATCAAAGACCTTCAGTTCCACCCCCATATCTTTGATAAGCAAGAATCTAATCCAGAATGGATGGCTCTTTTTCGGTTATCCCTGGTGCAACTCTTTGTTGACACTCCTTCCCTATTATCTCAGTCATCTAATTGTGTACTTTTGTTAGTGAGGTAATGATATTCTGAAGTTTGTCTCATTCACCCTCCGATTCTAAGAGAATTAGAAGAGATTTTGAGAAAGAATTTAGAGATGAAAGATCAGAGAGACACAATTTGGATTGATGAGAAGATCGATCAGTGAACAATGCGCAACAGTTTTCATATTCTCTAAACTCAGTTTTTCATTATTATTAGATGGATTGTATTAGTAGCTAAACCCTAACTCAGTTTGAGGATTTGCATTGTAACTTTTGGTTTGAGATTTATGTTTCATAATTCGATTTAGTGAATAATTGTTCCTCGTATGAATTGCATGGTTTGATAATCAAGTTAGCTTAGCCTAGCGGTGAAACTGGATTGATATTTATTGCGTGATACTGGATTGACTGCCCTATTAGCGAAGCCTAACGGTAGAACTAAATTGTTATTGTCAGTCAAGTAGTCGTTAATCTATTCGAGAACTTAGCGGTTAAGAGTAGGTAGAACATTGGAGTCGACATTACCTTAGCAGGATTGTTAGACTAGAACAGTAGTTCTTACTAGTTGATGCATGTTCGATCGATGATTACTAGTTGCAATGCATATCCCTGAACTGATTCTTTCTGAATTTGAGAAACATCTTTTTTCTTGAGAACAACCCCCAAGTAATTATTAGTAGAACTTTAAAACTAATTGCTCTTTTTGGATTCGGCTTCTTTACCGCTTGCTAGTGTAGTGGTCTCAATAAATTTAAATTTGGCGCACATAACGACGTGTCTTCAGCACGCACTCCCGGATCACACTCTGTGTGTCGATTGATCGGCTTCGATACCAATTGAAATTTACTACGCGCTGCTAGTAAAGAGTTACAGCAGCTGCTGTAGCACTCTCTGTATCACTTTCGTGGAACTTGTTTCTCTAGCTGAACTTGACAGACACAAGGCACTTTGTTTACCCTGTTCGGCAACTGCCTACATCTGGGGAGCATAACTCCTGGTCCTCAAGATTTCACTATATCTGTTAGAGTACAATGAATTCCAGAACTAAGCCACGCTAGTTTAACCACTACTACTAACCTATATCCACCTCAGTTAATCTTATCACACAGATTAGCTCGCATTCTGATCCCACAAGCTTGCTTCGTACTACCTACACACTTTTAGTAACAAATAGCTACAGACTTGCCTCACTGACTTAGCCTATTCAATTACAATGTGCAGTAGACAGAATGCTATAGCAATCTCTATATCAGAACTGCTGTAACTTTTGTAGATGAATTCTCTAGCACTCTCTGCCAATTTTTCTGTCTCTCTTCGAGTTCCTCCAATTCAGAATCTGCTCCCCCTTGATCAATGCCTGCCTGTCACTATCAAGGAGAGTCACTCAGCTCTCAACACGCTGCAACAACACCTGTCCACAGCTATTCTCCGAAGATGCTGATTGATCCTTCAACGAGCCATGCTCAAGTTGAGTTTGGTGGATAAATGCTCAATCAAACTCAGCGAGTCCTGATCTCTCTCTGCGCTCAACATAACTCTACAACTCAGCCTTCTATGATTGTCTCTCGTTGTGTGTATTTTGTCTTCAATTTCTCAATTGATATGCCTTTGCACTGTTCTTATACATTCATCAATGATCAACTTTTGGAAATCCTAATTGCCTTTGGAATCTTAGAACAGCTCAGCATCACTTGAACCTTCTCTTAGATTCTTACGGAGTTTCTGAGATTTTGTTTCCTAAATTGAAATTTTGAAACCTTGTCTTTCTTGATTCTTCCGACCGCGTGATGACATTTGCAGATCACTTGAGAGCATTAGCAAAGCTCCCTGAGCTTTCGCGACACCTGCACCACCTTTCCGGACTCTCTCTGTGCAGCTTCAAGATGATCGGCCATTCTACTCTAGCTTCAAATCATCACGGGTTGTTATAGCAGTTTCAATCATTTGTCTTTTTCCCAACTTGCCTTAGCTTTTGTGGTTTACAGAGTGCTACAAAACTTTCTTGTGCTTGTTGCTGTTTTGTCAATCTTCATATTGTGCTCCAGCTACGATCTTCAGGGAGTGCTGTAGCATCTTCTTGTTTGTTTTGTCAAGGATGTCATACCTCAACAGAACGTAACTGGAGAGCCTGCAAAAAAAATAAGCCCTGAGTAGGTGCTTCCAATTTAGTCGTATGTCTCAATATTCAGTTCTTTGACAGTATGGAAACTGGAGTACGATAAAGTAGATCGGAGAGCATAACCCATATTTATATCTTGTACACGACAAGATATAATCAAGATAATCATGGATTCTGTCTCACAAAGAATATCATAATTATTTCTAAATATCTACACAATATATTTCACGGCTAAAAATATACTCGAAAAGCTTCCAAAAAGATTAGAACACATTATTTAAGCATATCATAATGATAGCACATACAATTATTAAAACACACGTTCGGTTCAAATTAGATTAATCAAAATAATCTACAACTAAAGTCCTAAGTGATTGTGAAAGTTGTTCGTATGGTCGACTCGGACTGTTCCAGATCATTTATTAGCTGTTTCACAAAGCTTTAACCGATCGCGTTTGACTGATAGTTAGTCGCAACAGAAATAGTACGAAGGAATGTAAATGACACAGGATATGTTTACCCTGTTCAGCTCACCGAGCCTACTCAGGGGGGTTTCTCGGAACCCCAAGTGGAAATCACTTCACAATGTATACGATCAAGTACAATAGATCATTAAGTAACACAACTCCGTTGGTTACCACTATGTAGTTGAATCACCGTGAGTGCGTTTGACTCCCTTACACGGAGATCCTTCTCTTTCCATCGATTTACCTCCCACAATTTGGTAATTCTCTTCCCGAGAATATCAGCACTGTAACACAGTCTGTTCAACGATTCTCTTGAACACACAGCGATCAAACTCTTGCTTTTTCAATTTCAGTCTATCTCTGATGTTGATCACCGATCTGCAGGCTCCGTTCTTCTTCGTTCTCAGATCAGATAGGTCAAAATCGTTCGGCTTGACTCACCTGCAATGTCCGATGCCTCATATATAGATTAGATTAGCTTTTTCATTCTTTGGGAAACATGATAATATTTGATCATGCTTTCCTAATTGAGGTTCGGATCTAATCTTCGAAGCGCAGAATCTAGTAGCATATATCTTCGGAATATCTCCAGAATATTTCCTTGCTAACGCAATATATTCGCTCTAGAATATTTCCTTGCTAACGCAAGTATATTTGCTTATCTCGATAGATCTTCTTGCATGCGCCTATCTGAACTGGCACTGTCTCACCCTCTGTTGCAGCCTTGATGGTTTTGTACTATTTTCCAAAATACATGTCATACATATATCTATGGGGCACCAGGATTTAACAATCTCCCCCTTGGCATTTTTTTGGCAAAAGTTCTTCAACTCTCACAAGGCAAGAATCCACTGTGCGCCTCCTTGCAACATCACTCCCCCTTTTTATCAACAAAAGTGACAAGGATATATATGACAACCCAATAGTGGACATGGGTGGCTTCGCATCCTCTGCAACACATTACTCCTCCTTCTTATCAGCCTCACTGTTGCAGAACCACTCTCCTAATACCGTGACAGCCTTTGTCAGAGACTCTCCACTTTGAGTAGATTTAGATTTCTGATAGGGTGGTCACTTCTTGGACTTCCTGGTACAGTCTTGCCCTTCTTCTTGACACTGCTCCTCATGTCTCAGTGGCCGCACTTCTTTTGTCTTGTTCTGCTGTCCCATTTTGCTTAGATAGTCGTGTTGCAACAGAGAACTCCATCACTTCCTCATTCTATTTATCTATCTAAACAACTGACTCAGGTTCAGTGATCTTTATAGGAATAACTGACTGGAATGGCCTTATCGTCACCCATCTACCTCTTTGTCCACCAGAGACTATCTCAATAACCGGATCCTTACTTTCTTCTGACGACGCATACTTTGGACCTAGCATCAACCCAAACTCTAGTTCATTTATCTTCTCCTCTGCTTTCTGAGCAAACAGCTTGGCTACTCTCGAGGCCTGACCCTTGTTTAACCAATAGACTTCACACATTTTCTTCTCTGAAATAGGTTTGTTTCAATCTTGTCTGCCAGAGACCTTTTGACCGACTTCGCCTTCTGTCGCGCAGTCATGTCAGTCCTCTCGGCAGGCAACTCACCCTGACTGCCAAAACCTGCAGCCACTTGATCTTCCCTAGATTTTCTCCCATCATCAACAACTCCAACCTCCTTCTTCATCACACCACCCTCTGGCTTATCGGCCTCCACTACAGGCATAATCATAAATGAATCAATAATAAGGCTCGCCTTTGAGGTTGGTTCAGGTTAAACTGTTATAGATTTCAGAACTGAAGGCTTATCTGAGGGCTGCTTCTTCTTTTTGCCACTTCTTTTTGGCACATGGAGTTTTCACCTGGATGCTCTGCAAATATATAGAAGCGAATTAGGAATTCAAAATACAATTTTTAAAGTACCAAAAACCTCAATCACACTCTTGGATCTTGCTGATTTCTTCTTTTCAAAAGATCTAGAACATGTCATTCATGACTTGTCACACATGCTCTGCCTCAGACGCTACTCACCCAATATGAGAGACTGACATTAGAATCTCTGCCTCTAGATGCTACCAGTTTATCAGTTCCTTAAGCATTGTTCCAGAACTGGTCTGGCATTTCTGAACCTGACTAAGTGTCAACAACACATAAACCCAAGGTGAGTCTAAGTGTTTCAAACTGAGCATTGTTCACGGTTTCATTGGGACTATCTCTGCTAGCTGTTTATCGGTGGGAACATGTTTCAGTGTGATGATCTTCTATTCCAATAACTCACGAATGAAGTGATGTTTGATGTCAATATCTTTTGTTCTGGAATGTTGAACAGAATTTTTGGATATGTTGATTGCACTTATATTGTCACAGAATAGGATCATCTCCCCCTGTTTCAGACCATACTCTTCCAATATCTGTTTCGTCCAAATCATCTTGGCACAACAGCTCCTTGTAGCTATATATTCCGCCTCAGCCGTGAGATAGAGTAGGATGCTGGTCATGCTCTTGCACAGGGTCTGTTGCAAACTAACTCCAGATCCATCTTTTGGGATTTTCACATGTGTAACGGCAATAAATATTCCATCTGATTTCTGAGACACTTGCAGACCAAGACAGTAGATCATCTCACCTACCATACTCATCTGTAATTCACTCTGCATCTATTCATCATACCAACACTTTCTTACCTTTAACAGCTCTGTCACAGCCTCTGGGTGTTTCAGTTTCTCCTTTTAAAGTTCTGATTGCAGCCGTTTAATTGATTCAGACAGCTTGTATTTCTCAGCCTTTAGACTTACAATTTGCTTGCTCAGTTTGGAATTTGCTTTGACAGCCTTCCCCCACTATTCGTACAAAGCCTTGTATTTCTCAGCTATTGCTTCTTTGGTGATTTCTGTGTCACTATCTGATTCTGAGTTTTCTAATTCTGTGCTGGTAGCCTCTGTCACAGTAGTGGGAGCCAGACATTAGATTCTTCCTCTTCTGTTTAAGACTCCTCTAACTCAGTATCACCTCATCCATCCACGATAGACCTTCACTGTTGCGAGGGTCAAGCTTCCTCTTGTATTCTCCACACATAACATTAGTCTTTCCCTTTAAGTCTGGTATTCCTCGCACTAGACTATGTTTAGATATCTGTCTCACTGTCTTGAGATTCAAGTGTCCAAGCCGCTTGTGCCATATAATCAGTTCATCCTGCTGAGACAGAACACAGCGAGCTTTAACAGACTCTGTGTTAATGAACGATTTCCTCTCATAACACATTTTCCTTCATCGTTGATGACTTGGCATGAATCCTTTGTAAATCTCACATACATCTTTCCATTGCAAAGTTGGCTTATGCTTAACAGATTGGCTCGTAGACCTTCCACAAGAAGCACCTTTTTGATTGTAGGCATCCACCTTGACCAATGACCCTTCCTTTTCCTCCATCAGCAAAGGTAACAAATCGTCCATCCAAGTTCTGTACATCAGTAAGATAGCTAGCTTCTCCGGTCATATGGGCTGAACAGCCACTGCCAAAGTACCACCGATCCTTTTCATGGTGAGAAGAAGAACTATAAGCGACATAGCAATTGTTGCTCACTGATTTGTAGATTCTTGAAGGGGTAGGGATCTTTGTTTACGATACTTTGTAAGGAATGTAAAACAATTTCTTTGGATGTGGCCTTGATTATTACAAAAATGGCAGATGCGCTTGTCCTTTGTCCAACGATTATTAAATCCATTACTAGGATGAATACTGTTAGCATAATTAAGATTTTTAGGTTGAAAAAATATTGCGTTACCATAAGTCTTCTGATGTTCATAGCCTAAACCAGGACTCCCACGATTCATAGCTGAGCACCCAAGATAAAGTCAAGTTTCTTTATCCCATTATTCATTATACCAACACTTTCTTACCCTTAACAGCTCTGTCACAGCCTCTGAGTGTTCCACTTTCTCCTTTTAAAGTTCTGATTGCATCCGTTTAATTGATTCAGACAGCTTGTATTTCTCAGCCTTTAGACTCACAATTTGCTTGCTCAATTTGGAATTTGGTCCGACTACCTTCCCCCACTGTTTGTACAAAGCCTTGTATTTCTCAGCTATTGTTTCTTTGGTGATTTCTGTGTCACTATCTGATTCTGTGGTGGTAGCCTCTGTCAAACTAGTGGGAGCTAGATAACTAGATTCTTCCTCTTCTGTTTCAAACTCCTCTAACTCAGTATCACTCTATCCATCCACGATAGCCCTTTTTTGTTTCTAAATGGTATTGCTGCATTCTACTTGGATGTGTCCAAAGCGCTCGCATTCACCACATTGAATCCTTTTACCTTTCTCTCCCTTTGGAATTTCAGTGGTTCTAGTTTTTCTGAATTTTCCATTTTGTCGAATTCTGATGTCTATTCCAGATTTGTTTCTCTGTTCAGACTGACCCTTGCTCAGCTTCCTCAAAAACCTGCCGAAGTATTTTGCCAGTAGGGCCATCTGTTCAGACATCTCTTCCTCATCTTCAGCTGATTTTGATGCTTCACTTTTGATTGCTATTCCCCGAGGTTTCTTTTCAGGTGCTTCAGAAATTAGCTTCATTTCAAATGTCCGAAGGGATCCCATCAGAATGTCAAGCCTCATTCCCTTTATATCCCGGGCTTCCTCAATAGTTGTAACTTTCATTGCATATTTCGGTGGAAGCGACCTTAGAAATTTTCTGACAAGTTTTCATTACTGACCGGCTGTCCAAGCGCATGCGCTTCGTTAACAATATCCATCAATTTTGCATTGAACTCAGTTATCGACTCTTCCTCCTTCATTTTCAGATTCTCAAACCTAGTAGTAATCATCTGTAACCGAGACTGTGTCACCTTGTCAGTTCCTTCAAAGGCTGTCTCGAGTATATCCCATGCGTCTTTTGCTGCTTCACAGGTAGAAATTAGTCTGAAAATGTCTGGTTCAATTGCATTGAAGATCGCATTAAGCGCTTTAGCGTAACAGCTTTATCCTCATTTGCCGTCCAATGATTTTCCGGCTTAGGGTAGGCCACACCATCTGTATCCATGACCAATGATACATCATATTTGGAGACCACTGATTTCCATGCTCGATCATCAATCGATTTTATGAATGCCCTCATACGTGTTTTATAGTAAGGGTAGTTTGAATCATCGAGGAGTGGAAGCCAGGAAATGTTTTGTCCTTCTTTCATACTCATCTTGAACAGTTCAATTATAGCCCTGAATCACACTCTGTACAGTGAGTGTCCCGCTCTCATACCAATTAAAAGTTGTTCGTCTGTTCAACTCGGACTATTCTAGATCACTTATTAGTTGTTTCACAAATCTTTAACCGATCGCGTTTGAATGATAGTTAGTAGAAACAGAAAAATGTAAATGACATGGGATATGTTTCACAGATCCCCAAGTGGAAATCACTTCACAATGTATACGATCAAGTATAATAGACCTTTAAGTAACACAACTCCCTTGGTTACCACTATGTAGTTGAATCACCGTGAGTGCGTCTCTCCCTCAGACGGAGATCCTTCTTTTTCCACCTCGATTTGCCTCCTGCAAATCGGTAATTCTCTTTTTGAGAATATCAGCACAGTAACACAGTCTGTTCAACGATTCTCTTGAGCACACAAAGATCAAACTCTTGCTCTTCCAATTTCATCTATCTCTGATGTTGATCGCCGATCTCCAAGCTCCGTTCTTCTTCGTTCTCAGATCAGATAGGTCAGAATAGTTCGGCTTGACTCACCTGCATTCTCCGAATGCATCATATATAGATTAGATTAGCTTTTTCATTCTTTAGGAAACATGATAATATTTGATCATGCTTTCCTAATTCAGGTTCGGATCTAATCTTCTGAGTGCAAAATCTAGGAGAATATATCTACGGAATATCTCCAGAATATTTCCTTGCTA